>OY992893.1:13656876-13679376 GCA_963921405.1 Cepaea hortensis | reverse complement strand
CAGGGGAATTTTATTACTGGAAGTCCATGTGGATTTTTTAAATAAATCCCGGTCCTCACAGGGGCCTGAACCCGGTACCTCCAGCACTCGAGGCGGACACCATACCTCGAGACCACTCAACTATAGTATACAGTATAAAGTATACAACAGCATCATTTCCTTGGATACAGCTATTTTAACATCCCAATCAGTTGTACAATCCATGTCAAAGATTGGGGACGATATTAACCCCAAATAGTCTAGCGTGACCTCTTATTTCTAATTCTAGCTTCAACTTCTTAGACAGCTGATCAATACGTACACATTTCTCTTGCTGAGTCGAAAAATAGAAACAGTCCCTCAAACGAATTCCTAGCTGGAAACGTGAAACTATTGAAGCAGTTAAACCATGGAGAAAAATGGGGCGAAATGTGGCTACAAGAACGGTGCCACAAGCAAGAACACAGAGACGAGGTCCCGACGACTGGCTAAAGGGAACAAACATAACACTAAGGGAAATAATGACAACAACGGGGAGTATGAAACATACAAAGACTTGTCGTTAGTAAATGATACAGGTAAAGTATATGCACAATCACAGAATTGGTTAATTCTCCTGTTTGTCGCCCTTATCCGAGAGGCTTAATGGATGATAATCAACTGTAGCTCGTCTGTACAAAGTCTAGTTTATTGCAGATATTAGTCATCGTTTAGCCACTCCGCTACCGCAGGCTTCCACCCAAATATATATTCTTTTACATATCCTCTTTTACAGGACATCGCTGTCAACACCAGCATTTTACTGCTGTTATTGATGTCTTGGCAAGTTTACGATCAGTAGTTTTCCATTGCTTTCTGAACGACCGGCTACCATACCATCTCGATAAGACCCAACGCAACATGGTCTGCTGCCAAATCGGTTAAAGCTGTGTTTCGACCTCGGGTAAGCGGACTTACGAATCGCGACCGTAAGGCCTTGGCCACAGAGACACCCAAATAAAAACTGTCATTTACTGTATTAGCAGGGTTAAATTGAACAGGCAATAAAACACTCCAGTGAATGTTGAGACTTATTGTAGTGTCTCTAAATCAGTCAACACTGGTTCAATATGCGTAGCGGGCATGTTTTTTTTTTCAATATGCGTAGCGGGCATGTTTTTTTTTATTTTATATATATATATATATATATATATATATATATATATATATATATATATATATATATATATATATATATATATATATATATATATATATATATAAATTTCCGGGCAATCTTGAAAATCAAAAAGAGCAGATTAATCGGATGCTGTCAATACTAATGTTCAAAGATGTGACACCTACCCGTACAAGAATATCGACAGCGTGTGTGATTGTAATAAACCCACCCGTATATCCGCCTGGAAACTCGAATTGCTCTAGCTGTAGACTGTCCCCAGCCTAACTACAAGACAGCAAGTATGTGTCTCTCTTCTCATCGTTGGAACACACAAACCTGTCTACCTGTTCATGGTGGAGACACATCATAGGAAGTTTTCATTGGATGAATTGATTTTTTCAGACACAATCATGTTTATTCTATGGCACTGTTCATGAGTGTTCCGGCTTTGCTTCTGAACACTTGAAGTCTCCCACCATTGTGTTCCAACTATCTAGAACTTGCGATGATCACGGAAACTATCTGTCGGAATCTGCACATATTGTAAGCCTTCTATTGTCTGCTGGTTTCTAGTTTTGAAGTTGTTACTGGCAATCGGCAAACCAGGTATTGGGACAACTGGCACCTGTTGCGACTCATAGAAAGATGCCTGTAACTCCTATAAAAAATCTCTTAAGAGCCATTTTTGGCATACATTATACTACCAATGTCATACGGTGACGCTGACTGCAACTGTAAGGTGCTTTAGAAGAGCTGCAAGCGTATGTGTGAGAGATGGAAGCAGAAATGAGGAAATTAGTATGAAGACTAGGTCTGAAACCAGTGATGCATTTCATTAAAGAACAACACATCAAATGGTTTAGTTACCTGACAGCAATGTCCTGGTACCATCTGCCACACAGAGCAAAATTGGAGATATATAATGGATACAGAGGAAGGAAGACCACGCAAAAGATGGCGTGGTTGTATTATGAACAACCTTCCTCTGATGGCCAGGGACTCTTGTAATAGGGAAAGCTAATCCACACGAAAAATTCAATCCTATTCAATTCTATTGTGACGGGACAGCCCCGGCAGCATCATAATTACACAAGTTTTCAAGGAATTACAGAGCCCACAATATTTTTCTAAATTTCTCTAAAAGAATAAACGTTCCCCAGAAGAGGATAAAAACGTAAGAGAAAAATACAGAGTCACTTAGAGCCCGCACTATCATTTCTACTACATTGGTAGATCAAAGCAACGTCTGGTCTCTACATCTAAGAGATTTTCCCTTTGATGTTCTGATCAACCAGACATCGCGGAGCCAGTCAGTTGAGATTGACGTGTTAGTTTAGAATCCTGTGGTTGGAATAGGGGCAGACACCTAACACCTTAGTTCAACAGGACCTAACGTGTGAACCAGCCACGGCAGAATGGGAGATAAGAGGGTCAGCCAGACCCGTCTGAAATAACACATGCGGTAAAAGTCCAGACATTGGGGAGACGGGACAACGTCTGTAGTTGCCACCCCAAAGGAGCAATTAAGACCAGATACTTAACACCTCACTGCAATACAGCGGCAAAGTAGGAACACATGGATGACACATTTCTGACAGCAACCAAGGAAGGCTTGTGTTAACCGCAGATGGGGATGTAGTTATGACGCAACGTCTATTGCATCGCTAGCGAAGCATGTTTCATTGTTTCAGACATGCGGCAGAACATCGGTCAATTTGATTGACAGATGAAACTACCCTTCACAGGAAAGGAGGAGGGGTGAGAAGAGTTTGGGACGTAATCCATCCCGTCATTGTACATGGAAAAATAGGTGGAGTTAATTAATAGGGGATATATTAATTAGCCAACGTGAAAACTAGCCAGGGATTAAGAGAATAAAACTACATGCATGGCCAGCAAGACTTCAGACGCAAATTCACAATAGCATTCTTAGGATACCTACTGGAGAAATATTAACATTTCGTTCTGTTGGACTTCTGTACGAAGTCGTATGACAGGATTTCCTAGCTATAACCCAGGTAATACCATTACTCTGATTAGTTTGTTTGCTAGTCTGAAGGCTTGTGTAGTTTCTTGTTCTGCATATTCTCCCAAACTTTACACTCGTGGATTTTCTTTGTACTTAATGTTCCAGTTCTAGCTTTACAATTTCACTGAGAACTATTTTCTTCTTTCATTCACCACTTGGTTGTCTGATTTGTTGTATGTGATAATTTGGAGAAATCCAGTATCCAAGCTACATGATCGTATGGCTTATGCATGTACAGGAGATACATTTAAATTCATCCTGTATGATGTTAAACATTGGGGAGACTGACTACTTAGGAGAAATTCCTGAGAGCTACCAGTCTCTTGATAGCGTCCAATTAACATTGATTATTTGGACCAACACTTTGAGTGCCTAGCAAGATTGTGGGGAAACCACTTGGTTTGAGGAATGGCACCAGTTCACCTTGTCTGCATGATGTCTGCATGAGGACAGACATGACTTAGGACATTCAATATCACAGACAGATTCAGGGAAGGCATTTAATGTTCGACAGGACTGTGCGACCAGCCCTTCCAACAAGACAGTATGAATGAATCAGAAAGGGAAAGAGTAAGTGAGGTGAACTTATATGGGAAACACCCCATTACATAAATGTATGTGATGATGTATGTTTTGAGCTATAGATGTTCTAAATGGTTTTATGAATATATACATATATATTTATTTATTTAGAACTGATATATGTTTATGTAACATGGCATCATATATATCATCATACCATCATATATTATGACTTGAATGTATGTTTATATGAATGTATAGACATATGTGTTTTGAGATGTGTAGACGTAGATACTACCCATCTCCGTTCGTTTCATTCCAGATCTCTTAGGAGCAATGGAAGTCAACAACCCATGTCAGGAAGTGAATTGTGAGGGACCAATTTGGACTCCTTCAATCTGACAGTGAACTGCGTCTCACTGGGGGAAGCATGACCTATGTGCTTCTGAGCTTTTCAGCCAGATGAGTTACGTATACCATAATATAATCACCATCATCATATGATCATCAATAGCAATAATAAACACAGTTGTTGTATTTTAAACTCAGTTGTCTGTATAATTCTAAATGTTTATAAATGTTTGTGTAGCGTAATCAAGTACACACATTATATCATTTAGTGGGGGTTCGCACATATTGTCCAGAAGTGGGAATCTATGTCCGGGAGGTATCTTGCCTATGCAGTCATAAGTAACCAGATTACGTTGCATGTCTTAACCCCTCCTTTCTCACTTCTGGTGATACCAAGTACAGCCACATCTATATATATAGATATATTCTATCTTCAACGAGCCACTTATTGGCTGTTTTCTTGAGTATCAGGGACAGTGTCTTAAATCAGCATAACAGACATTTGTTCCACGTTTTCTCTCTGGGATCTGGGGGTGGTAATTAGTCCCTTCTGACAGAGTTAGGGGATCTTAAACTGCATCCAGAACTAAACACCAGCAGAAGAAAATTATGTTGGATGGGTGGTTGCCCAACCGGGAGATATATAATGGATACAGAGGAAGGAAGACCACGCAAAAGATGGCGTGGTTGTATTATGAACAACCTTCCTCTGATGGCCAGGGACTCTGGTAATAGGGAAAGCTAATCCACACGAAAAATTCAATCCAGTGCTATAAAAAGTAGTGTGTATGGACTACGCTTGAGTTCAAAGTGAGCCAGTGCTAAGAAGAAGAACAACAACAACCTGAGAGAAAATAATAGCAACTTACTAAGAGCATCAGAAAGATCGACCACAAGATCTTTACAGCTCCCCCAAAACTTTACCGAGGTAAATATTGTTCCAAAATCTCTTATGTTGAACAAAGTGGAAGGCCTTGCAGTCTTACATTCATACTTTACACAATATATAACAACAAGAAGTATAACACCAGACAAAGAATTATGGGCATCGTGTTAATTTTATAATTGCCCGAAAGACGTGAATAAACAAACAAACAAACAAAATATTATCTTCAATGATAAATAGTGCGCATCCAAACTATAACCATCAAGGGCTTAACGTATGTAATTACTTACGTTACAAATCAGATGAGATTTACAATGACACTTCTAGTAAACTAATCAAGCAATCATGTGCCATGCCCAAAAGCGTGGGCGGTCATGACTCGCCATTTCACTCGATCACCAGAGTCGTGGATCAGCTCAGTGTTCCTGTCTCGTACATGCCATGTGGCCAAGCCTTCCAGGTATTTTCCTCTCGGTCTTCCTCTTGGTCTGTTCCCTTCGATCTTGCCAGTTGTCACTAAATTCTCCAATCCATTTCCTCTCATAACACGTCCAAAATATTTGGACTGTTTACGTCTAATTTCTCTAATCAATTTACGAGTTTCATTGGTCCCCTGTAGTACTTGGTCATTGGATTTTCTATCTGTCCATGGTACTCTTTGCATTTTCCTCAGAAAGCACATTTCTGCAGCCATCAGATGTTTTTCAGCTTGACTGCACATTGTCCAAGTTTCACATCCATACAAAAGAACAGGCTATATGTATCCTCTCAACACTCTTTTTCTCGTTTCAGTTGACATCTTTTTATTGGTCAGAATGTTTTTCATCTTGCTAAAGGCTACTTTCGCCATGGCGATTCTTGTTCTAATCTCTTCAAGCCATCTCCCATCAGATGTTATGACTGTTCCGAGATAATTGTATCGATTCACTTGTTGAAGAATATTTCCATTTACTTGTATATTACATTGTGGCACTTCTTCCTTCCTAGTGACGACCTTAACCTGTGTCGTTTTACAATTTAATTCTAACCCCAGTAAACTAAACTGACAACAAATAAGATCTTTATTTATTACGAACGCGTGTTATAATATGCTGTTGGTCAACCTATTTCCTTGATTACATTAGTCACCAGGTGATTTTCTGAAGAATGTAAATTGTTTGATCGAGTAGAAATTAATGTATCAACCAATGGGGACCTTCGGTGTGCACATCATAATCAGAATAGTCAGAATGAAAGACTGGGGGTAACCTCATCTGACTATGTAACGCCGCTGCCTCATTTCCTTAACAATACTACTCAGCTCTGCATGGGAAATAAATGTATGGGTTAGTTCAGTGGTTCTCAACCGGTGGGGAATTCCTCCCCCCCCCCTCCGGGGGGAATTTTATGGTTTCCAGGGGAAGGGGATGAAGACCATTTCAAGATCGCGTTAATACAAGAACCGATTACTTGATATTGTTTTTCCCTTCATACTTTACAGTTATGTATGTCTCATTCTTCTAAAATTCATTTTATAGTTAGTTAGTCGACAGATCATCCTCGTTGCACATCGAACCATTCAGTCCATAAGTGCTCGGATCCCCTCCTCAGCAAATCCCGCAGCGTGTAGCGGCTAACGACGCCAGTTCTGTGTTGGTTTATCAATCTTCTTTGGCTTCCTGCGTAGTGTTCTTGTTTGGCCACCCCTCTTTTAATTTGCTGCTCTCGCAGTCTGACCATTGTTGTAGATTCACAGTCATGACTTGGTTCTAGCAAAAGTCTCACTTCACGTAGAGCATTCAGAATGTCAGCCTGGTCCATGGCGCGTCCGCCCTCCACAGTAGCCTCACCTGCGAGCTTGTCAGCCCGCTCATTTCCTTGTACTCCCGCATGCCCTGGCACGAAGATGAAACTAATTTTTGCCAGCCGAGACCGCTTCAGAGGCAGCAACCATTCTCTTCGGATCGACCCCTCCTCTATCCTCTTGATCATGTTCATTGAGTCGCTAAGGAAACAAGCCCTAGTGAATGTCTGTGTCTCGAGCCATGTTATTGCTTTACTTACTGCCATGACTTCCATGGTCAGGCTACTTGTGGTTTCAGTGAAAGCACCAGAGTCCTCCTTCACAATTCTCCCTCCGGCCCGAGCTGTAAAGGCCCATGAGCTTCTCACATGTCGGACGACCGACCCATCTGTGTAGATGACCGCGTCACCGTCTAGCGAATTCTCGAAAATCATCGCTTGTACTTCAGCCTCAACAGCAGCCGGATTTTCTTGTCTGCATTTTCTATCTAGTTGGATGCAAACTGAAAAGAATGTGCAGAAGTCTGTTGCCACTTGCACCCACTCCTCGCCAGGTTCTAAGTCCTCAAGTGAACACACCTGTTGAAGAATGTCTTCGGCTTGACCCATCCACGACCGTCCTCTTTTTAACCTGCTGCCCTTCACCTTCCTAATTTCACTATGCAGTGGATGTTGTGTGTTTGCGTTAATTCTGAGGTAGGCGCGTGCCCTGCAAACTTGTATTCTCTCTTCAATGGTTGGAAAATCAAGAAGGTAGCGCATCGCCCTGCATGCTGTATCTCTTGTACATCCAAGAATAATGCGCATAGATTCATTCTGTATCCTTTCCATACTTTCTATCTGCTTATGGCTGAGAGTCAAGATTGCCATTGCATACTCCAAAACAGACATGACCAGCCCCTCGTACAGAAGACATAGATGGCGCTGCTCACAGTTTGCTGCCGCCATCACCCGCATCGCTGCCAAACCCCGCTTGGCCTTTGTTATCACCTGGTCTATGTGCACATTATAAGCAAGGCTTCGATCAAACCGTATCCCCAGGTAATTCATTGCCTGCGTTCTTTCCACCGTCTCTGAACACAGCATTACAGTTGGTGTTGGATTGTTGACAATATGATTATTCAACGAGAACCAAGTCACTGTTGCCTTTGTTGGGTTGACCATTGCTCCAGCTTCATCACACCAAGTACTTATGCGATTGAGTTCGGTTTGTAGTTCCACAGCAACCTCCTCTCTATCCTTACCCTGACGATACACTAAAACATCATCGGCATATGACAATGTCCTGCCAGGTCCAGTGATCTGCTCACTGGTGATTCTCACTGTGTAGGCGTTGAACAGTACCGGAGATAATAGTGATCCCTGTGGTAGGCCAGGATATATTGTTGTTGGTTCCGAAGTCCAACTGCCACATCTAAAAACTACTTTCCGTTGGAAGAGGGCTGCAGCGATCCAACTAAGGAGGAATGGACTTACGTTTAGTTAAAGAAGCTGAAACATTAAAAAATCCAGTGGTACTCTGTTGTATGCGTCCTCAAGATCAATCGCTGCAGCAACGGTTTCAGTGCCTGAGTGGAAACCTTCATAGACATCATGGGCAAAGACTGCTGCATTGGTCCAGGTTTCTCTTTTTGGACGGTACCCACCCAGGGTAGGTGGGAAAACACCTTGCCTCTCTAGTTGGCTTGATATTTTCCTGGCAATTACCTTCTCCAGCAGCTTGCCTATTGTATTCTGCATGGTTATAATTCGATATCCCTGAATTTTTTTGTGGTCTTTGTCAGGCTTCGGCAAGGGAATCAGATAGATGTGTAACCATTCCTCCTTGATGCTAGCACTCCCTATACTGTTGTTGTACATGTCTGCTAGTTTCTTTAGCTCATTGTCGGTACACCTATTTATGTCGTCGTATCTTATGCCATCAGGACCTGGAGCACTGTTTTTTGATCGTCGAAGCACAGCCTTGATTTCTTTCACTGTCACTGTGTCTTCATCCGAAGTGTTCTGGGCCTTGCATCTGTCTGAGGTGACCTCCTTGGCCAGATTTCGGCCTCCCATGTCTGTCTGGTTGCTCTGCTCAAGGTAGCGTTCAAAGAGGGCTTTGCCCTTGTCCTCGTCAGTCCTCTGCCAGATGAGGTCAGCACCTTGGAAGTCAGAAATGCTCTTATCCTTGACTAAACCACTCATGCTTTTATGTAGTCGTCAGAACAATTTCAGTGACTTGTCTGTCCTTACTCTTTGACACACCTCTGCCCATTTTTCGCTTTTAACCACCTTGACCAGTTTTTTTTAAATAGCTTACTTTTGTGTGCATCTCTCTTTCTAAGTGCAAGCAGGGACTAGGATGACCAGCTCTGTTCTTCTTGGCATTTTGCCATCTCCTTACAGCACTACGCTTATCCACCCAAGCCTTCTCCACCTCGAAACTCCACCACGGTGGCTGCTCCCAGCTTTTTTTCCTGCCCTGAAACATTCTGCGCTTGTCACGTCTTATTTTACTCACCACATCTTGCCCTGTACTGTCATACTGGAACGTCTTTACCTTTAGCTTGTGCTGCCTGGTTCTGCCTTTCTCCACCAATATGCTGCAAGGGTGCTGGTCGCTGCCATGGTGTCCTAGGACACCCCATCTACACACTGTAGTGAGTAAAGGTGAAACTAGCGCCAGATCAATAGCACTGTCCTCATCGCCTGGACGGCTTGCTGTCCTGGTGACACAGCCACTGTTGATACAAACCAGGTCGATGGTTTCCAGTGCAGTCTCGAGCTCCTCCCCTTGTGTATTGGAGGAAATGTTTCCCCATGATCTGCCTTTAGCGTTGAAGTCACCACAGAAAATAACATTTCTCTCGTGGCCTAATATGCCACTTAAGCACTGCCACTTCTGGGCGTCCACACTCGCATTGCGGGCATAAACATTAACCAACACGAATGGTATACTGGAATGAACTCTCAACGCCTGTATTTGTATATCGTCACTGTTCCAACTGGACATGTCTAGCTCTGACGCCACCATGCTGTCGCGAACGAGAATCGCCGTTCCCAGATGTCGTCTGTTGTAGAAACATTTGAAGCCGGCAATTCGGAGTGGCTGATCGCCCAGTCTCGTCTCCTGGAGTGCTACAATGTCGTTCCTGTAAACTAGGGTTTCTAAAATAGAGCCCCGTTGTTTTACACTGGCACAGTTCCAATATAGAATACGGATGTTCCTGAGTCCTAGACGGTGACACTTGAGTCTAAAACGTCTCAAACCACCGCGCTTACCTTGCTTCTTCCTCCCTGCGCGGCTACCACGCCGCTTCGTTATGTTGACTGCTGACCGCTCGGAAAACACACGTTGTTCCGCCATGTTGAAAAAACGTAAACACAGACTGCTGAGAACCACACACGCTGCTGAAAATTCACTCAAGGAAGCCTTCGCTCGATGCACGAACTCCGTAGCACCCGCGCAGATCTTGAGTAGAAACTCCTGGTTTTACATCCTGGCACACCAATTACACGCAAGAGATGAATAAATCCATCCCCTACGCGAAAAAATTAACGAACACAAAACAACACGACCGTCCGTCGCCATCTTGAAACCGGAAGTACCATTCCCGTGCCAGCGAATATCACACAAATTCATTTTATAAAGTAAGTAGACCCACAAATCATGTTTAATGTGGATGTCTAGACTTGTTTTAGTATATGCTATTAAATTTACCTTCCACTTTTACGTATACTGTGTAGGGGTGGGGGGACTTTTAGATAGGAAATATGAAAGGGGGGAATGACGTTCTGAAAATACGGTGAAGGGGGGCACGGGCCAAATTTTTAATAGGAAAGGGGGGAATGACGTTCTGAAAATATGGTGAAGTGAGGCACGGGCCAAAAAAGGTTGAGAACCACTGGGTTAGTTAGTTAGTCGGGGTTCCATCTTAACGGCAACGGGTCGTCCCCATTATGCTCCATTCCCGTGCCAGCGAATATCACACAAAATGCTCCCCACTGTCCAATGTGAAAAGTGGAATAGACGGGAGTCTCGGTAATCCAACAGCCCGCACAGTTACACTGTGCACAATGCCTCCGTCAGAATGTCAACACAAAATTCATCCACGAATACCACAGTTCATCGTCGATGGACTCGGCAGTCACCAGAAAGACCTCATTGACCCGGGTTTTCTCACATGGCTCGGTATCTTACCGCAGGGCGACCCACCTAAAGTGTCGCACAAAGCACGAACTCCGCAGCTTCAGCGCCGACTCCCAGGAGTCGCCCGAAAATGCACGGGTGTCGATCGCCATTCACAGAAGTAGAAGAAAGAAGTCGAAATTAGAGGGCACACTAATCAACATAAAAAATATGAAAGCTGTCATAACCGTGTGGTGTTGTAGAAGGTGATGGTAATTCTATAAGATGAGTGCCCATAAATATAATGCTGAGATAAATCTAACTTGTTAAAATATGTGAGTGGCGGGATATTATCAATAATCTAATGCCTAATGCCTAATGTCCGTGTCATGTTATGAGAAGAAATGGACTGGAGAACTTGGTGACAGCTGGCAAGATCGAGGGGAACAGACCAAGAGGAAGACCGAGAGGAAAATACCTGGATGGCTTGGCCACATGGCATGGACGAGACAGGAACACTGAGCTGATCCACGACTCTGGTGATCGAGTGAAATGGCGAATCATGACCGCCCACGCTTTCCGGCATGGCACATGATTGATTGATTGAATGTCCGTGTATTCGTGTGTAATGTAGTTATACTTGTATGATGTAATAACACTTGTATAATGTTCTTGTTTCTTACATTCTTGTGTGATGTAGTTATACTTGTATGATATATCTATATGCCACCATAATTCATTTACTGGTATAATTGTTCAGTATAATTGTTCATTATAATTGTTTAACTATAATTGTTCACTATATATGTGTGTGCGTGTGGGAGCGAGAGAGAGAGAGAGAGAGAGAGAGAGAGAGAGAGAGAGTGGGTGTTAGAGAGAGGGAGAGAGTGGATGCGTGTGTGCGCACGTGCATGCGTGTGTGTGGAGAGAGTGATTGAGCGAGAAATGGTGGGGGAATGTGTCAGTGCATGCATTCGTACGTGTATGTGTGAGAGTGAGTGAGGGAATGTAGGCGTGCGTGCGTTCATGTGCATGCGTTCATGTGTATGTGTATGTGTGAGAGAGTGTGATTGAGAGAGCGAGTGTGTGTGTGTGTGTGTGTGTGTGAAGGATTGTGTGTTAGAGAGTTAGACAGTGGGAGAGTTGATGTGTTAGTGTATGTGTGTGAGCGCGTGCATGCGTGTGATTGTGTGTATATGAAAGAATACAGAGAGAGAGAGAGAGAGAGAGAGAGAGAGAGAGAGAGAGAGAGAGAGAGAGAGAGAGAGAGAGCTGAGCAGATGCATGTCATGTAACACGCATGTTATGTAACACGCGAATCCATCTGTTTGTGTATTCTCATCTGTCATATTATCAGTTAAATACCATTTGATTTTATCATGCATAATATAAACTAATGTTCATTACTGTAGTTTGAGTGAGAGAGTCAGTGAGTGTGAATGAGAGACAGAACGAGTGAGCGTGAATGAGTGAGCGGGAGAGTGAATGAGTGAGCGGGAGAGTGAATGAGTGAACGGGAAAGTGAATGAGTGAGCGGGAAAGTGAATGAGTGAGCGGGAGAGTGAATGAGCGGGAGAGTGAATGAATGAGCGGAAGAGTGAATGTGTGAGCGTGAGAGTGAGTGAGTGTGTGTGTGTGTGTGTGTGTGTGTGTGAGAGAGATAGAGAGAGAGAGAGAGAGAGAGAGAGAGAGAGCATCACTATTTTTACGTCACATACATTTTATGTACACATTTTTCTCCATGTTTAACATTTTTATGAGACTGCTCATGACAAGTGTCAGTGTATATGTGTGAGTAAAGTGTGAGAGTTTCTTCATACTAGTTTCAATACTATCGTGAGACATTTTGTATGTGTCTAGATGTGAGGAAGTGTGAGTGTATGTGGAGGATATGTGTGAGTGTGGGGATATGTGTGGGTGGGGGGTGTGTGGGTGGGGGTATGCGTTTGGATGGGTTGGGGTGTGTTGGTTTTGGTGGGTAGTGGTATTTGTGGGTGTTGGTGGGATGTGTGGACGGATGTGTGGGGGTGAAAGTAGGGGTGTTGGAATGGTTGTGGGGGATGTGTGTATGGGTGGAGGATATGTGTATGGGACGGATGCAGGGGATGTGTGTTTATGTGGGTGGAGATGTGTGGACGGTTTGAGGAAGTATGTGTAGGAGGCGGGGTTGTGTGGGTAGGGGATTGTGTTGGGTGGATTGGGGATGCAAGGGTGGGTGGGGAGAAGTGTATGGTGTGTGGGTTTGAGATATTTGTGCGGTGTGTTGGTGGGGGATGTGTGAATGATGTGTGGGTGGAGGGTATGTTTGTGGAGGTATGGGTGGAGGATAGTGTGTGGTGTGGGGGATGTGTGTGATGGGTGCGGGGAATGTGCGTATGAATGGGGTATATGTATGGGTGAGTAGGGGATTGTGGTGGTTGGGGGAAGTATGTGGGGGAGTGTTGGTGGGAGATGTGTATGTTTGGATGGGGAATGTGTGGGTGGGGGTGTGTGAGTGAGTGGCTTAGGGATGTGTAAGTGGGTGAGGGAGTTGTATGTGTCGGGGTGGGATGTGTGAGTGGGTGGAGGATGTGTGTGGGGTAGGGGTATTGTGATCGAGAGATGTTTGGTTGGGGGGGGGGGGTGTGGGTGCGTAGTGGAGAATGTATGCGTGAGTGAGTGTGTGTTGGTGGACGGGTAGGGAATGCGTGTGTGGGTGGGGAGAGGTGTGTGGTGTGTTGGTTGGGGATATTGTGTGGGTGAGGTATGTGTGTGTGGGTGGGGGATTTTTGTGTTTTGTTTTGTTTTTGTGTTGTGTGAGTGGGGGTATGTGGGGTGGATGGGTAAGGGTATCTGTGTGGGTGTGGGTGTGGGTGGGAATATTGTGTGGTATCTGGGTGGGGGATATGTGTGTGGTGTTTAAGTGGGGATGTGTTGGTGAGGGATATGTGTGTGTGTGGTGCGTGGGTTGGGAATAGTGCATGATAGGAGGTGTATGTGATGTGTGGGTGGGGGATTGTGTGGTGGGGGATTAGGTTAAGGCATGTGTGGGTGGGTGGAAGTTGTATGTGTGGGTGGTGGGGTGTGTGTTAGTGGATTGGGGATGTATGGGTGGTTAGAGAGATGTGTGTGTGTGGGGTGGGGGTAGGGACATGTCAGTTGGTGGGGATGTGTGTGTATGGTTTGGGAATGTGGGAGTGGATGTGCGTTGTGTGGGTTGGTGGGGGATTGTGTGCATGGGTGGGGAATATGTTGTCGATGGAGATGTGGCTGGGGGATGGGTGGTTTGAGGTGTGGGTGGAGAGAGGATGTGTGGGGTAGTATGTGTATGTGGATGGGCGTAGGATGTGTGGGTTGGTGGGGGAATGTTTGTGGGTGGCGAGTGTATTTTGGTTGGGGGATCAGGTGAGGGCAGTGTGTGTGGGTGGGGGATGTGCGGGAGGGGGATGGATCGGTTGGTGGGGTATGTATGTGTCCCTTGGTGTGCGTGTGTGTCGGTAGGTGGGGGTGTGTATGTGTCCCTTGGTGCGCGTGTGTGTGGGTAGGTGGGGGTGTTGTGTGGGTGGGGTGATGTATGGATAGGTGGGAGATGGTCTTCATAACATGGTAATTAGCCTTGTTTATGTTTACAACATTCATTTCACAATGTTTATTTTATCTTCCTATGTAAATGTATAATGCTCTTGATGAACGAAAGACGAGTGATTGGAAGGGCCGAATGTAAGACGGGCCTGCGCGCCCAATTTGTGACCCTAATAAAGTTGAGTTGAGTTGAGTTGAGTATTTATACTTGTACAATATAGTTGTTTCTTTAAATTATTGTGTTATGTAATTATATTTTTATAAGGCGTTGTTTCTTACATTCTTGTATGATGTTATACTTGTATGATGTAGTTATACTTGTATGGTGTAGTTTGTATGATTAGTTACACTTGTATGGTGTAGTTATACTTGAATGTTGTAATTATACTTGAATGTTGTAGTTATACTTGTAAGGTGTAATTATACTTGTATGATGTAGTTATAATTCTATGACATAGTTATACATGTATGATATAATTATATTTGTATGAAATAGTATTACTTGTATGATGTAGTTATATTTGTATGATGTAGTTATATTTGTATGGTGTAGTTATACTTGTATGGTGTAGTTATATTTGTATGATGTAGTTATACTTGTATGGTGTAGTTATATTTGTATGGTGTAGTTATACTTGTATGGTGTAGTTATATTTGTATGATGTAGTTATACTTGTATGGTGTAGTTATACGTGTATGATGTTGTTATGCTTGTATGAGTTAGTTGTGTCTTACAAAGTAATATAATGTAGTTGTTTCTTGCTTTCTTGTTTGATGTACTTGTTTGATGCATTCTAATGTGATGTGGGTTCTTTTTATTCATGTTTGATGTTGTTGTTTCTTGAAATGGTGTGTGATAAACTCGATCCTGGAACGTTTTATCCCTTGGATGTTTTACCTGCAGTGCCTTCAGTTATAAGAAGCAGAGGTAGGGCAGTGTCTAGGAGATTCACCTGCCGACAGCTGATCGTGTGATCGAATCCCCCCGTTAAGGCAAGGATTTGCCACCATGGACCTGAACTTTAAGTCGACCCAGCCTAAGTACCAGTAAATGCTTTGGAAAGTAAAGGCTACTAACGTGAATCAATCATATCCCTGATTAAGAACCGATGGTCTATATTGTTTTAATAATGATAGCACTTTATAACCAATAGACCTGAAAGAGTGGGGAAAGGATCTTCACTGGCATTGGTAACCAACATGAAATAACACTAACTAATGCACCTTTACAAAACAGAATTACGAAACGTACAGGACGTTATTGCAACTAGCCTTCATCAGCAAACAAATACATACACAAACCACAACATACAAACACGGACTTCTCTAGTAACTACATTAAGGCATAAGAATTGGATGAGAAGAATGAAAATATGGGGGGGGGGGGGGGGGGGGGATGAGAACAATGCAGAGAAAATATTTTTTTTTTAAATGTGTTTGCTACTTATATCATAACCCCTGGCGGCCTTCAAGAATTAGTATCTATTCATTATTCTATTACATGTATCCCAGCGTGAGATTCTGAGATAAGTAGTAAAAAATGTTTTAAAATGTTTCATCTTTTCATTCTTCTCATCCCGTTCTTATGCCATAATGTAGTCACTGGAGTGTCTTCCCAATGATTATATATTGTGTTTTGTGTATGTATTTGTTTGTTGATGAAGAGTAGTCGCCGCAACGTCCTGTATTTTTCTTAATTTTGTTCTGTAAAGCAGCATTACTTTGTGTTATTTTATATTGTTTACTAATTTTATTCATATTTTAACTGGCAAAGCTAGAACGTCAGGTCTCATATAGTGACGAGGCCAGGGCAGCCTACGTGTTTCTGTTTCTCAAAGAAGACTCCGTGGCGAAGTGTTACACCGCCTGCTTCGAGTTCGATAGGTTGTGGATTCAATTCCCGGCTACGTCGTTCGGTCCAAGTGCTTAATTTTCTCAGAGACTCCTGGGCGTTGTCGCTGGGGCTACAGTGTTCATGCTTTAATTTGACGATTTTGACACATCGCCATGTGGAAAGAGATCGTGCCAGATGGGATAAATCTGGTGCAATGAAGTCGGTCCTTTTTACTTTCAAAAGGATTTTTTTGTTTGTTAATGTTTCTCAAAAGTTATTTATTTTATTTGTTGTCTTTAAATCATGTGTTAATTTGATCTCCATTACAGGCTCATAAGCTAATTAGAAATATGTTGTCTGCTATAAGTGTCAGTCAGTAACATTACATCTTCAGGAATCCCTTTGCATTAGAAAGGCTATAAAATGCCCTCCTCATCGATTTCTCAACACGTCATACTTTATGGCAATGAAGTTAATAAACAAATAAGCGTTTCGTATACTAATCGACGAAAAATGAGCATTGATAACATATAGTGAGACCTTAGCAATTAGGCGGTTCCGGCCGGTTTTATACAAACATATAGAGTTCGTGTTAAATTTATAATTACCGTTAAGATAACAGATGCTCTACAACAATACCTGTGACTGTGTGATTTAATTGCTTCAGCTAACGTATTATTCTTTTATTCACTTCACATGACACATATCTCTGCAGTATGCACATGATGATATGCAGCGAAATATGTCAGGCAATAAATTGTGCAAAATATTGCTTGTGGTTTCTGTGTTTAACCATTACATCCATTATATAACATGATCTCAGAATCTGCCTGCGCTGCCTCGATGTATGTCTTCAATATTCTATGACACGTATCCCAGCTGTACTAGCCACGCTACAGGCGCTGTGCAGCTGCACTCTTTGACCTGCTTGTGAAGATGCAGACAGGGACTGCCTGAAATAGATCGTGTACAAATGTAGACGTTTCATTTAGAATATGCTCAAAGTGAGGCTAAGTGGAAATATAATAGGTAAGGGGGGAAGGATCAAGGGGAAATATGCAAGTAGAAAGATTAAACAGATGGGGATAACTGTACATAATATAAGTAGTAGGCATTTCTTTAAAATAGCAGATGATTGGAGCGTCATAATTGTCAGTGAATGTTTTACATTAGGCGTATGAATAAGAAAGGAAGGATAAGAGAGAAAAGAAGGAGAAGGAGGTCGACAAGAAGAAGAAGTTGTAGTAGTAGTAGTAGTAGTAGTAGTAGTAGTAGTAGTAGTAGTAGTAGTAGTAGTAGTAGTAGTAGTAGTAGTAGTAGTAGTAGTAGTAGTAGTAGTAGTAGTAGTAGTAGTAGTACTAGTAGTAGTAGTAGTAGTAGTAGTAGTAGTAGTAGTAGTAGTAGTAGTAGTAGTAGTAGTAGTAGTAGTAGTAGTAGTAGTAGTAGTAGTAGTAGTCGTATTAGTTGTATTTGTAGTATTAGCAGAAGAAGAATTGAAGGTGAAGACAATCCTATATTATACACTGCTATACAGTGGTGAAGAGCACGTCATGTTATAAATGAATAAGTTCATACATCTACTGTTATCATAAGAACAGTCCCTGGAATATCCATAACCAGAACCATACATGGATATGTACCTAACTGTTACCTTACAATTAATACATGGATGAGTACCTAACTGTTGCCACCGGAACAACACATGAATGTGTACCTAACTGTTGCCACCAGAACCGTACCTGGATGTGTACCTAACTGTTGCCACAAGAACAGTACCTGGATGTGTACCTAACTGTTGCCACCGGAACAACACATGGATGAGTACCTAACTGTTGCCACCGGAACAACACAAGGATGAGTACCTAACTGTTGCCACCAGAACCGTACCTGGATGTGTACCTAACTGTTGCCACCGGAACAACACATGGATGAGTACCTAACTGTTGCCACCGGAACAACACATGGATGAGTATCTAACTGTTGCCACCAGAACCGTACCTGGATGTGTACCTAACTGTTGCCACAAGAACAGTACCTGGATGTGTACCTAACTGTTGTCACAAGAAAAGTACCTGGATGTGTACGAAACTGTTGACACAAGAACAGTACCGGGATGTGTATGTAACTGGTGCCACAAGAACAGTACCTGGATGTGTACGTAAATGTTACCATAAGAACAGTACTTCGAAATATACATAACTATTGCCACAAGAACAATACAGGGATGTTACGTATCTGTTGCCACAAGAACAGTACATGGATGTGCATGAATTAGTTGACACAAGAACAGTACGTGGATGTGTATGAAACTGTTGACACAAGAACAGTACGTGGATGTGTACCTAACTGTTGTCATGAGTCAATTACTTGGATCTTTACGAAACTGTTACCTCTATTTCTGTACATCGATATGTAATTTTTTTTTTCTTTTTTTTTTTTTTGCATATCCTTTACAGGACATCGCTGTCAACTGCAGCATCTTTCAGTTGTCTGTTGATTTCTTGGCAAGATTACGCTCAGTAGTTTGCCATTGCTTTCTGAGCGGCCGGCCCAGTACCCCGCAAGTCACCAGCGGGGGTCGAACCGCTCCCAGTTCTCTCCCGCTACGAGACTCTGCGTGATAAACGGGATTACGGAGAAAGTGTTGTAACCCCTCAGCCAGAGAGACCGGCTCGATATGTAATTACCTGTTGCTTTTTGCAATAGTAATCTGTTCTTCAGGGCCAACTTTTCTACTATGGAATCTCCGGCGTCGGTTCTTGATATGAAGCCGAAACACAAGAATCAACCCCACGATCGTGATCATCGCAACAGTTGCGCACACCACGCTCATGCCGACAATTGGACCATCGACAGTGTCGTGTGTATCTCCTTGGTATGAACCTGTGACATGACTACCTGTAAGCAAGAAAGGATGAATGAATTAGTCGTTCTCATAACGTTTTAAGTAAGAGGTATCATCACCATCATCATCATCATCATTATCATCATCATCACCATCATCATCATCATCTTTATCGACATCATCATCAATTGTCGTGTCAAGTTGTAATCCTGTCCCGCCACTAGCCTAGTTCTCAAAACGGTGTATTGAGTTATGTAGTGACACATCTCCGAGATGTGGTGAAAGACTGTTCAGAACCTTCCTCTGTTACCTCATGTCATAATTTGACATGTAATTTCAATATGTTATCTCATCCTCGGGTCTGTGGCTTAGCGTAGTGATCGCAATTTCACAATTCCCACAAACCGGGTTCGGAGTCAACCGTAGACTGACCACTTTTGCGTTTCTGTTCACAATAGTATGGTTGTCGGCCGTTGATAAAGCATTGACAAACAACAGAACGTAATATTGCCTAGAAAGCCACATACATATTTTCTTAACTACCGAGGTTGATTGCGACATGCTGTTTATCGACATGCAACAAAATTGTTTTTTTTTTAAATCTCACATTTGCTCAGAAATGTTGACTGTACCTCTGACGCCATTAAGAGAAATGTAAGCACTGTTTCTGAGCACATATTTATAGGACTCCCTTTTATTATTACTTATCATCATTATCATCATCAAATCTTAAGTAAGCGTGGGCAATTATGGTTCGCCATCTGACACTATCGGCGAGTTTGTGTAACGGTTAAGACGATATGCTGATAATGGCATGAGAGCGGTCAGACAAGGGTTTGTCTCCAGTTCTAGTCATTCACTAAGAGAGAACGACTTGCCCCCTCTCCCTCCCTGCACTCAGGTCTAACAAAATGTGATGGTTGTAATAGATACCCAAAGCATGTCCCTGCTACGTCACTCGTTTATTTTGGTATTGTGTCTCAAATCATCATCATTCTCTGTGTACTTTTCCCGATTATACCACGTGGTCAAGCAATCCAGATGTTTATCCATTTGTCCTCGCCTTGCTCTTTTCCCGCGACAGTTTGTCAGTTGCCACAAAGCTTTAAAATGTATTCACCTACCGAAAAGACCGCCAACGGTTATTTTCTCTTGATTCACCGATCTCCTTCATGTCCTCTGTATTGTAACACAAGTGGTTAGACACATGACTTCTTTTCTTCTAATTGTCCATGGCGTGTGGTGCTGGTGTCCGTGTCTGTCCACACCCAAATGGATGCACGCATGGCCTACAGGCACTCGGTGGGCTGTGAGGTCATACCGGTAGGTTATACTTTCCCTGTCATTTCCTGGTAGCTATTTTAAGTTGGATTGACATAGGAGCCCAGGCGTCGTCATTCGCAACTGCGAGCGCTATCAAGACAAGTCACCTAAAACAATCCGATGGGTTGTCAAGCGGATTCAAGTGGAGCTGTCAGACGAACAAATCCAGAAGCAGCTGCAGGAAGATAATCTCAACATCAGAATCTTGAAGGCGGAGCGGATCCTGACAATCAAAGATCCCTACCACGCTAGCGGTGGTGACGACCGAAGGCAGCGAGATACAGACCACAATCTCAATCAACAAGACAATGCAACAGCCAGAGAGATTCATCCCGAGAGTCACTCAATGTTCAAGATGCCAGAGGGCTGGCCACAGCAGAGAAGCATGTCGCAGTAAGACATAAATCTGCCGGTACTGCGCTTACCACCACGCCTTTAAGGAGTGTCCGCTAAACAAGCTGAACACGGACTTCCGAACACCCAACAGCAAAAGAAAGTGCGCCAACTGCCTGGGCAAGCAATGAGCACGATACTTGGGCTGTCCGTACCTCCAAAGACACAGAGACGTCTTAAAGATCACCATTAACACAAGGACGCCATACAAAGAAGCAATGTGGAGGTGCGAGACGGCCACGTGTATATCCCAAGCTGAAAGAGATCGACTGCAGAACCAGATAGACGAGCTGAAGAAGTAAGTCAAGGCAATACTGACGCCAGCACCAACCAGCGATATTGAGAACTGCTGGCCGACATGAAAGAAATTCAGCACAGCATCAAACAAGAGATGGAGCGCATGGCTGAGATGAAGAAGCAAAACGAGGAAATCCTACAAAAGATCAAGACCGAAATAGAACTACTGAACGCCGAAAGGACGCAGCACCAACCCAAACCAACAGATGAGATGAAGCAAGATGAAGCACAACAACAACAACAAAAACATCGAAAAACTGATGAAGACAATGCACAAAAAAGGAGGCAAAAAGCCGAATGATGGGGCCAAGCCACAGACCAATCAGAAACAGCAAGAAGAAGCCAGTAGTCCATCCACGATACCTAAGCAACCCGAGATGAAATCAGCATCCTGCCAGGTAGAGGAATGGGATCTAGAGGAGTTCACCGAAGACGAATGGAGAAATTACGAAAAAGAGAGCGCCGCCCGCCTAGCTTATTGCGAAGAAAAGGCAAGGCAAGCTGAACTAAGATGCAGGGAGTGGGATTTTTAAAAAAGTCCTTTTAAGGACTGCGCCCAATCAAGCCAGACAAGCCAGGAGCCTGCACTAACAAAGAAAACCATAAGAGCAGACGAGCACAAAGGATAGCCGCCGACCGACCCCCCCCCCCCCCCTCCAGCTGACGTCACAGACACAAACGATTACATAACCAGCCCAGATAGGACTCACTTGTAAGAGCGCACAAGACAATAATTAGGGTGAATGAGCCCACAAAAACCACGGACCTCAACAATAACAACAGCTGAAAGAAGCAGGTTGAACGAGGCCGAATTTGGAATTTTTGTTTTTAAACCAAGCAATCAAGGAGCCCAGGTGAAATTCTTTTTAAATTTCAATGATGATAATGATAGACGGGAAG
Organism: Cepaea hortensis; assembly: GCA_963921405.1. Taxonomy (NCBI): domain Eukaryota; kingdom Metazoa; phylum Mollusca; class Gastropoda; order Stylommatophora; family Helicidae; genus Cepaea; species Cepaea hortensis. The sequence goes on along the minus strand of OY992893.1, from coordinate 13,657,404 downwards.
GCACAATTCAGCTAGTCGTGGAGAGTCTGTCAGCAACTGTTGAACTTATTAGGCGCGCTGGAAGCATTGCCTATAGTTGTGCTCACGTAGTGGATCTATTATTTTTATATACCCTTCTCACGTGCCACCTCGTAGCTAATATGTCAACCAGAACATAGTTACATTATCTTTTAACAACATAACTCATTAATTTATTGCAATACTATAACTCATTAATTTATTGCAATAATATAACTCCTTTCTGGGGTGGCGTTTCTAAAACTGACCAACAGCATTGCTGGTTTCTCCTCATGTGTCCTAGACCATGGAACATCACCTTGTTGCCTATGTGTTGTGTATTTGACAAATCCTCCTGTCTCTGTAACCACCAGAAACTACGCATATATAATATTTTCTGTGCAGGAATTCGAATTTTAAAATGTTGCCATGGCACTGTCTATAAAGCCTACTTTTTCCCTATACTGTTGGTTCTTTTTTTTTTTTTTTTTTTTGCATATCCCTTACAGGACGTTGCAGTCAACACCAGCA
>OY992893.1:13461876-13654376 GCA_963921405.1 Cepaea hortensis | reverse complement strand
TGTAGAGTGAGTGAGAGAGTTTGTGAGTGTGAGTGAGTAAGGGAGTGTGAGTGTGTGTTTCTGTTTGATCATAATAGTAGATTGGGGGATGGTGGGGGATGTGTGTGTGGGCGGATTCATGTAGTGTGTGGGTGGGCTCAGGATGTGTGGGTGGGTGCGGGGTTTGTCTGTGTGTGTGGGTGCGAGGTTTGTGTGTTGGTACGTGCGGGAGTATGGGTTGGCAGGGAGATTTGTGTATGGATGGGGGATGTGTGTTTGGCTAGGCGGTTGTGGGTGAGTGGGTGGAGGAGGATATATGGGGTTGATGATTGTTGGTGGGTTATGGGGTGGGTGGGGGATATATATGTGGGTGGTGAGATGTGGGTGTGGGGGATGTGTGATAGGTGGAAGATGTGTGCAGGTGGGGGTGGTTGTGGGTGTGGGGATGTGTGTGTGTGGGTGAGGGATGTGTGTGGGTGTGGATGTTTAAGTGGATGGGTGGGTGAATGTCTGTGTGGGGGTGTGGGGGATGTGTGTGGGTTGAGGGATGGGTGTGTGATGGGTGTGGGTTATGGATGTGGGGATGTGTGTGTGATGGGTGTGGGTGGTGGATGTAGGGATGTGTGTGTTGGAGGGGGATGTGTCTGGGTGGGTGGGGGTGTGTGGCTGGATGGAGGATGTATGTGTGGGTGGTGATGGTGATTGTAGATGGTGGATGTATGGGTGGGTAGGAGATGAGTGAGAGATGTATGTGTGGGTGAGGGATGTGTCTTAGGGATGTATGTGGGTGTGGTGTTGTGTGGGAGTGAAGATGGGTGTGGATAAAGGATGTGTGTATGGGTGGGTGGGTGTGGATGGGTGTAGGCGTGCGGGTGGGTGTTATGTGTGTGAGGGTGGAAGATGTGTGTTTGGAGGGGTGGTTGGGGTGTGTGAGTGTGGGTGGGTAGATAGGAGATTTATGTGTTGATGAGTGAGTGAGGGATGTGTGGGTGTTAGTGGTTGGGGGATAAGTACGTGTGTGGAGGGATGTGTAAGGGGGATGAGTGTATGGGTGGTTGGTGTGTGCGTGTGGGTTGGGTGTGCGTGGATGGGAGATGTTTGTTTGTGAATGGGGGATGTGTTGGTGGGTGAGGATGTGTGTGAGGGATGTGTGTATGGGTGGGGAGATGTGTGTGAGTGGGGATGTGTGTTTAACAGGGTAGGGGTGTGTAGTTAAATGATGTGTGGCTGGGGGATGGGTGGTTGGGTAGGGGATGTGTGGGTGGGTGAGTGTGTGTAGGTTAGGAGATGGTGGGGGGTGTTTGTATGGGTAGTCTCGGGATCTGTGGGTGGGCTGGGGGAGATGGGAGATTATGTGGGTGGGTGCGGAATTTGTGTGTGGGTAGTGAGGGATATGTGAGATGGCGGGGAGATGTATGTGTGCGTGGGGGATGTATGGTTGAGGAATGTGTGTTTGGCTGGGTTGTTGGATGTGTGTGGGTGGAGGAGGATATGTGGGTGGGTGATTGTTGGTGGGTAATGGGACGGGTGGAGGATATTTTAGTGTGTAGGGAGATGTGTGTGGGAGGGGGATGTGTGGGTTTGGTAATGTATGTATGCTTGGGGTGTGGGTGGCTGGGATGTGTGGTTGGTTGGAGTGTGTGTGGGTGGGGAGATTTTTAGGTGTGGGATGTGGTGGATCGGTGATGGAATGTGTGTGTGCCTGTGATGTGTGTTTGGTTGGGTTAGGGATGTGTGGGTGAATAGGGGATGCGTGGGTGGGTGTTGGATGTGTCTCATAACATGGTAATATGCATTGTTTATGTTTACAAAATTCATTTGAAAATGTTTTTCCTATGAACGAAAGATGAGTGATTGGAAGGGCCGAATGTAAGACGGGCCCAATTTGTTACCCTTTGAAAATAAAGCCCATAAAGTCCGTTCTTCTTCTTCTTCTTCTTCTTCTTCTTCTTCTTCTTCTTCTTTTTTCTTCTTCTTTTTCTTCTTCTTCTTCTTATTCTTCTTCTTCTTCTTCTTGTTTTTCAATAGAATAAAACATATATGTATATTATGTTATGTCTTAGTCAGATACGACTGATACTTATGACAGTAGACGGTGCTACCTGCTTTCTGTTAACGCTCTGCTCACCAAACCCGACACCCCACATTATGCCAACGGCATCGGGCGGAGGTAATCGATTGGATGGGCACATGCCTTATCCTGGTCCGAGTAAAGAAGATTTGATACGAGAGCAAGAGGACGCCCGAGAAGAGCATGGGTTGACATCATCAAAGATATTGTACAGTCAAACGGAATGACACTATCCAGTACCACCCATCGGGCACTTGACGGTAAAATTAGAAGAAGAGGATGATGATGAACCGCAATCCACCATATCACAGTAGCCTCTAGCTGTACATTAAAGTTCAAGCCTCATTTACACGCCATTATATATATATATTGTCCTAACTCCACTCGATGGTGAATGTGATTAATATGTGTGTTGTGATTAATATCACACCAGCCAACATTTACTTCCCGGAACGTTTTATGTACCCATTTAAGACTGAGTCGACCTGCGAAATTGATCCACTCAATTTATCCATGATAGAAACAAGCAACAAACGGCAGTCAGGGAAGCTGGTGAAATATCAAACTGGCTGGAGTGCAAAGGGAAGTAACACAGGGTTACACTATCCCTTGTACCATCTAAGTAGAAAATTTAACGAGAAACTTCAAGAAATGGATCGATCAATGACAGTTTTGATCCATTCTTAATAGGTGGAAATCCAATCCCAAAATTCAGATATGCAGATGATACAGTCTTCCCCTCCAACAGTGGTAAGGCTTAGAACAGTTAATCCTGTCTGTCAATAGATATCGTGAAGATCACGTCTGTTTCTCAAATTAAAAAACAAACAAACAAACAATACATAGAAGAAATCTCCATAGACAAAAATAAATGTCAACAGATTATTACTCACAATAATGAACAACTGTAACCTGTCACAAACTGCGAACACGTTGGCACCAAAATTAACAATAATGGAGGTGGAATGTGTGTTTATTGCGGTATCTAAAACATACCTTTTTATGACACTAATGTGCACATGTGAAATAGCCTACCTGAGCTCTAGTGAAGTCCACCGTGTCAATAGTTCCACCGTAGTCATAAAACATACCCGGACCGTCAAATATCCACTGTATAGTGGAGTACTCCACCCATGCCAAGCTCTGTCTACCATCAGTAGCCAGCAGCGCTTGGAAGGTGTTTTTCTATAGGTGTATGATATAAAGGTATTTATAGACATCTATATAGCGTGAAAGGAATGTTAAAGTTACTTGCTTAACCTTTATAGGAGGTCGCAGTCAACTCCAGCATTATGTACGTTTTTTTTTTTTTTTTATTTGTTGGCAAGTTTACCTTCAGTAGTTGCCATTAATTTCTGAAAGGCCGACACTCTTACCATTGTAGGAAAAATTAACACAAGGTGGTTTCTGTCAAATCACCCGCAGCAGTGTGCGCGGTATGCAGGATTACGAATTACGTTCATAATCCCTTCGTTACAGGGCTGGCATAAGGATTGTAAAGATGAGAAAAGAATTATTTAGATGACGTTAGAATGGAAAAGCGCGGATAAAATAGATAACATAAAAAGACAGAAGACAACAAAGTGGCGAGACAAAGGTGAAGAAGCCAAACATAAAGACGATAATAAAGATAGAAGTTACAAGAAAAGGCACCACAGAGAAAAACGACAGACATAAATGTGCTATGATAACGCGAAAGAGATAAAAGAGTTGAGTTGAGTCAAGAACCAACATTCATAGGACACGAGACATTCCCGTATGTGCTCCATTCTCATCTTCAACAGCCAGCGAAGAGCCTCAATACAAATGCTACAAGTTGCAGTCTGATTATGTGTTCGTCTGACCTTTTCGATGAGTATTCAGTGTTGGCCAGATCCTCTGGTAACTCATACTGCAGCATTATCTCCAGTCTTTGATGATTTAAATGTTCTTCCACACTATACGCGCGACCCCTCAACTGCCTGTCCACATCTGCTCTACCTTGCACCAATACCCCACTCAACGGTACAGCCGCAGCAATCTGTAAGCCTGCTCATTTCCCACAACAACAGTACGTCTTGGGGAAAAGATCCAAAGGATTCTCAACATCTTTGATTTTGTTTTTGTAGCATGCGTCCCTGCGTGAAACATGCTTGTCTTCACCATTCCCAGCATGCTCTGTGAATCCGTTACAATCACGACATGTTTGTACTGTATTTCCTCTATCCAGCAGACCGCCGTTGTGACTGCCTCCAACTCCATTCTCAGACTAGATGTAGTGGTTACAAATGTTTGTTGCATATCATTTACAGGACGTCACAGTCAACACCAACATATTTTGCTGTTGTGAAATCTTGGCAAGTTTACGTTCAGTAGTTTGTCATTGCTTTCTGAGCGACCAGCACCCATACCATTTCGTAAAAGGCCAACACGAGGCGGTCTACTGCCAAATCGCGCGCAGCTGTGTTTCGACCACGGGAATGCGAGATTACGAACTGCGCCCGTAACTTATTCACCAAGGAGTGGTACCATGTGCAAATCCCTGCGCTCCCGATCATAAAGCTATTATCACCCTGCACAGATTTGTAATCAGTCAAGTGGCAACTAGTAGCACGTGCGTGGACTAAGCTTGAGATCAAATCGAGCGAATTAATTAACTTTTAATAAATAAATTATGTCATTTATTTATCATATAAGAATATTTTACTAGTTTTTTGTTTTTTTTTTGTTTTTTTGTGTGGTCACATCTCTTTCATCGAGTGAGTTGTACATGTGTGCATGGAGATGTAAAACGAAGGACAATTTAGCAAGTAGTCAGTGTCATTGGAATGGAAAATTAAATCTTGCATTCTAGATTAAACCTATTTTAACACATACATATACATTCACAATAATTAGTAAACACGCGGGCTGCGTGGTCTCGAAGTATGGTGTCCGCCTCGAGTGCTGGAGGTCCAGGGTTTAAGCCCCGGTGAGGATCGGGATTTTATTTCACGTGGACTTCTAGTAATAAAATGTACCGTGGTCTCTGGGTAGTGAGATCGGAAGCCTGTGTGTAATGTTGCGCACGTAAAAAATCCAACTTGGCAGTTGGAAATCGAAAAATAGTAGCCTAACGGCGCTGCCCGAACAAAATTTATAGTTAAAAATCTACCCAAAGTATTTCAGGATCCTCGCCGGTGCTACGGAGTTCGTGCACTGAGCTGAGTTTCTCCAAACTCAGGTTTGAGTTAGGAGGAGAACGGAGCACTTATGGGTTACACCCGTATGCCGTTATGTTAATCCATCGACTAAACTAAACTAAACTAGTAAACACTTAAAAAATAAATTGAACCGACAGAAATGTGATTTACAGAAAAAGAAAAATGCTGAAAATACATTGAGCACACACCATACCCACTTATTTGAAAGCGGTTAGAACACACAGATATTGTATAACAACAATAGAAAAATATGAATAAAATTAGGTGGAGCTGCGGTAAAGCTGTGAGAGTGTAAACAATATAAAATGACACAAAGTAGTGAAGCTTTACATAACAGAATTAAGACACATAAAAAAAAAATGTTAATTGAAAAAAATGTTCATACTCACCGCACAGTTCAGATCTGTAAGTTGCTTACAGATCTGGACTGTGAGGTGAGTGTGAACATTTTTTTCAATTAACATTTTTTTCAATTAACATTTTTTTCAATTAACATTTTTCCACTTCTCATTTTCTCTTCATTGCCTTCATTTTTTCATGCTTTTGCTCTTCTCGTCCTGTCGTCACCTTCTGATGTAGTCACAGGAGATCTCCTTGACTGTATGTTGGGTTTGTGAATGTGTTTGTTTGCTGATGAAGGCTAATCGCCGCAACGCACTGTATGTGTATTAATTCTGTTATGTAAAGCTGCACTAATTTGAGTCATTTTATATTATAACAACAATAGAATGACTCGACCAACATATTCTGGCCACATTTTCAGAAGTAAAATCTGGAACATATATTACACCTGTGAAAAGTAATAGACAAACATAAGACGAAGACAACGAGTAAAGTGTCTTAACAGACATTAGTCATTGTTTAAAATTAAGTTGCATGTCCTTCACAGGACGTAGCATTCAACCCCAGCATTTACGCTATTCGTCATTCCTGGGCAAATTTTACGTTCAGTAGTTTGCCATTGCTTTCTGAACGACCGGCTCCTATACCTTTTTTCGAAACAACCAGCACCGCCGTGTTTCCAACCCGGGTATACGGGCTCACAAACTGCGTTCGCAAGCCCTTGGCCACAGAGACCGGTAAACAATGGTTTATTAGGTAAGAAGATCGGCTTCATTGCAACGGGTTTATCCCATATGGCTCGGTCTCTTTCGACAGGGCGGCCTGCAGAAAACATCGCACAAAGCACGAACTCCGTAGCTCCAGCCAAGACCCCAAGGAGTCTCCGAGGATACTGCGCTTGTGTACCAAATAACGTGGCTTCGAATCGAACCCAAAACCTTTGGAGATAGAGGCAGTCGGTGTAACCACTACGCCACTGAGACTTCCTTCATCATTGCTCATTAAAGGTCTGTAAGAGCGCTATTTCATATGTAAAGTCCACGCTAGCTTCTGAAGTCATTATTTTCATCATAGTTCATGAAAGGTCTGTGAGAGCTATATTTCATATGTAAAGTCCACACTAGCTTCTGAAATTACTATTTTCATTTAGACTTCATAGACTGTCATCGTTTACACACATGTCAAAATTCATCATGGCATGAACGTCATCAATACACAGCGTATTACATTCATCGACGATCTCGAGATGCGGAGAAACATTTAGCACCCGTATCAACGACAAGACACTTAATGATGATAATTATGATGAGCATTTATTCGCGTAGTTTAAGTTACCTACTTTCTTCCTAAACACCTCATCGTAATGGACTGTCCCAACGTCCTGCCAGGTGACAATCACTGCGTAAAGAGGATAGAAGGTTGTAGCGTACTCCGAGAAATGTCCAGCTGTTTCCGAGAGTTGACGTAGCAACGTGTCGTTTCTTGTCAGCCTGTAACACAGGAACATTTAACTAAGACAATGTAACTGTTGCAGATATACACCGAGAATTTGAGCAAGTGTGATTTCATTCTAGCATCAAGATGCAACAAAACGACAGAATGACTTCATTCTAGCATTAAACTGCCACATAACGACAAAATGAATTCATTCTAACATCAAGTTGCCACAAAAAGACAAAGTGACTTCATTCTAGCAGCAAGATATCACAAAAGGACAGAGTGACTTTATTTTAGTATCAAGATGCCACTAAACGACAGAATGACTTCATTTTAGCATCAAGATGCCAAAAAACGACAGAATGACTTCATTATAGCTTCATGATGCCACAAAACGACAGAATGACTTCATTCTAGCATCAAGATGCCACAAAACGACATAGTGATTTCATTCTAGCACAATATGCCATAAAACGACAGAATGATTTAATTCTAGCATCAAGATGCCACAAAAAACATAGTGATTTTATTCTAGCATCAAGATGCCACACAACGGCAGAGTGATTTCATTCTAGCATCAAGATGCCACAAAACAACAGAGTGATTTCATTCTAGCATCAAGATGCCACACAGCGACAGAGTAATTTCATTCTAGCATCAAGATGCCACAAAACGACAGAGTGATTTCATTCTAGCATCAAGATGCTATAAAACGACAGAATGACTTAGCTGTCCGTGGTGAAGAGGTTAAACCTCCCGCATTGAGCTCTCAAGGTTGTGGGTTCAATTCTTGTCTCTATCTTTCGGTTCACGAATGTAATATTATAAGGGGCGCCCGAGGGTTGTCTCTGGAGCTACTGAGTTCAAGCTGTGTGCGACGCTTTCGATAGGTCGCCCTGCGTAAAGAGTCATAATCATAAGGAATACAACGAGGTGCAATTAAGTAGCTGCACAGTTTTATGTTTGAAGAACAAAATGGAAATCAAAACAACAAACTGTTTATATTTCATCTTCCTCTTAAGACGAAAGTGTAACAATCCCAGGCACACAACTCTGTGGTCAATGTGTCGTCAGCGTTAGATTTAACTTCTCTAGATAGTCGCATAGTCTATGATGAGGTGAAGGGGTTACAAATGCAGTTCGCTGTCCCACATACCGCGTTCGAAACACAGCTGCAGGCGATTTGGAAGCCGACTGTCTTGCGCTAGTTTTAATACAACGTTATGAGCGCCGGTGGTTCAGAAATAAACGGCAAGAGTAAGCTTGCCATGAAATCACAAAAATCCACAAAATGCTGAGTTTTATTGCGACATCCTGTCAAGGATATACAACTAACATGATATATTCCATCCCAGATACCAAACTCCATCTTTTTATGATTGTTCCACCTTCACTTATTACTATTAAGATGCGGCCTGGATTGAGGGTGTTTCCTCCGATAGGATTTACATAAATCGTGGTCAGCTGACTCCAGCCCGTGCACAGAGGTAGCACTCACCTGTAGGTCACCGACCCCACCCCACCGTTGTGGCTAGTTCTGACTGCCGATGCCCAGACTGCAATGGCGGGAAAATCGACTGCTGAGTCCTTCTCCAGCATGTATAGGTCTCTGGTGGTGTTCTCAAAGCAGAAGAACCCATCTGTGTATACCTGTGGGCATTTCGTGGGTATAAGTGAATGTGTTAAATGTTATTATTGTAACAACATGTTGTTTCATCTGAAAGTATAAGGGAGTAAACAACTAAATAAATTATGGAGGGGGACAGATATAACTACAAAAATTAGATTTTTAAGAGCATGCATGTTTCCCATTGCAACATACGCCTGTGAGACCTGGACACTTATAAACAAGCTGAACGTCGCATAAATGTCTTTCAATATAATTGGTATAGACTGGTTCTAAGAATATCTTGCATTGTTGTTGTTGTTGTTTGCCCATCTTGAAAGATGATGACCATTCATTTTATCCAGTGGAGTTGAAAGTATGGAGCTGTGAGTTCTAAGATGGCTGATAAAACCTGTTATAGCTCGAAATGTTCGTTGACAATGTGGGCAAAGAATGCTTGACGTTCCAGGAGGGGGATCTCCTGCAGTGGATCTCCCAAGTGTCATGATGAATTCCAAAAGCTTTAAGTGAGATCTTCAGAGTGTCTTTAAAACGTTTCCTCTGACCGCCATGGGAGCGTTTACCACAACGCAGCTCGTCGTAAAACATTCGTTTAGGAAGCCTGTGATCTTACATGCGAGTCAAGTGACCAGCCGAGCGAATCTGGTTTTTCATTAGTAGAGTGTTGATGCTAGACAAGGACGCTCTTTCTAGTACTTAAGCGTCTGGGATATTGTCTTGACATTTAATCCTCAATAGCTTCCTAAGGCAGACTGTGTGGAAGTGATCTTGGATACAGAAAAGAAAAAGTGCATCCTTACGACAAGATAGGTATTTTGAAGAATGTTGGCTACTAAAGACGATAAAACAAAGAAAATTGTAATATTTTGGTCACTTAAAACGTCATGAAAGAGTAGACAGAACAGTCTTGTAGGGGTATATACCCGGAAAGAGTGGAAGAGGACGGCCAAAGAGAAGATGGGTGCAGGATGTGGCGGATGATCTCCAGATGGGTTTACAAGACGCGGGACATCTTGCTTATGATTGAGAGGTTTTCCGGACGGCTGTTATGGGAGCGAGGATCTGCAAGGGACATGCTACTGAATGAATGAATGAATATGGGAGTGGACACTGACAAGAGGATTTCAATAGCGAAAACAAGACAAATGTTGTTGTTGTTGTTGTTGTTGTTCTTCTTCTTCTTCTTCTTCTTCTTCTTCTTCTTCTTCTTCTTCTTCTTCTTCTTCTTCTTCTTCTTCTTCTTCTTCTCCTCCTCCTCCTACATGTGCCAAGTCTAGAGCGCACATCGGCGACCACACCTTCCCAAACTTCAGTGTCATCAGATATTTTGATGAATTTTGTATTGATCATATTATTTGCTGCCCAGGTAATTAAAAAGAGAAACAGTAAAATTAAGTTCTCCACTTAACCCTTTCACTGTTTCCCGTGCCTCTGTTTTGTAGTGTTTGTCCACACCTGATTAATTTCTCTACGCTGTCTCATCTCGTGATATGCCCCGTAAATTTCGTGCATGGGGTGCAGAGGTGTTTCCGAGGCACCAGGGCCGGGTTATATACTGGCCAAGACCTACTGACGCGTCCTCGTCGAGCGTCCTGGGCAACAGGTCCCTTCGGGATCCTGGCTAAAGTCAGTAGGATCGCCGATTCCTCCGAAGTCGGAGAGTGTCTACCTGTACGGCGAGGAACCACCAGTCTGCACACCAATAAGCCAGACATGGGACAACGGATACTCACGCAAACCTCAGTCCGGTATGACATCACACTGATGTTGGACAACAGGATGCCTTCATCCGACATACAAGACTTCGCGTTGGAGCTCAAGCCAACGAACACAAGTAAGCAAGCATTTCGTGCATTCTTTCCATATAATATTGATTAGATATTCAAGACCCTAACGATCGGGTGAGAATGACAATGTTAATCACGTTCGGAGATCACCATGGCCAAATGGATAAAAGCGCTCGTGCGTTGATGCGGAGATATACCGGTCAGTTGGACTAAAATTGTTGACTTCTCGTCCTTGACGTGGGGACGTGAATTGCAAGTATTTCTGAAGTTCACGTGAATTCACCTGATTGCGAGTGGCAGTGGTAATATGGAACGCTAATCCACACGCAAACATTAGTCCAGTCCACTAGAAGTTGTAACACGCACGTCATATGAAATACACTTGATTTCAAGGTGAGCTAACGGGAAAAAAAAACAACGTTCTCCAAAGTTTACAACATAATATGTGATGATGATGATGATGATAATGATGATGATGATGATAATGATGATGATGATGATGATGATGATGATGATGATGATGATGATGATGATGATGATGATGATGATGATGATGATGATGATGATGATGATGATGATGATGATGATGATGATGACAGCTTTGAGAAGTCAGTCTAGACTCGTAGGGAAGCTAACCAAATGTTATGTAGTTGTCTTTTAACTGACTCAATGCCAAACATCTAGTAGTTTTATACCAAACATTGCAAACAACCGAATGAACAAGTATCATAATGTAAATCACCATTCACTGAATATTGAAATTTCAGAGGATACCACGAAACAAAACAAATAACACGATAACTCTAGTATGGCGATATATCATCCTTCTGTCCAAATGGTTAGTCACATTTGGCGATATATTATCCTTTGTCAGTGAATCAGTTAAGAAAGGCACAGAAGAAGGTGCCTTATCACCCCACCTCATTCGCTGACCTAGCACATATGAAGTCCAACAACTTCACGCCCCTAACACAGAATTAACCAAGGGGTTACTTACACCTTGAATTATTTAAACAAGACCATTGACAACAGCCAGACAAGTCCAACCCCCTTCGCAGCTCATCTGTCACCAGATGTTACATCAGCTCCACCTGTGCTCCCCATGCCTTCATAAATCATGAAAATATAAAAAGAGTCCAAAACAAAACACTGTTGTTGGAAGCGACGTAAATTGTTACAGGAAGAAACGCGAGAACATCGCACGGTGATCTAGCGGACGGGAGATCCAACACTAGACACTCAGAGTCGTATTTTGTACGGGATAACATTCGCACATAAAAGATTCTTATCTAAAATGATACATTGCACAAAGTCTTGTGTCATAAACAGGGCAGCGTTGACGTCTGTTGCATTAACATGTTAACATGTAACTTTATATCCAATTTCAGAAACCAAAAAATGGAAATCTTAACATGTTACTCAATATCCTATTTTACAAACAAATAAAAATTAATATTTTTTTTTCCAAGAATGTAGTTAAATCGTAACAAAGTTTAAGTAAAACCAGTATGCGTGCCGTTCAGGAAAATTTGGAAAATATTTGGTTTGTTATTTGGTTTCGTACCTAACTGCTTTCTTTACACATGGATATGTCCACACTGCTTCAGTGTCCTCCCATTATTAACATACAGTGTCGTCTCCGCAGTAAAGGTTGATTGTAATGAATCTCTAGTATTTTATGTTGTAGTGCCGATCTCCCTGGCCCAGGGGTTAACGTCTTTCTCCGTAAATCCGTATATTCTCGTGAGTAACGTAATGTGCGGGAGAAACGGTAGCGATTCTCGCCGCGTTGGTAACTTACGGGGTATGTGAGCCAGTCTCTCAGAAAGCAATGGCAAACTACTGAGCGTAATCTTTCCTAGTACATCACGAGCAACTGAACAATGCTGATGTTGACTGGAATAGAAGAAAAGGCAGAAAACGCAGCGGCTGCAGCAGGATATAACAATATGAAACCTTACTTCTCCAACAGCTCCGTTAGGCTCAAAATTGAATGTCAGTTAATCACTGTATAACTGTGCCATCTTTTCCAACTGTTTACACTGTCCATTATTATGCTGTCCCCCCCCCCCCCCAATATTCATACCTGTCTCCACACCCCTATATTTTCATATCAGACTGTTCGCATATTTTTGGCGATGTAAATCCTATCTGGCAATCTACTATACTTAAACTCTGCAGCCAAAGAGTGCCTTCGCAACTGGCAAATCCGCCTTTTCTGCTCTCGCATGGGAACGCAGAAGTTGTGCTTTTTTTTTTTTTTTTTTAATATTTCGTTGTTCTATTTATCCGTGTTGTCCTGTCCTTGACAAAGATTCTGAGAATCGAAACGTCGGCAGTCATGTGTGTCGTATTGTACGCGTTTGTGTGTATTTTATTTTATTATTCATTTTATATATTTATTGAGTGCTTCTGATTTTGGATTTTCACCTATATTTCGAGATACGATGGATCTCCTTGTAAGGTATGTGCAACGTGTTGCTGTTTAGTACGTTTCTTCTCGCAGGAGCTAAATATACCTATTTGTTTCTAATTCATGATGTTGGCTGCAACGTCCTGTAAGGGATATGAAAAAAGCCATTGTTATCCATTCTGTAAATCTGTAACTAAACCATATATTGATATTGTCTGTCCATTTGTATCTTTGACGCTGACAAGTTCTTGACTTGTCCTTCTATTGTAGATTCGAGTGCATTGTTATATTGTTGATGTGAATAAAGCAAAGAGACTTTCTCATGTGTAATTATTTCAGCAGCTTTCCATTTCTTTTTCACCGTTAATCCCCATTGGAGATTAATGCCTCAACCAACTCACTTCAAGTTCTTCTCTCTTTAGAAATTCCACGTAGCTCTTGTCCATGTCCTCCTCATACTAGTCATTTCTTTGCCTACTTCTCTTCTCTATGTGTTTCCTCAGTACCCATAAAATACTTGAATATTCTTGAAATGTGTCTGTTATTTTAAATTGTTTTCCATGCCTTTCAAGACTTTCTTCTATGTCTTCTGAAGAGACAAATTTCAAAATGCTTAATTTCATGCTTAATCAAGCTACGTGTTAAATACAAAGTACATGGTGTTTCTAAAACTCACTTTATGTCATATTTGTTGAGAATCACAATTAACCAGAAAACCTGGCCAATTGGCATTTGGAGAGGTAAGATCTTGGAGAGCTGAATGTCACTGTTTTCTAGTAAATTCTTCCATGTTTCGACTTGTTAGTTAGTTAGTTAGTTGACAGATCATCCTCATTGCACATCGAAACATTCAGTTCATAAGTGCTTGGATCCCCTCCTCTGCAAATCCCGCAGCGTGCAGCCGATAATGACACCAGTTCTGTGTTGGTTTATCAATCTTCTTTGGCTTCCTGCGTAGTGTTCTTGTTTTGCCACCTCTCTTTTAATTTGCTGTTCTCACAGTCTGGCCATGGTTGTAGATTCACAGTCATCACTTGGTTCTCGCAAAAGTCTTACTTCTCGTAGAACATTCAGAATGTCAGCCTGGTCCATGGTGCATCCGCCCTTCACAGTAGCCTTATCTGCGAGTTTGTCAGACCGCTCATTTCCTTGTACTCCCGCATGCCCTGGCACGAAGATGAAACTAATCTTTGCCAGCCTCGACAGCTCCAGAGACAGCAACCATTCTCTTCGGATCCACCCCATCTCTATCCTCTTGAGCATGCTAATTGAGTCACTAAGGAAACAGGCTCTAGTGAATGTCTGTGTCTTAAGCCATGTTATTGCTTTACATACTGCCATGACTTCCATAGTCAGGCTACTTGTGGTCTCAGCAAAAGCACCACAGTCCTCCTTCACAATTCTCCCTCCAGCCTGAGCCGTAAAGGCCCATGAGCTTCTCACATGTCGGACTACTGACCCATCTGTGTAAATGACAGCATCACCGTCTAGCAAATTCTTGAAAATCAACGCTTGTACTTCCGCCTCCACAGCAGCCGGACTTTCTTGTCTGCATTTTCTATCTAGCTGGATGCAAACTGAGAAGGATGTGCAGAAGTCTGTTGGCACTTGCACCTACTCCTCGCCAGGTTCTAAGTCCTCAAGTGAACACACCTGTTGAAGAATGTCTTCGGCTTCACCCATCCACTACCGTCCTCTTTTTAACCTGCTGCCCTTCACCTTCATAGTTTCACTATGCAGTGGTTTGTGTTTGCGTTAACTCTGAGGTAGCCTCGTGCTCTGCAAACTTGTATTCTGTCTTCAATGGTTGGAAAATCAAGAAGGTAGCACATCGCCCTGCATGCTGTATCTCTTGTACATTCAAGAATAATGCGCATAGCTTCATTCTGTATCCTTTCCATCCTTTCTAACTGCTTACGGCTGAGAGTCAGGATTGCCATCGCGTACTCAAAAACAGACATGACCAGCCCCTCGTACAGAAGACATAGATGGCGCTGCTCACAGTTTTCTGCCGCGATCACCCGCATTGCAGCCAAACCCCGCTTGGCCTTTGTTATCACCTGGTCTACGTGCTCATTATAAGCACGGCTTCGATCAAATCGTATCTCCAGGTAATTCATTGCCTGTGTTCTTTCCACCATCTCTGCTTCACAGTTGGTGTTGGGGTGTTGACAATATGATTATTCAACGAGAACCAAGTCACTGATGCCTTTGTTGGGTTGACCATTGCCCCAGCTTCAACACATCAAGTACTTATGCGATTGAGGACGGTTTGTAGTTCCACGGCAACCTGATCATTATCTTTACCCTGACGATACACTAAAACGTCGTCGGCAAATGACAATGTTTCGACTTGTAGGCCCTGGTATCGGCCCCCATCGTCCCCCATTGAGCTGAGTACTTGTTCCGGCACTGTTATCTGGGAATTTTTTTCTGAATGATCTTTGTTTGTGTCCACGGTGACTGTGTTGTGAATTAAAAATTACACAATGGGCGACGGCTAGTTGTTGACACTTTGACGGCTGCCTTATGCGATAGTGCTTGCGCGGGCTTCTTGTGTTTGTTTAGACTGCCGTCTTCTTCAACAATTAACTGCATATTCAAGAGAATAACAGCTTGTCGACGGTGCTCTACCGATGTCGACTATTGTTTCCTTCTCGAGTTGACATTGGACATTGATGAGCATTTCGTGGTTTTTGTTGGCACTGGAATTGAGGAATTACGGGATGATCCGGTTTTATGAATTTGGAACACTACGTCTACGACTATAATTAATGAATAAGTGTCATGGGATTATTTATCGTCTTAAGCGACTTCCCGTATCTGCCATGGACATATATACAACCCCCTTTAAGTTTATATATAATACAGCATGTCTGCTACTATATTAACAAGTTTTAAGTCATAACTGTGAGATACCGCTACCTCACATTTTCCTTCATCCATTTTTGTTTTGTCCTAATTTACTTTTTTCAGCACTGAATATGTTAATATGGTTTGAATCCTGGACAATTAGTCAACAAGCATCAACAAGAAATCCATAGAAGCTTCAAAGATGTTGTTTTATATAAGAATTCTGAACATTCCTACATTGACACATTATACATCAAATTATTTTGAAAGAGGCTTACACACAAAGACAGCATATCACAAAATTAGAAAGAGCCAGTCATTACTTGTTTACCACTGTATGAGAAGATAAAAACTGGAACACATTTTGATAATTAGAAGATTTGTGGATAAAGAGATAGAGGAAGACAGTGAGAGGAATTTCTCCACGGCTTTATGTCATGGCAGGGCAGGGTGTTAGAGAACGTATTGATATATATTCGCGGAGATCGGAGTGTATGCATGATCGCCTACGCCAGTCGGCAAAGCAATTGATGATGATGATGGTGGTGTGATGTTTTGTGTAGAAAAGTACATGATTGCTGAGTGTGCGTTTTGCCATCCCTACGCTTTCTTTGTTATTTCGATGAGGCTTATGTCCTCCCATAAGACACACCTGGAGGGTCGCAATCATATGGCAGCCTTCACATCAACGGCCCGAAAAACAAGTGTGTTTTCACGAAATCGTGTTTATACTCCTCTTCGTCCCCGAAGCTACAGAGTTCACGCTCCGTGATGAGTTCTCCTTGTGTGATATTTAGGAGGAGACTTTATCATTTATTTTGAACTCTGCATGCAAAGTAAAGTATTCTTAGTTAAAACGAAAAGCAAAATATAATCTGGATCTTCTGAAGACAAAATACGCATAAATCAAATCGGAGCAGTACTAAGTTACAAATACCCAAGCGAAGAGACAAATTTGTTGCAACGCTGTACAACTCTAAGGTCGGTATATTTCTTTGAGTTGCCATTGGGAAATTTGATAAAGGACAGAAAGAAACACACACGGATAGATTTCTCACAGATGTGTGAACCCGTCTGCCTACAGGACTTGCGTGCTGAACAATAAATATGTCAACTGGGAGAAAATGAATAGGAGAGTTAGATACACGTAGCGTGACAAAATACTAGTACGCTCAGATAGAACTGTAAACGAAGTTGAGTTGAGCTGAGTTGAGTCAAGAACCGACATCACAGCACTTGGGACATTCCCATACGTGCTCAGTCCTCATCTGCAACAGCCAGAGAAGAGTCTCACTACTAATGGTACTAGTAGCAGTATGGTTATGTGTCCGTCGGGCCCTTCCTTTGAGTTTTGAGTGGAAGCCAGATCCTCTAGTACAGTGGTTCTCAAATCGGTGGGGAATTCCCCCCCCCCCCCCCCAGGAGGGAATTTTAGGGTTTCCAAGGGGGAAATGAAGACCATTTCAAGATCGCGTTAATACAAGAACCGATTACTTGATATTGTTTTTCCCTTTATACTTTACAGTTAAGTACGTCTCATCCTTCTAAAATTCATTTTATAAAGTCAGTAGACCCACAAATCATGTTTTATGTGGATGTCTAGACTTGTTTTAGTATGTGCTATTAAATTTACCTTACATTTTTACGTATACTGTATAGGGGTGGGGGGATTTTTAGATAGGAAATATGAAAGGGGGGGGGATGACGTTCTGAAAATACGGTGAAATGGAGGAGGGGGGGCACGGGCCAAATTTTTGATAGGAAGGGGGGAATGACGTTCTGAAAATATGGTGAAGGGGGGCGCGGGCCAAAAAAGGTTGAGAACCACTGCTCTAGTATATGACTGTCAACGGAAAAGAGCAAAGGTGTCTTTTCTACTCCATGGGATGTTTTGGTCATCTTTAAAGTCATATGTCCACTATCGGGTTGTAGGACCCTTCCTACAGGACCTATACCTTCGTTTATTATTCTGAACATTGACGGCAAATATCTGCAAATAATAAAGAACATATATTGGCAGCAAACAGCAGCCATGAGAATCAACAACATGGTAGGAACATTTCACTGTTTACAGAAGGGCATCAAACAAGATTGTATGATGTCTCCTGAATTGTTCTCATTGTACAGTGAACATATAATGAGATCTACAGAAAATATCTCAGGTATCCTGGTTGGTGGACATAATATAAATAACTTATGCTGATGACACCGTCTTAATAGCAACAAGACAGAAGGATCTACATGAATGATGGCTACAGTGGTTGTAGAAAGTGAAAGAAGTCTGAATACTAGAAAAACAAAAGTCATGGTTATAGCAAAGAAATAGAATGTGCCTAAAAGTGCAATTAAAGTACACGGCGTTATTTCGGGGCAAGTGCAGAAATTCAGATATACAGACATACGAATAACATTAGATGGAAGATGCATCACTGAGAAAAAGAACAGAATAGTACTAGCAAAGCCTGCATTCTATCACATGAATAACGTTTTGTGCAATAAGTCATTGTCCTTGAAAGTTAGAAAAAAGAGTTTTTGCAAGTTACATAGAACCAATGTTAACACACGATATCCATGGAAGCCTTGGAGATAAGGTTTTATAGAAGAATGCTGAACATTAATTGGACAGCCAATAATTAGCTAACTGGACGTTTTGGGGGAAGCCGGGCCGCAAAGATAACTTATCACACATTTCAGAAAGAAGCAGTCATTCTATTTAGTCATATTATGAGAAGACAAAAACTGGAACATGTTGTGACAACCAGAAAGATGTGTGGAAAGAGAGATAGGAAAAATCAGCGCGAGAAGATTATTGACAGTCATGTGGCATGGCACAGAAGGGAGTCAACACATGAATTGATCCATGCCGCCGGAGATCGCAATTGGTGAAGAAGCATGATCGCCCACGCCAATCGGCAAGGCACTAGATGATGATGATGATGATGATGATGATGATGATGATGATGATGATGATGATGATGAGGATGATGATGATGGTGATGATGAGGATGATGATGATGATGATGGTGATGATGGCGATGGTGATGATGATGATGATGGTGATGATGATGATGATGATGATGATGATGATGATGATGATGATGATGATGATGATGATGATGATGATGATGATGATGATATTTTCAATCTTGCATAAGACTACCTTCGCCATGGAGATTCTTGTTCTAATCTCTTCAAGGCACCTACCACCGGATGCTATGACTCTTCAGAGATAGTTGTACCGATTCACATGTGTAAGAATATTGCTATGTACCCGTGTATTACAAGCCATAATATGCATAACTAATGTCAGCAATTATGTCAGAGCTAATGTAACGATCGTTTGTCACGCAAAGCTGCCTGACTCTCCATGACATCGTCAGCTCAAAGGCTTAAGTCACACAACTAGTTTTAACAGCTCCCAGTTCATAAGTTGATCCCTGTAAGCCGTTTGTAAATCCTGGAGACATTAACAAAGATCCAGTGTACATTAGCGAATAAGCCAAGCATTGAGTTGTCAGAAAGTGTACTGGTTGCTTATGACACTTTTACATCTTGTTATTGTTCTTCCAGGCGTTGGTTCTTATTCTTGTTTCCCTTCTGTATCATCTGTGTTATTATTTCACTTCTGTATCTGTGTTATTGTTTCCTTTCTGTATTATCTGTGTTCTTGTTTCCTTTCTGTATCATATGTGTTCTTGTTTCCTTTCTGTATCATCTATGTTCTCGTCTCCCTTCTGTATCACTTGTTTTCTTGTTTCCTTTCGATTTCATCCCTTTTCTTGTCTCCTGATTGTATCACCTTTGTTCCTTTTTTTTCCTTTCAATATTATCAGTGTTCATGTTTCCTTTCTGTAACATTTGTTTTCTTGTTCCGGTCGCCAACATGGCGGTTAAGCGTTGAACCGTTAAGGCCAGTGGCGTGTTTATGCTTGCAGCTACTGTTTGCAATCGCATTTTCCTCATGTTGGACTGTTAATACATGGTTCCGTCGCCCTGCTACTGAGTGAGTGCGTGGGCGACACTGTGAGTTGTGAAATTCACGAGGAATGATTTTACATCTGTCCTGTATAGTGACCTGCTTGTTCGGAACAATGGCTACCGGCTGTTGCTGAATTGACTGCTTTGCCTTTTCGGTTCACGAGTGCATTTTTCAGGAGACTCCCGGGAGTCGGCGCTGAAGCTGCGGAGTTCGTGCTTTATGCGACACTTTCGGCGGGTCGCCCTGAGGTAAAAGACCGAGCCATGTGAGAAAACCCGGGTCAAAGAGGTCTTTCTGGTAACTGCCGAGTCCATCGACGATGAACTGTGGTTTTCGTGGATTAATTTTGTGTTGGCATTCTGGCGTCGGCATTATACAGTGTACCTGTGCGAGCTGTTGGATTGCCGAGACTCCTGTCTGTTCCACTTTTCACATTCGACAGTGGGGAGCATTGTGTTTGATATTCACTGGCACAAGAACGGAGTATAATGGGGACGACCCGTTGCCGTGAAGTTGGAACCTCTAACTAACTAACTAACTAACTAACTAACTAAGTAAGTAACTAACTAACTAGCTTACTAACTAACTTGTGTTCTTGTTTCTTTTCTGTATCAACTGTGTTCTTGTTTCCCGTCTGTATTATTCGTGTTGTTTCCTTTATGCAACAACTGGGTTCTTATTTTATTTCTGTATCATCTGTATTCTTGTTTCCATCTTTGTCTTGTATATTGCTCTTCTTGATCTTGCTTTTAAATGTGTAGTCCAGTTTCTGTTAACTTTCTTGTTCTTATTTGTTGTTTGTTCTTAGTCATCTTATTATCCTTATTCTTCTTTCTCTTTTCATGTTACTGTTGTTCTTGTTCTTGTTCTTCAAGTTCTTATATATATATATATATATATATATATATATATATTCATTCCTCTACTTATTCTCAGTGTTCTTGTACTGCTTGTTTTTTTAAATTTTTTTCATATTTATAATTTCCTTCTTGTAATTTAGGTGTTTATGCTTATGTGTGCTGCTTTTGCCTTGATTAATGTTGTTGTTATTATTATTATTTATTAACATTCATGATTAATATTACTATAATTTATTGTTATTATAATTATTATTATCATCATTTTTATTATTTTATCATTATTAACATGTATTATTGTTATTATTATTATTAATATTATTATTATGATTATTGTTGTTATTATTTTGTTATTATTATTATTGTAATTATCTTTGTTTTGATTATTTTCGTATTATTATTACTGGTTATTATTTTATTTTTTATTTTTTTTGGGGGGGGGGGGGGGTGGGGGAGGGGGTGCGTCACAATTTGATAGATAC
Source organism: Cepaea hortensis (assembly GCA_963921405.1). Classification (NCBI taxonomy): domain Eukaryota; kingdom Metazoa; phylum Mollusca; class Gastropoda; order Stylommatophora; family Helicidae; genus Cepaea; species Cepaea hortensis. The sequence goes on along the minus strand of OY992893.1, from coordinate 13,633,367 downwards.
CTCATACGCTCATACATATGTTAAGGTTTGCTTCCCCTGTACAGATTCCATCCAAGGTCAAGAACTCCATCTACCCGTGGGGAGATTCTCTTTCCTAATTATTTTTTTTTCAGTGCAGCGACTTTACGGTGTGAATAAAAATAAACATTAAAAAAATAATCATAATAATAATGAATAATAATAAATAGTAATAATAATAATAATAATAATAATAATAATAATAATAATAATAATAATAATAATAATAATAAATAGTAATAAAATAAATAGTAATAAAAAACAGTATCAATACATAGAAATAATAATTATGACAACAATAAATAATACTATTCATAACAACAATAATAAATAATAATAATAACAAATGTTAATAATAATAAAATATAACAATAATGATTAATATGAAAATAATAACACAGCCCCCCCCCCCCCCCCCAAAAAAAAAAAAAACAATTTTGTTAGTTAGTTAGTTAGTTAGTTAGTCGCGGTTCCAACTTCACGGCAACGGGTCGTCCCCATATTGCTCCGTTCCTGTGCCAGTGAATATCACAAAATGCTCCTCACTGCCACATGTGAACAATGGAAAAGACAGGCGTGTCGGCAAGCCAACAGCCCACACAGGTACACTGTGCATAATGCCGCCGCCAGAATGCCAACACAAAAATCCTCCACGAAAAATACAGTTCATCGTTGATGAAAACGGCAGTCACCAGAAAGACTTCATTGACCGGGGTTTTTCCCATATGGTTCGGTCTCTTTCTGCAGGGCGACCCACCTGATTCTGCATAAAGGAGGCCTGCTTAATCCAAATATCCCATTTATTTGTCTGTAGCAGCTCTAGTTTTGAGATAAAGACATTTGTGTAATTAATTAATATTAGTACAGTATTTTCAGTATAAGCCTCTGGAGATATCATCTTCAAGAAGAGCATGTTTTCTTTCACTAGATTTATGTGTTATATTTGTGGAGAGTACACTTTGACAGAAGAATTTGGGAAGCATATTTCCGTGTTTGTGAAAAAGGCATACTTTGTTTAATTTATAGAAAAAATAGGTGATTAGGACAAATCTTTGGCTCCTCATATTTTTTTGCAAAACGTGTTGAACACCTGTGACAGTGGACTTGTGGGAAAAGAATATGTTTCTAATTTGGAATTTCAATGATTTGGAGAGTGCCCAAGAACCACTATAATGACTGTTATTTCTGTATTGTCATTATTAAGGGAATGTGTGTTTATACTATTTGCAGGACATCGCTGACATCACCAGCATTTTACTGATGTTGTTGATGTCTTGGCAAGTTTACGTTCAGTAGTTTGCCATTGCTTTCTGAACGACCGGCTCCCATACCAACATGTTAAAATCCAGTGCAAAGTGGTTTGCTGCCAAATCGGTCACATCTGTGTTTCGAACGCAGGAAAGTGGACTTAGCCACGGAGATCGACGATTAAGGGAAGTCGGGGCCCATAAAGGAAGCAAAGAATAGTAACACTGTAGCCTACCACGCATGTCGTAAGAGGCGACTAAGGAGGCTATGGTTCCGTCGCCCTGCTACTGAGTGAGTGCGTGGCGTGACACTGTGAGCTGTGAGTTTCATGTGAAATGCTTTTGAATCTGCCTGAGGTTTTTTGGAACGTGACTGCATGTTCGGAGTGATGGCAGGTGGCTATGTCCCAGAGTTGACCGGTTTTTGCCTTATGCAGAAATGCGTGGCTGCTGGGCTTCTGGTTGACTGCCACTGCCATCAGCGATGAACTGTATTTTCGTGGACTGTGTGGGTGAACATCTAGGAAACATTCAGATAGGAAAATGACTGCCGATTCCATCAGAGATGAATAGGGTGTTTCGTGGGGGACTGGTGTATTGACATTCTGGTGGCGGCATTATGCACAGTGTATCTGTGCGGGCTGTTGTTTGTCGAGGCTCCTGTCTTTTCCACTTTTCACATTGGGCAGTGGGGAGCATTTTGTGTGATATTCACTGGCACAGGAACGGAGCATAATGGGGACGACCCGTTGCTGTGAAGTTGGAACTGCGACTAACTAACTAACTAACTAATCACACACACACAAATTTAAAAAAAAAAACATTTAAATATCCAGATTTAGATTCTGATAAATTACCTCTTCCACATGGAGATGACATGCCAATTCCAAATTTCAGTCTGATTTAAGATTATTAGATGAGACAGCAGTGGCATGTGGAACGACAAGTGACAGTGATAGTGATCTTGAAGATGATTTTCCAGCTGTTTAACACTTCCAACCGCATTAACTAAATTATCTAATCCAAGATATATATCTCTCCAAGGCGTTTTCAGAACATTTGGCTTCAAGTTTGAAAGAAAGAAAATAAATAAAGGTTACAATTTATCTCAGCAAATAGCAAGGTTTTCTTCCATTCTTTTGTAAAGAAGACAACCGTCTGTTTTGTATTATAACTACAATTTTGATGAATTGAAAGTTGGAGAGAAAAATATTATCAACAAGCTTCTCTTTGGTTGAAAAAGAGGTCTACTGCCACCATTACATATACAGCTTGGCTTGAGGAAGCAATATGTTAAGACACTGAGCATAGATTATACCTGTTTTAATAAGTTATGCAGAAAGGTTTCCGGAACTGAACATCGACAAATGTACAGCTGGAATTGTTGATGGTTCTTACATTAGAAAGTTAATAAATTTTATTGATTTGATGGAGAGAGAGAAAACAGAGTCCATCATAGCCTGGTCTTCATTTGTTTCATTTATGCAAAACTTTCTGTGTAACTTTAAAGCAGACAATTATTCTGAATTAGTTGAAAACAGGCTGTTGATTTTTTTCCACTACCTCCATAACCATTTACATTTCTTTCCCGAGAATCTTAGCGACTTCAGTGAGGAGCAGGGTGAAAGATTTCACCAAGATATAAAAACAATGGAAGAGAAATACCAGGGGCTTTAAGATTGCAACATGATGGCAGATTACTGTTGGACCCTAAAGTGTAACTGTCCGAGCATATCACATTCCAGAAAGTCCTCGAAAAGAAGCTTTTTGTGTGTTGACTGCATATTTTAAAAAATGCAAGTGATAAAGTTTTAATATATTTTGGTGTTTTATATGGAGGTAACAAATGCACAGTAATTGCATATAATATGAGTGCAGATTACAGTCAAAATGACACTGATGGCACCTAACTCTAGGCATGTACATAACAATTGCCCTACTAAGAAGGTTATTGTTAGTTATTTCAAAATCTAGAGCCGATAGAAAAAAAAAACTGATTACATTTTTTGAATCAGCAACACAAAATTACCAACAAACTGCTACAACATTTAACGCACCAAAATGTGTGTAAACCAGTGTAATAATAATAATAATTATTATTATATATAGGCATCTTGCCGTCTTTACAGACGATAGTATGTTACATTGTGCTTCAATAAGGTTTGATAACTACAACTCATGGCGGTAGCGAATGTGACTGATCAGACTAATTCGCGCTGTAAATGCTAGTCCACAATGGATGCATGTGAACACACAGTGATTTTCAACACCACTCAACATCTTATGTCTCAAGCGCTCAGTGTGTGACTTATCTTCATTCATTTTCTCCTTTGTCTTTATTCTATTTCTGATATTTGCGCTCCATGCAACACGTTTGACGGCGACTTGCTCCAAATGTGCATTAGTAATGCCTGTACCAATAATGTCTCGCTTACACACATCTTTGTATTCTCTTAGAGGCCGAACCCGAGATCTCTTACCCATCTGTAATTCACCAAATTAGATGTCCTTTGGTATTCTACCATGATCCATCCTCCTAACGTGTCCTATCTAAGTCTACCAAGACAGAGCATGGAACAAACCGTCACATAGCCAGATCTTTCCAATACTTCAATATTTGTGATTTTGTCTTGCAATTTATTAACAAATATTTTTCGCAGACACAGCATATGAAAGCTGTTTAAACGTTTCTCTTGATGTGAGTAAGTTGACCAGGCTTCACTGCCATAAAGAAGAGTACTAAGGTCACAGGTTTGATAGACAAGGATATTTGTTTTGGCAGTAAGTTTCCTGTTCTCCCAGACTCGTTTTGTGAACCTGTTCATTGTTTTTGTTGCCTTACCAATCCGGATGTTGATTTCCTGATCTAGGGATAATTTGCCATTTACCTCTGATCCTAAATATGTAAAATAGTCTACTATCGCCAGTTCGGCGTAGTCAATAAAGATTTATGGTACCCCATGTGTACATTGTGACATAATCTGTCTTCTTTTTGCTAATTGTTAAACCAAATTTAGAACAAGCATTGGAGAATGCAGATAGTAGACATTGTAATTCTTCCTCAGAGTGGGTCGTAATTGTAGCATCATCTGCAAACAGCAACTCTTTGATCAGTATCCTCCTAATGTTGGTCTTGGCCTTCAATCTCTGAGCATTGTAGAGGCCACCATCTGAGTGTGATTGAATGTATATACCACCATCCTGATCACGAAAGGCATATTTCAGTAGAAGTGAAAAGTATATTCCAAAGAGGGTGGGAGCTAGTAAACAACTTTACTTAACTCCACTCTTGATTTCAAATTATTCTGAAGTTGCACCATCAGACCGTCATGCCTGTGTGGAACGATTCCACAATGGAAAGAAGAGCTGGTGGGCAGCCAATCTTCTTAAGTGCCTTGAACAGACCCTCACGTCTGACCAAATCAAGTGCCTCTATGAGGTCGATGAAGGCAATAAACAGTGGTTCACTGCATTTTTCTTGCATTTGTGGCAATGAGAATATCATATCAGTGGTAGACCAGTTCCGTCGACAGCCAGACGGTGATTCGGGGTAGATTTGATCTCTCAGGACTTGAAGTCTACGCAGAACAATTCTAGCAAATACTTTCCTATCAATGCACAAAAGTTGAGATCAGTTAAGACCAGAGGTGTTGTTATCGGATCTCACTACTCTCGAGATCAGCGGATGTGTGATATCATTAAGTACCAGTGGTTCTTGGGACAATTCCCAGCCCTATGCAGGGATAGAATCCTGGTCCTTGTGAGGCTGGCGTGGGCACCTTAACCTCTCAGCGACGCCGACCATCTTTAATATTACTATTTTCATCTGTATTGTTATTATTATTATGATTATTATTGTCGTCATTATTATAATTTTTATTATTATTATAACCATTATAATTATTATTATCAACTTCATCATCATCATTAGTATTATCCATAGTATTATTATCATTATTATTATTATTATTAGTCTTATTATTATTATTATTATTATTATTATTAGTCTTAGTATTATTATTATTATTATTATTATTACTATTATTATTATTATTCTTTCGTCTTCTTTCGTTCGCCTGAAATATGTCTATAACTGTGATGTTGTCTCTTGTATGAATCTAACAATCTTTTTTTAGTTCACTCAGCGGTCCATAGAGTTTATCTTCGGCACTCTTCCGATTGACGGGTCTAAATAGTTCCGCAGTGAATAAGTCAGGGGTTAAGGGTTAGGGTTAGTGTTAAACTAACACTGACCCTAACCCTTAACCCTAACTTATTCACTGCGGAACTATTTAGACCCGTCAATCGGAAGAGTGCCTTTATCTTCCACTATTGTATTATTATTGTTATTATTATTATTATTATTATTATTATTATTATTATTATTATAAGGGGCGTTCATTTGAAATTCGTTCGTGCCTGACCGCGCGTAATTGGGTAGGTTGAACATGATCATGTCATATTCATGTGATAAGTACTGAGCAATGAATAAAAGAGCACGTGCTTATCGTCCCATGATGCATAGGTTGTTTCTGACCGTTGAGAAAATGGCCGGGTTGATCCAAAATTCGTCCATAGAAGCTCAAAGAGCGGTGATTCAGTTTCTTTCATTTGAAGGATGTCGACCAATGGACATTCATCGAAGAATGCAGGCAGCGTACGGTAACGAATGTGTGTCGAAGACAACAGTGACAGACTGGGCACGAATGTTTCGAAAATGACGTCAGTTCACAACAGATCTTCGACGGCCGGGTCAAGCGCATATTTTTGCAACAGAAAAAAACCATCGCCAAAATATATGCAGCAGTGCAGATGAACCGTTGTCGAAGCATACGTTCGCTAGCGAAAGAATGTGATGTGTCAATTGGGACAATTCAAAAGGTCGTTCGTAAGAAACTGCAATATCGGAAGGTGTGTTCACAATGGGTATCATGGATGTTGACCGACCACCAAAAAGAGGAAAGAGGAACGCATGGGATAGTGTTTGAACCACTTGCTGCGTTACAGAGTGGAGCGTGATGCATTTCTCTTTCGCATAGTGGCAGGCGATGAATCATGGTGTCACCACTTTGAGCAGAGCAGCAAAATAGAGAGAGAGAGCATGCAATGGAAGCATACTGGATCACCAAAAGCCAAAATAATTCAAGTTACAGGTTTCCGCTGGTAAGGTTATGCTGAGCGCATTTTCGACCATTAAGGGCTATTGTTGGCCAACTTTTAAGAACCTGGTGTCAACATCAACTCTACCCACTATTTGCAAACACTAGACAAGCTGCAAAAAGCCATCAAGAATAAACGACCCGGCATGCTTTCTCACGGCGTGATTTTGTTCCACGATAATGCTCGTCCGCATGTCGCAAAGTTTGTGCAGGCAGCATTAACAAGGAAGAAGTGGGAAGTTCTACAACATCTAGCCTATAGTCCTGATTTGTCACCATGTGATTTTCATTTGTTCGGACCTCTAAAAGAAAAGAAGCTCTCAAGGAGCAGCGATTTCACACAGATGGAGATGTAATGAACGTGGTAAACACTTGGTTCAGTGAGCAACCACAATCCTTTTTTTTTTTTGCGGACGGCATTCACCGCTTACCTAAGCAATGGGATGCTTGCCTGAATGCCTACGGCGACTTCTTCTGACCAACCTATGGTGCATAATTCATTCAAAATGAATGCTTTGTTTAATTCTATCACACCTGTTAATGTTTCTTTCATGCTCTTGTAATAAAGCCATTGGAACGGGTTGCAAATGAACTCCCCAAAATACTATCACTATTATTGTTATTTTTAGTAGTATTATGTCAATACACATCTCTGCAACTCTGGGGTATTCTTTGCTGTTAGCGAATATCCCTACCCCCTTACCTTGGAATCCGAACAAGGTTGGAAGTAACCGAGATCGTAGTTCACGGCCATGTGGATGTGGGAAGCAATGGAGCATTATCTCACTACTCATCCCATGACATCAAGATGGCAGCCGAAAACCATAATTCAGTTTGATATGGTGTACGGAAACATTCGGTTTCTTTTTTAATAGATGATATAGGTATCGGGGTGGTATTGTGTCTGTTTAAATGGCGGGACACCCACTAGGCTAGGAGTGTTTCGTGTGGAATGGCTGTCGTCGCTTGGGAGGTCACAGATTGTGAGAATTGTATGGATATTTTGCCCTGGTCATGCGTGGTTGAGGGGGAATGAACAGGTTTATAGGCTAGCAGGGAATGCACCTCTTGGTGGTAGATTGCCTATGGACAAGGGGGAGGTGGCCATGTGCTTGTGGGACCAGGTGGAGAAGTCAGGGGAACAGATTAAGAACCCATATGTGGAAAGAATGAGATTGCGGTAGATCGGCAGGGGTTCTGGAAGAATCTCAAAACTGTGTGGGAAGAGCAGGTAAACTTTTAATTAGATAGCGGTGGGAATGATTAGTAGTGCAGTGATGTCGGTTCTTAACTCAACTCAACACAACTATTTCTTTTCATTGGTTCAGTTGCAAAGAATGTTTTGTTTACTGTTGTTTCAAATCAATCGTGTATTTGTTACCAAAGTGTTCGAAGATACGACTGAAAACCCAGGTAATATTTACACGATAGCGATGATAAAGAAACAGAAGCTTCATCAGAGGAATTGCTATCAGCAGGGCTTTTGTCATACTATCCCACTAATAGGTTGTGCTAGGAGATTAGCTTGAGAATCATCATGAAGATAATTGAAAGGAAATTAGAATATAAATTACAAAAAGTAAGGCAGTTTTCAGACAGCGCCATCGAACCGATGACCGTATCTTCAACGTGTGAACCATCATTCTGAAAAACGCAGAGTACTATGTAGATATGTTAACTTATTATGTAGACTGTGGTAAGGCCATCGACTGTGTTCAACACCATTCATTCCAGAATCCATAAGTGATTCAATGAGCATGATTCAGAAGGTCGAAGCTGGATCTGTACGTAGACAGTGGACTGAGTCGCTGCGGTAGTCTGTTGTCCGTAAAGTCACCTTCATCTTCGTCCCATGACATGCGGGAGTCGAGGGAAATGAACGAGCTGATAAACTGGCTGGCTCTGCACCTGCTGTAGATGGCCAGCCCATGGATCGTGCCGATGTTATTAACGTCCTTAAAGATTTGGCGAGAACAGAGGACAGAGAACGTCAGTGAATCCACATCGCTGTCCAGGATGAAAGACTTGGGAGTAAGAATCGGCACGGCCAGACGCGAGAGGTACATCGGGAAAACGAGGTGCCTCGTCAACCAACACAGAACTGGCACTATTAGCCACCGGACACTGATGCTTATGCTGGGGGGGGGGGGGGGGGTCTGAGCACCTATGGACCTGTCCGGAGTGCAATGAAGATACCCCAACTGATAACTGATAACTGATCATTCCAGAACATCATAAGAGATAGGGGTTTCCCCGTACATTTGATTCAATTGACTGATTCATTGCATCATAAACAACTAGAGGTTGTCAGAGTGGCCGGTGAAATATCACACTGGCTTGAAGTGCAACCGGAAGTAAGACTACCCGTGACCCTGTCATTCAGAAAGCAAGGGCAACATTCTGAACGTAAACCTGCCAAGAAATCACAAACAGCCAATAAATTCTGAGATTGGCTGCGACATCCTGTAAAGGACAAAATAGGTCTAACGTCAAGATTTGTTGAAACCCTCTTTCTGTGTGTAAAAAACAATACAAAGGTTGGAACGCGAAAAGAGCAGGATAATTTCAATATTAGGAAACCCACAAACAAATGAATATTATAGCAGGTCTGATATCATTCAAATGAAGAAAATGTCGTGGTCGTAACCCTTTCAGTACCTAGCTTTTAGTAAATACCACGTCACGTGATAAAACATCTGATTATTATTTTTTTTAATGAAAGGGGAAGAAGAGCAAGGAAATTGTGACAACGCGTGATTTACTACGGGATTTATAGCGAGATACGTGTGATTTGTGATGAGTAGTATATATACCTTGAGGTGATAGTCATGTGATCTGTGTTGAAAAGTGTATGATTTGCTGTCACCAGTATGTTATTTTTGCTGGCATGCATATGATTTGTGGTAACAAACATGTAACGGCCACAAGAACACTTACCATCAACGATGAGAGATTCAAGCCGTAAAATGGAAATGCTGGGCTTAGACTGATCAAAGATGACCTGTCCGATGTTATCTCAGTGTCCCCCGCACCAGGTCCACTAGGAAACAAAGCCAGGCTTACATGCAAACACAGCCACACAATAACGGTGTAAATCAGGGCTGTACTTCTTTGGGAACTGCTTCCGTGACAAAGGTCAATATGTCTGTTCATCGTGAATGGACGAGAGCCGGACAAATAGCCTGTTTGTTTTGCAGAAGAACAATTCAACCAGATATTGGGTACACATCTATTAAATATACAAACATCTCCTATTAATTGGCGTGTTGTGCAACATTAATTATATTATCTATTCTCAGATTAACCATATATGTATATATACTATCGCCAGGTAGTGTTCATTTTGTGTGTTACTATCACCAGGTAGTGTTCATTTTGTGTGTTACTATCGCCAGGTAGTGTTCATTTTGTGTTACTATCGCCAGGTAGTGTTCATTGTGTGTATTAATATCGCCAGGTAGTTTTCACTGTGTTAGATAATATCATTTAATGTAAGATAGTGCTGAAATGCTACATAGAACCTGTTTTGCTGCATGGTATTCAATCTTGGAATGTAAGTGAAGAAATTAGGATGAATTTGGAAGCAACAGAGACGTGGTTCTGAGACGCATGTTGCGAATTCATTGGACTGCCAGAGTATCTAATTAAATGTTATCTATGACATGTTGGGAGATATCCTTACAGAATCTAGAGACATTCAAGAACAGTGGTTCTCAACCGGTGGTGAATTCCCCCCCCCCCCCCAGGGGGGAGGGGAATTTTAGGGTTTACGGGGGGGGGGAGATGAAGACCATTTCAAGATCGAGTTAACACAAGAACCGATTACTAGATATTGTTTTTCATTTTACAAAGTAAGTAGACCCACAAGTCATGTTTTATGTGGATGTCTAGACTTGTTTTAGTATATGCTATTAAATTTACCTTCCATTTTTACGTATACTGTGTAGGGGTAGTGGGATTTTTAGATAGGAAATATGAAAGGTGGCGAATCACGTGCTGAAAATACGGTGAAGGGGGGCACGGGCCAAATTTTTGATAGGTGTCACGAAATGAATGGAGGTCGTCGACCCGAGTGATGAAACGCCAGAGATCGTCGGTATAGGCCGCTTCAACTTTTTTGTTGTGGGGAGCGGGTCCCCGATCAAACACGGTAAGAACTCTTTGAATACGGGGAACGGATTTCCCGTGATCAACGGAAACTCGTCGATATCAAAGGAGAATCGTCGATGTCAACGGAGAATCGTCTATATCAAAGGAGACTTGTCCGTATGTTGTTTTCAACGATCTAAAGACGAGAAAGAGCAGGGGTTACTTGGTAGGGGGGAAACCAGTGACGTCATACGGGCAAAATTCTATGCTCTCTGAAAATAACGTTTTAAATTCAGTGTGCTAACGAAGACTAAACCTGGAGGAGGTGTTTACCTATGCTTGGTTCAATTAAGAAAAGGAACTACAATGTTCCGTGTTGTTTAAAGGCAACGGACATGTGTACAGGATGTGCATGTGTAATTCCAATTCAGGACGGGAATAGTTTTTATAAGGTAATAGTGATGTAGATTAGAACTCGAGCATAGTGAACTTGCGTGTGTGACCGTAGTATAAGAGTGTCGGCAGCAGTAGGCTAAGGCGTGACTTAGGTTGTGTCGAGTGATGTGTCATTGCACTCGGAAGGATAAGAACAATGACATGAGAAGATATTCCGCAAGATTGAGAGGGGGTGGAGAGATAAAGGATAGGCCTATGCTAGGATATTCTGGTAGGGGTGTCTACTGGGGTTTCTGTGCTCTTCCTTTATCTTTTCCTTCTTTTACCTCGTCTAAGGTAATGTGATGAACTCCTCTGTCTTATGCCAGAGTTTAGTTCTATGAAGATATAGATGTTACAGTCTGAGTACGCCCTTAGGCCTACACTCACATATAATGAGTTTGAGTCGGGTTAATATCACCTGGTGTTATCTTTTCGACAGGTTCCACTTGAAAGTGAAATTACCTACAACTCTGAGAAGAAGAAAATGGCAATACTCTGGTGCAATGCTAACTGACATCAAGCTATGAACCCTGGTTCTCAAAGAAGGTCAGACAATTCCTGAGCTAAATTGAACATAAGAAATGAGTCACGAGAAGAGAGACTGATAAGTGAATGTATTCCAAACAACCACGGAATTATTAACAATAATATTTACCCTAAGAAGTATAGAAAGGGAAAGAATATAAATCAGTAACATTTTCCCTGCTTACATGAACATTTCGTTGATTGACGGACAGCAGTGTGTCGGCGTTATATTTTGTTGGACAGTGTTTGTGTTCGTTCATTAATGGACTATATTAAATACCGGTTTATCGGCTGTGTAGAAATAAAGAACACGAACTAACCAAATCACTCATTGGTGACCAGACTTTCAAACGTTCCAGGATATATTGGAAGAAGTCAAAAATAGGTCGGAGAGACACATCATCGGGTGAGCTCCTTCCAGTTCTGTGCTGTTGTGAAGTCGACTGGCCGTAGCATGATGGGAACTGTGATGCTGATCCTAGACTGAATAGTCCTATCTAACATACACGATAGACTACACCACAGATTTCTATACACATACACTACTCACACACCTGACATATCTCTCTTCATTAAATAATTTTATTATGTGTTGGAAGACAGTGTTGTGTGGGTGTGTTCTGGAGGAATATGGAGAGGGGTACTGTCTTGTGGTAAGAAGAGAGAGAGAGAGAGAGAGAGAGAGAGAGAAGAGAGAGAGAGAGAGAGAGAGAGAGAGAGAGAGAGAGAGAGAGAGAGAGAGAGACAAAGACTGAACGGGGGTGTGTAGACAAAGGTCCGGCAGTCGACCAAAACTGAGAAAAGGGAATTTAAAACGTGTACTTGTTGATTCTACTTTCCCCCCAGGGACGACAAGTTAGTTAGTTAGTTAGTTAGTTAGTTATCAGTTGGGGTATCTTCGTTGCACTCCGGACATGTCCATAGGTGTTCAGATCCTCCCCCCAGCGTATGCATCAGCGTCCGGTGGCTAATAGTGCCAGTTCTGTGTTGGTTGACGAGGCGCTTTGTGACAATAGGAAAGGGGGGAGGGGGGGTGGATGACGTTCTGAAAATATGGTGAAGGGGGGCACGGGCCAAAAAAGGTTGAGAACCACTGTTCTAGAACGATGGTAGGAATACTGCAGTGGTATAGGTCATATGAATGACTGAGAATTTGAATGAGATACATGAACCTATGATGGCATAGATAGGAAGTGACGAGTTACCAGCTGAATTAATTAAAGCGGGAGGAGAAGAAAGCATACAAATCCATCACGCATAATGTAAGTAGTAGTAGTAGTAGGCCTCTTTCAGTCCTGAAGGACTATAGAGTTGTGCCGCTTGGGAGGTGCCTGGCAGCACCGCTGGTGACTGTATAGTCCAATGCGAGAGTGACAATCTCTGTCACAGTTTCCACATCCGTAAGACGAGGCAAGTCCCGCAGTAAGTGACTGCGCTTTGAGCCTGTGCCGCCTATCCTCAGTTTGTTGGATCAGATTGCGCTCAGAGAGCACCAGTCCGTTTCGTACATCTCTTCTCCAGGAGCATCTGTCTGTTGCAACTCTCTCCCACGTGTCTGGATCTATTCCAATGGTTTTCATATCTTGTTTACACACATCCCTATATCGCATTTGGGGTCTTCCGGTTGGCCTCGTTCCTGTGGCTAGTTCTCCGTAAAGGAGATCTTTGGGAATACGTTCATCCTAAATTCGAGATACGTGGCCCAGCCACCGGAGGCGTCTCTGCTTGAGGAGGGTGTGCACTGTGGTAATATCTGCTCGTTCAAGCACCTGTTTGTTTGTTATGTGGTCTTTCCATGTTATGCCCAGGATACGTCTCAGACATCTCATGTGGAAGGAAATCAACTTCCTTTCCTGTTAGTCTATTATTCTCCCAAACTCTTTTAGCTAGCCTGGAAAATGTTGTGGCTGCCTTTCCAATGCGTCTGTCGATTTCTGTCTCTAATGAGAGATTATCTGATATTGTCGACCCCAAATACACAATATCGTGGACGACCTTCAATTCGTAATTAGCAATTTTGATTGATGGGGGTGCACCAGCATCTTGTTCCATCACCTGTGTTTTATGTAGGCTAATGGTGAGCCCAAAGTCTTTGCAGGCAGCTGCAAAACGATCTATGAGCCTTTGGAGATCTTCTGCTGTATGAGTAGTCAGTGCTGCATCATCTGCAAAAAGTAGTTCTCTTACGCATCTTGATCTTATTTTGGTCTTTGCCTTTAGTCTTGATGGGTTAAGAAGTTTGCCATCAGATCTTGTGTGGAGGTATATGCCTTCAGTGGCAGTCCCAAATGCCTGCCTTAAGAGAACAGCGAAGAAGATACCAAAGAGTGTAGGAGCAAGCACGCAGCCCTGCTTTACTCCGCTGCTGATGCTGAGCGAAGAAGATACCAAAGAGTGTAGGAGCAAGCACGCAGCCCTGCTTTACTCCGCTGCTGATGCTGAATGACTGGGATGTTGAGACGTCAAATAAAATGGTCCCCTGCATGTTTTCGTGGAATGATTTCACGAGACTAAGAAGGGTGGGTGGACATCCAACCTTTTCAAGGACCTTAAAAAGGCTGCTTCTGCTCACGAGGTCAAATGCCTTTGTGAGGTCGATGAAGGCAATATATAATGGCTTCCTCTGTTCTCTGCACTTCTCTTGGAGCTGCCGGAGTGAGAAAATCATATCGATGGTGGACCTGTTGGGTCTAAATCCGCACTGCGATTCGGGGTAGATTCTTTCAACAAGAATGTGTAATCTTTTAAGGATTACTCTGGCAAAAATCTTGCCTGTAATGCTGAGTAGGGAAATGCCGCGATAATTGTTGCAGTCGCTTCTGTCGCCTTTGTTTTTATAAAGGGTAACGATGTTTGCGCCTTTCATATCTTGTGGTATTGATTTTTCTCTCCAGCAGAGCTGAAATATTGCATACAGTTCTGGGATGATTGTTTCTTTGCTACATTTTAAAATTTCAGGTGGAATACTATCTTCGCTGATTTCTGTGAGGCAAGGTTCGTTATCCAGGGCATGCATGACAGACTGTTGATCGATGGCTTCCAGAGCTTCTTTGCTGACAGTGTTATCCACTGAGTATAGCTCTGAGTAGTGTTCTACCCAGCGATCCATTTGTTTCGCTCGATCTTTTATGATTACCCCCTCAGTTGATCGTAAAAGGGCCATCTTATTTTTTGATGGACCGACAGCTTGCTTGATGCCCTCGTACATTCCTCTTATATTTCCAGTCTCTGCACAAGTTTAAATTTGAGCAGAGAGCTGTAGCCAGTACCTGTTCGCACATCTTCTTGCCATCTGTTGTACTCTATTTCTGGCCGTTCGCAGTGCCTGCAGTGTTTTCTCTGAAGGTGATGTTTTATACATTTAGAATGCATGTCTCTTTATCTCCAGGACTGAGAGCATCTCTTCAGAGTGTGCTTCCAACCAGTCGGTTGACTTAGTTTGCTTCTTGACAAATGTTGATAGTGCTGTATTGTAGATGGTGTCACGAAAATTACTCCATCTCTCGGTGGAATTTCCGTTTGTGGGGCCAGGCAGAGTATCCGCTAGAGCCTGCATGAATTTGTTGACCTTCTCTTTATTTTGGGTGCCGCTGATGTCAATGCGTGGTCTTCCTTCTGTTCGGATTCTGTAGATTATCTTGGGCTTTATCTTCACCTTGCTGGAGACGAGTGAATGGTCGGTGTCGCAGTCAGCACTATGATAGCTGCGAGTCAGCTGTACATTTCGGAGGTTGCTGCGTTTATTGAGCACCAGGTCGATTTGGTGCCAGTTCTTTGATCTGGGGTGCCTCCATGACACCTTGTGTTGAGGTTTCGTGTCAAAGAAGGTGTTGGTCACGCACAGATTATGGTGGCTGCAGAATTCCAAGAGACGTTGTCCATTGTCATTGATCTTCCCAACGCCAAACTGTCCTAGACATGAAGGCCAAGATTTGTGGTCGGAGCCAACCCTGGCATTGAAATTCCCCCAGGATAAAAAGATGTTGTTTCTCTGGTGTTTCACTGACTTCTTTGCTAAGGTCGTCATAGAACTTGTCTTTAGATTCTGATGCTGCTGTTAGTGTTGGGGCGTAAACGCTTATAATACTAACTGGGCCTGCCTCTGTCTGGAGTTGGAGCTTCAGTATTTTTTCAGTGCCATCACTTGGTGGTATGATGGAATTAAGCAGCTTGTTTCTGATAGCGAAGCCAACTCCATGCTCCCTGGTCTCCCCGCACGGCTTGCCATGCCAGTAGAAAGTGAAGTCCCTCTCCGTGATGCTTCCAGATGTCTATCCCCATTCTTAGTAGTTCGTTGTTTATCACTGCAGTTTTGCGGGCATCCACAATCTCAATTAGATCGTCTAAGATGCTAGGGGTCATGGTTCTTAAGTTCCATGTTTCCAGCCTTAGGGCCGGTTGTTTTGTTATTGTTCTTGCTGTTAGGTGTATAGATTGCGGTCCATGTGTCAGGATTTTCCCCTAAGCTCCATACACCCTCAGGAGCGGATGAACCGTGGCGAGACAACACCTTATTGACTGGGGGCTGCCCAGCTTAGGCGAGCGGTAGCTGTCTAGTGAGATACGATGATCTCTCCCACCGTCGGAAGTAGCCCCTGGCGCCTTGCTCTACGCCAATCGAGGATTAAGACTTATAACCGGTAAATGCTGCTTCCCGTGTTGTGTCACCGCTTTACACGGTGCTGAAGTGACCTCTTCAGGGCACAAGCCTGGGCAATGGAAATCGGAGAACCAGCTGTTGCCCAGTAGCAGGTTCCCCCTCTCCACGTCGCCGATTTTGACCAAGGGAAAGGCAGTAGCCAATGCAACTTGGCATCGGTGCCGTCGCAGGAGTTGCCAGAACTATGTTGTTTACAACATGGAACTGCCTTAGGGACTCCATCTCCGGATTTGTCCTCAGGGTTTACTCCCGAAGCCTTTCCCATATGGGTATACCCGCAAGGCAGCGGAGGTTTGAGATTTAGAGTTCCTTCTCTTAGAAGAGAAACCAACCAAGACTGACGAGCCTCCTCTGCCCGGGAATCAATAAGGAGGGAAGTCTACCATTCTTCCTTCCTGGCAGTGACCATACTGATCGGATGACCGTAGCCATTGTCTCTACTGAGAGATCCTCTGCCCACCGTCACCGACTTGACACCATAACTAACAACTATCTGTCAGCTGCTCCCAAGTCCAATCCACCACCTGCTCACATAATGTAATGCATAATGTAAAAAGATATGGAAATATGGTATATGGTCAAACGATTGGAAGAGAAATATCTTCATTCATTCATTCATTCAGTAGCATGTCCTTTACAGAACCTCGCTCCCATAACAACCCTCCGGAAAACTTCTCGATCACAAGCAAGATGTCCCGCGTCTGATACACCCATCTGGAGATCATCCGCCACATCCTGCACCCATCTTCTCTTTGGCCTTCCTCTTCCTCTCTTCCCAGGCATATACCCTTCCATTATTGTTCTCTCCAAACTGTCGTGACGTTTCAAGTGACCAAAATACTTCAATTTTCTTTGTTTTATCGTCTTTAATAGCCATCCCTCCTCAATATTCAACTCTTGAAGTATGGATGCATTTGTTCTTTTCTTTACCCAAGATATTCTTAGAACTCGTCTATAACATTTATATTCAAAGGCATGTATGCGCTGTTCAGCTTGTTTAGTAAGTGTCCATGTCTCACAGGCGTATGTTGCAATGGGAAAGATGCATGCTCTTAAAAATCTAATTTTTGTAGTTCTGTCTGTCCCACACCATAATTTATTCATCTGTTTTAGTCTTTGAAGAGCAATGGATAGTCGCCGTTTTATTTCTTTCATTGTGTCACCATTATTCGTAATCAATGACCCAAGATATTCAAAATTTTCCACCACCTCCAATTTTCTCCCATTAATGTATATTTCTTCCTCCATAGTAGTTTTATCTGTATGCATTATCTTAGTTTTTGCTATGTTAAGATATAAGTTGTGATTTTCACTATTCAATTGTGTTGAGGCTATTAGGTTTTCTATGCCATTCTGTGTTGTGGATAGTAATACTGTATCATCAGCATATCGAATCTCTGGTATGTCATGACCGCCGATATTTAGGGCATCATATGGCTCCCTGTTTATATCATCTCTTACATTTCTCATTATATTTTCGGCATACAGGTTAAACAAATAGGGTGACAGCACGCAGCCCTGACGGACTCCTTGCTTGATGTCAAACCAATCTGATGTCTCGCCATCTATTCTAACTGCTGCTTGTTGGTCTAGATATAGCATTTTTATGAGATGCACTACATGTGAAGGAAAGCCCATATTACTCATGATTTCCCAAAGTTTCTGATGCTGTACACAGTCAAATGCCTTTGAATAATCCACAAAACATGAGAATAGGTTTACATTAAATTCTCTGCACTTCTCTATTATTAAACGCATGTTGAATATGTGATCTCTTGTTCCTCTTCCTTGTCTAAATCCAGCTTGAACTACGTTAATCTCTTCTTCCATTTTCTTACTAAGTCGTCGCATTATGACTTTTAGTAGAATTTTACTTGCATGACTTATCAGGGCAACAGTTCTATAGTTGGTGCATAATTTCAGGTTGCCCTTTTTTGGTATTGGAATGAAGATAGTTCTCTTCCAATCTTTTGGCCATATACCATATTTCCAAATCTTTGTACATAATGCATGATATATGTGTATGCTTTCTTCTCCTCCTGCTTTAATTAGTTCAGCTGGTATCTCATCACATCCAGGTGATTTACCATTCTTCAGGTTCCTTATAGCCCAAGCAATTTCATCTAATGAGGGTTCAGGTTCTGTCTCTGCTGTCATTGGCTCATGTATCTCATTCATATCCTCACTGTCACTCATATCATACATTCCACTGCAGTACTCCTGCCATCTTTCTAGAATTTGTCTAGATTCTGTTAAGGTATTTCCCATCTTGTCACAGATAACATTCAATTGAGGTTGAACATTTCTTGTCAATAACTTCATTTCCTTGAACATTTCATAATCTCTTCCAGCCTCATGATATTGCTCTATTCTGGTACAGCTATCTTGTATATATTGATTTTTGTCCTTTCTTGTGTTCTTTCTTATTTCTCGAGTTAAAGATTTATACTTCATCCTACTATCGGATTCATCTCCTTTCTGTTTCAGCTCCCTTCGTTGTTTTATTAATTCTAACGTGTCTGATGTAATCCATGGCTTACGGTGCGTTTTCTTGGTCGGAATGAAATCTTTGGCTGCAGTTATCAAGATATCTCTAGCTTCATTAGAATACCAAAAACGTGAAACCTGAAATTATGCAACAACTATAGAACTGTTGCAATGGTCAGTCACCCAAGTAAAATTCTACTAAAAATCAGAATGAGAAATCTTCGTAAGAAAGTGGAAGAAGAGATTAACGTGGTTCATGCTGGATTTAGACAATGAAGAGGAACGATAAATCACATGCTCAACATACGTTTAATATTAGAGAAATGTAGAGAGTTTAATGTAAACCTGTTCTCATGTGTGAATTATTCAAGGGCATTTGGCTGTGTACAACATCAGAAAATTTGGGAAATCATGAGGAAAATGGGCTTTCCATCACGTGTAGTACAATCCATAAAAATGCTCTGTCTAGACCAGTAGTTCCCAAGCTTTTCAAGCAGAGGACCATATCTACTATTTTAGGTAGTTAAGCGGGCCACGACATTATAAAATTATAAGTGACTTCGTACGACGCGACAACAGCACTATTGCTTTGTTCGTTAGCCCTGGTGAAAAAATGACTGCTGCCTGGTTAGAGATCTCAATGTGTGTTTGTATGCAGTATATAATTTACGGGTCGGAGATGAAGTGCATATTATTAAATGTATTAAATCTTCACACGGAAACATCAGTGTTCTTTAACGAATATTCTCCTTTGTGCACGGGAATTTCCTTATGAGAAGCACGTCACATAGTGGAACGAATATGCCTAGCGTCATTACCCGAATTGACGTACATCACTGTAAAACATGTTTGTTAGCGTGAATTCAATACATTTTCACCAAAACGTCAAAACAATGTCGACACAATCCATTTCGGCTGCTTTTAGACCTATTAAAGACAAATTTCTTGGGCAGGAGTAAATATATAAACGACAGGAACAACGTCATAACGATGCAACGGACACTTTAGAAGAAAAAAAGAACGTGAATGAGGGCAATAATTTGTAAACGCACTATAAATAAACACACATGTATTATATTCTGGTATGAACCTAAGGCCTATCCACATCAATGTGGAATACTAGACTCGAGTTTCCCACTCGCTTGAGCTCGTCAGTAGTGCATATCCTTGACCGGATCCGGAAACAAACTCCGGATCACTAGCATGTGAAGCGGGTGTGTAACCACGCGGCCGGGGTTTGTTTCCAGATCCGGTCAAGGATGTGCACTACTGACGAGCTCAAACGAGAGCGAACTCGAGTCTAGTGCTTCCACATTGACATGTATAGGCCTTAGGTTCATACCAGAATACGATCAGCGTTGCCAGTAGTGGGTTGTGCTCAATATTTACATCTCAACAACACGATACAAAGATGTGTGTAAGCGGGACGTGATTGATACAGGCATTTATAACGCATAGTGGGAGCAAGTCGCCGCTAAACGTGTTGCATGGAGGGCAAAGATCAGAAATGGAATAAATACAAAGGTGAAAATTCTTGCAGATAATTCACACACCGAGCTTGTGAGATGTAAGATGGTGCATGATGGCGGAAATGACCACGTGTTCACATGCACCCACTGTGAACGAACATTTACAGCGCGAATTAGCCTTATCAGCCACATTCGCTACCGCCATAGGTAAAAGTTATTATGCCTTTTTAAAGCACAAACTATCGTCTGTCAAGACGGCAAGGTGCCAATGAGTGAGTGAGTGAATTACATCTCAAATCCCGGATCAACCAAATAAATCAATTTGATTATTGCTCGCTGGAATTTAGGCGGCCTGGTGTGCCTTACCAGTGAGAAGACTTGATCGTTCGGGTCCACATCGATTGACGGACGTCAGTCGCGGCGATCGGGCAAATCTTGAACTACAGCCTACGATGGGTGACGTTGTAATATTCTGTTATGATAATTTGGCTGTGTCCAGCTTGTGCCGCGTGGTTACACACCCGCTTCACACGCCATTGATCCGGGGTTTGTTTCCGGATCCGGTCAAGGATATGCACTACTGTCGAGCTCAAACGAGAGCGAAACTCGAGTCTAGTGCTTCCACATTGACGCGGATAGGCCTTAGGTTCATACCAGAATACGATCAGCGTTGCCAGTAGTGGGTTGTGCTCAATATTTAAATCTCAAATCCCGAAACAACCAAATAAATCAACACATGATTGTTTTGCGCTGATAGCAGTAGAAGAAAGAAGTAGAGACTAGAGGGCGTCCTAGACAACATAAACATGTAAAGCTTTAGTTACCGACCGGGATTCAAACCTGTTTCCTCCGAATGACTGCGCCTCAGAACCTGTACTTCGACTTATGACTAACTAGACGTCCTCTAGTCTCTTCTTCTTTCTTGTACATCTATGAGCGTCAAGCAATACTTGTTGTTTATTTATGAACTCCATTAGCGACATCACAGGGTTATAAAATGATATTGCAGCATCTTCCTTTTGAACGTGCGGATCTGGGGTCGACTCAGCGTCATACAATGGGTAAGGACATTTAGAATTTTCTAAGGATTGTCAGAGAATGATAGGAGGCGAGGAATGATCACCCTTACTTCACTATAGCTTTAATGGGGAATACTATCACCAGCATTACTGCCTATAGTACCTTGCGGGTTAGGACATGGTGGTCTTGAATCTGAATAATTAAGGTCGCTTAGCTAGTGCAGTCGCTTCGAGCTGTGCAGGTTAGGGTTTTCTTGTTGTCCCAGTCAGATCATCTTATCGTGGATTTAAACTTGTGTATGATGATTAGGAGCTTTGGGTTCTGGCTACTCGGCCACACCTGATGGAAATATCAGCAATTGGACTATTAAAACTCTACTTTTTAAGTTTTTGGTTTGGACAAAATAAATTGTTGACACGCGATAATTGCAGCCTGTATAGGTGATTTGTTGTGGAGACACTTCTTAACAGTACATTGCCGCAAGCCATGCACGTTTCCACTTGGAATTTCCTGATTGCATTGCATCATATCATAACCATCATCTCATCTCATATTGTTCCTCTTGTACACTGCGCTGTCGTATCATAACCATTATTTCATCTTATCTTGTTTCTCTTGTACCTTGTGATGTCGAGGTGAAACATAAACAGCGGGAGAGTGCTGGTTTATGGGCTTCATATATCGAGATTCCCGTGGATTCTATTATTCCCTCTCTCCGTCGTTTACATGGTCGGCCACTTCTTCTGGTTCCATTTGGTATGTACATCATTGCTTGTTGTGGTATACTGTCAGTTGGTAGCCTAGCTATGTGGCCGAACCATTTCACTGGCTGTTTTCTAAAGGGCTGCTTTAGTCCCGATTTCATCATCTCAGATTGTCTCTCTATGCTAGAATCTCATTTCCGTTGTTGTAATTTTTCTTTTATCTTTTTCTGTCACTGTCCAGGTTTGGATTGGGTTATAATGCGTCTAAGCAAAGTAAAGTAAAGTAAAGTAAAGTAAAGTAAAGTAAAGTAAAGTAAAGTAAAGTAAAGTAAAAGACTCTTGTCGTTGAGGGGTATTGGTAATATAGTGCTTACCCTAGGGTATTTCAATTACAAATGGGCATTCGGTGTGTGATGTATAAATTATCATGTTTTCCCTATACAGTGGAAGAATTTTGAGACATTTAGAAAATATGATATAGCATCAATAATATTAGATATGCAGATGAGACAGTCTTGATTGCAGACGGCGGATATAATCTGTAATAGTTAGTAGATGCTGTTATTGTACACAGTGAACAACTAGCGCTAGAATTAAATTGTAAGAAAACTGAGATTATTGTCGTCTCTAAGAAGACAGAAGTTTTTTACTTTTAAGAAAGTTTTTTTTTTTTTAAACTTTACTTTACTTTACTTTACTTTACTTTATTTTACTTTTTCGGGGGGCTGCGTGGTCTCGAGGTATGGTGTCAGCCTCGAGTGCTGGAGGTCCCGGGTTCAAGCCACGCTGAGGACCTGGATGCTTTTCACATGGACTTCTAGTAATACAATTTCCCCTGGTATCTGGGTAGTGGGATCGGACGCCCGTGTGTATTGTTACGCACGTAAATAAACCCTTGACAGTTGGGAATCGAGAAAGAGTAGCCTAACGGCGCTGCCGGGGCAAAATTTCGAGTTAAAAATCTACCCAAAGTATTTCAGGATCCTCGCCGGTGCTACGGAGTTCGTGCAGGCACTGAGCTGAGTTTTTCCAACCTCAACTTTGAGTTACGAGGAGAACGGAGCACTTATGGGTATATATATATATATATATATTAATGACATCAATAACATCCAAAAGGAAGAGCATTATAGAAATGAATGTAAAGAGGCTACAAAAATAGTCAGACAGCAGAAGCGAGAATATATGAGTAATATAATCAAAGATATGGAAACTAATCACCAGAAAAATGAATCCAGAACATTTTTTAAAGAACTGAAGTCAATGAAACGAGGGCACCAACAAAACACATATGGTTTAAAAGACAAAAATGGGAATATGATAAATACCAATGAGGAAATGTGCAACACATGGAAAGAATATTTTATTGAATTATTAAATTGTGAAGCTCCAAGTAACATTTTCCCACAGGAAGAGGTTCTAACATGCGAACCACAAATTTAAGAACCTACATTTGAAGAAATCCTATATGTAATCACACGACTTAAAAACAATAAGGCAACTGGGACTGATGGAATTGCTGCTGAATTTATAAAGGCAGGTGGCCATGCATTACATCTAAAGCTATACGAACTAATAATAAAGATCTGGAGGACAGAAGAATTACCCCATGACTGGAAAGAGTCATTATTGATACCTATCTTTAAGAAAGGAGACAAGTTCCAATGTGGAAATTATAGAGGAATATCACTACTGTCCACAAGCTATAAGATACTATCCGCAGTATTACTAAATAGACTAAAACCATATTCAGAAGACATATTAGGTGACTACCAGGCGGGTTTTAGACAAAACAGATCAACAATAGATCAGATATTTATCTTACGACAAATAGCCGAGAAACATTGGGAGTATAAAAGAGATCTCCATAACATTTTTGTGGATTTTAAAAAGGCTTATGATAGTGTCCATAGGAATAGTCTATGGAATGCTATGCAGGAATTTGGAATACCAAGGAAGTTAATCAACATGACCAGACTATGCATGGAAGATACTTATAATATAGTAACATATAAAGGCAGGAAATCAGACCCCTTCCAAATAACATCTGGCTTGAAACAAGGTGATGCACTATCGCCGCTACTCTTCAATCTGGCTCTAGAGAAAGTTGTAAGGAAGGTAAAGGAGGAATGTGATATTGGAGGAACATCCAAGCTGCTTGGTTATGCAGATGATATAGATATTATAGGGCAAAGTGAACAAAAGACATTGGAAATATTGACTCACTTAAAGGAAAAAGCCCAACAGATGGGGCTGGTTATCAACCAAGATAAGACAGAATATATGGTAATTTCAAGAGACGGAATGGCTAAAAACTCTGGCCACATACAAATAGATAATATGACCATTAAAAGAACGGAAACATACAAATACCTGGGTACAATCTTCAACTGCTCCAACATCATAAGGGAAGAAATACAAACTAGAATCAACTCTGGAAATAAGATATACTATGCACTACAACATCTACTAAAATCAAAGGCGCTATCTCGTAACACCAAAATCACAATGTACAAAACACTGATCAGACCAGTTGTGCTGTATGGCTCTGAAACCTGGAGTACAACGAAAAGAGACGAAGCCTTGTTACAAACCTTTGAGAACAAAATTTTAAGACGCATCTTTGGACCCATTAGGGATACACATAGTGGAGAGTGGAAAAGAAGAAGTAACAAAGACATTTATGATCTGTTTAAGTCCCCGCTAATCACTGGTATCATGAAGGCTAATAGACTACAATGGCTGGGGCATATAGAAAGAATGGAAGATAATAGGGAAACAAAACTCGCTTACACTCAGGAAATAAATGACCGTAGACCCCCAGGTAGACCAAGAAGACGGTGGAGAGATAATACATGTACAGACCTACAAGCACTTGGAATCAACGACTGGCAAGAGAAGGTCCACCAGAGAGACGAATGGAGACGGATTGTATTTGCAGCAAAGAACCTCAATGGCCCGGAACGCTGAAGAAGAAGAAGAAGAAGAAGATATATATATATATATATATATATATATATATATATATATATATATATATATATATATATATATATATATATATATATATATATATATATTCCCTTATTTTGGATATTGAAATTTCTTCCTAGTTCTTTTCATGGCGATTCTTAGCAACATTTTTGTGATGTGTCTTATGCTAATTGTTTCAGGATGATCACATTCAAAACTATCGATATCTTCGTAAATGTGATAAATATAGGTTTACATAATTCTGCAAGTATACCTCCTTTCATTCATTCATTCATTCATTCATTCATTCATTCATTCAGTAGCATGTCCTTTGCAGAACCTCGCTCCCATAACAACCTTCCGAAAAATCTCTCGATCATAAGCAAGATGTCCCGCGTCTGATACACCCATCTGGAGATCATCCGCCACATCCTGCACCCATCTTTTCTTTGGCCTTCCTCTTCCTCTCTTTCCAGGCATATACCCTTCCGTTATTGTTCTCTCCAAACTTTTGTGACGTTTCAAGTGACCAAAATATTTCAATTTTTGTTTTGTTTTATCGTCTTTAATAGCCAACCTTCTTCAATGTTCAACTCTTGAAGTATGGATGCATTTTTTCACAAAATAGAATTGGACCTCAGACGGGGCATCGCATTCCCCACTAGGATTGACCCCGCTTTTGTGGGTGTAGAGCCTATTGGAGAGGGGAGGGTGTATTTTCTGTGTCAGAGGCAAGCTTCGACAATCTCGTTTCTTCTCGAGAAAGTGGTAGAAAAGGTTGAGTAACTTCGCTGTCCCGAGAAATATCACGCCAGACCTTTTAAGGTGCGTAGAAAATGCTAAGATAAAAACGTAGAGTTCGGAAAATCTCGGGATAAGTGAATGGTCAATTCGGCGTGAGCTAACTTCTGGGGAGTTCGGGAAGTCACGTGAGTCGCTTGACCATACTTCTGGAGGGGGCTTAGCATAGCTATTCACACCTGATCTTGGAGACAGAGAGGTCGTCTCTACGTCCAGTGTATTTGATGCCTTGTTTGGGGATTCAGATAAGTAGCTACACATAAGACTCTGTTGAAGATAGCGATAGTTCGTCCTGAGACGCAGAGACCATGGCGAATGCCAGCTGTATTATATGCTTCATCTGGGGACCCAGAGAATGACCTACAGTGGTGGTCCTCTTAAAGCTATAGTATCACAGTCTGTGGCTGACTAGTTCCGAAGTGAAAGGTAAATAGTATTTAGAGTTGTATCGATTGCATGCGTCTTGTGATATAGGTATTGATTGAATGCGTCTTGCGATATAGGTCAACTATCGACCAGGTCAGTCTGATCACAAACCTGTGTTGTGACCCAGATAAACGGCAGCAGGTGTCGAATCGGAAAGAGAAATAACCAATAGTATGAACTAGTTTGTGGTCGTCTGGGTGAGGCGAGTTGGCAACGGAGTTCGATACGTGCTCCAATAAAGGAATGTTTATACGACAGTATTGTTGGTAAATATGTATTCCCCCTGCTAAAAGCTATAGTTTGATTACCCGCTAGGTTGGGTTTGAGACAAGTACTCTTTTCATCATCATCATCAGGTGGCGAGCAAGAGCAATGACGGGTGATTCGCGTCTAATGGAAATATCAGACTATAAGTTATGAAGGAACATCGACCCAGATCGAATGTTATTTAACTAGACGTATGGAATGAAGTTACAAAGATCTTCACCTCTATTAGGGTTACCTAACCTTGACGTATGTACACGAACACGAGGCGCGCGCGCACACACATACACACAAACACATACTTCTTACTTTCTAAATTCTGTATTGTTTAATTGATTACCTCTTTTGTTAAGAGAGGGATGATATTGTCCGACGTGTCTAATGGATACACGGTCTGTAGTATAATCGGAACAGAATGTTCTCGATGTTACTTTACACACGTTACTACACGTCTGGACTGACACGTGAAGCCAACCAGTAAAGGTTATTTTATATAGGTATCAGACTATCCACATACCCTAGGAGAGGAGTCGGAAAGCGACAGACACGAGAACAGATTCTTCTTTGGTTTGTCTAGCTGTATTTAGAATTTCGAGAAATGTTTACCAGCGCAGCTGGGACATCTTCAAGCACCCTTGGCCAGTATGGGGAATGCTTGTACCTGTATTCTGATACTCACCTCCTCCTTCTGACGTAACAGACTGTGGTGGGCAGAGGGGCTATCCTTGCCCTGAGTAAACTTAACCGGAGGTATAGGGGTCTATCATGTGGCTGGTATACACAGGTATCTTAGAGATACGTCTGAAGTCAGACCCATGGAAGTGGTCTGGGGTTCGAAGAGCTGACCACACGTTATTGTCAGAATGAGATTATGTTGTGATGTATTAATGACAGGTGAGAGGGAGTTGTACACCAGGTCTCTTCTTTCTTTCAGGAACCCATTTTCGTTTTTCTGTTTTGCCGGTCTTGATTGATGTGTCGTTGAGGAGACGAATTGCCCCAGTCAACGTATAGAAAAAGACTGGGCCATCAACCTGACGATTTCTGACGAAGCTTATATGACCGAGCTAGCTGAAGTGGCAGATTACACTCGGGTCGGAGAAACAGCCGTGCGGTCTAAAGAACGTTAATCCTGACTAGGCTCGAGTCCAGATTAGGTCCGCGAGTTCGAGAAGGATCAGGTGAATGTTTCCTACCACCTGGGTCTACATCACTTCTACGTCATAATACTGACAAGACTGGCGGAATGAAGAGACTGTCCTCCAGACTATTCTCACCAGACTCAGTGTTTCTGTATGTTTGTCTAGCCCTCGAACGTCTGTCCTGAATCTGAATCTTCATTAAAGTTTCTTAATTTACTTCTCTTGAGACTGTTGTCCTATAGTCTGGTAGTAGTTGTTTGGTGTTCTAGGTTAGTCTGATAGGAAATTATCGTCCGGGCACCGCCCCGGTGGCAACGAGAGAATAGGAAGCAGAAATAACCTTATAACCCAAAGATAAATAAATAACAACAACTAAGATCCGGGCCAGTGTTTGTACACCTCCATATCACATATTGTGTTCAGGAGTCTGGTGACCTATTTATCCTATTCAATATTCTTTTAAGGCATTGATCATATCTGTTGTGACTTTGCTTGGACACGAGGTTTTGCAAGATTTCCTATTGTTAAGAGCATTCTGTATAAGTTATACCGATACCAAACCAAACTATACTGACAGACTTTTGATGGAAGATAAGTCAATGATTCCCAAAGCCAAAATAGACTAAACGGCCAACTATAAGAGAGAATAATTTCACACATTCGTTAATTAAAGGTTCTATTAATTACACCAGTACAAAGCCAAATTAGATTTAAAGACTCAAGATGAGATGCAATAACTTCACTTATTAATTTTAAAAAATCTTGCTCTCGTAATAGTGTCCAGGTGTTTGTTTAGAAGGATTTGAAGAATTAATAATAGTATTACTAATAATAATAGTAAAAGTACTAATAATAATACAGGAATAATAATACTAGTAATAATAACAATCTTCGTCTTCTTCAGCGTTCCGAGCCATTGAGGTTCGATATCGAGGCTCATGTATCTGTTTCGTAACAAAAAAGGTTTTTACAAAGGTGGGGATGTTAACCCCACGCTTCAACCCCCTATAATAATAATAATAATAATAATAATAATAATAATAATAATAATAATAATAATAATAACATCCCCTTTCCATCATATGTTACTATGGACTGGATCGCCCTACAAACAGGATAATTTCAGTAGTACAGCATGTATCCTCCTCGCGGCTTCTTGCCTTCTCCGTTGGTTGTTATATTCTACCTTCACAGAGATAAACACACAGACGCCGCTTGCTAAAGCAGCTTCCGTTCTATGTTCATTTTCTGTTTCCATAGCAAAATAGTGTTCACTTTATTTGTAACTACCGTCACATGGTGTTCATTTTATTTGTTACTGTAGCCACGCAGTGTTAATTTGCTGTTTGCAATCGTCACGTTGTGACCATTTTCTTTGCTGCTATTGCTATCTATAGCTATATTGTGTTTATTTTCTTTGTTACTATCACTGTGTAGTGTTCATTTTCTTTGTTACTATCACTATGTAGTGTTCATTTTCTTTGTTACTATCACTATGTAGTGTTCATTTTCTTTGTTACTATCACTATGTAGTGTTCATTTTCTTTGTTACTATCACTATGTAGTGTTCATTTTCATTGTTACTATCACTATGTAGTGTTCATTTTCTTTGTTACTATCACTATGTAGTGTTCATTTTCTTTGTTACTATCACTATGTAGTGTTCATTTTCTTTGTTACTATCATCACTTGGTGTTCTTTTTCTTTGCTACTAGCGCCATAGTGTTCATTTTCTTTGTTTCTATCGTTATAGTATTCATTTTCCCCCGGGAAGGTTAACCCTGTCAACAAATGCCCGCAGAAGTCGAATGTGTCTGCCTAACGGCGCAAGAACGCAGCTCTGTTGTAAACAGGCACAACGCAATCACGTCCGAAAAAACTCTCTGGATGAACGCAGAAGAAGAAGAAGTATTCATTTCTTCGTTACTATCGCCACTTAGTGTATATTTTCTTTGCTACTATCGATATAGTGTTCATTTCCTTTGCTACTATCGCTAAACAGTGTTCATTTGCTTTTTTACTATCGCCACTTAGTTTTCATTTTCTTTGCTACTATCGTCGCTATAGTGTTCATTTCCCCTCTGCCGTGTGTCCATCGTGACGAGGTAGAGGTGCTTGTGTGTTCCAATGACAGCAAGAGCTATGCCGACGGTAGCACAGCTACTGGTAGGGTCACCCATGTCGGACAGGCCAAGGGAGAGGAACCAGACTAAGAGACATACAAACCTGCTGCCTTGTAGGTAGACTGGGGACAGTCAAAGGCTAGGGAAAGCACCCCGAAAAATCCTTGTCGAAATCGGATGTACCGGGCCACAGGCTTGACACAGCAGTGCATCGTAACATAATCAATCCATGATGCCACAGTTTAAAATTATTCAGGAGACTCCTGGTAGTCGGCGCTGAAGCTGCGGAACTCGTGCTTTATGCGACACTTTCGACGGGTCGCCCTGAGGTAAAAGACCGAGCCATGTGAGAAAACCCGTGTCAATGAGGTATCTCTGGTGACTGCCGAGTCCATCGACGATGAACTGTGGTTTTCGTGGATTAATTTTGTGTTGGCATTCTGGCATCGGCATTATGCACAGTGTACCTATGCGGGCTGTTGGATTGCCGAGACTCCTGCCTATTTCACTTTTCACATTGGATAGTGGGAATCATTTTGTGTGATATTCACTGGCACAGGAACGGAGCATAATGGGGATTACCCGTTGCCGTGAAGTTGGAACCTCGACTAACTAACTAACTAACTAACTAACTATTATGGTGCTAATCCCGTGAAGTCCTATCAGGCGGTGAAAGTGTCTGGCCCCCTGCCTCGAGGGAGTCCACTCATTACTACTGGTGGTCACCTTCCCCTGTGCTGTGGTGTCAAGGCACAGAGGACTAGATTAAGAGCTATTGACCAAACACCCCGGACACTCAACATACTACAGTGGAATGCTGAAGGAGTTTCTAACAAGAAAGTCCCCCTAACACATCGTCTTCATAAAGATAGAATAGATGTGGCATGCATTCAACAGATACACCTCAATGCCAATCGCAGATTCTCGGTCAGGGGATATCACGCCACACGTTTCGACCGTGAAGGATACAAAGGATGAGTTCTAATACTTACAGTAGATACAATACCTTATAGTGATGTATCTGTGACATCTGACAACCAAACAGAAATTATAGGTGTTGATATAATGATAAAGGACCTGAAAATAAGAATTTACAACCTGTGTAGCCCAGCGGATAAGGACCTTACACTTTCAAACATGACAATAAATGACACATACTGCATTATTGTCGGAGACTTTAATAGCCATTCAGAACGATGGGGATGCCCAGATACTTACAACAGAGGAGATGAAGTGGAGGACTGGGAAATAGACTCACATCCCCATCTGCTCAACAAAGGTGACTACACACCGAGCTTCTACTTTAGAGACATCCTCCACAAAATCGATCGCCGTGTGCTTGACCAATTAGCAGGTAGTGTCCACAGACCAATCAAGCTTGTAATAAATATGGAATATGTTCCACAGCAGCAAAACCCTTTGCCTCGTTGAAATTACAAACGAGCGGGTTGGGACAGATGTGCCGTACTAACAGACAAATACTGTGAATACATAAATACACGACACGGCAACATGAAACAAATGGTGGAAAGTCTCAACCAAGCAATAATACAGGCGGTCACTAAGTCCATTCCAAGAGGAGCGAGGAAAAATTACAAACCATAATGGACTGAAGAACTACAAATTTTGGAGGACAAAGTTGAAGATGCCAGGAAGACTGCAGAGAGAGAACAAACAACTAAAGCGAACATCTCTCTCAAAGCCATCTCAGCAAAATATAAAAGAACAGTAAATCAAACATCAAGAGATTGTTCGAGGGAAAAAATCATAAAGCCTGAACATTGACAGGGATGGAAACAAACTATGGAAACTAGTGAAAGCCATGAACAATGAAGGACCCAGTAACAAACAAATAACAATTAAATAAGAAAATGCCTTGCTTACAGGAAAAAAAGGCTGCAATTGCACTAATGGAACACTATACTAGTGCAAACCACATTGATATTACAACCGAACAGAAGAAAGCAATCAAATATAAACAGATACATCATAGAAATACAGAGACAGCAGCAGAATATATGATAAAAAATCTGAAAAAAGGAAGAAATGGAACACGCAATGAATACCCTAAAAAGGAAGAAATTGCCAGGAAAGGATGGAATCACAAATGAATGGAACGCATTTTCAATGGCAAGCTAACATGTCATCTGGAAGAAAACCAACTCTTAACACCACACCAAGCAGGATTTAGAAAGTACAGATCCACAGAAGATCAAATAACCTATACAGCTCAGGAAATAGGGGATGCTTTCCAAGAGAAAAAGCACACACTAGCGGTCTGCATTGATTTAGAAAAAGCATTTGATAAAGTATGGAAAGAAGGACTGAAAGTAAAACTGCAAAAAATGCACGTTTATGGGAAAATGTACATATGGATCAGCCACCACCTTGAGAACAGAACTGCGAGGACAAAAGTACAAGGACAAACCAGCAAAAAGATGCTGTTTGAGCAAGGTGTCTCCCAAGGAGGAGTTCTCTCACCAACTTTATTCCTAGCATATATAAATGACATCACGGACAATTTTCCGGCCAGAGTACATACATCCTCCTTTGCAGATGACCTAGCCATATGGACATCTGAAGAATATATTAGTACAGCTAACAGCAGAATACAGCAAGCCTTATTAGCGCTAGAGGACTGGTAAAAATCATGGCTAGTGAAGATAAGTGAGGAGAAAGCAACATGAACATTGTTGTTCCTCTCAAATAAACCTCGGCACCCTAAGCTGGTATTGAATGGAAAAATATTGCACCATGAAGAAAATCCAAACTATCTAGGAGTTATCTTTGATCGTCGCCTGACATGGAAGACACAGGTTGAGAAAAATCGAACAAGGGCAAGGCAAAGAATGGCAATCATGAAAAAGCTTGCTGGTACAACGTGGGGAAAAAGTTCTCAAGACGTTATACACTGGACGGGTGAGGCGAGTACTGGAATATGGCATCGCAGCTGGGGCAACAGCAGGTAAGTCAAACTTTAACAATCTAAGTAGAGTCCAAAATCAATGAATGTGGATCATAACTGGAAGCCTGAAGACAACGCCTATTAACGAACTAGAAAAGATCACATGTTTATAACCAATGCAGGATAGAAGAGATAGCAGAGCCCAACAACAAGCAGAAAAATTTAGAAGATTGACATACCACCCGATGTATAAAAGTTTTAATGGTTTTGGAAAGGGAAGACTGAAGCGAAGCAACTTTGTAGAAACTGCAAAGCGAAAGATTAGGGAAGATCCTATACTTAACATATCAACAGTCAAACCCATTTACAATGAACACAAGTTCCCAGCTTAGAGACAGCAACAACTGCCTGAGATGATAGAAAACATTCCTGGTATTGAGAAAAAGAACAGTCAGAAAGAAACAAAAAGAAGAAAAATAACCCTAAACTACATAAAAGAACATTACCCAAGCAGCAATTGGACCCATGCATACACAGATGGATCAGCCAAAAATTCAATAGAAAATGGAGGAGGAGGAATTCTCCTAAATTTAATAAATGGAGTTAAGAAAAAAACACAGTCAGTGGCAACTGGAAAACTTTCAAGTAACTTCAAAGCAGATGTAGAAGCTTTGAAAACTGCAGCAGAAATGCTCTTGATGGAGGAAAATAAAGAGAAGCAAATAGCTATTTTCACAGATGCAAAGTCAGCTGTCTCAATACTGAAGAGCAAAAATAGCACAGAACTAGCAGACCTAAGAGCAGCACTCCATGGACAATGTCAGATCTCCAAAAAAGTTGTAATACAGTGGATCCCATCACATTGCAGTATTCCTGGAAATGTAGAGGCTGACAGACTGGCAAACGAGGGCGGACGACTACTTCAGCCTGACATAGACATTACCTATAATGAGGCAAAGAGATTTATAAAAAAAGCACTTAAAGACCCAAATGGGAATCAGAGCATCCAGGCCACCAGAAAGATTATGCATATTACAAACTCGACCAAAGAGAACAGGTAGCAATCTTCAGAATCCGCACAGGACATAACAGGCTGAAATACCACTTGTTCAATAAACTAAAGGTAGGAGATACCAATGAATGTAATTGTGGCACTGGTAAACTGACAGCCAAACATTTGCTGCAGGAGTGCTCACTATTTGCAAAACAGAGAAAGATATTTTGGCCACCTGCTTCATTTGATGACAAGCTCTATGGAGATATCAACAAGCTCAGGTTGACTGCAGCTTACTTTAACTACATCCAGGTTGACATCTAAAGATGCATGAAGAAGTACTTAGACTGCCACACTTCATACCACAGGTATGTCGGTAGCAAAAGCGACACAGAAGCATGAAATGGAATATTGCTTGGCTAACAAATCCATTACGTGGAAAGTCCGAATCAAAAGCTCATTGTGTTGGCGTCATCAAAGGTGGAAAAAGAGTCCCAGTGGCACGAAATGGAATATTGCTTGGATAGCAAATCCATTACGTGGAAAGTCCGAATAGAAAACTCACTGTGTGGATGTCATCTGTAGACTGCATTCTACTGGTTTCCGGAGGAACAGCCTGTGGTGGACGGAAGGCCCGATATACGGAAGTGAGGCTAAGCAGCCATGTGCAGGACGTGACGATTCCTTGGGTGAGCCCAGTACCAGAGCGCTATATGTCGGCTGTACAATTATGGAAGCCTCCTTAAATGGCGGGGAATGCCCATGGTCTGCCCCTGCCTTCCCTTGAGGGCTGACCTTTAAGTCTTCGGCTGTTCTAAATGGGCCAGCTGGGATGGGGGAAAACACCACAACAGTGAGAGTCAAACATCCTAAGAAACCCCCGGGAATGTTAACCCGATCAACAAATGCCCGCAAAAGTCGAATGTGTCGGCCTAACGGCGCAAGAACGCAGCTCTGCTGTAAACAGGCACAACGCAATCACATCCGAAAAAATAACTCCGGATGAACGCAGAAGAAGAAGAAGTGTTCATTTTCGTTCTTACTATCGCCACGTAGTGATCACTTTCTGTGTCATAATCGCCACATAATGTTTTCTTTTTACAATATCGCCACGTAGTGATCACTTTCTGTGTCATAATCGCCACATAGTGTTTTCTTTTTACAATATCGCCATGTAGTATCCATTTATTGTTTTAATATCTCATGTTACGTTCATTTCCTATTTTACTGTACTTACAATTCCTCATTAGCTGATCACTTAACTTTACTCCAGTCCGACTTTATGATGACACATGAAGGGTGTAGCTTAGGTGGGAGCGCAAGCGCAATTGAAATACCACTACTTTTATCGTTTCTTTACTTATTCAGTTTGGAGATTTGTTCGCAATAGACGAGCAATATCTCCGGCGGGCCTATTCTCGCTGGTCACGGGATCAGCACAGTGGCAGGAGGGGAGATTTGTTCGCAGCAGACGAGCAATATCTCCGGCGGGCATATTTCCGTGGGTCGCAGGATCCGCACGAGTCAGGCGGGGAGTCTGACGGTATTACACGCTCACAAGGTCCAGACACTTGCGATTGACAGGTGTGCGTGCGCAGTGATCCGGTCGCGTATACGACCCTTACCTGCGGGATTTGGCTGAACGCCTCTAAGTCAAATCCCAAAGGTTTAGGGTCTTGTCATCGCTCGGAGGTTGAAAATAGTCGCTTGTTAAAGGTCGCAGAAGTCATAATGATTAATCTGCACAGGTCACCTTTGTGCAAACAGAAAAATATGTTAGTCAGTTTAAAATTACTTTGGTAGACAATTGAAATTACTGTGCGTATATGTAAATATATATTGCTTGAAGGATTTATTTAATTACTTTATTTTACTTTGATTTCTGCGTATGTACCTGACATGATGGGGGGAAATATGTCCGTCAATAAATCGTTCAATCTATTGTTTGTGTCTTCGTTATTCATACTAATTTGTGTTGATTTTCAAGGCAGGAGGCGTCGGTCGTTCAGAAAGCAATTGCATACTACTGAATTAATATTGCCTAGTACATCACAAACCGACAATAAATGCTGGGGTTGACTGCAGCGTCCTGTAAAGTACATGCAACTAACTGTGTAATAGTATGCTGTGGTGTGTTGCTAGATTGCACATGTAAGGGTGTACTCCATACAACACGGGCTAGAAATCCACAAACAAAAAGGTGTAACACAAAGAAACAGGCAATATCCGCTGGCATCCACGCTGAAAGCACACAACAAACTGGTCAAAAGGAATGTGGAGTGGCAATATTACTTTTAGCACCAATTGCATTTAGTTCAGAATCCAAGCAATTTGGATGGTTGTCTAGAGTGTTAACGACAAAAATACTTTCTTACATCTTTCACACGAGTTGGCTACGCCGCTTTTTAGAACACGCCCCGATCTGGAAGATGTAACATGTTCAAGAAACACACGATGACACTGCGATAATGTGCGCGTTCACGTGTGATTGCGAAGTTATTAGATACATGGAATACACGGCTAGATAGCTTTGATAACCGAATGTCAACGCCGGGTAAGGTTACCCGTAGTTCCCTAGTTTATTTTAAATGAAACGTTTTGGAGGAATAGCAGCGATCGGGTTACCGTATCTTTTCGAGGATGGGTTTGTCAGCGGATTTTGACTAGGTTTCGAAATCCCAGTTTATGTTTGTTGAATTGTGTTCTTTGTTTAGTGTGACGTAAAGTGCTATTAGAGTGGTCGGACACGCTGTTATGCTAGTTGTATCTTGGCTAAAGATGTTAAAACAGGAAAGTACTATAGCTTTCATTTCAATGTTTATGCATATTCATATCTCACATTTACATGCCACACACGTTAGTTGTAAAGTGAAGGACATTCCTTGCACGTCTTACAGCGCATTGGGCGTATGGCACTAGACGTAAATTTGTTGATGTTTGTCCATCAAGAATGATGATGACCATTTATTTCATCAAGTGGGGTTGAAAGTATGAAGACGTGAGTCCTAAGATAGCTGATAAGGCCTATTTTGGCTCGAACTGTTCTTTGACAATTCTTGCCCTTCCAGGAGAAGGATCTCCAGCAGTGGTTTTTCTGCCCAGCTTTTTTTTTTTCGCAGCTCCTGCAGTCTTGTTTGCTTCACATGTGACTGCACCCTTACATAATTATGTACGCCACGAATTTCGGTCTTTGGCAGCAATCTCCCAAGTGGCATGATGAATTCCAAAAAGCTTTTAGTGAGATCTTCAGAGTGTCTTTAAAGCGTTCCGTCTGAACGCCTTGGGAGCGTTTACCACAACGCAGCTCACCATAAAAAATTCATTTAGGGAGCTTGTGGTCTGACAAGCGAGTCAAGTGATCATCCCAGCAAATCTGATTTGTGATTAGGAGAGTGTGGATCCTGGGCGTGGACGCTCTTTCTAGGACTCCAGTACCTGGGATCTTGTCTTGCCATTTAATCTTCAATAGCTTTATAAGGCAGACTGTGTGGAAGTGGTTTAATTTCCTAGCATATCACTGATAAACAGTTCAGGTTTCACAAGGATATACGAGAGCGAGTCAATAAGTAGGTCACACAGTTCTGTGGCATGGCAGGTAAATGTAGTTGGTGTTTTCTACAGATGTCATTCGGTGACAGCAACATCGAACTTTATATTCCCTTTCGTTAGGTGGCGCTAAGTGTCTTATGCGCAGCGCAGCGCATAAACAAAATGGTGACTGTACTTACGGAGTGTACAACCAAAGAGCAACGTGTTGTTGTGCTTTTTTTTTTTGTAGACAAAAGGACTTCCTGCAAAGGATATCCATAAGAAAATGCTTCCTGTTTATGCTGACAAATGTTTGTCCCGTAAAGCGGTTCATAGCTGGGTAGAAAACTACTCTCAAGGACGCTCTAAATTTGTTGATGAAATCCGATCTGGTCGTCCTGTTAAGATTGCAACAGAAGCATCCGTGCAGCGGGTGGAGGAGATGATTAGAGGTGACAGGCGAGTAACGATAGATTCTGTAGCATCTGCAATAGGGTGCTAACATGGTTCAGCATACAGCGTAATACATGATCGATTGACATTTCGCGAATGACGCCGACGTTTAATGTGAAGTGAAAACGTTGTTTAGAAAACAGAGCAAGCAGTTCCATGCAGCCGGTTTGGGGGGGGGGGCTGATAAAACGATGGGATAAGTGCATCAATGTTGGTGGAAATTATGTTGAGAAAGAAAGGGACAATGTATGTATAAAAATAAATTTGTTTCAGGTTGTTATCATATTTAATTATTTTTATACAGCCATTTGTGACTTACCTATTGACCGCCCTTCACCCAAAGCAGTGTGGATAATACGACTGACTGCAGACTTTCAGCTTTGTTTGCAGGCATATAGAGCAATCGGCACTCGGTGGGTCATTTGGTTAATATCACGCGGCCACTTCTACTTCTCAGGTCAGTTCCTGGTACTCATTTTAATCTGGGTCGACCATAGATCTCAAGTCTTTAAGAACTCGAATCCGTTCTGATGCTTATCGAACCCGCGACCAAAGGAAAGACAGACGAGCGACTAGCCACTTCGCCATCACAGCTCCCATATGAGTAAATTGCTTACTTCAGTTATAAGAGGGATAGCAATTAAGTCAGTGACAAATTTATGCAAGGATATGAAAATTGTAGCCACTAAATTTAAAGGTGTCCCTCGGGGGAAGCATTATCCATTTTATGATTCACTTCACACAAAGGTCAAATAAATATGGCAACCGTAGTAATTAAATGTACAATGGGAGATTGTCACAGATTGATAAACCAACACAGAACTGATGTCGTTTGCCGCTACACGCTGCGGGATTTGCTGGGGAGGGGATCCGAGCACTTATGGATTGAATGGTTCGATGTGCAATGAGGATGATCTGTCGACTAACTAACTAACTGACAATGGGAGACGAAAGCCCTGTCATCATCATCATCTTCCACTTCTGCCGTCAAGCGGCGTGGGGAGGAATAATTTGCGTTCCAGCGCCCAGTGGGCGGCACTGGATAGTGTCATTCCGTGTGGTTGTGCAATGTCTCTGATGTCGTCAATCCATTTTCTTCTTGGACGTCCTCGTGGTCTCGTCGCAGATGATCTTTGATGTAAGGCCAGTGATGGTAGTTGCTGATGTTGCATTCTAACGACATGGCCAAACCACTTGATCTTCTGTCTTTCAATAAATGTGGCACAAGGTGTTGATCCCACGCATGTAACACGCATGTTATGTAACACGCGAATCCATATGTTTGTGTATTCTCTTCTGTCATATTATCAGTTAAATACCATCTGATTTTATCATATATAATATAAACTTATGTACATAACTGTAGTTTGAGTGAGAGGGTCAGTGGGTGTGAATGAGAGACAGAATGAGTGAGCGTGAGAGTGAATGAGAGACAGAATGAGTGAGCGTGAGAGTGAATGTGTGTGTGTGTGTGTGTGCGCGTGTGTGCGTGCCTTCTCTGTGTGTATCTGTGTGTGGGAGCATCACTATTTTTACGTCACACACTGTTTATGTACACATTTTTCTCCATGCTTAACATTTCTATGAGACTGCTCACGACAATTGTCAGTGTATGTGTGTGAGTAAAGTGTGGGAGTTTGTTCATACTAGTTTCAATGCTCACATGAGACATTTTGTATGTGTCCAGATGTGAGGATGTGTGAGTGTGTGTGGAGGATGTGTGTGAGTGTGGGGATATGTGTGGGTGGGGGTGTGTGGGTGGGGGATGTGTGGGAGGGGGGTAGTGATATTTGTGGGTGTTGGTGGGATGTGTGGATGGATGTGTTAAGGTGAAAGTAGGGGTGTGGGAATGGGTGTGGGGGATGTGTGTATGGGTGGAGGATATGTGTATGGGACCGGTGCGGGGGATGTGCGTTTGTGTGGGGGATATGTGTGAGTGGGTGGAGATGTGTGGATGGTTTAGGAAGTATGTGTGGGTGGCGAGGTTGTGTGGGTAGGGGATTGTGTGGGTGGATTTGGGATGCAAGGGCGTGTGGGGAGAAGTGTATGGTGTGTGGGTTTGGGATATGTGTTTAATGTGTTGGTGGGGGATGTGTGCATGGTGTGTGGGTGGGTATGTTTGTAGTGGTATGGGTGAGGATATGTGTGAGGGTGGGGGATAGTGTGTGGTATAGGGGATGTGTGTGATGGGTGCGGGGAATATGTGTATGGGTGGGGGATATGTGTAGGTGAGTAGGGGATGTGTGGTGATTGGGGGAAGTATGTGTGGGTGGTGGGGGTGTGTGGGTGGGAGATGTGTGCGTGGATGGGGAATGTGTGGGTGGAGGTGTGTGAGTGACTTAGGCATGTGTAGGTGGGTGAGGGATGTGTATCTATCGGGGTGGGATGCGTGAGTGGGTGGGGGATGTGTGTGGGTAGGGGTAATGTGATCGAGAGATGTTTGGTTGTGGATGGGTGGGTAGGGGTGTGTGGGTGCGTAGTGGATGATGTGTTGGTGAGTGAGTGTGTGTTGGTGAATGGGTGGGAAATGCGTGTGTTGGTGGGCAGAGATGTGTGGTGTGTTGGTTGGGGATATTGTTTGGGTGATGTATGTGTGTGTGGGTGGGGGATTTTGGGTGTGTGGGTGGGGGTATGTGGGGTTGATGGGTGAGGGTATCTTATTGGATGTGGGTGAGGATATTGTGTGGTATGTGGGTGGGGGATATGTGTGTGGTGTGTAGGTGGGGATGTGTGTGCGGTGCGTGGGTTGGGAATATTGCTTGGTAGGGGATGTATGTGATGTGCGGGTGGAGGATGTGTGTGGTGAGGAATTGTGTTAGGGCATGTGTGGGTGAGTGGAGGATGTATGTGTGGGTTGTTGGGCGTGTGTGAGTGGACTGGGGATGTATAGGTGGTTAGGGACATGTGTGTGTGTGTATGGGGGGGGGGGGGGGGGCAAGGAGATGTCAGTTGGTGGGGATGTGTGTGTATGGTTTGGGGATGTGTGAGTGGATGTGCGGTGTGTGGGTTGGTGTGGGATATGTGTGCGTGGGTGGGGAATATGTGGTCGATGGAGGTGTGGCTGGGGGATGGGTGGTTAGAGGTGTGGGTGGGGAGAGGATGTGTGGGTTAGGATGTGTATGTGGGTGGGCGTGGGATGTGTGGGTTGGTGAGGGCATTGTGTGTGGGTGGGGGATGTGCGGGAAGGGGGTGGGTCGGTTGGTGGGATATGTATGTGTCCCTGGGTATATGTGTGTGTGGGTAGGTGGGGGGGGGGGGGTGATGTATGGGTAGGTGGGAGATGGGCCTCATAACATGGTAATATGCCTTGTTTATGTTTACAACATTCATTTCACAATGTTTATTTTTCTTCCTATGTAAATTTATAATGCTCTTGATGAACGAAAGACGAGTGATTGGAAGGGCCGAATGTAAGACGGGCCTGCGTGCCCAATTTGTGACCCTTTTAAAATAAAGTTGATTTGATTTGATTTGATTTGATCCCACAGTCTGTCTGATAATAGCATTTCTTACTCGGTCTCGGATTGTTAAGTTGGCAGCTCTCCTCAGGCATCTCATTTCGCAGGTGTTGATTTTGCGAAGGTGTAATTTGGATAAAGTTCAGGTTTTAGATTGGTAGCATAGGGTTTGTGTGAATATGCTGTTTATTATCTGTTGTTTAGCGGGCATTGGTATGTTTGGATGTTTCGAAAGCCCTGTTTTATGGGCAAATGGGCTTTCTGCAAAAATATTCGTATGATGCATTTACCTGTTTATTGTAAACAGTATTCTTTTTAATGATATCTCATAAACAGGACATTAATAAATGTTTTCTTGAAAACGACAAGGACAAGTTTTGCCGATATCTGAAATTGGCAATTGTGCGCTGTTTAGATATTTAAATAGGCACGATTTTGATATACTTAGTGGTTTGTGAGCCGGCTTCCTGGCCTAGAGGTTAGCGACTTTTCTCCGTAATCTCGTATGCTCTCGTAAGTAACGTGACGACGGTGAGAATCAGCAGTGGTTCGAATCGCATTGGTAACTTACGGGGTATGTGAGCCGGCCGCTCAGACAGCAATGGTAAACTACTGAACGTAATCTTGCCAAGAATTGAGTTGAGTTGAGTTAAGAACTGACATCACTGCACTCAGGACATTCCCATACGTGCTCAGTCCCCTCGTTCAACAGCCAGCGAAGAGTCATATTACTAATCGTTGCCACTGCTATCTGATTAAAAGTTCTCCTGGTCTTCCCTCTCAGTTTTGACATTCTTCCAGAACCCCTCCCGATCCCCCTCAATCTCATTCTTTCCACATATGGGTTCTCAATCTGTTCTTCCGCCTTCTCCACCTGGTCCCACAAGCACACGACCACCTCCCACTTGTCCATAGGCAAGATACCACCAAGAGGTGCATTCCCTGCAAGCCTATCAGCCTGTTCATTCCCCCGTACACCCGCATGGCCAGGGCAAAATATCCATATTTTGTATGTATGCATGGCCAGGGCATAAAATCTTGCCAAGAA
Source organism: Cepaea hortensis (assembly GCA_963921405.1). Classification (NCBI taxonomy): domain Eukaryota; kingdom Metazoa; phylum Mollusca; class Gastropoda; order Stylommatophora; family Helicidae; genus Cepaea; species Cepaea hortensis. The sequence continues at coordinate 13,591,436 of OY992893.1, read as the reverse complement.
ATCAACAATTAGCTGAAAGATGCTGATGTTGACAGCCATGTCCTGTAAAGGATATGCACACACACACACACACACGCACACACATACACACACACACACACACACACACACACACACACACACACATACACACACACACAAAATTGGTTTGTGAAGATAATCAACTTGACACTGCGGACTGGTCCATGGATCTCACCAGTTCTATGACGATTTTGTTATATCAATCTGTAATATGGCAAGCTCACACAGTCTATGCTAACCCTGAATTGATGGACTATTGTCCCTTATAACGGCACCCCATTATACCGTTTAATCGTGTGCAGTTATTTGTCAATGTTATTGTTTAATTCAGCAGTTTATGAACAATTTTCAAACTCTTGTCGGCACTGTGGCGAAGAGTTTACACACATACCGCGTTCGAAACACAGCTGCCAGCTATTTGGAAGCAGACCGCATTGGTCTAATTTTCACTCAATGTATGAGTGTTAGTTATTTAGCAATCAATGGCAAACTACTCAACGCAAACTTGCCTAGTAAATCATAAACAACCAAACTATGCTGAGACTGACTGCGACGTCCTGTAAAGGACATCCAATTGAAAAAAGCAAAAACTCAGTAGATCGACCTGACGATTGTGTCCCGACTAGATATGTGGAAGGCACAAGAACAAAGGATTAGACAATCATAGTCGCATAGAGAGAGAGGTCTGGGCAAATGTGGAAAAACTAGCAGTCGGACTGATTGGCTGGGTCTGCGCCGTTCGATGGGGTGCATGATAAGACAGACGTGGTCGGGACCCCTTGGGGATCGTGTGTATAGTGCAGAATACAAGATAGATCGTCACGGCCTGGAGAGAGAGGTGCATCAGGGATCAGGGAGTGACCAGAGAATCAGGTCGACACTCGGGACTTTCGGGGACACACAATCAGACAGCTGCTTGTATCATTAGTATTCTGACTCAGACGGGTTTACCACTCCGCCACTGAGACATCCATGTCTAGTAATGTACACTGAAGAAGCTCAGGTTTTGGACCATGATGTTATGTTCCAGAGCTTTTTGAGGTTCTAATGTCATTGTGGGCCAGTGCTCAGTCTCCAATAGATGTCACAGAACGAACGAATGAACTTTCAAAGGGACACAAATTGGTCATGCAGTTTTTCGGCCTATTTTCGGCCCTTTCCGCCACTCATCTTTGGCACATCAAATGCCTGTCAGCAATGTTACATTTACATTGACAAAACAAAATAAACAAGCGTTGTAAAATGACTTATATAAACATAAACCGAACAAAAACAATGCATATTCCAACGCTATGAGAGAGAGAGAGAGAGAGAGAGAGAGAGAGAGAGAGAGAGAGAGAGAGAGAGAGAGAGAGAGAGAGAGAGAGAGAGAGAGAGAGAGATGTACTTATAAACCGACACACAAACACATACATACCTTTATTTCTGAACGTGCCGACTCTCATACCATGGAGACCAGGTCAAAGCAATCTGTTTCCAAAGTACCTGCGGCAGATTTTGAACCCTCGGCCCGTTATGTTGGGGAATTGTGAAATTGCGTTCACTACCCCGAGAACACCGTCGTCGACAACCCGCAAGTGCAAAATGCCAATAAATTGTAGAAACTGAAGTATGTAAACATTCAGGGACATAATTGTGTATATCCTTTTCATTTTATTTCCTGGATTGTATCCCTTCACTAAATTTAAAAAAAAAAAACTTTTCCTGCCTTGTTAAGAGAATCGAACGTGTTTTGTCAACTATTTCTTTTGATGCCTAACTGAGAAAACACAGACAGAGATTGAGAGCAACATAAGCCAAACAATAGTTCCATTCCAGAAAATGAAAGTATCTTGTGCAATAAGTCACTGTCATCGAATATAGCCACTTCCGTGGCAAAGTGGTTAAGGACGCCGTTCGTAATCCCGCATACCGCTTTGGAAACACACATTTGCGGGCGATTTGGTAACAAAGAAATGGTATGGGTGTCGGTCGTTCAGAAAGCAATGGCAAACTAATGGACGTATACATGCGAAAAGATCACAAACAACAGAGGGGAAAAAGAAAAAAGAAAAGTCAAATACTGGGGTTGACTGCGAGATTCTGTGAAAGGATATGCAACTAACATTAAATATAAGAAATAAAATGGTGAAATGCTATATAGAACCTGGTTTTCTGTATGGCAGCGAATCAAAGAATGTGAGTGAACAAATTGGGAAGATCTTGGAAGCAACAGGGATGTCGTTCCTGAGACCAATGCCACAAATTCCTTGAACTGTCAGAGTAACTAACAACGGTTGCCTGGAAGAGCCTAATAAAATTACAACATTATATACAACAATAAGAAAGAGACAAACAGCTTTCTTTGGTCAAATGAAGAGAAGACGGGCATTGGAGAACATCGTGACAACCGGAAAGATCAATGAAAAAAGAAACAGAGGCAGACCAAGAGCAATGATGCTGGATGGACTGAGACGGTGGCGTGGAGGAATATCAGCAGCAGCGTTGATCCAGAACACCACAGACCGAGATTTGTGCAAAGACATTAACATGAACACCTACTTCAGCTGCCAATGTATGTGATGATGACCATATTTTTTTTTTTCAACTTAATGTCATACCATTGTCGTCGGACAATTTTGATTATCATGATCAGTAGCACACTGCGTCTTTTTTTTTTTTTTTTTTGTTATTCACTGGCTCTGAACTGAAACATCATTACACGTGCTACTGCTTCTTGTCTCCTGGAACGCCAAGCATTCTTTGCCCACATTGCTATACAATATTTTTAGCCAAAATAATCTTTACCAGCCATTTTTAACTCACAGCTCCAAACTTTCAACCCCACTGGATGAAATGAATGGTCATCATCATTCTTGGTGGACAAACACCACCACATCTTGCGCACTGGACTAATTTTCGCGCGTGGATTAGCTTTCCCTACAACCACTGTCCCTCGCCATCAGGCAAACCCACTTGGACTTTTGAGATCATCATCATCATCATCATCCAGTGCCTTGCCGGCTGGAGTGAGCGACCATGCTTCTCCACACATCTCCGACCGCATGAATCAATGCATGTGTTGTCTCTTTTCCGTGCCATGACACAAGACTGTCAAGCATTTTCTCACGCTGTCTTCTCTATCTCTCTTTCCACAAATTTCTCCGGTTATCACATCATGATCCAGTTTTTTGTCTTCTAATGATGTGGCAAAGAAAAAAAAATGATGACTGCTTCTTTCTGATGTTTGTGGTGAGTTGTCCTTCCGATTTAGCTTCCCTCAAAACGTCCAGATTGCTTATTTTGAGCTGCCCATTTAATCGTCAGCATTCTTCTATAAAACCACATCTTTAAAGCTTCCAGTAATTTTTCACCTTTTACTAATTGTCCAGGATTCGCAGCCATATTTTAAAATTGGTTCTGTGTGACATGCAAGAACACTTTTTCTAACTATCAAGGACAAGGACTTATTGCACAAGTTGTTCTTCATTTAATGTAATGCAGGTTTTGCTTGTCCTATCATGTTTTTTATCTGTGTGATGCTTCTTCCATCTGATGTTATCTATGTGCCTAGATATCTGAATTAATTTCTGCACTTGCCCCAAAATAACGTCATGTACTTTAATTGCACAGTTAGGCACTTTAGAGGTACATGTACTTGTAATTTACTTCCCCACGTCAAGGACGAGAAGTAAACATTTTAGTCAAACTGACCGATGCAGGGGTTGAACTCGCTACCTCTGCATCAGCAAACCGGAAGTTTAAGAGCGAGCGCTCAAATCCATTCGGCCCTGCTGACCTCGGCAGACTGGGTCTAAAATTATTGGTTTCCAGTGCCAAAAGGTCATTAACATATTCTTCTTCTTCTTTGCGTTCATCTGGAGTGTTTTTTCAGGTGTGATTGTGGAGAGTTGTTACGCACCCTTGGGCCGAAACCCGTGGGCCAACTCATCCGACTTCTGCGTGCATTTTTGACCAGGTTAGCATTCCTGGGATTACCATATTAAATATACTGTCAATGTTTAAGAGGACCTACTTTATTAGATGCAACTATCATCCTACGCCAGTTGCCTGCCCTTGTTGCCATCATGTATGAATTATCTACCCCATCTGTAATCCATCTACAGTCACTCCAGCATATTGTGTCTGTGATTCCTGAGCAAGATTTACGTTCAGTAGTTTGCCTTTGCCGGTCTCTCTGGCTGAGGGGTTATAACACTTTCTCCGTAATCCCGTTTGTCACGCAGAGTCTCGTAGCGGTAGCGAGCTGGGATCGGTTCGTCCCCCGCTGGTGACTTGCGGGACACTGAGCCGGCCGCTCATAAAGCAATGGCAAACTACTGAGCGTAATCTTGCAAAGAAATCAACAGACAGCTGAAAGATGCTGCTGTTGATAGCGATGTCCTGTAAAGGATATGCGAATAAAAAAAAAAAAGTTTACCTTTGCTTCCTGAACGACCAGCACTCATACCATTGTATGGAAACCAACGCAAGAGGATCTGCTGCCAAATTGCCCGCAGCTGTGTTTTGAACGCGGGAAACTGTATTATGAATTGAGTCCGTAGTGCCTTCGCCACGGAGCCGTGGACAGCTTTACCACAAAGTTCGTCAGTCCCATAGCAGATACTAGCGTTGGTATGTAAATGGTTCGGTCTTCATATGATCAAGAAAGCAATATATGACGTGAGGTAATCAGTCTCTTTCTCGGGGCTTTTCCTTCCTGGAACAATTCCCTCAACAGCTGAGCTAGAAATGTAATACTACCAGGGTATATTAATAAGTAAGTCACAAATGGCTGTAGAAAAATAACTAACTATGATAACAAATTGAAACCAGTTTATTTTTATACATACATTGTTCCTTCATTTCTCAACATAATTTTCACCAACATTGATGCATTTATCCCATTGTTTAATCAGTCCTCCCAAACCGGTTGCATAGAACTGCGTGCTTTGTTTTAATTTACCTGCCATCCCACAGAACTGTGTGATTTACTTATTGACTCGCCCTCGTAACTTTTTCTACCCAGCTATGCACAGTTTTACGGGAAATCGTTAGGGGCTAAGTCCACTGGAAACCCACCTTGGCGGGAGTGACACCGAAATTGAATGTGAAGAGAAAACGTGGTTTAGAAAATAGAGCACGCAGTTCTATGCAACCAGTTTGGGAGGACTGAAAAAACGATGGGATAAGTGCATCAATGTTGGTGGAAATTATGTTGAGAAATAAAGGGACAATGTATGTATAAGAATATAAAAATAAACTTGTTTCAAGTTGTTATATCATATTTAGTTATTTTTCTACTGCCATTTGTGACTTACTTATTAACTTACCCTCGTAGTATTAGAGACACCAACTTCAATAAAATATCACACAAGGGTCATGGTCGCCGATGCCTGTCCCAGGCCTGACACCTGAAAAATCATAAGAGGACCTCCTAATTATGTATGTGGTTAACATGTTCCTGAAGTTCTCACCATCAGATTTATTCTGACTTTTCTTTGGCGATGTTAAACTGATGGTTTTATTCCGCTTATTTAAATTCGGGTTTTGCTGTCAAGTTCACTTGAATTAAGAACCGACAACATAGCACTCCAGGCATTCTCATACGTGCTCCGTCCTAATCTATAACAGACAGCGAAGAGTCCCAATACTAATGGTACAAGTAGAATTCTAATTATTTGTCCGTCTGGCCTTTCCGTTGAGTTGTTTACTATCGGGTAGATTCCCCTGGTCAATCCCTTCAGCACTATTCTCCCCAGGCTGTGATGATCCCTCTGTTCTTATGCATTTAAAAAACGATCCCAAATGGCCGTGACCACGTCTGCCGCAGTACCCCACCGACAGAGAATGTAGTAGAATAACAATATTTTTTTTAAAAACACCTTGCAGTTGTTCATATTGTAGACTCTAGTTGAAAGTCAGTAGTTGTCTTTGTACTAGCCCGCGGTAGTCTAGGAATTTTTTCTGCAACATTTAAGTTCAAATGCCTCAATGTTCATTGTTAGTGCTCAATCAACATATTTCTTATATTTGACAATACGAGATGATTTTCTTCAAAGTCAGCTCGGTGAGATAGAAAGACTTAATGTAACACTCATTTAGGGCAGCATGTGTCAACCAATCGTTCCTCTAGTGGTTTGTCTTTGCGTAGCTAGGTTCACAAGAATCAGGGTGTATTGTCGGCCGAACTACTTACACTTTATAGACGGATTCTCAGTTTTGCTCGTAGGTAGGGAACGGTAAAATATTGTTGAAAAGGAGTTTTGCTCGCAGTTAAAGACAGGTAAAATATTGTTTGTCATGAGTGTTGCTCGTCGCTTTAAAAAAAAAGTCGCTTAAAAGTCGACAGGGTCGACTTCATCGCACTGGGTTTTATCCCATATGGCTCGGTCTCTTTCCGCAGCGCGGAAAGCGTCGCACAAAGCACGAACTCCGTAGCTTTTAGCGACGATCCACAGGAGTCTCCGAAACATTTAACTCGTAAACCGAAGGGTGCGGCCCGGAATTGAACCCTCAACCTTCGGAGCACGAGTCAAACGGCTTGACCATTTCGCCAGAGAGACTCCCGAGTGTTGCTCGTAGTTCGGTAAAGGTAAAGTATTGTTGGTAAGGAACTGTACAGATCACCCCATAAATCCACGCATTACACATTGTCTACGTATTTTAAAACCAAAACGCCAATATTTTCTTCGTGGTAACTTTTAAGATTGTTGGCCTCTCTCTCTGTGTGTGCGTGTGTGTGGGCGTGCGCACGTGCGTGGGTGGGTGTGTGTGTGTGTGATGCGTGCGTGCGTGTGTGCGTGCGTGAGTGTGTGTGTTCCTTTTTCTTTTTTTTGCAGGTATGTGCTAAGGATCAGTTCCATTGCAGACATATACCTTTATGAAAGCTGCATTCTCCTCCCACAGAACACACAAGGACAATCTCATTGCACGAAATCAGTAGTATAAACAGTGATATAAATTTTAAGATTACACACAATGACAATCAACAATGACTAGATATTTACTGCAATATGATGAAATGCATACTTATATACAGTAATGGCAAAAATGAATGTCATACAGAGTATAGTATATGTTTGCGAATGTACAAATTGACATATAGAGTGAACATAAATATGCTGGTGCTCATTAATTGTCAGTACACACGCTCAAAAATCATCTGTTTACTAACTTATTTCTGGCAATAAACTTCGTACCATGATTGGTGAACTGGTAGCTAATTGCTTCAGATCAATAATATGATAATTGCACAACTGCTGGATTTCTAGTGGCTGCCGCTTCCATCGACGATAAACTGTAGCTCTAACTGTTCTAACGGCAGACTGTTCTGTTTGCCATTCTGGCAGTGGTCTTATGCATGCATGCTTGTTCGCATGTTTTGGTCTGTCGGGACGCTGTTTGTTTCACTGTTCACATTACAGCAGGGAGGAGCATTCTGTGTAGTTTCGCTGCCACAGGAAGGAAGCAATTATGGGGTGACCCGTTACCGTGAGGTTGGAACCGCGACTAACTAATTAACAATTAAACATTTCACGTTGTGAACACACAACTGGAGTGGCGAGGTAGAGGGTAGAAAATATCCTTCACATTGGAAGTGATGGTTAATGCCGCCATTTTGACCACCCCGTACATCAAGTGCCGATTGGTATATAAAAGTACGGGGCCTACACCATATACCTAATACCTATGAAGACTGCTTAATGCTCGGGTTTTTTCTCTTTATCCCTCTGGTATTGTTTCTATAAGAGTCTTATGCCTTTATGTACAAGCAAGTATCGGGCCTCTTCTCACGCCTTGAGGAGCACTGAGTATATGGTGCTAACTGCATATTTTATAGACCAATCAGCACTCTTGTCAATGTAGAGGTTAGCTAGACTTTACTTCACTAGAATAGTTCCTGATATCTATTTTAGACTGGTCAAATCCTCCAGGTATTTACCACTTTGCCTTTTCCTTATTGTTTTCCCATTCATATTGCCAACTGACCATATGTTTTCAAGTTTATTACTTCTTATAACGAATCCAAAATTCTTGATTGTCTGCGTCTAATTTCTCTAATATGTGTACGGTGTTCATACGTTTTCTCAAAGGTTGTCTCATTCGTTTTTCTTTTCTGTCTGTATTCATGGTATTCTTTGCATTTTCCACAGAAACGTCATACCCACTGTCATTAGATGTGTCTCACTTTGCCTGCTTATTGTCCATGTTCCACATACAAACAACAATATGGGGTCCACGTAGTATTTAATACTCTTTTTCTCACTGCAGTTGAGAGCTTTTTATTGATATGTTTTTCTTCTTGCAAAGGGCTAGCTTCGCCATAGTGATATTAATTCTAATCTCCACAAGGCACCTCCCATCAAATGTTATGACTTATCCTTGATAGTTGTGCAGATTCAGTCGTTTAAGTATTGTCTCACGCACTTGCATGTTAAATTGTGGTATTTCTTTGTTCATGGAGATTTTCTGTTTTCTTAATATTCACAACATTATTAGCTCATTGCGTACAGTAACCGCATCTGGTAAATACTGCAGATATTGTTCGTAGCCTGCAATCAATATTGAGCTTTCTGTGTGTCATGTATTGTTGCTGTCGTGTCCTCCGGTGGCAATTCTCCTCGCATCCTCTAAATCTCTCATAATATTTTCTCTATAACAGGAAAAGGAGTCTGGAAACGTTGCACATCCATGTCACTCAACTCTCTTGATAGGCTGATCTTCTTTATTCTCAATTTTGTTTTCTTCTCTATGGCAATGACCAAGTGAGACAAATGAAAATCGTAAATTGATTAGAGAAATTAGACGTAGACAGTCAAAATATTTTGGACATGTTATGAGAAGAAATGGACTGGAGAACTTAGTGACAACTGGCAAGATCGAAGTGAACGGACCATGAGGAAGACCGAGAGGAAAATACCTGGATGGCTTGGCCACGTGACATGGACGAGACAGGAACACTGAGCTGATCCACGACGCTGGTGATCGAGTGAAATGGCGAGTCATGACCGCCCACGCTTTCCGGCATGGCACATGATTGATTGATGGCAGCTTGTTTGCTTTTGGAACGTACCAAATTAGAGAGAAGTGTGGCACATACTGAACCATCAAAATACCTATTTCTGTTCTTGTTTACTTGGAAATAGTGCATTCTTGGTATCAATCAATCAATCATGTGCCATGCCGGAAAGCGTGGGCGGTCATGACTCGCCATTTCACTCGATCACCAGAGTCGTGGATCAGCTCAGTGTTCCGGTCTCGTCCATGCCATGTGGCCAAGCCATCCAGGTATTTTCCTCTACGTCTTCCTCTTGGTCTGTTCACTTCGATCTTGCCAGTTGTATGAAGTGAGTAAATTAATAACAATTAAAGTTGCTTGAAGTTGAAGTAACAAGTGTGATATAGTTATAATGATGTTCACCATTATCGTCATAATTTACCCTGGCTATAAACACGGTCGACCATGAGTAAATTAATAACAATTAAAGTTGCTTGAAGTTGAAGTAACAAGTGTGATATAATAATAATGATGTTCACCATTATCGTCACAATTTACCCTGGCAATAAGCACGGTCGATCATGGTTGACTATCTCACACGATCACCAGTCATCTATTAGGTGTGTGTTCTTGTCTTGATGCCTCTATGGAGTAGGAGTTAGAGACTCGCCTGCCGTGCCGGTGCTACTAGGTTCGATCCGCGGCTGGGCTGTTTCGAATTTGTTATAATTGACACGGGCTGCCGTGTCGACACAATCTTAATTGGGTATCAAGCAGCGTCTGGAGAAGTAAAGGCGGTCTATGTGGTATGACTACGTCAGCCACCGAGTGACGTTTGGTCATTTAAATATGGCTCTAGCACCATATTCCCAGTCAACCTTAGGCGTGTAAAACTGTTCCTTTCTTTCTTCCTTTTAATAAAATACAGGTACGAACATGATGATTATGATGATGGTGTTGATTTTCAAATCATAGATATGGTTTAAAGTGGGGTATGAAATATCGTACAATGATTTTTCTTGTGTCTATGGCACTTACGCAAACATACACCTACTCAAACTGACACTCACACCCAACCACACACTCATACCCACCCCACCCACACAATCACGGTCACACCCACACACACGGTGATGCCTGGATTTCCCCCGAACCCTGGAATCTTTCTTCTCTTTCTAAAATTTGAAACAGTCTGATATTTCTTTTAAAGGCCACCTCTAGGGTCATCTCCATGGAAACCGTCTGCCGATAAGTTTGTACAACCGTTCGTTATGTGGCTTGAAAAATTTGTTCAATTTATTAATGATCTTTTTGCTGATGTTTACATGCTTTCTACCCTTGTTGGCACCCAGACATTGCTCTGGTCCTGATTTCGTTTTCCTCATGCAATAAAATCCTCGGGTACTGTTGAAGTAGAAGCTGTCGGGGTTAACCAGATGAGGTAGGTTGAGGAACAGCTCGATCTTTCTAATCTCTTCTAAGGGATGGACTATGAGGTTGTCGCCGTCCACAATATGGAGCTGGTGTAGAGGGAACAGCTGCAACCATCGGGATATGTGGAGGTGGTACATGCTGATTTGTGTTGCCTTGTAGTCGGGATTAACGTGTCCTGTCTGTTTATCCAGAGCACGCAGCTCAAACGGTTCGGCCGTTTCATTCTTGGCCTGTTTGTTGGCGCAGATCTGAGTATAGTCTGACACGACCCTGGTGGTTGGGTGTCGCAGAATGGCGATAAGTTTAATAGAGCTGTTCATTCGATGAATTCGACTGGGACTAATCACGGAGATGAAATATTTCGGAGTCTTTTCTATGGTGATTTGATCTGGGTAGGACAGCGGCATCTTCTTGCGGTACCATTCAAACCCGAGTTTATAATTTGTGTCGTTGCTAAAGAAATGCATCTCGTCGTTGGGAGAAATAATTTGAGGATGCAGTTTTAGGAATTCAATTAGCGCCCGTGTGCCACATTTCCTGGCGCCGATGATAATACATTGAGGCAAGTGATGGGAAAACGTGCTGGCGTTAAAGCGATCCCTCCCCAGGGGCAAGTGGCCGTCCTCCAGCAGTTTCCGGAAGCCTTTGTTGCTGTTGCTCATACTGTCCTCTGTGGAGCTACCACCGAAGGTAATGGCTGCAATAAAGAAACCGTTGAAGAATATCGTCACGGAAATGAACACTAGGGCTGGTAATGCATACAAGCAAGACTTGGTCCATCGGCGGAGTTGTCTCCTCATGTTTAAACTACCAGTTCAAGTCTATATCCATTATTCTTTGTATGAAATCACAAAATACCATCTTGTAAACAATAAATCCGAAGATTTGAGAAACTTTTCATGAAAATAGTTCCTTGCTTTCTTGACACATTTCATTGTTTTGTTGTAATACATTCCATTAGAGGCGAAGTAATACTTCCATGCCACTCGTCAGTTTGAAATACCAAGGAAGATCTGCCCTAAGCATCTGCATTGCTTCTGTTAGCTTGTTTGACGCGGCAGTAACCATGACGACGTAATTACCACGAAGAGTCTAGACAAGGGCCGGTTCTGACACATTCTAGCAAATCTACCTGACAAGGCTGTTTGTGTCTCCTCTAAATACACCACAGCTTGCAGAACAATCCATGGGCTTGTCTTGTTGCAGACAGCCCACGTATGGAACCCACACGAAACACTTCACACAAGTGTACAGCCGCAGTCTACCAGTGCCAGCCGTGACCTCTGAGATATTCCTCTTAAGTACTTACTATGTCTTCACATACACAACTGACATGAGAATGTTGGGTTGCAGCGCTGGTGCCTGTTCAGCTCCTGGTCTGTTTGACCTTTGCTGAATGTGTACCCCCCAGGGCTGGGTATTCACGTGTGTTCACCTTGATCAGATTTCATGCGTTTCCATAATTCACGCAGTCGTGAGCTCCTGAATCAAGACACATTTAGACAACGCTACCTTGCTTAACACAGTAACACTGTCTTGAAAGTCTCAGACAAATTCTGCAGAAATATTGAATAGTTAACAATGCCACAAGCCACGTTTAACGACATGAACTGCACTTTTGGGCACATTACCATGAAGATTTGTAAATTACAGTCTAATCTTTCCCATTAACTATTTAATAAGTTGTCTTAGTAATAATGTTCTTACGTTATGTAGTTAATTGTGGCGTTAGTCGTCGATACGACGATAACTCATCATAGTTGAGTTTCAAATATATATGTTAATTTCTCAATGTTGAGGTTCCAATGTATACGATAACTGGACAAAGTTGAGTTCTGATATATACGAAAACTGGTCAAAATAGAGTTTCCAATATACATCAAAATTGGAAATTTTTGAGTTTCAAATATATGCAATAGCCGAGTATCCAATATACACGGAACTTGGTCAAAGTTGAGTTTCAAATATATGCGGTAACATGTCACAGTTGAGTTTCCAATATACACAGAAATTGGTCAAAGTTGAGTTTCAAATTTATACGATAACTTGTCAAAGCTGAGTTTCCAATGTACACCAGCGGAGTTTCCAATACTCACGATAAGTGATCTTTTTCCAGGACTCACTTGATTCTTACGAATTTCGTGATTTTAATTTAACTAACGATGGATAACACAAATAAACTCAGCAGTAACGAAGGGCTGTTTTAATTAAAATCACGACAATCAATAATTGTACAGCCTTCTTGTCCTCTCGTCACTGTTTTCCCAGCTGAGTTGGTTTAAGCAATTTCTTCTACTACTCAGTGGCAAACGTAATTTTCCTGTGGTGAGTGTACTCGTTGCACACTTAAGATCTGCATACGTGTCACGGTACTCCTCAACCTTCACTGCTAATTATCGGATACCACCATGTCGATTTAAAACAGGGCAGAGAATATTTCTGGAGATTCCATAAGTTTGTTCAGGCGCGCGGCTCTTGCACGTAACTCAGACTGTTGCACCTGTGGAAGAAAGAGGAAAGATAAATTAATTAGCGTGCGGCAATAATGATTTCTATCACAGCCTGGAAAATGTGGTGGTTGTGTGTTGAGTTTAGTTAATTTTAGAAAGCCTTTCCGCGGTTTAGCTGACGTAGTTAGCGTAGTTGGTAGGGATCTATGATGGCAGTGTTATAAGCGTGCTTGAGCGAGGGTTTGACGCCTACGTTCGGTTCTTGCTAAGTGGGAGAATGAGTGGCTGTCTACTCATCCGTGCATTTAGGACCATAAAATGTGGTGGAAGTATCAAATTACAGGCTCAAAGCAGGAAGGTGCTTCGTGACATGTTTTATTTTTTTGTTTCCACATAACATAAAACTTTATAGTCATGATTGTTGTATCAACTTTATAGTGATGTTTCTTGTATCAACTTTATAGTGATGTTTGCTATTTTAATTTTATAGGTATGTTTGTTGAATTAAATGTAAAGTTATGTTTGTTATATTAAGGTTAAAGACATGTTGGGTATATTAACTTTATAGTCACGTTTGCTATATGATCTTAACAATCGTGTTTGTTAACTTTATTTACATTCATGTTTGTTATATTAACTTCATGATCATGATTGTAGAAGCACTGTAACTATACAGTTAAGTTGAGTCAAGGACTGATATCACAGCGCTCCGAACATTCCCACACGTGCTACGTCATCTCAGCGAAGAGTCCCGATGCTAATGGTACCAGCAGCATTCTGATTATGTGCCCATCTGGCCTTTAATCAGATTCCTGAGTGTTGGTTATATATCTGGTCACTCCCGAAAGCATCTTCTCTCCAGGCCGTAATTATCTGCCTGTTCTTCCGCACTAAACACATGATTCCAAGGGACCCCGACAACCAATACCCCACTGAGCGGCGCAGACACATGCTATTTGTGACTGTTGAATTAAAGCCTGCCACTCTGCTCGAAGCATGTCTGTCTTCACCTTTACCATCACACAGTCACGACATGTGCGTACTGCTTGTTCTACAGCCAGCGGACCGCCGCTGTGACTGCCTCCATACAATTATTCTCAGACTAGATGTGGTATCATATGCCAGGCTCTCCTGCACCAAACACCGTCAGCCAGCCTGAGAATCTGTACTCTCGCGTGACTAAAACAAGAAGATGTGTACAGGACGCTTTTTATATGCCTTGGTGTGTATTTGGCATATAATGAGAGCCCCATATTTCTACCGACCAATCGACACTCGATAGGTTGGCATATAATGAGAGCCCTATATTTCTACAGACCAATCGGCACTCGAGAGGTTGGCATATAAAGAGAGCCCTATATTTCTACAGACCAATCATCACTCGAGATGTTGGCATATAACGAGAGCCCTATATTTCTACAGACCAATCATCACTCGAGAGGTAATGTATGGATAGCACATCAGTCGCTTTTACTTCCCAAGACATCTAGGTATCCAGTTTAAGCTAAATCGACTTGGGAGGTCAGATCAATGTGAAAACGTTTGCGTCGAAACAAACTCGAACCTGTAACCGCCGCATTCTTTCCAATTTCGGATATTGTTTTCATCTAAAGGTCTTGTGTACAAAAGCAACTGTCATTTACTGCCAATATAGTACCTTGCGGTGTATGACAGGAGGGTCTTGAGCCTGAGGAATTAAGGCCACATGGCTAGTGCAGTCGCCGCGAACTGTGCTGGTTACAGTTTTCATTTTGCCCCGGACAAAAAAAAACTCCACACCTTACCACCCAGGGTATAAGGGCAAGAGAATCGACTGCACTGTCATTTACTGCCAATACAGTACCTTGCGGTGTATGACAGGTCAGTCTTGGTCTTGAGGAATTAAGACCGAATGGTTAGCGCAGTCGAACCAACTGTGCAGGTTAGAGTTTTCTTTTTGGCTCCGACAGAAAAAAAAACTACTGCACACCTTACCGAGGATTCGAACCCCGGTCTCCCGAAGGAGAATCCGGCATCCTAGCAACTCGGCCAATCGCTCCTCTCATCGACTTCACTCTACTTGTTTACACCCCACGGCTTGGTCTCTTTCCGCAGATCCATCGATTTAAAGTGCAGCAAAAAGCACGAAATCCATAGCTCCACCGACGACACCCTGGTGTCTCCGAGAAAACAACATTCATGAACTCACTGACGCAGTCCGGAAACGAACTCACGAGTTTCGGTGCTCGCAGGCATGCGGTCTTACCACTACGCCACGGAAACCCCAGTGTTTGCATGTGTACATATTGGCATGTGTGTGTGTTTGCATGTGTATGTGTTTTCATGTGTATGTTTACGAAAGGGTATGCTGGCAGTTTGAGTTAGGAACCAAAGGTGACTGTATCCCTTAGAACATGTGGCAAACATTGGTATTCAGCAATGTACAGGTGGCCATGGTTGCTGTCACAACAATACACGATGTTGTGGCAAAGCCGCGACAGCTAGTTGTGATGTTTTCATTAGAGAATGTGACACGTCGCGTGTACACACATTTTGTTCACGTCACCCCCGCCGGCCTGCAGGTGCATGAGTTATTGCGTGCATGCTTGGGACGTAGAAAACGTACAAATGAAGAGCTGCGGATGCAGTTATGATACAAAAAGCAATAGATTGATAAGAGCTTGAATAATTGTGCAAGCTGTTGAGACTTACAGTAGAATTTGCTGTCTACGGCTTACTACTACTACTACTACTACTACTACTACTACTACTACTACTACTACTACTACTACTACTACTACTACTACTACTACTACTTCTACTACTACTACTACTACTACTACTACTACTACTACTACTACTGATGCTGCTGCTGCTGCTATTTCTTCCTCACTTACTTCTTCTTTTTTTCTTTCTTTCTTTCATCCTTTCTTTCTTTCTTTCTTTCTTTCTTTCTTTCTTTCTTTCTTTCTTCTTCTTCTTCTTCTTCTTCTTCTTCTTCTTCTTCTTCTTCTTCTTCTTCTTCGACGTCGTCTTCTTTGTCTTCTCATTCTTTCTTTGTTTCTTTGTTTCTTTGTTTCTTTGTTTCTTTCTTTCTTTCTTTCTTCTTCGATGAAACTCAAAACGGAAACATAATCAAGCTGCAATTGGAACGATTAGTACTGAGACTCTTCGCTTGCTGGAATATCCGGAGTATAATGATGTCGGTTCTTGGCTCACCTCAACTAAACTAAACTCACCAAAGATATTGATAATGAGGAAATACATCCATCACCGACTTAAGACGGATGCAGATTTAAACACCCACAGATGAGAAAGTGTGTTTGGTAAGTGTAGGAGAAGATTCGACGATACACCTTCGGTGTGTGCGTTTGATAGTTAGAAGAATAGGGAGTATGACTGTGCACGCAGCCGTTTAGCCAAACTGAAGACGACCAGAGGTTCTCAATGAAATCGGCTAATACTATATGTTGTCACAGAAGTGCCTTAAGAGAATCGTGGGTGCGTAAGACAGGAATAGGCAGGTGCTCATATAACGGTGTGTTGTATTGTGTCGCAAGGCCGTGTTCTATACTGGTTTCTGATGTGGAAGACCGTCACCTTTTGTGAGCCTTAGAGCAAGAAGGAATTGGTGGCAACATTTATTCCATCACTTTGACAAGTGACGAGCCCAGGAGTTAGGCTTTAACGTGTATTTTTGTTTCATTATACTAAACAAGCATGTTTGTTGTTAATCGGCGTTGCAAGCAGACCGCCAAGCGCGGGTTTTCATACAATGGTATGCGTGTCAGTCCTTCAGAAAGCAATGGCAAACTAATGAGTGTAAAGTTGCCTAGAAATTACAAACAACCTTCAATTGCTGGGATTGACTACGATGTCCCGTAGAGGATATGCAACTAACTTTGTGTGTTTGTTGTTACTGTGTGTGGTCAGATGTATGCATGTTTCATTATACACGGAAATACGAGGGAAAGTCAATAAGTAGGTCACAAATGGCTGTAGAAAAATAACTAAATATGATAACAACTTGAAACCAGTTTATTTTTATACATGCATTGTCCCTATATTTCTCAACATAATTTCCACAAACATTTATGCACTTATCCCATCGTTTTATCTATTTTCTAAACGACGTTTTCACTTCACATTCAACTTCGGCGTCATTAGCGAAATGTCTCCCACCAAGGTGGGTTTTCAGTGGACCAAAAAGGTGGAAATCGCTAGGGGCTAAGTCTACCACCTTGGAGGGAGATATTTCACGAATGGCGCCGAAGTTGAATGTGAAGTGAAAACGTGGTTTAGGAAACAGAGCACGCAGTTCTATGCTGCCGGTTTGGGAGGACTGATAAAACGATGGGACAAGTGCAACAGTGTTGGTGGAAATTATGTTGAGAAATAAAGGGACAATGTATGTGTGCTTGCTTGCTTGTGTTCGCTGGCTGTGAACTCCAGCGTGAAGTCCTGTATGTCGGATGAAGGCATCATGTTGTCCAACATCAGTGTGATGTCATACCGGACCTGAGGTTTGGTTTAGTTTAGTCGATGGATCAACAACACGGCACACGGGTGTAACCCATAAGTGCTCCGTTATCCTCCTAACTCAAACCTGAGTCTGGAGAAACTCAGCCTGAGGTTTGCGTGAGTATCCGTTGTCCCATGTCTGGCTTATGGTGTGCAGACTGGTGGCTCCTCGCCATGCAGGCAGATACTCTCCGGCTTCGGAGAAATCATCAATCCTACTGATGTTAGCCAGGACCCCGAAGGGACCTGTTGCCCAGGACGCACGGCTAGGACGTGTCAGCAGGTCTTGGCCAGTATAGATCCCGGCCCTGGTGCCTTGGAAACACCGCTGCGTCCCACAAGGTATGTGTAAAAATAAACTGGTTTCAAATTGTTATCATATTTAGTTGTATTTCTACAGCCATGTGTCACTACTTATTGACTTTCCCTCGTATCCTGCTGCGGCCAAGAAATGGCTCATACATCCAGTTCGTATAACAGCAGAGTGAGTTTGTGTCAAGTCAAATATACCGATTCTTCCCAAAAAGGTTATTTGGCATGTCTTTGTATGGGGCGATGTAATCAACCCCATCATGTATTGACTGTTGGTGATTTAATACGTAATTTTACGTTCAGTAACTTGCCATTGATTTCTGAACGGTCGACGCTCATTTCAACGAAATTAGCACAAAACTGTCTGCTTCAAAATCGCTTCTGGCTGATTCCGAACCGTCTACGCTACGTCATATGTCGGGGAATTGTGACACTTTGTTCACTTATCTCTGAGTCATATGTCGGGGAATTGTGATACTTTGTTCACTAATCTCTAAGTCGTATGTCGGGGAATTGTGACACTGTGTTCACTAATCTCTAAGTCGTATGTCGGTGAATTGTGACACTTTGTTCACTTATCTCTAAGCCATATGTCGGGGAATTGTGACACTGTGTTCACTAATCTCTAAGTCGTATGTCGGTGAATTGTGACACTTTGTTCACTTATCTCTAAGCCATATGTCGGGGAATTGTGATACTTTGTTCACTAATCTCTAAGTCGTATGTCGGGGAATTGTGACACTTTGTTCACTTATCTCTAAGCCATATGTCGGGGAATTGTGACACTTTGTTCACTTATCTCTAAGCCATATGTCGGGGAATTGTGACACTGTGTTCACTTATCTCTAAGCCATATGTCGGGGAATTGTGACACTGTGTTCACTAATCTCTAAGCCATATGTCGGGGAATTGTGACACTGTGTTCACTAATCTCTAAGTCGTATGTCGGGGAATTGTGATACTTTGTTCACTAATCTCTAAGCCATATGTCGGGGAATTGTGACACTGTGTTCACTAATCTCTAAGCCATATGTCGGGGAATTGTGACACTGTGTTCACTAATCTCTAAGTCGTATGTCGGGGAATTGTGATACTTTGTTCACTAATCTCTAAGCCATATGTCGGGGAATTGTGACATTTTGTTCATTAATCTCTAAGCCAAAAATATCGACTGAAATGACTACAGAGTTAATAGTTGGTTGCATATCCATTACAGGACGTAGCAGTCAACTCCAACATTATTTGATTTGCTGCTTGTGATTTCTGGGCAGGTTTACTTCCAGTAGTTTGCCATTGTTTTCTGAACAACCGGCACTTGTACCATTGTATGGAAACCAACGCATGACGGTCTGCTTCTAAATCGCCCGTAGCTATTTCGAACGCTGTATGCGAGATTACGAATTGCATTAGCATCCTCTTCGCCACAGAGCCGACTACATAGATAATGATAAACGTAATCCCATGCTAAATGCTGCCTAGAGGTGTAAAGTATACGACCTTCACATATACTAAGTCGCAGTATAATCATGAGTGGTGGTAATTTCCGCACCTTTTCTTATCAGACATACCCAAAAATATCTTAAATGTATCAACTGGTTGAGAGTGCGTCGAGCCCAGATTCTTAATGGAATAAAAATAAATCCGCTTTAAGGAATTGAACCCACACCGTTCGTTTGGCACGTAAATGCACTAACGAATTTACTGCTGAGATTTACTGGAGTAAATATAAACTTGAATAGAAGGGGAAACAAAAATGGACTAAAAGTTACAAGAAAACAAAGAAAATGAAAAGCGACATTTAAGCCAAAGATGAAGAAAAAGAAACACAAAAAGACGGGGATAGAGAAGGCAAAGATCAGCACCAGAAATCACGGGTTATGAATAATAATTCCTACCGTAAATCCAGACCCATCCAGCGAAGAAAGATTAGTTTGTGACTCACAACACTACTACTCATACCAAAGGATCGTTTACTCTATTTCACCACACATTTTCTCTCTCTTATTCGCAAACTCTCTATCCCTCTTTCCTCCCCCCCCCCCCCTCTTCTCTCTCTCTCTCTCGCGCTCACTTTGTCTCTCCCTCCTTCTCTCTAATTTCATCTCTCTCTCTCTCTCTCTCTCTCTCTCTCTCTCTCTCTCTCTCTCTCTCTCTCTCTCTCTCTTTCTCTCTCGCTCGCTCCATGTTTCTCACACTTTCGCTGTCTCCCTCAATTTCTCGCTCTGGTTCGCTATCTTTCGACTCTGCTCATCTCTCTCTCTCGCTCTTTGTCACCCCCCCCCCTCCTTCCCCTGCTCTCTCTCTCTCTCTCTCTCTCTCTCTCTCTCTCTCTCTCTCTCTCTCTCTCTCTTGTCTCTGCCTACCTCTATCTATCTCGTTTCTTCATCTCTTATGTCTCACCGTCCCTGAACATCAGCAATAACTTCCCAACTCCTATTCATGTATTGATAACATGGCATAAAACCGGTATCTTCTGGAACATTGTGCCGTAAATAAAACATCGCCAAATTTTAACGTGATCAGTAAAGGCGTAATTGGCTGCCTCCACAAATGTGAGAACTTGTATTCTACTTGGTCAATACTCAACTACCCCACTACACTCCACCTGAAACATACAATTAAGAACATAGGAAAACCGATAAGACCATTAAAGTACTGGGTTGCCAAATTAGGCGGCTATACTTGGCACTAATAAGGGGAATGATAAAGTAGATATTAAAATGCTGATTAGATAGGAAAGTAGATACTACATTGCATACAAGTCAGCAACGTAGATACGTCACTTTAAACCGTAAAGTATAATGTAGATGATTAAACTCATCGGAAAGGTAAATAATCAAATGGTCACTGGGCAACACATTACATATTTTATTATAGACTAGACAGTAAAATAGATATTACATGGTTACTGCCAACAAAGTAGATAAATAGACTGGACAAAAAAGCACTTATTTTATGCTAGACTCGACAACAAAGAAGATATTTCATGGTCACTAGACAAGAAAGTAATTTCGTGGTCATTATATAATAATGTACGTTGTCGAAGGATACTACATTGTGACAGGACAATTAGGTAGATATTACATTGTCACAGGACAGTAAAGTAGATATTGTATTGTCACTGGACAGAAATTTAGATATTATATTGTCACTTAACAACAAAGTAGATGTTACATGGCACTGAAAACAAAATAGATGTTACATGGTACTGGACAACAAAATACATATTACATGGCACTAGACAACAAAATATATATTACATGGCACTGGACAACAAAATACATATTACATGGCACTGGACAACAAAATACATATTACATGGCACTGGACAACAAAATACATATTACATGGCACTGGACCACAAAGTAGATATTACATGGCACTGGACAACAAAATATATATTACATGGCACTGGACAAGAAAGTAGATACTACATGGCACTGGACAACAAAATAGATATTACATGGCACAAAGGATAGCAAAACAGTTATTCCAGGAACGGACTAGACAGAACAGTACTTACATGACAGACTATACAACAACGTAGAAAGTACATGGCAGACTAGAGAGTAAAGTAGATATTAAAGGTAGACTAGACAACAAAGCAGATAGTACAGACAGACTAGACAACAAATTAGATAGTACAGACAGACTAGAGAACAAATTTGATAGTAATGACAGAGTAGACAGCACATTAGATAGTAAAGGCAGACTAGACAACAAATCAGATAGTACAGACAGATTAGACAACAAATTAGATAGTACAGACAGACTAGAGAACAAATTTGATAGTACTGACAGACTAGACAGCAAATTAGATAGTACAGACAGACTAGACAACAAATTAGATAGTACAGACAGACTAGAGAACAAATTTGATAGTACTGACAGACTAGACAGCAAATTAGATAGCACAGACAGACTAGATGATATGATGATGATGGTGATGGTGATGATGATGATGATGATGATGATGATGATGATGATGATGATGATGATGATGATGATGGTGGTGGTTATGCTGTGATAAGGAGCGAGTTATAGTGGTGCAGTTATTAGGGCGCCTTCCAGTTGACACGGCGATCATATTTTTGAGTTAGTTAGTCGACAGATCATCCTCATTGCATATCGAACCATTCAGTTCCTAATTGCTCGGATCCCCTCCTCAGCAAATCCCGCAACGTGTAGCGGCTAACGACACCAGTTCTTTGTTGGTTTATCAACCTTCTTTGGTTTCCTGCGTAGTGTTCTTGTTTGGTCACCCCTCTTTTAATTTGCTGTTCTCGCAGTCTGACCATTGTTGTAGATTCGCAGTCATCACTTGGTTCTCGCACAAATCTTGTAGCGCATTCAGAATGTCAGCCTGGTCCATGGCGCGTCCGCCCTCCACCTTAGTCTCACCTGCGAGCTTGTCAGCCCGCTCATTCCCTTGTATTCCCGCATGCCCTGGGACGAAGATGAAACTAATCTTTGTCAGTCGAGACCGCTCCAGAGACAGCAACCACTGCTTTCAAATTCACATGGAGGCGAACATGTATTTCTAACGTTGACATAGGATCGACCAGGCCTAACATCATATCGCCAATACACTTCGAGACATGAAATACGTTTCTTAACTTGATGTTTATTTTGTTATGACTTGAGGTAAACAGTTTAAGAAAGATGCAATTTTGATGTACATAACAGAAGATGAGGCATAGATCATTATTCTCATAATTGCCAAAACACACAATTTCGTAGCAAACTCCCTTAAATATTTTAGCGAGGTGGGTTGACAGAAATGATAAATGCAATAGGAGAAACAGTTCACTTCTCTTGTAATGGGATAAATATTTCACTTCAAATTTATAGGACAAATAATTCACTTAAAATGTTATAGGACAAATAGTTCACTACAAATGTTATAGGACAAATAGTTCACTACAAATGTTATAGGACAAACAGTTCACTTCAAATGTTACAGAACATATAGTTCGCTTCAAATGTTATAGGACAAATAATTCACCTCAAATGTTATAGGACAAATAATTCATTTCAAATGTTATAGGACAAATAATTCATTTCAAATGTAATAGGACAAATAGTCACTACAAACGGAAAATGAGCATTTAGCAGTGAGTTGACACCTCAGATTAGGTTGCACCTTGTCATCAGACTAAGTAATGAGCAACAAACATTAGACACCAATCTTCTCGTTTGGATACGGGTATAAGATAGTAATAGTCATGCACGGAAGTCAGATTGGCCGAATGGATCAAGTTGCTCGCTGTTAAACTTCCGGTGTGCGGGTGCTGAGGTATCTGGTTGAACCCCTACATTGGTCAGTTGGACTAAAATGTTGAATTATCGTCCTTGTATCTTGGGGATGTAAATTAAAAGTACCTCAGAAGTCGGATTGGGTTGACCTGATGGCGAGGTACACTGGTATTGGGGAAAGTTAATCCACGCGCAATAATCAGTTCAATGTACTGACTAGCAGATGCACGTGTATGGACTACGGTTGAGTTCAAAACGGATAACAACAAAATATACAAGTACGAATAGCAATACCATCAATATGAAGGACGACTAAAATAAGTATTAATAAACTATAATCGTTCAGATATACCAGGGGAGTTACTAGAACAAGTAACAAGTTTCTCCAATCTTGGACATGTAATAACTGATGCTGGCAGAAGTGAAACAGAAATCAAAAAGAAAATAGGAATGGCCAGTAAGGTTTCCATCAACATGTAGCCAGTATTAACAATTAGAGAGATGAACAATGTTATGTATATGTCAATTGTTATGCGTATTCAACAATACTATATGGCGCGGAAGCCTGGACAATTAGCAAGCAATTAGAAAGTCGAATAGAGGGGCTGGAGATGTGGATATGCAGAAGGATATGTCGTACTTCATGGAAATAAAACAATAAAATACAGAGATTTTAGAACAACTGGAAACGGAAAAATAGTTGCTGAAAGAAATTTTTAAAACAAAATAGACAAGCAAAGGATTTCGGCCACGTTAAAAGATTCTTTTTTTTTAAAAAAAAAACATACGGGAGGGGGAGGTGGAGAGCGGGGAGTAAGATTGAAGGGAAGCGAGCAAAATGCAGACAACGATACAAGTGGGAAGAAAACGAAAACATCAAGAGATGGATGAACAGAAGTTTGACAAAATGTTTAATTAAGGTTAGAGACATACAGTGTTAAACATTCATTGTATCCAACCTTCATTGTGGAGGCGGCACCTGATAGATTGACAACCATTCATTTACAGGTTCCAACGCAGAAAAGAAGAAGTAATACCATATGGCAAAATGCCCGATGCTTGTTATTGAGGGAATTAGACAGATTCCGGCGAATCAAGACGAAGAAATGATGCTGGCGCAGGGTAGGACAAGCATTGAGAAAACTGATAATAATATAACCAGAAATTGCTTTGTCTTCAACAGAAAGGCAAAGGAATAAGAAGCACGTCACTCAAACAGTGAAGAGAATTAGAGACAGGGATGACTGATATAGCGAAGACATGAAGGGAGCCGTAGATGATAGCAACAGGACGGCTTGGGGTGAATGTGTTCAGGGCCAGATCTCAAATATGGAATACAGAACCGCAGAAGAAGAACATCCACAGAGATTGAAGGAGAGCGAAGAAGAAGATAGCCAGAACGAACGAACGAACTTCGGTTTACCATGGCCACACCATTCCACAAACACTTTTGCATACATATATTGGATAACTGCAATACAGTTTGACAGCCCTTTCTTCTTACAGACAATGATTATCTGTCAGAAAAAGAAGATGATAGGCAACATCCTAAAAAATACTTTTCCGGACGAACGAAGAACATGGTAATCAATATCCATCGATGCGATTTTTAGAACGAACAAAGAAACCATAAGCAATATTCGCAAATGTATCAAATCAATTATTAAGCGCACTCTTGTGCCTACGTTAAGTTAAAAAATATCTCGGTTGGGATTCTGAACATGTCTGTCAATTCCACACCCAGTTTACGACTCACCAGGGCCCGATTGCGGGCACGAGCCCTATAATTAAGCACGTCCTGTGTCAAACTGATCCCAGGGACATAAATCAGGTGATAAATTGCCAGCGTCACTCAAACTTGGAGAGGGACATTAGATGGAATCTAACGGACGAGCAACGGGCACGCAACAGGCATGCAACTAGCACGCAACGCACGGAAAATATTATCCACGTAAATAAATGTTGAGGGATCGGTTCTGACAAGGAAAATAGAATACACATGAGAATAAAACATGAGCTTGGTGGAAAAAATTAAGTTAAGAAAATTGTAAAATAAACAGACTTGAATAAACCAAGCAGACGGACAAAGCGTGAACATAAATAGGATATTCAGGCAGAATATAAAAATAGCAAATTACAGACTGGATTTTTTTTTTTTTTTTTGGTGCTCGCTCGCTTTGAACTCAAGCAGAGTCCATACACACTACTTCTGGTAGTTCTGGACTGAATTTTTCGTGTGGATTCGCTGATATCTATTAACATTGTCATTCGCCATCTGGCGAACCCACTCCGACTTCAGAGGTACTTGTAATTAACGTCCCCAAGTCAAAGACGATAAATCAGCATGTTAGTCCAACTGTCCGGTGTAGGTGTTGAACCCTTTACCTCGGCATGAGTACACAGGATGTTTAAGAATATGCGCCCTTATCCATTCTGCCATGCTGACCTACAAGTGGGTATTATACATGGGTTTAAGGGTTTAAAGGCATAGGCGCGATTTCGTTACACTGAGTTGTATCCCATATGGTTCGATCTCTTTCCGCAGGGCGGCCTGTCGAAATTATGTAGCTCCAGCGACGACCCTCGGATGTCTCCGAGAAAATTGCACTCGTGAACCGAATGACGATACAGGTATACGGAAACGAACTTAAGATCTTGAGATGCAGCAGCCATCTCAAGGCATCGCTACTCACTGTTCTCCACGAGGTGTTGGTTATGATGCCTCCTCTCTCGCCCTCAAAGACATCATCGACGTGCTTGACCAGGCTTCTTTCCCAGTTCGTGACATCGAACTAGCGTTGGAGACTCGTTACGGGAGCTGGCTGGGTAGATATTGCATTGACGACATCGGCCCTGTTCATGCTTCTTTCTGATTGTATTGGTGCAATGTTTGTAGGCTGGTACGGGTGTTCATTGCTCGTTAAGTCCGCGTGTCTACGTGCGTACATCCTGATATAAAGACTACATATTTTCTGTCTGTCTGTCTGTCTGTCTGTGTCTCTTTGTTCCTTGCCCTCTGTGTCTCCCTGTGTCTTTTCCTCTGTATTGTCTGTCTGTCTATCAATATGTCTGTCTGCTTGTCTTTCTCTCCCTCTCTCTCTCTCTCTCTCTCTCTCTCTCTCTCTCTCTCTCTCTCTCTCTCTCTCTATCTATCTATCTCTCCCTCTCTCTGTCTTTTTCTCCCTCTCCCTGAACGAATTCCAAATCAATGCCGCATTTACACATATATTGACTCTTCTAGGAGATAAACTAACCCACCACCGCAGGCAGTCCAAACGTTGTCACGGCTCATTCTACACCCCATTAAGCTGTCTTCTCTCCCATCACTAACATTTGATCAATCGTTTACCGTGTTTAACCAAATAAGGACGCTCTCGGTAGATCCCAGACACACACCACTCTTAATAAAACGAGATGATGCTCTGGCAGACGCTATTAGATAGGGACAACTAGATTACGAAATGCGGTAGTATTCATCAATGTCGACCAACGGTGTGTGTAGAGGAGAAATATTTCTTTACTTTCATTGATGAGTATAGATGATTGAGTTGCTTGGTGGTAGACTGAGCGCTGTTGAAGTTAGTTTAAGAATTATTATGTTTTTCGATGTGTCTATGACGTCTTCAGTTTTAGGTTCATACTCTTTTTCTTTCCTCCTTCTTGTTCTTCTTCTTCTCCTCCTTCTTCTTCTACTCCTTCTTCTTCTAACATTCTTCTTCTTCTTCTTCTTCTTCTTCTTCTTCTTCTTTAATCTTTAACAGGTGTTTCTCTTTTAAGGATCATGTGGAGGCTTTGGTGGTGAAGGCTGGTAGGGGTCTTAATGCATTGAGGGCTATTGCAGCAACCGGGGTAGATCAGAGGCTGTTGTACAGGCTCTTTCAGCAGTTAATAATTTATGTCACTGAGTATGGTTTGGGGCTGCTGACAGTATCAAACAGCCAGCTTGAAAGGTTGGAGAGCATACAAAATGCTGCCATGCGGGTAATCCTGGGGTGCACAAAGGACACACCAATTATATGCATGAAGCATATCCTGGCGCTACCAACAATGACGGATATGCATAGGGTCCTGCAGGTCAAATGGTGCCTGAGAGTTGCCGCAGACAGGGATCACCCTCTGCATGCAGCCATGGATATAGTCAAGAGTCATAGACTAAGACGAGTCAGGTCCTTGATGGCCCAGGCGGAACTTTCTATACGTCGGGTGTGTGATCTAGAGACCATCAATCGTGAAAAAGAGTGGGTTGAAGTTCCGGAAGACATGACGGACTGGTACAATGTAATAATAACTGTGGGTCGTGAGTGCAGGGAGTGGGCAACGGGCCGGACTGAGTTTGAAGTGCAACAGCTGATCCAGAGTAACACACATAAAGGTGACATAGTCATCTACACCGACGGGTCAGTGGTGAGAAACAGACGTAGTGGTTGGGGCTTTATTGCAAAGGCTAATGGACGAATCTTGAAAAAGGAGAATCTGGTATATGAGACTACGAACTCCAGCATGAAAATGGAGGTGGAGGCAGTAACAGCGGAATTCCGTTGGCTGGAGGAGACTACTTCAACACACACTGCATTCAGTACGATTTCAAAGAGTATGCTTAGTAAGGTGGGGAAAGAAATATTTCGTGTGGAATGGCTATCGTCGCTTCAGAAGTCACGGATTGTAAGAATGTATGGATATTTTACCTTGGTCATGCGGGGATGCAGGGGAATGAACAGGCTGATAGGCTAGCAGGGAATGCACCTCTTGGTGGTAGATTGACTATGGACAAGGGGCAGGGTGGTCGTGCGCTTGTGAGACTAGGTTGAGAAGGCGGAGGAACAGATTGAGAACCCATATGTGGAAAGAATGAGATTGCGGGGGATCGACAGGGGTTCTGGAAGAATCTGAAAACTGAGAGGGAAGACCAGGAGAACTTTTAATCAGATAGCGATAGCATGACTCTTTGCTGGCTGTGAACAAGGGGACGGAGCACGAATGTCTTGAGTGCAGTGATGTCGGTCCTTAACTCAACTCAACTCAACCCTTCAATGTTATCTGCTGTAATTTCTTGTAGGTTTATGTTGAGAAAAATCGTATCCGCTTCCGGTTTTGTTTTATTTGTATTGTGGTAAATGTCGACCATTAGGTTCGGGGGTCAAGGGTGTTTTATGTTTACAGTAATTGAATATATGAAGAAAGAGAGAAATATGCACACAGGGACAGAGAGGTGGCGAGGGGTGGAGAGAGACAGAGAAAAGAGTCAACAGTGTGACAGAGAGAGATCGAGATAGAGACAGAGAGGTCGAGACAGAGACAAACAGACAAAGAGGGATTTGGAGACCGATATATAGAGAAGCACACAGAGAGAAAGAGAGAGAGAGAGAGGGAGACAGAGAGAGAAGTGGAGATAGGGAGAGCGACAGAGACAGAGAGACAGATGCAGAGACAAAGAGACAGTGTGACGGAGAGATCAAGACAGAGAGACAGAGACAGAGAGGTCGAGACAGCGACAGAGAGACAGAGAGATGTGGAGACAGAAACACATGGAAGCAGAGAGAGAGAGAGGGGGGGTGGAGACAGGGAGAGCGACAGAGAGAGAGAGAGAGAGAGAGAGAGAGAGAGAGAGAGAGACGGAGAAAAACAAAGAGTGAAAGAGAGAGACAAGATGAGAGGCTGAGTGAGAGATGGGAAAAGACAGACAGTCTATGAGAAATATTAAGAGAAAAACACGGAGAAATAGAAACATAGAAAGACAAACAAAAGATCAAACAGAATGAGACAGACACACAGAGATAGAGAGACAGACAGAGAAGAGAGTCAGCAACAAAGTGTGACAGATAAGAAAACAGAGATACAGAGTGAGATAGTAAGTCGTATAGACACAGAGAGAGCGAGAGAGACAGAAAGAGAAAGAGAGAGGCAGAGACAGACAGAGAGGCCAAATAAGTGACACGGAGACAGAGAGCGAAATAGACAGAGTGGGACAAAGGCAGACAGAAATACAAACAGCACCATAGACCAGGTTAACTAAAGACAAACAGAGAGGCAGAGATAAACAGAGAAAGACATAGTGGCAGAGAGATAGAGAAAGACAGAGGGACAGAGAGAAGGGGAATTAAAACAAAGGTTTAGGGGTAGGGCGAGAAATGGAGAATATAATATAGTATGCGGTTTGTCGTTGTTTGTCGTTGTTTGTCGTTGTTTGTCGTCATGGTGGTTGTTGTTGTTGTTGTTGTTGTTGTTGTTGTTGTTGTTGTTGTTGTTGTTGTTGTTGTTGTTGTACACAAAACTAAAACAAACCAATTTGCTCATCTATCTTAATATATCAGAGGAGTCACAAAGCCTGAAAACACGGCAATGTTTACTTGATTTTTGTTTGTTTTGTTCTTATATCCCTTGCAGGACATCGCTGTCAACATCAGCATCTTTCAGATGATTGTTGATTTCTTGGCAAGATTACGCTCAGTAGTTTGCCACTCCTTTCTGAGCGACCGGCTCACATACCCCATAAGTTACCGACGCTGAGAGAAACGCTACCGATTCTCGTGCACGTCACGTTACTCACGACAGTTTACGGGATTACGGAGGAAGTCGTGTACACCTATACCAGGGAGACCGGCCAATGTTTACGTATCCATTACAAATACATCAGACAGCAGTATTTTTCTAAACACCCTGAGTTGAGCAGCAGAACCGGGCGGGGCCAAAAAGAAACAAGAAAGACATGGAGGTATAACAACCCTCGAGTGTTGCCTCGTACATTTGTCCCAGTTAAAATATTTCCCTGGCCAGGCTGCACACGTTCTTAACACATTCATTCGCTCGGAGGAGGGGTGGGTTGACAGTCTGGCTTGTCATTTTATCGCGTCCTTGAAATTACCCGACCCCGGGGAATACTAAAAGTGAAAAACGATTTCCCAGTTGTTTGGCTCAGGCAGTTAGGAAATTAGCTTGTGAAGGCAAAATTCACCTGGCATATACACTTTCATAGCCTCGGTTTTGTGAAAGAAAAGCCAAACTTATGGTTTAGTCTATCTCCCAGCTTAGAACGTAGGGCAGGAGAGCTGAATTTTTTTTAAAATGCGTTTCTTTTCACTTATCTAAACTTCTTGTACTTCTTAAAATTCCAATTCCCCAGTAAATATTAAAGCTTTTGAAAATGGGGTGCACGATATGAAAAGGTAGTCAGTCCCTAACAGATACTGCAGTTGGAGTGTCTATTGTTAGGCCTGTGAGCAATCTATGCTACGACATGTCATATGAGATGGCCAGTTCACTTCTTCGACCTTTTTCCATCGCAAAACTCATCTCATCCCATCCTGCTCCTCTTGTATCTTGCGGTGTCAAGGTGAAGCAAAAACAGCGGGAGAGTGCCCGTTTATGGGCTTCATGTGTCGAGATTCCCATGGACTGTTATTCTCTCTGCCCATGGTTTACATGGTCGGCTTCTTCTTCTGCTTCCATTTGGTCTGTACATCATTGCTAGCTGTGGTATACTGTCGGTTGGTAGCCTAGTTATATGGCCGAATCATTTAACTTTTGTTTTCTAATGAAATCTAGCGCTGCTATAACCCCAACAGCAGTCCTGACTTCTTTTCTGATTTTCTCTCTTCTTGATGCATTGCGTATTCCCTTCAGGAATCTCATTTCTGTTGTAAATTTTTTTTTCCTCTTTTTATGTCATTGTCCAGGCTTGGCTTTGGTAGCATAGAGTTGGTAGGGAGATTGTGTTGTAGAGTGAATTCTTAGTAAGGTTCTATTTGTCTAATGAGATGGTTTGCCATATTGCATCTATTTTCGATCTCGTCTTCTGATTTGCCATTTGATGATAGTATACTTCTTAAGTACTTGAAGCTCTTTACTTGTGCCAAAGGGTGTTCTTTTAGATGAATCTTTGTTGTTGTTTTGTTTCTTCTTTGTTTATAGTCATTACCCGGTGCAATGAAGTCGATCCTATCTGTCTGGATTAGCGATCGTGTCGCTGTAACGTTTAGGTAGTTGCGCTGACAATGGCTGACGAATGGGTTCGATAATTGGGCTCGTCGTTCGCTACGGGAGGGAAAGATAACTACGTATTACTTAGAGCACTCGGACCTGAAACACATAATGGGCCATAACACTTCACATACCTACAGCACGATCTTGCTACGGGAGGTGTTTGATTGAAACTTGAATTTGCAATTATCTTACATATGTTTCTGATTATTAATTCGCTTAAAAGTCGACAGGGTCGACTTTATTGCACCCGGTTTTTATCCCATATGGCTCAGTCTCTTTCCGCAGCGCGGAAAGCGTCTCACAAAGCAGGAACTCCATAGCTTCAGCGACGACTCTCAGGGGTCTCTGAAAAAATGCACTCATGAACCGAAGGACGCGGTCCGGAATCGAACCCACAACCTTCGAAGCCCGAGTCAGACGGCTTGAACACTTCGCCACAGAGTATCCCGTTGACTTCTGATGATTGTTTGAGATAATATCAGAACACAGAAACAAAGGTGACTGTTAGTTCCTTACGAGTTTTGCCAAATGTGGGTATTATGTGAGGTATTTTATGTATCTCACATCACGGCTTTATGACATGAGGGTTCGTTAGTTGCATGTCTGTTATATGACGTTGCAATCAACGCCACCATGTCTTGGCTGTTTGTGAGTTACTAGGCCGTAGTTGCATTCATTAGCATGTTATTACTTTCTAAACGACAGACGCTCATACCATCGAAATCAGCGCAAGGTAATCTGCTTCCAAATGGTCTGCAGCTAGCTTCGAACCCCCCACTCCGTATGTCGGAGAATTGTGAAATGCGTTCAGTGCCGCGAAATCACAGCGCCGTATCCAACAACCAACACTAGTCCCTAATAACAGGTTTATTCTAGAAGTTGAGTTGAGTTAAGAACCGACATCTCAGGACATTCTCATACGTGCTCCGTCACCTCGTTCAACAGCCAGCGAAGAGTCATACTACTAATCGTTCCCACCGCTATCTGATTAATAGTTCTCCTGGTCTTCCCTCTCAGTTTTGAGATTCTTCCAGAACCCCTGCCGATGCCCCGCAATCTCATTCTTTCCACCTATGGGTTCTCAATCTGTTCCTCCGCCTTCTCCACCTGGTCCCACAAGCGCACGACCACCTCCCCCTTGTCCATAGGCAAGATACCACCAAGAGGTGCATTCCCTGCTAGCCTATCAGCCTGTTCATTCCCACGTACCCCCGCATGGCCAGGGCAAAATATCCATACAATTCTCACCATCTATGACCTCTAGAAATGATGACAGAAGAAGCCACCAGTCTCATACAACAAATATTACAAGACAGGTTAACTAGAGTTTATTTATTTATTTATTTATTTGTTTATTGATTTATTTTGCGTGTGCTTACTTTGAACTCAAACGTAGTCCACGCATGTGCTAACTTCTAGTGCATGGGACTTCTTTTTGCGAGTGGGTTAGCCTTCCCTATCGCTAGCGTCCCTAGCCATCGGGTGAACCCACTCCGGCTTCAGACTAGTTACACAAAAAGTTCCAAAGTAGAAGTGTAACGCTTGGAAATAGAAATATACATTCAACAATGCACAAGAAAGAAACATTTCATTATAACAAACAACATATCAGCATTTAGTGCAGAAATAGTTGCTGTTATCACCGTGTTGCCTTCCGTTCGCCTTGAATTCGAGTGAAGTTCACACAAGTGCAACAAGAACTGGTTGATGCTTTACTAGTGAATGCACTGATCTGATTTTATGTAAGGATTAACTTTCTCTTTTACCAGTGTCCCTCACCATCAGATGAACCCACTCCGACTTCTGAGGTACTAGTAATTTATGTCCTGAAGTCATGGACGAGAAGTCTTACTAACAGGCATATGGAACGAAATCACGATGCGACGGTCAGAAGAAAAATGTTATGGGCGTTAGACCTCTCAGCTACTCCGACCTTCGTTACTGTACTAAATCGTTATAAATTGTATATTATAAGTCTATTCAGAAACCGTCAGCTTTAACAGATTCATGGCGTCAGTTCTGGCTAAACGACATCAAGGCAAATATTAGAGGATCATGTATTTTAAGAAGTCCCCATTGGTCTTTTACATATTCCGGAAGTTAATTATTTGTCGATTGCTTTTTACTCAAATGCATCGAAGTCATAGACATCTAAAACCGGGATTGTGTCGACAGAAAGATGTTACAGTGACTGCGATTACCGTGGGGATAACATTGCTACACATTCGAACAATATCATAGACTATGTGAGTTAAGTATTTTAGTCAAAATATGATTCATCCATTCTCTCCACTGGATATATAATTCTGCAGTATGCACCTGACGAAATATGCCAGGCAATAAATAGTGCAACAGGTGTTAGTTAGATATGACTGAGTTACCGTATAAAATTAGACACACTACCTGTTTTCTGTTAGTGTCGAATGTTGAGCGGCACACCACGCCCCAACTCCCATATTGTGCCAACGGCTTCGGGTGGAGGAGTGCAATTGGGAGTATACAGGCCTTATCCTAATGCGAGGAAATGCAAACTAGAGACTAAATTTCATGGCAAGGCACGCCAGAACCAAAGTTTTAATCGGCAATTGGTCTAGAATCG
Source organism: Cepaea hortensis (assembly GCA_963921405.1). Taxonomy (NCBI): domain Eukaryota; kingdom Metazoa; phylum Mollusca; class Gastropoda; order Stylommatophora; family Helicidae; genus Cepaea; species Cepaea hortensis. Next base: position 13,557,904 of record OY992893.1, on the reverse strand, counting down.
TAGCTCCGACAGGAGGACAATTAGAGCAATTCTTCGCTGATCCGGCAGCTTGTACAGCTTGTCTTGTTCCAGATAAATTGGTGTTGCCTTTCCTCTGGTGTAACCTAGGCAGGCCGAGAGAGGGATCATGCTGGATGGACAACGCATGGTCTCTACAATTCAGCCCAGGTTTTGTATTATGGAGAGGTATAACATTCGCTACCGCCATGGGTTGTAGTTGTGCCTTGTTAAAAGCACGATGTAACAAACTATCGTCTGTCACAATGGCAAGGTGCCAGGAAAATAGAACAAACTATTGTTTGCGTCTTCTGTGTTAACATTGTTGTCTTCTTATTTGTTTTTCTCCCCTTCACACCAGCTGGTTATTGTCATTTTCCGGTAACATATCTCGAACAATATTGCCTTGTTTTTGTTTTTTCCATCACTTTTATTCATAGTCTATATTTTACAACCATATATACTATAGTTTACTGTCTGGGCAGATGTACGCGCGAAGGATTCTATTATGTAGACCCGGAAGACGCATCGACATATTAATGTCTTTGTTAGTTTTTCCACTTCAAGGAAAAAGGCAGTCACTGCGGCGCTCCGCTGGATGGAGAATACGACACACACACACACATCGTGATTGTAACTGACTCAGAAAGCATGCTGACGAGGGTGAGGACGGGCAGGCTTCGTGCGGAGTGGCTTGCTTCGCTTCGGAGGTCACGGGTGACAAGCATCGCCTGGATCTTTTCTCCGGGGCATGCCGGTGTGCTGGGAAATGAACAGGCGGACAGATTGGCTGACTCTGCAGAACTTGGTGGAGTATTGATACATGACAAGGCAGATGTGGTTGCGGCCTTGTGGGAGCACGTGCACACCTCGGAGGAGCAAATGGATTACCATGGTCTGGCAAGAATGAGATAGCGAGGAGTGACGAGGGGATCTGGCCAACGCTCAACGCTCAGGGGAAAGGCGAGACGGTCTTATAATCAGATTGCTACTGGTACTATTAGTGTTGGAACTCTTCGCTGGCTACTGAAGATGGGGACGGAGCACTTATTGGAATGCCCCGAATGCTGTGATGTCGATTCCTAAATCAATCAATCAATCAATCAATCCACTTCAAGGCTGATGAGTAGAGGACCTTGCTGGTCTTCTGTATTGTTTCGTCTTCTACTATGGAATTCAGAGATGCTCTATTGTCCTTCTTAGCCTTTCCTTCCATATTTCCTTTTATATGGAAGCATATAAAGTACACTGTGTCGTCTTTCTACGTTTTCACTCAATGAAAACACGTCTGAAATTGTTGTTTAGCCTTCCATTTATCAAGGACAATAAGCCTGTGTTGATCGAAACGCCCTGAAAAGGACGCGTAATATTTGTTTCAGTTAAGGGATAATAACCAGGTATAGATACAATAACCAGGTACAGATACAATAACCAGGTATAGATACAATAACCAGGTATAGATACAATAACCAGGTGTAGATACAATAACAAGGTATAGATACAATAACCAGGTATAGATACAATAACCAGGTATAGATACAATAACCATGTATAAATACAATAACCAGGTATAGATACAATAATCAGGTATATAGACAATAACCAGGTATAGATACAATAACCATGTATAGATACAATAACCAGGTATAGATACAATAACCATTTATAGATACAATAACAAGGTATAGATACAATAACCATGTATAGATACACGTGTGAAGATAACATCAAGAGATGGGCGACCAGCCGCCTGACAGAATGTACAGTCAGGGCGAGAGATAAACGGTGTTGGAGATCCATTACAGTCAACCTTCATTGAGGATACGGCACCTGATTGATTTAATAGCATAGCTATGGTGAAAAAAAAAAGATTTAAAAAATTTAAATTTGAAAAGCAAAATATATGGTAGTTATCTCAAGAACTTCAACTATGACTACATTATAACAACGTGATGATATTGTATTCCACCCAGACCAAGCCGTCTTCGCTCCCAGAGACTACACAGAACACATGACCCACTCTGCGCTCACAATGTTACATTTAGCAAATATCTTCTCCTCCGGGGACGAGATGAGCGGATTTCCTCGTTGCTGTTCTGGAATCGGTATTCTCCCGGGTATTGTTATAACCTTTCCGGTACAATGCATAATCTCTCATATCTTATTTCCAAGCTCCTGAAGGAATCTGGGAGTGGATGTGATTTTTATCACTCTGCATTCACATTCCCACTCGCACAGACATACTCGCACCTATACATGGAGAGTCAATGCAGAAGGATGTGCGCTGGAGAAACAGCGAGTGGATGAGAAAGATCTAAGGAAAGAAAATGCAAGAAACGGGTGGAATTTTCAGGGAATTGGCAGATGAGTTGCACATGGAGGTCTTGAAATAGACTTTCGGTATCACGTTACAGTTTCGTTTTTATGAGTCTCATTTCCTTTAATACACCAAAGCATATCGGTTTTATTATCTTTTAAATACCTTCTTCTTCTTCTTCTTCTTCTTCTTCTTCTTCTTCTTCTTCTTCTTCTTCTTCTTCTTCTTCTTCTTCTTTTTCTTCTTCTCCTCCTTCTGCTGCTGCTGCTGCTGCTACTGCTGCTACTGCTGCTTTTGCTGCTGCTGCTGGTGGTGGTGATGCTGCTGCTGCTGATTCTGCAGTTGTTGCTTCTCGCCGTGTTCGTACTCCTCATTCCCCCTCCTCCTGTTCCTCCTCCTCCCCCTTCTTCTTCTTCTTCTTCTTCTTCTTCTTCTTCTTCTTCTTCTTCTTCTTCTTCTTCTTCTTCTTCTTCTTCTTCTTCTTCTTCTTCGTCTTCTTCCTCCTCCTCCTCCTCTTATTCTTTGTTCATCCAAAATGTTTGTTTTGAATATAATTGCGTTGTGTTTTCACCGGATCTGCGTTTTTAAGCCTCTCTGCCGACACACCCGACTTCTTCGAGTGTTTGTTGACCAGGTTAACCTTCCATGAGGTTTGATTCTATATTCGTATTATTAAGTATATCCGTCATTCGGCTCACGAGTACAGATGTTCGAGACTTCTAGGGTTGTCGCTGGAGCAACGGAGTTCTTATTCTGTGCAAGAGGTCGAGCCATGTGGGATAAAACCCGGTGCAATTAAGTAGACTTTCTCGCCTTTAACCCTCATATTCATGTAAGTAGCAACTGCTGATAAACGACAGCACTTAAATAACAATTGCCTGTGACATCAAGAGTTAATATTCCCATAGTCTAACCGTTGAAAGCATAAAACTTAATGTTGGCACTTTGCCGTCTTTTAGACGATAGTTTGTTACATTGTGCTTCAACAAAGAAATAAGCTACACCTCTCCATATCACAAAGCCTGGGCTGAATTGTAGAGACCATGTGTTGCCCATGCAGCATGATCCCTCTCTCGGCCTGACTAGTTTACTCCAGAGAAAAAGTAACACCAATACGCCTGGAACAAGACAAGCTGCAGAAGATGCCGGATCAGCAAAGCAATGTTCTAACTGTCAGCCTGTCGGAGCTTCGATCCTAGACCAGTTGCTAACAACGGCTTAGGGCTTGATCTGCCCAGCGAAGACATTTGGTCTTTAGGTTGCATTTCATCGCATTAGGATAAAGCTTGTACCCTCCCAATTGCGCTTCCAACGAAGACCTTCGCGCAATGTGGGGTGTCGGGTTTGGTGAGTGCCGCCCATCATTCTGTGTTAACAGAAGCAGGTGGTACCGTCTACTGTCATAGGTAGCTCAGTCATATCTGACTGAGACCAAATATAACCTGCATGAAACCTAGCGAACACAGAAACTGCCACAGAATTAATTAACCTGTTGTGTAACAGGTAGTAACTGGCGAGTTGGTGATATCGATGGAGGTTACGATGGCAATGACAATAGCGCAGTCGGGCGGGAGATCGATGCATGCGCTCGACATACGCTACGGGCGGGGGGAAGACTGACCACCTATCCCTCTGTGCACTACAACATGTGATGGGGTGATATAACGTGACATACACACAAGAGGTTCCAGCTGTGGGGCTTTTTGTTTGCATAATTCATCAAACTATAAGAAACAGACAAATGATATTTATGGGGAATATAGAAAAAATTAGGTGGAATAGAGTAGGTGGTCGTGAAGAAATACTGACAAAAGAATCAGAGGAAATACAGAGAAAGATGATTGTGAACGGAGATCAGCATGGTCGAGTGGATAAAAGCGCTCGTTCTTTAACTTCAGGTGTGCTGGTGCTGAGGTATCGGGTTCAACCCCTAAACCGGTTAGTTGGACTGATATGTTGAATTCTCGTCCTTGACGGGGATGTAAATTATAAGTACTTCTGAAATCGGAGTGGGTTCGCCTGATGGCGAGGGACACTGGTTAATATGGAAAGCTAATCCACACGCAAAAAGAAGCTTAGTGCACTAGAAGTTGTAGCATGTGAATGGACTGTACTTGACTTCAAAGTGAGCGAGCACTACAAAAACCAAATAAGATGTATGTGAACAACTAAATCAGTGGTAGGAAATATATTACACAAGAGAGATAAAGGCAGACCATATAAGATGTATGTGAGCACCTTAAACAGCCATGGAACACAGATGTTGACTGGTGACGCAATAAAAGATAGAGAAAGATGTATATGAAAATCGTAAACAGCTGGACAACCAATAATATTACGAGCAACACCAAGTGTATAAAATATCACTTGTCGGAGTGGATGGGCAAGTTATAATCCGTGATGTCTGCTTCAGATTAGACGCATGTAGAAAAGCAATAATTAATCATTTAACGAAGATCTACTGTCTGTGCCATCAAGAGCAGCCTTGGTGTGAATTTGTATTATTCAGATGTCCTATTCGATTACGACCAAACAAAGAAAGTTGCGACTATTGATAATCAAATTCTCCAGCGATACATCACGTCAAGTTATTCACGAGTTGCTTTTGTTATACGTCTGTAAATAGAAATAGAATTCTAAATCAGGGGGCGTGGTCTAGCTTTTTTCATGTCTGCCTCAATTTTAAAAGATACCTATTTTCTCTCTGACCGCGCTCATGTAACTGTTAGGAGGTTACGTTATGCTGATGATGGCATGAGCGGAGTCAGCTCTTCACGTTCGCTAAGAGAGGTGAAGACTGACTACCAATTCCTCGGTGTACTCAGCCCTATAAAATGTTCTTGTCCTAACACTTCACATACCCACGCTAACTTTCTGCTCAAGGCATGCGTAGCCACTGGCCTCTGAAACTATAATCATGTATACTCTTCGACATCTGGGAGAGAATGAGCACATACAGACATGACAAGAGTGCTGTGACATCAGCGTTGGACAATTTCTGTCACTTAGTAACAGACTGCTGTCATAAATATCTTGGTGTTATCTTCCCAATTGTATTGTTGTTCACCAAATGCTTCCAGATGTCCCGTCTAATAAGCTTTTATAATCGAAGAAAGTAAACACCCTACGCTTTGTGTTGCCTTTCACAATAATACGAGAGTGGACTTTCCAGAAGGCAAACGAAAACTTCTTAATTGTATAGTCCATGCCGTGTGGCGTTGGCGATCACGTCTGTCTATAGTTCCCTGCCTCGTGTCCCGCCAATCAGTTCTGTTACTGACGTTCCTCCATGCCATGATGTCAAACTGCTCAGCATCTTCTCTCTTGGTCTCCTCCCGCCTTTATTTCCCTCCAGTTTTCCCGTTGTGACGACATACTCTAGTTTTCCCTTTCTCATAATATGCCCAAATAATGTGGACTGTCTTCTTCTGATTCGAGTTCTCTTTGGGAGTCATCTTCTTTGAAGATATCTTCATTACTCTTATTATCTATTCCTAGTATTCTCATTATTCTTTTGTAAAACTACATCTCCACAGCCTCCGTATAATTTTTCACTTGTTTGCTAACTGACCATGATTCGCTTCTATATATCAGGATTGGCTCAAATACCTCTTAAGAACTCCTTTCCAAAGCTCGATTAACAAAGATAAACTGCAAAGAATATTCTTCATTTTGTGAGGAGGATTACGACCGCGATCTCTATCCCGCAATTAGGGTTCAAAACACAGTCTTGTTCATAACATATATAGACAACATATGTAAAGAAACCAGCCAAGCAGAGACAGCAAGAATACCGCATGACGAGAACACAGAAGAAGAACCATCTGCAAATCTAACCATTAGAGAATTCCTGTTTGCGGACGACCAAGAACTAATAGCAAAATCAGAAGCTGAATTACAAGACCACATGCATAGTCTAAACGAAATGTGTAGGGAACATAACATGAAAATTAGCACAAGCAACACAGAGGTAATGACTATAACTAAAGAAGAACAAACAACAACAATTCACCTAAACGAACATCCCTTGGAACAAGTAAATAGTTTCAAGTACCTAGGAAGTATAATATCATCAAATGGCAGATCAGAAGACGAGATCGAAAATAGGTGCAATAAGGCAAATCAACACATTGGACAAATAGCACCAATACTAAAGAACAAACATGTATCAATAACTACTATGAAAGCACTTTACAACACAATCTTCCTACCAACTCTATGCTGCCAATGCCAAACCTGGACAATGACAGAAAAAGAGAAAAGAAAAATCACAACAACAGAAATGAGGTTCCTGGGAAGAATACTCAACGTATCAAGAAGAGATAAGATCAGAAATGAAGAAATCAGGACTAAAGTGGGGGTTAAAGCAGCACTAGATTTTATTAGAAAGCAGCAAGTCAAATGGTTTGGCCATGCAAGTAGGTTAAAAGTCAACAGCATACCACAACAAGCAATGATGTACAGACCAGATGGAAACAGAGGAAGAGGCCGACCACGTAAACGTTGGACGGAGGGAATAGCAGAGTCCATGGGAATATCGATATATGAAGCCCACAATCGGGCACTCTCACGATGTTTATACTTCACCTCGACACCGCAAGGTACAAGAGGAACACGATGAGATGAGATGAGATGAGAACACAGATGCAGGCGATTTGGATACCGTAGCTGGTTTTCATAACATGATATAAGTGTCAGTCGTTCAGAAAGCAATGGCATACCACTGAAAATAATCTTGCCTAGTGAATCACAAACTGCCTAAGCATACAGACGTTGACTGCGACGTCATGTAAACTAGCTGTAACTTGTTGCCTTTGCTTGGGCTGTTTTACATGTAACTTCCCTAATACAAATTACATTTGCTGTTATTAAAGTAATATAACATTGCCTAGAAAATAACAAACAGTAACATAACATTGCCTAGACAATCACAAACAGTAACAAAACATCGCCTAGAAAGTCATAATCAGTAACATAACATTGCCTAGGAAGTCATAAACAGTAACATAACATTACCTAGACAATCACAAACAGTAACATAACATAGCCTAGAAAGTCATAAACAGTAACATAGCATTGCCTAGGAAGTCATAAACAGTAACATAGCATTGCCTAGGAAGTCATAAACAGTAACATAGCATTGCTTAGGAAGTCATAAACAGTAACATAGCATTGCCTAGGAAGTCATAAACAGTAACATAGCATTGCCTAGGAAGTCATAAACAGTAACATAGCATTGCCTAGGAAGTCATAAACAGTAACATAAAATTGCCTAGAACATAACAAATAGTAACATAACATTGCCTAGACAATCACAAACAATAACACAACATCGCCTAGAAAGTCATAAACAGTAACATAACATTGCCTAGAAAATAACAAACAATAACATAATATTGCAATCACAAACAGTAATATAACATAACCTCGAAAGTCATAAACAGTAACACATCATTGCCTAGACAATCACAAACAGTAACATAACATCGCCCAGAAAGTCATAAACAGTAACATAACATAGCCTAGAAGGTCATTAACAGTAACATAACATTGCCTAGAAAATATCAAACAGTAAAATAGCATTGCTTAGAAAATAACAAACAGTAACATAACATTGCCTAGAAAATAACAAACTAACATAACATTGCCTAGGAAATAACAAACAGTAACGTAACATTGCATAGAAAATAACAAACAATAACATAACATTGCCTAGGCAATCGCAAACAGTAACATAACATCGCCCAGAAAGTCATAAACAGTAACATAACATAGCCTAGAAAGTCATTAACAGTATCATAACATTGTCTAGAAAATAACAAACAGTAACATAACATTGTCTAGACAATACAAACAGTAAAATAGCATTGCCTAGAAAATCACAAACAGTAACTTAACATTACCTAGAAAATCACAATAATCCAAATACTGCTGTTGTTGATTACATCCCCGCAAAGGGGCATGAACTAACTTAGTATTGAAAAGCGGGCCGGTGTTGTTGTTGGTGCCACACGTCACCTCGGGCCACAACCCGCCGTCGGGTGATAATTATATTTGTTGACACATGAAATGTTGCTCTCTCCTTGTTCGCATTTTAAAACAATGTTGTTTTAGCGAAATCTAATAATACGGCTGAGTCTTATGTATTACATTGTGAGCTTACATACGTAATTGGAAAATATGCGCGTTTGTGTATGCGTGTGCGAATATGCGTAGTAGTGCGGGCCAGGATGTGGGCAGCTTTCAGAGTAGATAATAGACGTGCAGAAATATAACGAGGGCAAACTAAACTCACTCACATGTTCCGCTTTTGGTCATTGTATGATACAAGATAACTATCAACCGGAAAATTAGAAGGAAATTTGGAAGTACACAACGAACGTTGTCTCTCGATAGAACTTGATGACGCACAGAATGGTGTTTCGGGTGTGTCTCTACAGTAGCACATCCTACTTTACAAATTCTGTGACAAACAACAAAGTAGGTTTGGAACAAACAAAAATGGATGGCTGAAAATGGGAAATGGGTGTGTGTAACAATGACTTCAAAATTGTTAATATGGTAGCAGACATGTTATATTTTATATCAAATTAAAGGGGAGGACTACTGTATATAAGCCCGTGGCAGATAGAGTAAGTCGTGTAAGACGATTCATCATCCCATGGCAATTAATCATACAATACAATAAATGAATCACATGAAGTGGGTAATTGAAACATTCAGTCGCTTCACAGATGACGCTGGGAGACCAGGTTTCAAACATTCACAACTATGTATTCCCTTTCTGAATGTAAACACAGAAGCCTCAGACAATACGTTGCATAACTTATTGCCTGGCATATTTCGCTGCATCTCGTCAGGTGCATACTGCAGAGTTATAAATCATTAGAAGTTATCTCCATCTGCACACAAACAACAAACTACCACAGATACAACTACATGTACAACTCTACATGAATGTACCGCTGGAGAATGTGATCATCAATTATTGCAACTTTCTTTGTTTGCTCATAATCGAATAGGACATCTCAATAACACACATTCACATCTAGGCTGTCGTTGATCGCCCAGACAGAAGAACTCCATTAAATGATTAATTGTTCCTTGTCTACATAATAGTCCAGACAGTAGTTCTTCGTTACATAATTAATCATCATCAAGTGCCCTGTCAGCCGGTGTAGGCGTTCATGTCTCTCAACAGATCTCGGTCTTTGGTGTTCTGGATCAACTCTGCTGATGATATTCTCCATGCTATCGTCTCAGTCCATCCGGCATCATCTCTTTTAGTCTGCCTCTGCCTCCCTTCCCTGTGATCTTTCCGTTGTCACGATGTTCCCCAATGCCTCTCTTCTCATCACATGACCAAAGAAAGCTGAATGTCTCTTTCTAGCATTTAAGTTATTCGCCTATTTCCTTGTTGTGGACTGCACGCGTCTGTGTGGGATCCGTGTGTATGTTGCAGGGTCTCACACACATACACACGCGCGCGCACGCACGCACGCACGTACCCACGCACACACACACACACACACACACACCATAAAGGGTTTATTAAATCCTACAAAGGTCACAGAGTAACTAACAACGATTGCCTGAAAGAGGCTAATGAAACTATAACACTATATACAACAATAAGAAAGAGACAAACAGCTTTCTTTGGTCATGTGATGACAAGAGAGACATTGGGGAACATCGTGACAACTGAAAAGATCGAGGGGAAAAGAGGCAGACCATGAGAAGTGATGCTGGATGGATTGAGACGGTGGCATGGAGGAAAATCATCAGCACAGATGATCCAGAAAACACAAAAGACAGAGATCTGCCGAGAGCCATGATCGCCTACGCCAGCTGGCAGGGCACTTGATGATGATGATGATGATGATGATGATGATGATGATGATGATGATGATGATGATGATGATGATGATGATGATGATGATGATGATGATGATCTTCTTCTTCTTCTTCTTCACCGTTCCGAGCCATTGAGGTTCTTTGCTGCAAATACAATCCGTCTCCATTCGTCTCTCTGGTGGACCTTCTCTTGCCAGTCATTGATTCCAAGTGCTTGTAGGTCTGTACATGTATTATCTCTCCACCGCCTTCTTGGTCTACCTCGGGGTCTGCGGTCATTTATTTCCTGAGTGTAAGCGAGTTTTGTTTCCCTATTATCTTCCATTCTTTCTATATGCCCCAGCCATTGTAGTCTATTAGCCTTCATGATACCAGTGATTAGCGGGGACTTAAACAGATCATAAATGTCTTTGTTACTTCTTCTTTTCCACTCTCCACTATGTGTATCCCTAATGGGTCCAAAGATGCGTCTTACAATTTTGTTCTCAAAGGTTTGTAACAAGGCTTCGTCTCTTTTCGTTGTACTCCAGGTTTCAGAGCCATACAGCACAACTGGTCTGATCAGTGTTGTCGTGGAATACTGAGAGTTAATGATTCCCAGATAGACGACCTTATAAACCGACTAACCAGGTAGGAGAAGGGTTAACAAACAAAACAGTAAGGATAACCAACCACGGTGTGACCGGAGTCAATGACCCCAATGTTAACGGATTGAACGGTTAACGTAGAAATAACAGCGGCACAGGTCGACGAGAGTGTAGGATGACGAGGTTAAGTCACTGGTCACAAACATAACGAAATGTCAGGTTGAGTGACCAGGCGCATGTATTTATAGGTCAAGATACGGAAGTGCCCGCAGACAGCACAGGTAAACTGTCGCGGGGACAAATAGGTTTGCGACAAAGGCAGACAGCTCTATTGGACAGTATCGCGGTCAGGTGATAAAGACAGGATTGAAAAACCCAGATAGTGTCAGGTGTGTGTGGAGAGGGAGTCAGCGCTGATTACGCGGATGGTGAACTACCGGGAACAGAGTTAAAATAGCCGCCAGAGTTGGGGCTGATAAGGAGGTGGGGAGATTGGTTACTGAGGAAAATTTCCACAGCATATTGCGGTCTAGATGACTCAGGGTGAAGGAACAAAACAATGAGGGTTTTAGAAATAACGGAAAAGTTTCAGATCAGTAAATTTCCACTAACGGGGATAATGAGGTATTGACTTGAGGTGTCCAGACAGGTCAAGGACTATGCGGCAAAAATGACCTATAAAGAGTGGCCACTTCTTTGTGGAAGTTTAGTGTGATTCTGGATTTCCATGAGACAAGGGAGTATGAAAAGGGTGGTGCTGCGTTCGGAGGAACGTTTGTGTATCTATTGTGCATTAGTACTCCCAATTCAGACAAGGATAATTATAAGGTAAATCACAGTGAAGTAATCTTCTAGCATAGGGGAATAGATGATGCTTAGCGTGTACAAGTAAATACTAGTAGGAATAGTATAGACGTTAGGTAATCTTCTATATTATGTCAGAGTGGGTTTTTTCGGAAGCCTTTTCATTTCGGCTGGAGGAAAAGACACTCACATAAGAAAGAATATGAAGCAGACACAGCTCTCATTATTAAATCTTTATTACACAGGTTCCAATACCAGTGCGGGACATATCAACGAAGATATAACACAGATGGCTGTGGTAAAGATCAATCAGTGTTGATAACCCCAAAGAAAGCACTTTCAAATAATAACGAACGACACTTGTGCATAAGAAAGGAGAGAAAAGAAGTGTCATCGTAAAAAGTAAGGATGACAGAGAACGGAAAATAGAAGACCCTATAACATAATAGAAAGACTCAAATGACTCAGTATCGAAGAGTTGCAAGGCGCATACCAAGTGTCTATACAAATTAAGGACTATCCAGTGTAGAACTTTTACAGGACAAAATAGAAAATACTAGAAAATCGATGTTGTTTCCAGGATGGAATTAGGAACGTTATAAAGAGCAAAGAACATTCAGTCTAAGCGGACAATATATAGTGATCGGTTTAAGTACAGTGATACAGTGGTGAACAATTTTCCTTACAAAAAACGGATATATCTACAGACTCAAGCAGACGGAGCATTCAGGGTGAGATCGTTCCTTTGTATCTATGTACTGTCCTGTACTTTAGCCGAGAGAAGAGACGAGAGAAGACACGGAGACTATCTATCAACATCTTATCTGGCATCCACACTAGAAAAACATACCAACTACATAGACACTATCCATACATACACCATACATACCTTTAATTAATAAATCTGTTATTAATTGTGGAAAGTAATGTTGTCGGTGTATGTGAGAAAGAGGGGGGAGAATAAGTGAGAGTGAGATATTGTGAAGAGTAGACAGAACGGAGGAGTGTAGACATATGTCAGGCAATATAATAGAAGTAGAAAGGATATATATAGGATGTGCTTGTGGAGTCCACCTTCCTCCAAGGACAACGAGCTACAAGTGTTTTGTATATTGTGATTTTGTTGTTATGAGATAGCGCCTTTGATTTTAGTAGATGTTGTAGTGCATAGTATATCTTATTTCCAGAGTTGATTCTAGTTTGTATTTCTTCCCTTATGATGTTGGAGCAGTTGAAGATTGTACCCAGGTATTTGTATGTTTCCGTTCTTTTAATGGTCATATTATCTATTTGTATGTGGCCAGATTTTTTAGCCATTCCGTCTCTTGAAATTACCATATATTCTGTCTTATCTTGGTTGATAACCAGCCCCATCTGTTGGGCTTTTTCCATTAAGTGAGTCAATATTTCCAATGTCTTTTGTTCACTTTGCCCTATAATATCTATATCATCTGCATAACCAAGCAGCTTGGATGTTCCTCCAATATCACATTCCTCCTTTACCTTCCTTACAACTTTCTCTAGAGCCAGATTGAAGAGTAGCGGCGATAGTGCATCACCTTGTTTCAAGCCAGATGTTATTTGGAAGGGGTCTGATTTCCTGCCTTTATATGTTACTATATTATAAGTATCTTCCATGCATAGTCTGGTCATGTTGATTAACTTCCTTGGTATTCCAAATTCCTGCATAGCATTCCATAGACTATTCCTATGGACACTATCATAAGCCTTTTTAAAATCCACAAAAATGTTATGGAGATCTCTTTTATATTCCCAATGTTTCTCGGCTATTTGTCGTAAGATAAATATCTGATCTATTGTTGATCTGTTTTGTCTAAAACCCGCCTGGTAGTCACCTAATATGTCTTCTGAATATGGTTTTAGTCTATTTAGTAATACTGCGGATAGTATCTTATAGCTTGTGGACAGTAGTGATATTCCTCTATAATTTCCACATTGGAACTTTTCTCCTTTCTTAAAGATAGGTATCAATAATGACTCTTTCCAGTCATGGGGTAATTCTTCTGTCCTCCAGATCTTTATTATTAGTTCGTATAGCTTTAGATGTAATGCATGGCCACCTGCCTTTATAAATTCAGCAGCAATTCCATCAGTCCCAGTTGCCTTATTGTTTTTAAGTCGTGTGATTACATATAGGATTTCTTCAAATGTAGGTTCTTCCATTTGTGGTTCGCATGTTAGAACCTCTTCCTGTGGGAAAATGTTACTTGGAGCTTCACAATTTAGTAATTCAATAAAATATTCTTTCCATCTGTTGCACATTTCCTCATTGGTATTTAACATATTCCCATTTTTGTCTTTTAAACCATATGTGTTTTGTTGGTGCCCTCGTTTCATTGACTTCAGTTCTTTAAAAAAAATTCTGGATTCATTTTTCTGGTGATTAGTTTCCATATCTTTGATTATATTACTCATATATTCTCGCTTCTGCTGTCTGACTATTTTTGTAGCCTCTTTACATTCATTTCTATAATGCTCTTCCTTTTGGATGTTATTGGTGTCATTTAACCATACATGTCTGGCATTCTTCTTCCTAATGACTGCTTCTTCACATTTTTGATTGAACCATCTGTTCTTTCTATGCGTGGTTAACACACCGAGACATTCTTCTGCGGTAGATTGAATTGTATTCTTGATGTTCAACCAAGTTTGGTCAACGCTTTCCTCCAAAGGGTTTTGCAGAGTTTCAAGTTTACATTTTATTTCATCTGTAAATTTCTCTTTGACTGTAATGTCTTGTAGTTTTTCTCTGTTATATGTTGGGTGTAATCTTTGTAATTTAGTATAGAAAGCTCTCTTAAGTTTTATTTTAAATTTTGCTCCAACGAGGAAGTGGTCACTGTGGACTCAGCTCCTCTATAACTTCTGACTTGCTGTATGTTTGATGCATTTCTGTTGTTAATTAAAATGTGATCTATTTGATTATAGGTTCTCTTGTCACATGATTTCCAAGTTTGTTTGTGTATATCCTTTCTTTGTAGTCTGGTACTGCTAATCTGCAGTCCTTTGGCTTCTGCCAGGTTGATGACTCTCCATCCATTATCATTTGAAGTTGTATGTAGGCTTTCCATACCGGCCACTTTTTTATTAGTTTGCTCTCTACCTATTTTTGCATTGAAGTCTCCCAGCACAATCAGGATGTCCTGTTTGGGGGTTTCTTCTATGACATCTTCCAGATCATTATAAAAGTCTTCTTTAATATCATCTTCTTTCTCTTCAGTAGGTGCATGTACATTAATCATCGTTATATTTTTCCATTTACCATTTATTCGTAATTTACTAATCCTGTCATTAAAAGCTTTAAAGTTTAAAACGTTCCCCCATAACTCTTTTTTGATGACAAATCCTGTTCCTAATTCATGTTTATTTTGGGTGTTTCCTCCATATATTATAATCATTCCATTTTGCTCTAAAGTACCCTCTCCTGGCCACCTTATTTCTTGAATTGCTGTTATATCCATTTGATATTCAACCAGCTCCCGGGTTAGTTCTTCGGCTGCTCCAGCTCGATATAGTGTCCGTACATTCCATGTTCCAAATCTCAAAAGTCCTTTAACGTTCCAAGGTCGTTGTCCAGATAAGTCAGTCCGATATCGAGGCTCATGTATTTGTTTCATAACAAAGAAAGGTTTTTACAAAGGTGGGGATGTTAACCCCACGCTTCAACCCCCAACCTGGAGGACCAGGGTGTTTCTCTTTGTCTGTTCTCTACCCTTTGACCTGTCCGGCTTGGGAGGCCCTGCTGGTAGCTACGCTACCGCCGGCATAGCTCTCGGGGTCATTGAGAAACTCAAGCTCTCCCACCACGACAAGGTGGAAACACCATCGGGGGAGATGATGATGATGATGATCAAAGAAATTTCTTGAAATTTGGTGAACGTAAACTTAAGTCTGTGGACAATCATTTCCAAAAGTCTCCATTACCTCGGTCGCTTTGCATAAAAGTTATGCTCCAAATGACCCCCGAAGCGTTGGATGCACACATGCATAAGTTGCGCTAAATTGTCAATTACTTGACCGCATGCCTCTGTCGGGATATCCCCGATATTTTGTTTGTTTGTATTTTGCTGTGATTACTGACTTCAGATCACCAATCGTTTGAGGGTTGTTCAGGTATGCATCCTTCGGATACCCCCAGTGATATAAATCTAGAGGGTTCAAGTCAGGTGAATGCGGTGCCCTCCCCAAGTCACACTTCATGCTTATCAATCTCCCCTGAAACAGCTCTCTCAGCCAAGATAGAAGAGTCATTTGATGTGTGTGGGGTGACCACGTCTTGCTGGAACCACTGTTGATCTCGATCCAATCCTCTGCGTCGTCCCAATGATGCCCAAAACTTTCTCAATTATTCAAAGATTTGCTGGTTCCGTTTGTTTTGGGTCACCCTGGATCTTGCTGCTTAGATCGTTGAACTGTTGTACTTTGTGTGGATCACCAGACAGATGTTAGCTTTCGGTTTTTAAATATGTTGATGACACAGATCTTTCGACAGATATACAGGCAGTCAGACAGGCAGGCAGATAGTTTATAAAACGAAAAGACGGCTGATAAACAGGCAGAAAAAATTAAACCGATGGACTCGTGGACCTAACCACCGATACGTACACACGCAGGCGAACGAACGAACGAACGAACGGACTTTATTTTCAAAGGGTAACAATTTGGGCACGCAGGTCCGTCTTACATTCGGCCCTTCCAATCACTTATTTTTCGTACATCCATAAGGACATGGGGACATTCATCTTTCGTTCAACATAGGGACATAGATATATTGATGAAAAGACAGATGGGTAGATATATAAGGAAACAGACAAGCAGGCAGGCAGACAAGAAGGCAGACAGGAATGAAGGCAGGCAGACGGATGGACGGACCGCCAGACCAACAATCCAATAGACAACCAGACAGACCAGTTTATAGAAACACAGACAGACCAGTTTATAGACACACAGACAGACCAGTTTATAGAAACACAGACAGACCAATACATCTTTATAACACTTTCTATCCATCTACATTATTCTCATTATTCTTCTATAAAACCACCTGCCAGTGCCTCCACATATTTCCTCACGTGTCTGCTAAGTGACCATGATTTATGTAATAATTCCTACTGTTGTAATGCTTCTGTTCTTGTTTATAAATATAACAATTGTTACTTTACGAACCAATCCTCATGGAGGTGTCGGTTTCGAATCGTGTGTTTTTGTAATGTTCACTTGCCAAAACAAAAGTCCTTGTCTATCAAGCCTGTGTCCTCAGTACTCTTCTCTATGGCAGTGAAACCTGGACAACTTACTCACACCAAGAGAACAACTTAAATAGCTTTCATATGCGGTGTCTGCGAAGAATTCTTGGTATTAAGTGGCAAGACAAAATCACAAATACTGAAGTATTGGAAAGATCAGGTTGTGTGACAGTTTATTCCATGCTCAGTCTTCGTAGACTTAGATGGATAGGACATCTTAGGAGGATGGATGATGGTAGAATACCAAAGGATATCTTTTTTGGTGAATTACAGATGGGTAAGAGATCTCAGGGTCGGCCTCTACTACGATACAAAGATGTGTGTAAGCGGGACATGATTGATACAGGCATTGATAATGCACATTGGGAGCAAGTCGCCGCTGAACGTGTTGCATGGAGGGCAAATATCAGAAATGGAATAAAGACAAAGGAGAAAATTATTGCAGAAAAGTCACACACCAAGCGTTTGAGACGTAAGATGGTGCATGATGGTGGAAATGACCACGTGTTCACATGCACCCACTGTGAACGGACATTTACAGCGCAAATTGGCCTTATCAGTCACACTCGCTACCGCCATAGTTAAAAGTTATTATGCCTTTTTAAAGCACAAACTATCGTCTGTCAAGACGGCAAGGTGCCAATGGGAACTATGTTTATTGTCTAGTGTGTGTCTTTATGTCTACATCTATCTTGATATAAACTATGAGTGCTGATTAGTACTCAGTGAATGTATTATTCTACCACTGGTGGTAGTCTCCAAACAGCTCGCGAGTTCGCAGCTACAGGAAATGTGAGAATAAAAACTCTTAGGTGAATTTTGAAGAGTAGTGGAGCACTTGTTGGAATGTCCGGAGTGCTGTTTTATTGATCTGTGGTCAAGTATTAACTTAGTATAATCATTGCCTAGTTGCGGTGGTAGAGTAGTTAGCCTGCTTACTTACCAACACAGTCAATATAATTCAAGGCCTGGAAGTGATTGTTCCTTCTTCTTCTTTTTCTTCTTCTTCTTCTTCTTCTTCTTCTTCTTCTTCTTCTTCTTCTTCTTCTTCTTCTTCTTCTTCTTCTTCTTCTTCTTCTTCTTCTTCTTCTTCTTCTTCTTCTTCTTCTTCTTCTTCTTCTTCTTCTTCTTCTTCTTCTTCTTCTTCTTCTTCTTCTTCTTCTCCTCCTTCTTGTTCATCTTCTTCTCCTTCCATCTTTAGGACTCCCAATAGAGTGTAGGTCCACAGCCATACATGGTTCATGGTTGGTGGGATGTTCAGTGACTTCTTCCACAGCATGAAGTAGTTAGTCTCACATCAACCCTCTTTAGTCGCTTCTTACGACTTACAGAGAGCTTACAATATTACTATTATTTACTTCATTTTTAAGGATCCTGTATCACACAGCGATCTTTGGGCTCAATCCGGTATCGTACAATAGTTACAGATTCTGTTTTCTGAGTTAAATTATGTGAAAAGTAAATGGGGCGAGGAAATGTACTGGCCAGCTAACCTCATTATGAAATGACCCAATATATATTAAAGACTAGCAGTGCAAACTCTAGCTGCAATATGTGTCATTAAAATGTCTTTACCTTTCAGAGGTTTTCCTGAACTCTACAATTCCTTGTGATGAATAAATGAACACGCAAGAACTGTGGATGCTCAGTTGTATAAAACACGATCCCAAAAACGTGGCGCCGCAAGTCTTCATCAGAATCTAAAACAAGAACAGACAAAAACAACACAATATTAAAGTAAATGCATGATCATGCATACACATGTACAAAAATAAAATAACAGAAAATAAAGGAAATTAAATGCAAATTGTTTACTTGAGCATACTTATACTAGAGCATATGCTTGGAATTCTTTAATCGTATTTTGCTCCGGAGGATTTGACCGACACACAGTACTCCAAGGAAATACCAGTAATCAGACTGCAACAGGTACCACTAGCATTAGGACCCTTCGCTGGTTGTTAAAGATGAGGACGAAGCGCGTATGAGGTTGCTTCGAGAGTTGTGATGTCGGGTTTTGACAACTCTTAACGGAGGAAGCACTAGCTTCATATGTGTGCTTGAGCACCATGCATGTTCGGATAAGCAGACACACTGCTGAACATGCTCTCCTGGACTGTCTTCTGTACATCCACCTGCTCAGCGTATGTGGCTTAGGGTTAGTTGACGCAGCATCACAATACCGACACACCGGGTTCTAAGTCAACCGCGGGTGATTTGGAAGCTGATTACATTGCTTTGATTTCTGTAATAGTATGAGTGGCGGCTGTTTAGAAAGTAATGGCACACTATTCAATGTAACCAATTACTTACAAGATAACAAACATCAAAACAACGTACGGGTTGATTGCGACCTCCTTTTACGGACGTGCACCTAACGTTTAACAGCAAGCTAATAATGATGTTGTGGCCCCAATGACCCAGTACAGAACTCTACGTTTAATGGAACAGATTAGCTCCTGCATCAAACACGGCCCAGTTTACCAGAATGTTGGTGTCTCAATAAAGGGTGTGATTATAAAAAAATAGACGGAGGAGCAGGAAGAGGGGGAGGATGGGGAGGAGGAGAGGAGGAGGAAGAGGAGGGGGAGGAGGAGGAGAAGAAGAAGAAGAAGAAGAAGAAGAAGAAGAAGAAGAAGAAGAAGAAGAAGAAGAAGAAGAAGAAGAAGAAGAAGAAGAAGAAGGGAAGAAGAAGAAGAAGAAGAAGAAGAAGAAGAAGAAGAAGAAGAAGAAGAAGAAGAAGAAGAAGAAGAAGAAGAAGAAGAAGAAGAAGGGGGAGACTAAGAAAGAACAAGAAAAAAATAACAGCAGCAGCAGCAGAAGAAGAGGGGGGAGAGGAGGTGGAGGATGAAGAAGAGGACGAATGGGTTATAGCAGCAGACGAAGAAGACAAAAACCGCCTAACCTAATCCACCTCGCTGTAAAGATTGCATTGCTTCGTGTAACTTTCTCTCCACAACAAACACAAACCGCGACTCTTTCCCCGAACAACAGACAAAAAGTAAACACAACATACGTCTCCCTCATTAAGACAAATAGCTGTGGGCTTAGAGGAAGAGAAGTCAATGAAACACAAGCCCAGATGTGATTAGGGCAGACATGTTGGCATTTGTCAAGCCCTTGTCAAACCTATCCTGGCGCGTGAGTTTGTTTGCGGGTGGCAACAGTGCTGTGTGGTGAAATGTGAAGCCGGCAACTGCAGAAGTCACATTCTGCCGTTTGTTTGGGCAGAAATGGGGCGCTTAGGTCAGCAATTATCTCACGTTGCGTCGGAGAGAGTGCTGACAGTACGCATGCGTGTAGTCTCAAAGATAAACTGAGATTACAGTGATAAGTCGATGAAAGCTCTTCATTTTCTTGGTTTTCTTCTTTCTTTTTTTCTTCGTTTCCTCCTTCTTCCCTCTTCTTCTTACTCCTTCTTCTACCTTTTTCTTCTCCCTTTGTTCCTTCTTCTTTCTTTTTCTTCTTCCTTCCTTTTCCTGAAAATGCCATTGACATCCATCCATCCATCATGTGCCATGCCGGTAAGCGTGGGCGGTAATGTTTTGTCATTTCACTCGATCACCAGAGTCGTGGATCAGCTCCGTGTTTCTGTCTCGACCATGCCACGAGGCCAAGCCATCCAGATATTTGCTTCTAGGTCTTCCTCTTGGTCTGTTCCCTTCGATCTTACCAGTTGTCACCAAGTTCTCCAATCCATTTCTTCTCATAACATGCCCAAAAAATGTTGACTGTCTGCGTCTAATGTCTCTAATCAGTTTACTATCTTCGTATGTTTCTTGAAGGACCTGTTCATTGGTCTTTCTGGCTGTCCATGGTATTCTTTGCATTTTCCTCAGAAACCACATTTCTACAGCCATCAGATGTTTTTCAGCTTGACTGCTCATTGTCCAAGCTTCACATCCATATAAAAGTGCAGGCTCTATGTAGCACCTCAACACTCTTTTTCTCGTTTCAATTGACATCTTTTTATTGGTCAATATATTTTTCATCTTGCTAAAGGCTACCTTTGCCATGGCGATACTGGTTCTAATCTCTTCAAGTTCTAATCTCTTCAAGGCATCTCCCATCAGATGTTATTACTGTTCCGAGATAATTGTAAATGATTTTGTATAAATAAAGACACACCAGAAAAAGATATCAGATTAAGAATACAGACGGGTTGTTAAAATTTTATAATACTTGGAAATTATGGACGTCAAAGGAAATCAAACTTAGTACAACACTTAGAAGATTCAATTATAGCGTTAAATAAGTACTGCTGTATGGGGCAGGAACACAGAGAAAGGCTAAAACTATTACAAATAACTAGGGGTTAACGTCTTTCTCCGTAATCCCGTATATCGACGTGATGAACGTAACCTGCGCGAGAATCGGTAGCGGTTCTCGCCGCGTTGGTAACTTACGGGGTATTGAGCCGGTCGGTCGTTCAGAAAGCAATGGCAAACTACTGAGCGTAATCTTGCCAAGAAATCAACAATAAGCTGAAAGATGTTGATGTTGACAGCGATGTCTTGTAAAGGATATGCGAACAAAACATAAATTACAAATAAACTATAAATCTTGACTAAGTGGTGCCTGCGCAAAAAAGAAGGAACAAAATGGTATGACCAAATCTCCAATGTTGAACTCATGGCGAGAACCAGACAAATACCATTTTTCCAACTTGTGCCATGACGGTAAGTGTGGGCGGTCATAATTCGCCATGTCACTTGATCACCAGAGTCGTGAATCAGTTCAGTTTTCTTTCTCGACCATGCCACGTGGTCAAACTATCCAGGTATTTACTTCTCTGTCTTCCGCGTGTTCTCTTCCCCTCGATTTTGCCAGTTTTGTCACCAAGTTCTCCAATTTATCTTTTCTCATAACATATCCAAAATATTTTGACTGTCTACTTGTAATTTCTCTAATCAATTTACGATTCTCATTTGTTTCTTGCAGTACTTGTTCATTGGTTGTTCTGTCTGTTCATGGTATTCTTTGCATTCTCCTCAGAAACCACATTTCCACAGCCATAAATATTTTTTCCCCAACCTGACTGATCATTGTCCAACTTCACATCCACACAAAAGTACAGGCTCTATGTAGCACCTCAACACTCTTTTTCTCGTTTCATTTGGCATCTTTTTATTGGTCAGTATGTTTTTCATCTTGCTAAAGGCTACTTTCGCCATAGCCAATGAACCAATCGATGAAGAAAAGTAGTTGGCGCTTGGAATGTCATACATTAAGACAATCGGAGAATAACATAAGTAGATCAGCCATAGTATGGAAACAACAGAATAAAAGAAACAGAGGAGGCGCTAACTCACAGATAAGAGAAGTAGAAGAGGTAACTAACTAACGAACTAACTAACTATCGAACGAACTAACGAACTAACGAACTAACGAACTAACGAGCTAACTAACTAACTAACTAACTATCTAACTAACTAACTATCTAACTATCTAACTAACTGACTATCTAACTAACTAACCATCCAACCAACCAACCAACTAACTATCTATCTAACCAACCAACCAACCAACCAAGTACCTAACTATCTAACCAACCAACCAACCAACCAACTAACCAACTAACCAACTAACTATCTAACCAACCAACCAACCAACCAACTAACCAACTAACCAACTAACTAACTAACTATCTAACCAACCAACCAACCAATTAACTAACTAACTATCTAACCAACCAACCAACCAACTAACTAACTAACTAACTAACTATCCAACCAACCAACCAACCAACCAACTAACTAACTAACTATCTAACCAACCAACCAACCAACCAAAGAACCAACCAACCAACCAACTAACGAACCAACCAACTATCTAACCAACCAACTATCTAACCAACCAACCAACCAACTATCTAACCAACCAACCAAAGAACCAACCAACCAACCAACCAACCAACTAACGAACCAACCAACTTTCTAACCAACCAACCAACCAACTATCTAACCAACCAACCAACCAACCAACCAACTATCTAACCAACCAACCAACCAACTAACTAACTAACTAATTAATTAACTAACTAACTATCTATCTAACTAACTAACTAACTACCTAACTATCTAACTAACTAACTAACTAACCAACCAACCAACTAACTAACTAACTATCTAACCAACCAACCAACCAACTAACCAACTAACTAACTATCTAACCAACTAACTAACTATCTAACAAACTAACCAACTATCTAACCGACCGACCGACCGACCGATCGACCGAGCGACCGACCGAACGACTGACTGACTGACTGACTGACTGACTAACTAACTAACTAACTAACTAACTAACTAACTAACTCAGAGAAGTAGAAACAGACATTAACAACATGGTAAGGGCATGCACAGAGCTGCCTGGGATAGCTACAGATAAGGGGCTTGGAATGAGTTGGTTGAGGGTTAACAACCCAATGAGAGAATATAGGGTAAATGAAGACAAGATGCCGGGAGTTTTAGTAGCAGAGTTTGTCTGCAGGCCCAGGGGTCACATGTTCCAATTCCCTCCGAAGTGGGGATTGCTTTTGTTTCTTCATATTGACCTGGGCTTGCAGGTTGGCTTAGCCTAAAATGGATATAAACAATATTTTGGGAAGTAAATGCGGTCAGCGTGATATTGACCCCACAACCTGGTTGATCTATATTATGCTGTCTTCCTCTTCCTGCTGTTCGTGATAAGTTGCCTTTGTGTCTTTATAAGTCAAGTCAAGGAAGCTTGACTTTCACTGAGGCGTTTGGGGAATATGGTTCTAGCTTCATATGTGTATAGCCTGATCAAAACTGGAATGGTGATGTCAGTATCGCACGGGCCGCCTTTATTTTCCAAGACACTTCCTGTTATCCTAATTCGAACTCATGACCACCGGGGCGGTAGGAAATCAGTTTCTGACCTAGACAGTCACGTACAGAGCATTTCAAAGCAGTCACGTTTCGAGAGATTACCTACCCTCTTCTTCAGGCCACAAGAATTATCCACAAAAACAACCATATCACACACATAATGAACTTTTACATCTCACTCATATTGTGAAATATATACAGCATTATACTGCAGACGTTGATGTCTAGGCAAGTTTACGATCAATAGTTTGTCAATGCTTCCTGAACGACCGGCTCCCATACCAACACGTCAAAACCCAGCGCAACGTGGGTAAATAATTAGTGGTAAGTGATTAGTGGTAAATCACATAAACACACCAGGTGAAACAACAATAAAATGAAGACAACGTGTTTAAATTTCTGATTCTGTATCGTATCCATTTAATCGCGAATAATTCACACATACAAGATGACATAACACCACAATAAAAACATTTTAAGTTTATAATTTTCCACATTTCTTTCTAAGTTAATTGGCAATCACTAACATATAACATGTAACATCACAATAAAATAGTAGTATTGTGTCCATCTTTCTAATCCTCTTACCTGTCTTTTAAAAAAAAAAACAATGACTCATACATATCACATGACCCCACACACGCATACACCTGTCAGACGAACAACAGTCTCCAAGCACCAGGATCACTTCCACGCTATTCCATTCTGCAGTTAGCACAAAGGACACATATCCTGGTCACGGCACCTCCGCTAACAATGGACAGATGACACAATAGATATTCTCTCTCTACTTTCAATATCTGTGTACCGTGATAAACATGTTGAACAACTTTTGAATGCTTCTTTACGCTCTTTTTCACTGCTCATCATCAGCGAAATGTGAGGAAAATAATATCGTAAATGTCATCTATTTGCACTTTTCAACACTATATATTTATAAAGAAGTCACATCTGCATAATGAGTACAATGAATAGTATATGTCAACACAGAAGCCACAAACAATATGTTGCACGATTTATTGCCTGACATATTTCGCTGCCTCTCGACAGGTGCATACTGCAGTTGTACATCACATGACGTGAATGGATGAGTTCTATTTTGGCTGAAATACATAACATACACTCAAAGACATTGTTGGGAAGTGGAGCACATCTTGGAGGTACCAAATGCACATTTCTCAGAAACGAGGATTATTTAGAATATAATTAAATCGCCACAGTGGTTTGGAAAGAAAAGTGATGGAAGACGTGGTTACTTACAGAAGAACATGAGTCGACCAGGAAGACGGCTGACACAGTACATGGGCGTGCATGAGGTAGGTGACATGGCAAGAGATCGAGAGGTGATTAGATGCGCCGTGATGAGAGTTAGTTAGTTAGTCTTTCCTCTTGAGCCCAAGGCGTCGCATAGGGCAGAAGTCATGGCTCCCCATGTTTGGCGGTTCGCTGATACCCGTTGTAGATCTTGGATGTTCACTTGGCCGTTGAATGAGCTTTCTCTGATGATGGTTCTACGCAGGGTCTCTCTTGGTCTTCCCCATTTTCTTTTCCCTACTGGTGACCACATGAGGGCTTGGTAGGGGAGTCTTGTCTTGTGATGAGAGTGACGTTCTGCAAATGGCCTCCTACATGATTGTGATTTATTTCATTATTTTAGCGTCGTTAGTAGTTGTGTTGGAAGCCTGGACAGTGGACACGCAAATAGAAAGTCAAATAGAGGACCTGGAGATGTGGATATACACAAGAATATGCCATATTTCATGGAAACAAAGACAGTCAAATACAGAGGATTTAGAAAAACTGGGAATGAAAAGAGAGTTGATAAAAGACATAACGATGTTATAAACACCATACTAGATGGTAAAGTAGAAGGCAAGAAAGAAAAAGTGGGAAGATAACATCAAGAGACTAATTTGATTTGATTTGATGTGATTTGATTTGATTTAACTTTATTTTTAAAGGGTAACAAACTGGCCACGCAAGCCCGTCCTACATTCGAACCTTCCAGTCACTCATCTTTCGTTCATCAATAGCGCCTGATACATGTTCATCGTAAAAACATTGTCAAATGAATGTTGTAAACAAGAGATGGACGAACAGCAACCTGACAGAATATATAACCAAGGAGCGAGACAGATAGTGTTGGAGATCCACTGTAGCCACCCTTCATTGTGGAGACGGCATATGATTGATTGATTTAATGTCTTTACTGTCTAGGATATGCACTACTGAAGAGCACAAATGAGAGCGAAACTCGAGTCTAGTGCTTCCACATTGACGTGGATAGGCCTTAGGTTCATACCAGAGTGCGATCAGCGTTGCCAGTAGTGGGTTGTGCTCAATATTAAAAAATCTCAAATCCCGAAACAACAAATAAATCAATTTGAGTATTGCTCACTGGACCTTTGGCGGCCTGGTGTGCCTTGCCAGTGAGAAGACCTGATCGTTCGGGTCCACATCGATTGACGGATGTCAGTCGCGGCGATCGGGCAAATCTTGAGCTACAGCCTACGATGGGTGACGTTGTGGAATTATGTTGTGATAATTTGGCCGTGTCCAGCGTGTGCCGCGTGGTCTAGTGTTTACACACCCGCTTCACACGCCAGTGATCCGGGGTTTGTTTCCGGGTCCGGTCAAGGATATGCACTACTGAAGAGCTCAAATGAGAGCGAAACTCGAGTCTAGTGCTTCCACATTGACGTGGATAGGCCTTAGGTTCATACCAGAGTGCGATCAGCGTTGCCAGTAGTGGGTTGTGCTCAATATTTAAAAATCTCAAATCCCGAAACAACAAATAAATCAATTTACTGTCTATGTTTTCAGAACCACAATAGCCAGATTGGGACCAACAACTTGGCCACATCAAGTCCCCAAACTTACTGGATAAACACGAAATTTGAAAGGCCATTTTTAGAAGAACACAGACACAATATAAAACAAAATATATGATGTTGCGTTGAGAGACTTTCATCAGCAATCAAATAACGACAAACAAGTAACAAACAGAACAAAGATAAAGGTATAATAGAGTCTTTAATTTCCTGCATCAACTCTACTGATCATATTCATCCATGCCACCGTCTCAATTCATCCAGCATAATTTCTTTTGGTCTGCCTCTGCCTCATTTCCCCTCGATCTTTCCAGTTGTCACGATGTTCTCCAATGCCTCTCTTCTCGTCACATGACCAAAGAAAGCTGTTTGGCATTTTCGTATTGTAGTATATAATGTTCTAGTTTCATTATCCTCTTTCAGGCAATCGTTGTCAGTTACCTTTGCAGTCCAAGGAATTCGCAACTTTTGTCTCAGGAACCACATCTCTTTTGCTTCCATGTTCTTCCTAATTTGTTCACTTACACTCCAAGATTCACTGCCATACAGCAAAACAGGTTCTATATAGCACTCCGTCACTCTTTCTTACATTCAATGATAGTTACATATTGCATAAGATTCTCTCCATTTTCTTAAATGCAGCTTTTGCTTGCCCCGTTCGGCTCTTAATCTCTGTTCTGCATCTTCCATCTGATGTTATTAATGCCCCTAAGCATTTAAAATCTCTTAAATGTGTTTTGTCATGAAGTCTTGGGAAGATACTGTGGTTGTTACCCCTTGACTTCCATATCCACATGGGGGTCTGTTACCTCAGCCTTTGACAGCCATTTCAGAATGTCATGACAAGTGAGTGCCCTGCTCTGCTCAGCTGCGGAGCAGCTTATTTATCTCATCCACTTATTCCAGTGGATACTCGGTCCCCAATGCTGCGCTAGTCACACCGTGCTGTTTCCATCCTCTACCACTGGGAGGTGCAGTTGGGATTTTCCCTTCCTAAAGTTATGGTCTGCCGGCTCCCTGGCCGAGGAGTAAGCAGCTTTCTCCGTAATCCCGAATACTCTCTTGGTTGACGTGAGTGCACGAGAATTGGAAGCGGTTCGAGTCGCACCAGTGACTTATGAGAGTATGGAGCCGGTCGCTCAGAAAGTCGTGGCGTGCTGATGAGCGTAATCTAGCCTAGGAATCAACATACAGCTGAAAGATGCTGGTGTTGACCGCAATATCCTGAAACAGGATGGAAACGCGGAAAAAAAACAAAGTTATGGTCCATGATGACCAAAACTCTCTAGTACTTGTATAGCATTCTGAAATTTGTGGAGGTCAAATGAAATTAAAAGTTTACACAAAACTTAGAATATACAATTTCAACGTTAAATCATTATTATTGTATGGATCAGAAATACGGTGTCTCATTTTAATGGAGAACGACTGTTACCATTACCAATTAACTGCACACATTCATTGCTCCTTGGTTCCTGCGCAAAATAGGAATAAAGTGGTACTAGAGAATGGCCAATGTGGAGCTGATAGAGAGAACTAGAAACACCGGCGACCAAGAGATGAAGAAAACACGTTGACACTGAATAGGACATACATTGAGTAACCCTGAGAATAGTATAACTAGACAGGCTGTTTGAAATCCACAGGTAGAAATAAATAGAGGAAGTCTTAAAGAGACGGGGAGATGAGACGTAGAGACAGACATGATTAGTATGAGGAAGACATAGATTGAGTTGCATGGGATAGCTAGCGATAGAAGGGCGTGGACTGCCTTGTTTAATGGCCTATCTACCAATGGAGTAACGGGAGAAAGCGAGAGATGCTACAGAAACTTCTAGATAACAGGATTTAATCAACATAAAATGGCTAAACAACCTCCTTATTCTGGTTTCGTTCACGCATATCGTGTTTGCGTGGCATCATGATTTCTGTGATGCGCTTCCTGGCTGGTTACCTCCGTCTTCAGCAGTTTTCTTTTACTCGGGTATATTGTGGTCTTACTCGAATTTGACATGTATATATGTACACATGTGTCTTCGCGTGTATGTACTTGCGTACATTTCTAGAGGAGTCTGGTTTTACGGCGCAAAAGATTCGCCGTGGCCTCCTCAGTTAAAACAGTTCCGCCACGTGAAGACCAGAAGCTGGACTGTTGCTGCCAGAGGTGATGAATGCTCAAGCCACGGCAGTATTTTGCAAGGTTGAGCGCATACCTTCAACACTGCTCTCCCGGCTGTAACCACAATTTGGAACCGCTAAACAACCAGGAAAGAATGTGATATTGAAAAGATGTACAGGTGACGCACCCGAAGCTTTCAGGAACAACAATGTAACTTCTTCAGTAAAACAACGCAACAAATAAATAGAATGCACCTTCCTGAATTACCGTGCCTGCATTTTCTCCTCCCCAAGAGTAAACATTGAATCAAGATAGGACATTGCACTTAGACATCCATTCCTCTGTACCATTACGAGGAAAAAAGTGTAATCTACGTTGCCGAGTTCTCACCTACATAAATTTCGGGGCGTAAACAAGCCAGGGCGAAGCCAACCTGCATACTCGGCACACGTGTGGGTCATTAAAAAGCCAATTAATCACTGAAGTACATTATCGGGGCAAATCTAGACCGTACCCGGGCTGCGCGATAACGTTTCCACCTCGGAAAAATGTTCTTCTTTAGTGAAGTTTTATTATACGCAAGACTGGAGATACTGTTGTTTTTGTTTTAGGTCGGTGGGTTTTATCTGTTTACAGTAACATTTGTACTTTACATACACACACGCAAGCGCGCGCACATACACACATATATAATAATGTCGCTGTAGAACAGTGGCTAGAAGCTGGCCTGCCTTCCTGTAGGTGACCGGTTCGAGTTCGCATTGAGGCGGATGCTTAAAGTTGACCAGGGCTCCCAGGTGGAACCAGCCTAAAGTTGACCAGAGCTCCCAAGTGGACCCAGCCTAAAGTTGACCAGAGCTCCCAAATGGACTCGCCTAAAGTTTACCAGAGCTCCCAGATGGAACCAGCCTAAAGTTGACCAAGGCTCCCAAGTGGACCCAGCCTAAAGTTGACCAGAGCTTCCAAGTGGACCCAGCCTAAAGTTGACCAATGCTCCCAGGTGGAACCAGCCTAAAGTTGACCAATGCTCCTAGGTGGAACCAGCCTAAAGTTTACCAAGGCTCCCAGGTGGAACCAGCCTAAAGTTGACCAAGGCTCCCAGGTGGAACCAGCCTAAAGTTGACCAAGGCTCCCAGGTGGAACCAGCCTAAAGTTGACAAAGGCTCCCAGGTGGGACCAGTCTAAAGTTGACCAAGGCTCCCAGGTGAAACCAGCCTAAAGTTGACCAGAGCTCCTAAGTGGACCCAGCCTAAATTTGACCCCGGTTCCCAAGTGGACCCAGCCTAATGTTGACCAGAGCTCCCAAGTGGACCCAGCCTAATATGGCTACCAGGAAATGTCCTGGGAAGTCAAGGCGGTCAGTGTGACCATATCACGCCTTGGGTGCCGATTGGCGTGTACAAATATGGGTCAAGCTCCATGTGTCCAATACACTATAGGGCATGTAAGTGTGTGCTCCTCTTGCAGCTTGGTCATTGCCATCGTGTAATTTCACATGTATACGACGGGAGAATGGCAAAGTCAAAGTGTAACATTATAACCAGTCATTCAAAGTGTTGTTCAAGACAGGTACGAACTCAATGATAGTCAGCAGTTCTGTACCCTGACAATGTCAACTCTTCTAAGATCATGACAATTGGAGGAAACACCCTGTTAAACCCACACAGAGCTACGGCATCTTGGGCAGTTATCATTATGATCCGTGGCATACAGTATATACGATCCATGGCAGTCGCATTCCATTACATGAAATGATATTAAGATAGTACAAGAGCGTAACATACGGAGCAAGAGAGAAAGACAGACCAAGGAAAAGGTCTTAAGTAGGCATGATGAGATTAGCAAAGCAAAAATGTGTGTTGTTCGTCTACCACAAATGACGAAGATCACTCATCATCCCATGAGATCAATGAGTATGAATACGAAGGTGAGTAACTACGATGGCAGACATACAACCGGAAAGATTTTCGGCAGTACAGACAATTGATGATAGTAAGACCACAGAGCGGTTATACGGAGTTTATTTTTCTGGTTTTTCTCTCCGTTGATTTGCCAGTATGATTTCTGTTTCCTCAAAAGACTGCATTTCGCTAAGCAAGTGCACACCAGCTGTATCGGTGTTGTTCAGAGTCTGCCACGTGTTTGTATTGATGCCATGGGACTTAGAGAAGTCTTGCCGGTGTGTCATCTTATCATCTCATTTCATCTTGATCCTCTTGTACGTTGCGGTGTCGAGGTGAAGCATAAACAGCGGTCGAGTGCCCGTTTATGAGCTTCGTATATCGCGATTCCCATGGATTCTGTTATTCCTTCTGTCCATCGTTTATATGGTCGGCCTCTTCTTCTGGATTAGTTTGGTCTGTACATCATTGCTTGTTGTGGTATACTGTTAGTTGGTAGCCTAGTTATATGGCCAAAATATTTAACTTGCTATTTTCTGATTAAATCTAGCGCTGCTATAACCCACAATGTAGTCCTGACTTCATAATTTCTGATTTTCTCTCTTCATGATGCATTGAGTATTCTTCTCAGGAATCTCATTTCTGTTGTGATTGTTCTTTTCTCTTTTTATGCCATTGTCTAGGTTTGGTATTAGTAGCATAGAGTTGGTAGGAAGATTGTGGTGTAGAGTGTTTGTTAGTATCTATTGATACGTGTTTGCTCTTTATTATTGGTAACATTTTTCCAATGAGTTGGGATGCCTTATTGCATGTATGTTTGATCTCGTCTTCTGATTTGTCAGTTAATGATATTGTACTTCATAAATACGTGAAGCTTTTTACTTGTTTCAGGGGGTATTCTTTTTAGATGAATGTGTATTGCTTATTCTTCTTTGGTTCTTACCTGTGCACGTGTAGCTTTTATGTTTTTTTGCCACCTTGAAACAACATGTGTGCTGTTGGTGAGGTAGCGGATTCAATAACTACACTGATCAGTTGGATTAAAATGTTGACTTCTCGACCTTGATTAAGTTTCAAGTACCTCATAAGTGGAAGATGTGTATCAATATTGAGGAACATTGGTAATAAGGAAAGCTACCCTACGCGCCAAAGTTGGTCCAGTGCGGACTACGCTAGTGTTCAAAACGAGCGAAGAAAAGAAGACTACACAACTATAAGAGAGAGACAAGCAGTATCATCTGGTCATAGAATGAGAAGAGACTCGCTGGATAACATGAAGAAAAGAAGACTACACAACTATAAGATAGAGACAAGCAGTATCATCTGGTCATAGAATGAGAAGAGACTCGCTGGATAACATGAAGAAAAGAAGACTACACAACTATAAGAGAGAGACAAGCAGTATCATCTGGTCATAGAATGAGAAGAGACTCGCTGGATAACATGAAGAAAAGAAGACTACACAACTATAAGATAGAGACAAGCAGTATCATCTGGTCATAGAATGAGAAGAGACTCGCTGGATAACATGAAGAAAAGAAGACTACACAACTATAAGATAGAGACAAGCAGTATCATCTGGTCATAGAATGAGAAGAGACTCGCTGGATAACATGAAGAAAAGAAGAATACACAACTATAAGATAGAGACAAGCAGTATCATCAGGTCATAGAATGAGAAGAAACTCGCTGGATAACATGAAGAAAAGAAGACTACACAACTATAAGATAGAGACAAGCAGTATCATCTGGTCATAGAATGAGAAGAGACTCGCTGGATAACATGAAGAAAAGAAGACTACACAACTATAAGATAGAGACAAGCAGTATCATCTGGTCATAGAATGAGAAGAGACTCGCTGGATAACATGAAGAAAAGAAGACTACACAACTATAAGATAGAGACAAGCAGTATCATCTGGTCATAGAATGAGAAGAGACTCGCTGGATAACATGAAGAAAAGAAGACTACACAACTATAAGATAGAGACAAGCAGTATCTTCTGGTCATAGAATGAGAAGAGACTCGCTGGATAACATGAAGAAAAGAAGACTACACAACTATAAGAGAGAGACAAGCAGTATCATCTGGTCATAGAATGAGAAGAGACTCGCTGGATAACATGAAGAAAAGAAGACTACACAACTATAAGAGAGAGACAAGCAGTATCATCTGGTCATAGAATGAGAAGAGACTCGCTGGATAACATGAAGAAAAGAAGACTACACAACTATAAGAGAGAGACAAGCAGTATCATCTGGTCATAGAATGAGAAGAGACTCGCTGGATAACATGAAGAAAAGAAGACTACACAACTATAAGAGAGAGACAAGCAGTATCATCTGGTCATAGAATGAGAAGAGACTCGCTGGATAACATGAAGAAAAGAAGACTACACAACTATAAGAGAGAGACAAGCAGTATCATCTGGTCATAGAATGAGAAGAGACTCGCTGGATAACATGAAGAAAAGAAGACTACACAACTATAAGATAGAGACAAGCAGTATCATCTGGTCATAGAATGAGAAGAGACTCGCTGGATAACATGAAGAAAAGAAGACTACACAACTATAAGAGAGAGACAAGCAGTATCATCTGGTCATAGAATGAGAAGAGACTCGCTGGATAACATGAAGAAAAGAAGACTACACAACTATAAAAGAGAGACAAGCAGTATCTTCTGGTCATAGAATGAGAAGAGACTCGCTGGATAACATGAAGAAAAGAAGACTACACAACTATAAGAGAGAGACAAGCAGTATCTTCTGGTCATAGAATGAGAAGAGACTCGCTGGATAACATGAAGAAAAGAAGACTACACAACTATAAGAGAGAGACAAGCAGTATCATCTGGTCATAGAATGAGAAGAGACTCGCTGGATAACATGAAGAAAAGAAGACTACACAACTATAAAAGAGAGACAAGCAGTATCTTCTGGTCATAGAATGAGAAGAGACTCGCTGGATAACATGAAGAAAAGAAGACTACACAACTATAAGAGAGAGACAAGCAGTATCTTCTGGTCATAGAATGAGAAGAGACTCGCTGGATAACATGAAGAAAAGAAGACTACACAACTATAAGAGAGAGACAAGCAGTATCATCTGGTCATAGAATGAGAAGAAACTCACTGGATAACATGAAGAAAAGAAGACTACACAACTATAAGATAGAGACAAGCAGTATCATCTGGTCATAGAATGAGAAGAGACTCGCTGGATAACATGAAGAAAAGAAAACTACACAACTATAAGATAGAGACAAGCAGTATCATCTGGTCATAGAATGAGAAGAGACTCGCTGGATAACATGAAGAAAAGAAGACTACACAACTATAAGATAGAGACAAGCAGTATCTTCTGGTCATAGAATGAGAAGAGACTCGCTGGATAACATGAAGAAAAGAAGACTACACAACTATAAGAGAGAGACAAGCAGTATCATCTGGTCATAGAATGAGAAGAGACTCGCTGGATAACATGAAGAAAAGAAGACTACACAACTATAAGAGAGAGACAAGCAGTATCATCTGGTCATAGTATGAGAAGAGACTCGCTGGATAACATGAAGAAAAGAAGACTACACAACTATAAGATAGAGACAAGCAGTATCATCTGGTCATAGAATGAGAAGAGACTCACTGGATAACATGAAGAAAAGAAGACTACACAACTATAAGATAGAGACAAGCAGTATCATCTGGTCATAGAATGAGAAGAGACTCGCTGGATAACATGAAGAAAAGAAGACTACACAACTATAAGAGAGAGACAAGCAGTATCATCTGGTCATAGAATGAGAAGAGACTCGCTGGATAACATGAAGAAAAGAAGACTACACAACTATAAGATAGAGACAAGCAGTATCATCTGGTCATAGAATGAGAAGAGACTCACTGGATAACATGAAGAAAAGAAGACTACACGACTATAAGATAGAGACAAGCAGTATCATCTGGTCATAGAATGAGAAGAGACTCGCTGGATAACATGAAGAAAAGAAGACTACACAACTATAAGATAGAGACAAGCAGTATCATCTGGTCATAGAATGAGAAGAGACTCGCTGGATAACATGAAGAAAAGAAGACTACACAACTATAAGATAGAGACAAGCAGTATCATCTGGTCATAGAATGAGAAGAAACTCACTGGATAGCATGAAGAAAAGAAGTCTACACAACTATAAGAGAGAGACAAGCAGTATCATCTGGTCATAGAATGAGAAGAGACTCGCTGGAGAACATGAAGAAAAGAAGTCTACACAACTATAAGAGAGAGACAAGCAGTATCATCTGTTCATAGAATGAGAAGAGACTCACTGGAGAACATTGTGTTATCGGTAGAAGAGCAGAGATCGAAAGGACAGAGACAGGCGGAGATAAATTATGCTCGATGATGTAAGACGATGTTAAAAGTTAGTTGCATATACTTTACAGGACGTTGCAGTCAACACCAGCATTTTTTGCTGTTGTGATCTCTTGGCAAGTTTACGTTCAATAGTTTGCCATTGCTTACTGAACGACTGGCTCCCATACCTTTTCGTAAAAAAAAAAAAAAAAAACGTAAGGCGTTCTACTGCCAAATCGCGTGCAGCTGTGTTTCGAACGCGGGTAAAGGGATTACGAGCTGCATTCGTAAAACCTTCGCCACGGAGCCGGGGTAAGACTATGGCATAGAGGAATAACAACATTAGATTGTATCCTGAACATCAAGGACCGAGATCTGTGGACATATAGAAAAGCCCACGCCAATTTGCACTGCACATGATGATAGTGATGATCTGTGGCGGCAGACTGAAGCACTTAAAGAAGTATCCATGTTTGACAAAAGTGACCACTATAAGAGAAAGTGACAAAAAGTGACAACTATAAGAGAGAGACAAGCAGTATCATCTGTTCATAGAATGAGAAGAGACTCACTGGAGAACATTGTGTTATCGGTAGAAGAGCAGAGATCGAAAGGACAGAGACAGGCGGAGATAAATTATGCTCGATGATGTAAGACGATGTTAAAAGTTAGTTGCATATACTTTACAGGACGTTGCAGTCAACACCAGCATTTTTTGCTGTTGTGATCTCTTGGCAAGTTTACGTTCAATAGTTTGCCATTGCTTACTGAACGACTGGCTCCCATACCTTTTCGTAAAAAAAAAAAAAAAAAAACGTAAGGCGTTCTACTGCCAAATCGCGTGCAGCTGTGTTTCGAACGCGGGTAAAGGGATTACGAGCTGCGTTCGTAAAACCTTCGCCACGGAGCCGGGGTAAGACTATGGCATAGAGGAATAACAACATTAGATTGTATCCTGAACATCAACGACCGATATCTGTGGACATATAGAAAAGCCCACGCCAATTTGCAATGCACATGATGATAGTGATGATTTGTGGCGGCAGACTGAAGCACTTAAAGAAGTATCCATATCTGACAAAAGTGACTCCTTTCCCCCCCCCCCCCCCCCCCTCCCACCACCTCCCAAATCTCTAGACAAAAACAAACTTTCTTTAATTGAAGCCTGGGTATCCGGGCATGAACCATCTTGACGCTACGCGAAAACAATAGAGAAGCATATTGACAAACATGGGCAAACACAAACAGTCCTTGGACAATGTGGTCCAATGTGAACCTCCTGGGAATCCGGGAATACGCCAATTGATACACAAACCGAGCCCAGGGCCACACGAGGTCAGCGACTAGCCTAGAGCACACATCGGCATTTGTTAAGCAAGCGCCGTTGTTTGTGCTTCTCATTGCTACTGTTGACAGATCTGTTAGGGTCGTGAACCCTGACCTTCTACATGGCCTTCAGCACAGGAGTGTTTGCTGAAGACGTAAATTTCAATGGCAGCCATTATTGTGTGTAGTATTGTCATCAGCTTTCAGCTTCTAGACCAGGATATGCTTTTTCCTCTTCTTCGATCATTCCATACTGTTTTGTTTTGGACGTAACTGCGTTGTGCCCATATACTGCAGAGCTGCTATATTTCCATCTTTTAGCCAACACTTCCGACTTCTTTAAGCATTTGTTTACCGGGTTAGCCTTTTATTAAGGAGGATCCACGATCTGAAAGGTGTAACTTCCTCTTCATTCCTTCATCTAGAGACGCTGCCCAATGGAAGGCTCGCTTAGAACAATTCTCACGCATGCAAGTCGACCCTTAAGCAAGGGCAGACTATGTATATTAACCATCATAATATCTATCAG
The DNA here is from genome assembly GCA_963921405.1 of Cepaea hortensis. NCBI lineage: Eukaryota > Metazoa > Mollusca > Gastropoda > Stylommatophora > Helicidae > Cepaea > Cepaea hortensis. The sequence continues at coordinate 13,521,165 of OY992893.1, read as the reverse complement.
CGTGGATGAATGGATAAGAGCGCTCATTCGTAAACATCATGTGTGCTGATACAGAGGTAGCAGTTCTACACCGGTCAATTGGACTAAAATGTTGACTTCTCGTCATTGACTTGGGGATGTAAATTACAAGTACCTTTGAAGTCGGAGTATGTTTGCTTGATGGTAAAAGGGAACGCTAATCCACATACAAAAGTCAGTCCGGTACCTAGAAGCAGTATCAAGTGTATGTACTACGCTTGAGTTCAAAGCAAGCTAACGGAAAAACATAAACAAAAACAGATAAATCATCATAGCCTAGAAAGAATAGTGTGGCAGAGAGTAACCATGGGATCTGGACGATAATCAGTTCTCCGAGAAAAGGCCATACGGACTCATAACCAGATACACCTCAAACCTTTGGTATTGGAACTCTTCACTTGCTGTTGAAGATGAGGACGGAGCACGTATGTGAATGTCCCGAGAGCTGTGATGTCTGTTATTTACTCTATTTATCCATACTTCTCCACCCTCCACCCTCTCCCCTTCCACGCCATCCAAGGAGGCTGACAGAGCATTCTTCTTCTTCTTCTTCTGCGTTCATCCAGAGTTGTTGTTTTTTCGGACGTGATTGCGTTGTGCCTGTTTACAGCAGATCTGCGTCCTTGCGCCGTTAGGCCGACACATCTGACTTCTGCGGGCATTTGTTGACCGGGTTAACCTTTCCGGTGACAGAGCATTGAAACATGATGATTCAGTACTGGGCTAACCCAATACATCATTACCTCCTGCATACTGTCTCCTAGCCTCACTACTGGATCCATTCTATCGATGGCACTACTGCCACTGTCACTGTTTTATGGGCCATCAAGCACCATGGATATTTGTTCCTTAAGTCCCGAAGCCTAAATGAGTATGTGATGTGATAGGACCATATTCTGTAGGCCTGAATGCACGGAGGGATGTGAGGGGGCTAGTCTTTCCCTCACATAGCGGACGACGAACTCAGGCGTCGAACTCTAAACCGACCACGCTCGTGACGTTAACAGAGTAGCTCCCTATCGATTAACACGCCCAGCACCATGGATAGCCGACGACAATCTACAAGTGGATAACAGACGATAATCTACAAGTGGATAGCAAATGGACATCTACAAAATATCGATCTGTTGTAAACAAGCACAACACATTTATGTTACAAACAATGTTTTTTTTTTAAATATCGGAAGAACGAAGAAGAGGAACAAGAACAAGAACGAGAGGATGTAGAACAAAGACAATAAGAACAAGAATACATAAAAGAAAAACAAGAATAAAGCGAAGCGGACGAAGATGAAATATTTCTATTGCATACCATCATCATCATCACCATCATCATCATCATCATCAGCACCACCGCCAACATCATCACCACTATACAACGATTAAACAAATCCTTGCATTTCGAGAAACAAAACATCATTCCGATAGTGAGAGCCAAAGAAAGCCAACAGTCTGAGAACCGTTGCTATATATCCAGCTCTTTCTTACCCCTTTCATCTGGGTGATCCGATATACCAGATTCCATCTTATGTTTAGACCTGGCTTTGAAGTTCAGTTCTGCCCTTAGATTGCGTGTCTTCCACTGTGTATCTCTCTTTGATTTGAGCATAGTTTCTTGGGCAACCTTTTAACCAACAAGTATGTGTTATGTCTGCTCTCATTCTGAGTACTCATCTTTGTTCCCCCCCCCCCCTTCTGCCATGCTTTCCACATACGCTGCTTGGTAACATTAATGCAGCTTACTTGCGTAATGTCTGTATGTGAGTGTGTGTATGTATATACAGGTAGAGCAACATAATAGAGACTTCCATTGGAGTGTGAGTTTAAGCTATCATATATAATAGACCACGGCAACAATGAGGTGAGGTGTCTGGTTTACTTTCTTCTTAGACAATAATTAGACACTTCTAAACTTCAGCGCTACCCAATTCTGGTAAGAAGACAAAAGAATGTGTCAGCCGGTTGGTGTGTTTGACTCTCTGTCTGTCTAGCTATCTCTCTACCTCTCCATCCATCCATTCATTTGTCCTTTTGTCTGTCTGTCTTTCTGTCCGGCCGTCAGCCCGCGCGCCTGTATGTCTGTTTTATTTATATATCTGTCTGATGTTCTGCCTGTCTGCCAATCTGTATTTCTGTCAATCTATCTATCAGCAAGTCCGTGTGTCTATCTGAATCTACTATCCATCTGTCTGTCTGTCTCGACATTCTAGCTTTTTATCCACACCATCATCTTCTTCTAGCTTTCTATCTGACTCCCCCTCCCCCCTCCCTTCTCCCCACTCTATAGAAATACATATTTCTACAATTGACCTAGCCAGTCAGTCTGTGAACCACACCATGGATGTACGTATTTATACAGTTAGCTTAGCTAGTCAGTCTATAAACAACACGCCATGGGTGTACGTATTTATACAGTTAGCTTAGCTAGTCAGTCTATAAACAACACACTATGGATGTACGTATTTATACAGTTAGCTTAGCTAGTCAGTCTATAAACAACACGCCATAGGTGTACGTATTTATACAGTTAGCTTAGCTAGTCAGTCTATAAACAACACACTATGGATGTACGTATTTATAAAGTTAGCTTAGCTAGTCAGTCTATAAACAACACGCCATGGGTGTACGTATTTATACAGTTAGCTTAGCTAGTCAGTCTATAAACAACACACTATGGATGTACGTATTTATACAGTTAGCTTAGCTAGTCAGTCTATAAACAACACGCCATGGGTGTACGTATTTATACAGTTAGCTTAGCTAGTCAGTCTATAAACAACACGCCATGGGTGTACGTATTTATACAGTTAGCTTAGCTAGTCAGTCTATAAACAACACGCCATGGGTGTACGTATTTATACAGTTAGCTTAGCTAGTCAGTCTATAAACAACACACTATGGGTGTACGTATTTATACAGTTAGCTTAGCTAGTCAGTCTATAAACAACACACTATGGGTGTACGTATTTATACAGTTAGCTTAGCTAGTCAGTCTATAAACAACACACTATGGATGTACGTATTTATACAGTTAGCTTAGCTAGTCAGTCTATAAACAACACACTATGGATGTACGTATTCATACAGTTAGTTTAGCTAGTCAGTCTATAAACAACACACTATGGATGTACGTATTTATACAGTTAGCTTAGCTAGTCAGTCTATAAACAACACACTATGGATGTACGTATTTATACAGTTAGCTTAGCTAGTCAGTCTATAAACAACACACTATGGATGTACGTATTTATACAGTTAGCTTAGCTAGTCAGTCTATAAACAACACACTATGGATGTACGTATTTATACAGTTAGCTTAGCTAGTCAGTCTATAAACAACACACTATGGATATACGTATTTACATAGTTAGCTTAGCCAGTCAGTATTTGAACCACACTATGGATGTACGTATTTATACAGTTAGCTTAGCTAGTCAGTTTGTGAACCACACTAGGGATGTACGTATTTATACATTTAGCTAAGCCAGTTAGTCTATAAACCACACTATGAATGTACCTATTTCTACCGTCAGATCAGCCAGCCAGTCCGTGAACCACTCAGCTAACGCTAGTAACAATAGATCACGTAGTTACTTTTTGGGGGGAGCATTTTACAGAGAATCACAATCACAGTTTAACTGCCACTAGAAACTGCCACACGTAGTGTCACAGTAAAATCTGGTGCCGACACCAGGTTGCTAACAATTTCCCACGGCCTTAAAATCAGAAAATAGGCCACTGTATGACCTTTTTTAAATGCGGGAATCTTCTTCTTCTTCTGGCCTTTCTTTCGATATTGCAGCATAGCCCAACAAACAATTCAAGCCAAGCCGTCCTTTCTATCGCTGTCTGCTACAGCTCGCCGCAAGTCCTCCCAATTTTATTCATCCTGCTCTAATTCTCTTCTCCGTGTGGTATTAAGTCTTCCTCTGTTTCGTTTGCCCTCTGTGTTCAGTGAAAAGACTTTGTAGTTATGATATACACAGGTTTTCTCAGTGTGTGTCCTACGTGGCGCTAGCGTCTTTCACTGATCTATGTGGTACTGTGGACAATAAGGGAAGTGACAAGAATATCAAGGGTAGCTGATAGTTAATGTTGTCAGTCCCTCACTGATCCACAGGGATCAAAGAGTTATCACAGGGAATTAAAAAAAAAAAAAAACATATATATATATATATATACACACACACACACACACACACACACGCACAGTGAGAATAGAGATTAAGAGAGTGAGTGAGCTGGGAAAAGAAAGAAGCATATCGAATGATGATGTCAATAGAAACCACACACACGCGCACACACACGCGCACACACACACACACACACACACACATATATATATATATATATATATATATATATATATATATATATATATATATATATATATATATATATATATATATATATATTCCGCTATAATTTTCACATTGGAACTTGTCTTCTTTCTTAAAGATAGGTATCAATAATGACTCTTTCCAGTCATGGGGTAAATCTTCTGCCCTCCAGATTGGTATTATTAGTACGTATAGCTTTAGATGTAATGTATGGCCACCTGCCTTTATAAAGTCAGCAGCATGGAATTTGGAATACCAAGGAAGTTAATCAACATGACCAGACTATGCATGGAAGATACTTATAATATAGTAACATATAAAGGCAGGAAATCAGACCCTTTCCAAATAACATCTGGCTTGAAACGAGGTGATGCACTATCGCCGCTACTCTTCAATCTGGCTCTAGAGAAAGTTGTAAGGAGGGTAAAGGAGGAATGTGATATTGGAGGAACATCCAAGCTGCTTGGTTATGCAGATGATGTAGATATTATAGGGGAAAATGAACAAAAGACATTGGAAATATTGACTCACTTAAAGGAAAAAGCCCAACAGATGGGGCTGGTTATCAACCAAGATAAGATAGAATATATAGTAAATTCAAGAGAAGGAATGGCTAAAAGCTCTGGCCACATACAAATAGATAATATGACCATTAAAAGAACGGAAACATACAAATACCTGGGTACAATCTTCAACTGCTCCAATATCATAAGGGAAGAAATACAAACTAGAATAAACTCTGGAAATAAGATATTCTATGCACTACAACATCTACTAAAATCAAATGCGCTATCTCGTAACACCAAAATCACAATATACAAAACACTGATCATCCCAGTTGTGCTGTATGGCTCTGAAACCTGGAGTAAAACGAAAGGAGACGAAGCCTTGTTACAAACCTTTGAGAACAAAGTTTTAAGACGCATCTTTGGACCCATTAGGGATACACAAAGTGGAGAGTGGAAAAGAAGAAGTAACAAAGACATTTATGATCTGTTTAAGTCCCCGCTAATCACTGGTATCATGAAGGCTAATAGACTACAATGGCTGGGACATATAGAAAGAATGAAAGACAATAGGGAAACAAAACTCACTTAGACTCAAGAAATAAATGACCGTAGACCCCGAGGTAGACCAAGAAGACGGTGGAGAGATAATATTTATACAGATCTACAAGCACTTGGAATCAACGACTGGCAAGAGAAGGTCAACCAGAGAGACGAATGGAGACGGATTGTATCTGCAGCAAAGAACCTCAATGGCTCGGAACGCTGAAGAAGATATATATATATATATCCATCCATTGGCACCTTGCCGTCTTGACAGACGATAGTTTGTGCTTTAAAAAGGCATAATAACTTTTACCTATGGCGGTAGCGAGTGTGACTGATAAGCCAATTTGCGCTGTAAATGTCCGTTCACAGTGGGTGCATCTGAACACGTGGTCATTTCCACCATCATGCACCATCTTACGTCTCAAACGCTTGGTGTGTGACTTTTCTGCAATAATTTTCTCCTTTGACTTTATTCCATTTCTGATATTTGCCCTCCATGCAACACGTTCAGCGGCGACTTGCTCCCAATGTGCATTATCAATGCCTGTATCAATCATGTCCCGCTTACACACATCTTTGTATCGTAGTAGAGGCCGACCCTGAGATCTCTTACCCATCTGTAATTCACCAATAAAGATATCCTTTGGTATTCTACCATCATCCATCCTCCTAAGATCTCTCCATAGCACAAAGCCTGGGCTAAAATATAGAGATCATGTGTTGCCCATGCAGCATGATCCCTCTCTCGGCCTGCCTAGTTCACTCCAGAGGAAAGGTAACACCCCTAAATCTGGAACAAGACAAGCTGCAGAAGCTGCCGGATCAGCAAAGCAATGCTCTAACTGTCCGCCTGTCGGAGCTTCGATCCTAGACCAGTCGCCAACCAAGGCTTAGGGCCTGGTCTGCCCTGCCATGACAATTTTGTCTTTAGCTTGCATTTCCTCGCACCAGGGTAAGGCTTGTACCCTCCCAATTGCGCTCTTCCGCCCGAAGCCGTTGGCACAATGTGGGGTGTCGGGTTTGGTAAGCGCCGCCCAACGTTCGGCGCTAACAGAAACCAGGTAGTACCGTCTACTGTTATACGGTAGCTCAGTCATATCTGACTAAGACCTGACACTCATATATAGTTAGTTAGTTAGTTAGTCACGGTTCCAACTTCACGGCAACAGGTCGTACCCATATTGCTCCGTTCCTGTGCCAGTGAATATCACAAAATGCTCCTCACTGCCCCATGTGAACAATGGAATAGACAGGAGTGTCGGCAAGCCAACAGCCCGCACAGGTACACTGTGCATAATGCCGCCACCAGAATGCCAACACAAATGTCCTCCAAGAAAAATACAGTTCATCGTCGATGAAAACGGCAGTCACCAGAAAGACTTCATTGACCGGGGTTTTATCCCATATGGCTCGGTATCTTTCTGCAGGGCGACCCACCGAAAGCGCCGCACAAAGCACGAACTCCGTAGCTACAGCGACGACTACCAGGAGTCTCCTGAAAAATGCACTCGTGAACTGAAAAGGCAAACCAGTCAATCCAGCAACAGCCGGCCGTCATCGTTTCGAACATGCAGTTCACGCGAATAACAACTGGACAGATGCAAAAGCATTCCACGCGAAATTCACAGCTCACAGTGTCGCGTCACGCACTCACTCAGTAGCAGGGCGACGGAACAATATCCTCCTTAGTCGCCTCTTACGACGTGCATGGTAGGCAACAGTGTTACTATTCTTTGCTCCCCGTATGGGCCCCGGCAATATATATATATATATATATATATATATATGTGTGTGTGTGTGTGTGTGAGTGTGTGTGTGTGTGAGTGTGTGTGTGTGTGTGTGTGTGTGTGTGTGTGTGTTAAACGGCACGCAGGCATGCATACAGTCAGGCAAGCAGGCAGGCAGGGACAACGAACGAACAGACTGGCGGGCAGAGGGAGTGGCGGAGGGACGAAGTGAGTCGTGGGGGGGGGGGGAGGGGGGAGGGATTGACGGGCGGGCGCTCGCGGACGGACGGATGCACGGACGGACCCACCGACCGACCGACCGACCGACTGGCCGACCGACAGACAGATTGATTGATTGATTGATCTTTATTTTAGAAGGGTTACAAATTTAGCACGCAGGCCTGTCTTACATTCGGCCCTTAAAGTCCCTCATCTTTCGTTCATCAATAGTGCATGATGCATTTACATAGGGAAAAAACATTGTCAAATGAATGTTGTAAACACAATGCATATTACCATGTTATGAGACATATCCCCCCACCAACCCACACATCCCCCACCTACCACACATCCACGACACACACACATCCCCCCACCCTGCACATATCCCAGGCATACATTTATGCCCCCCCACATCCACCCATCCCCGCCCACACATCCCCCATATACACAAATCTCCCCTACCACACACACACACATCCCCAACCCCAATCAGACAGACAGACAGACAGACAGACAGGCAGGCAGGCAGGCAGGCAGACAGACAGACAGACAGACTGACAGACAGACAGACAGACAGACAGACAGACAGATAGATAGACAGATAGATAGATAGATAGATAGATAGATAGATAGATAGATAGATAGATAGATAGATAGATAGATAGATAGATAGATAGATAGATAGATAGATAGATAGATAGATAGATAGATAGATAAAAGGAAGACAAGGAAGAAATGAAAAATCCAGGCGGAAAAACACGAAAAGTCTTTAAGACTATGTAAAGTATGCCATTACGTATGAAAATCACCAAGTTTTGTTCGGACAAATGTTACATATTACTCAATACAAAATAACCATATCGCTTTTTAGGGATTTCCCGCAGCTCTGTTTACTTTCCGTATCACTCGTTTCTCTCAGCCTCTGACTCAGTCTTGAGTTTTTGACACTGGCACTTGAGAGTCTGAGAGGATTTGACGCTAAGCCAGCCAATTAACTTCCCCTCGTACACTTTCTGTTTCGCTGATTGCTAACAAAGACAAGTTTCACGTTGCCTAGACACTATCGTGGCAGTAGTTTGCCAGTGTCCCAACGGGGTATGTTTATGGGAATTTTGGTGGTGTAACTTTCAAACGGCGACGCCCATTCAATTATGCATGAGGCATATCCTGGCGCTACCAACAATGGCGGATAGGCATAGGGTCCTTCGAGCCAAATTAGTACCTGAGAGTTGCTGCAGATAGGGATCACCCCCTGCATGACACCATGGATATGGTCAAGGGTCATAGACTAAGACGAGGCAGGTCCTGGATGGCACAAACAGAAATATCTATACGTCAGGTGTGTGATTTAGAGACCATATCTATACGTCAGGTGTGTGATTTAGAGACCATCAATCGTGAAAAAAGAGTGGGTTGAAGTACCGGAAGGCATGACGGACTGGCGTAATGTACTAATAACACTGGGTCCTGAGTGCAGAGAATGGGCAGCGGGTCGCACAGAGTTGGAGGTGCAACAACTGATCCAGACTAATACACATCAAGGTGGCATAGTGGTCTATAGTGTTGAGTTAGTGATGAGAAACAGGCGGAGTGGTTGAGGTTTCATTGCGATAGCTAATGGACGAATCTTGAGGAGGAAGATTCTGGCGTGTGAGGCTGCGGCCTCCAGCGTGAGTTTGGAGGTGGAAACAGTCACAGCGACAGTTCGTTAGAGGAGATCACTGCAACACATATTGTCTTCATCACGGACTTAGGGAGTATGCCAGATGGGGTGAAGAAGGGAATGTTTCACGTAGAGTGGCTGACCTGGCTTCAGAGATCACTGTTTGTGAGAATTGTGTGGATTTTTTGCCCTTACCGTGATGGAGTAAGCACTGGGGAATGAACAGGTTGATGGGCTGGCAGGGAATGCACCTCTTAGTGGTAGATTACTTATGGTCAAAGAGTGGGGCCAGCTGTCTAGACTCTAACCACTACGCCAACGAGTCTCCCAGTACACAATATGGGACAACATGTATTGAAGTTACAAGTATGATTGAATGCCCTAATACACCACCACCAACAAAAACAACAACAACAACAACAACAATGACAAAAAAAACAACAACAACAAAAACAACAACCGAATAAGGCATAATTGTTTGGGTATAAAGTCTCCGAGAAGGAATAGGTATCAAATTTTTTACCAGTTACGTGGTGCTGATGGTGTTACAGTAGTTAGTGCTAGAGAAAAAAAAGAGTTAAGACAGATGTGTAGTGTAGGGAAGTCACAATCCAGGACACAAAGCGTTAAGACAGTTGTGTAGTGTAGTAAAATGGCGAGGGACACTGGTAATAGGCAACTTTAAAAAGTCGCTTAAAAGTCGAGAGGGTCGACTTCATTGCACCGGGTTTTATCCCATACGGCTCGATCTCTTTCCGCAGCACGGAAAGCGTCGCACAAAGCACGAACTCCGTAGCTCTAGCGACGACCCACAGGAGTCTCCGAAAAATTTAACTCGTGAACCGAAGTTTCGCGGCCCGGAATCAAACCCACAACCTACGGAGCCCGAGTCAAACGGCCTGATCACTTCACCACGGAGACTCCGGTAATCTAATCCACATACAAAAATGAGTCCAGTGCTTTAGAATTATTAGCACGTGTATGGACTACGCTTGGGTTCAGAGAGAGAGAACAAAAAAAAAACTTAGTGAAATAAACATAGTTAATGTACATCACAGACAGACAGACACACAGACAGCCACAGACAGACACACAGACAGTCACAGACAGAAACGAACTAGTGAGTAATAGAAACGTGTACTTGTATGTTAAACAAAGATTGGCAGGTCTACCCATTCACACTTCATCATGAAAATCCCGTGTGTTGCCGGGGCCCATAAGGGAAGCAAAGAATAGCAACACTGCAGCCTACCACGCATGTCGTAAGAGGCGACTAAGGAGGCTTGATGGTTCCGTCGCCCTGCTACTGAGTGAGTGCGTGGCGCGACACTGTGAGCTGTGAGTTTCGTGTGAAATGCTTTTGAATCTGCCCAAGGTCTTTTGGAACGTGACTGCATGTTCGGAGCGATGGCAGATGGCTATGTCCCAGAGTTGACCGGTTTTTGCCTTATGCAGAAATGCGTGGCTGCTGGGCTTCTGGTTGACTGCCACTGCCATTGATGATGAACTGTATTTCGTGGACTGTGTGGGTGAACATCTAGGAAACATCCAGATGGGAAAATGACTGCCGATTCCATCAGAAATGAACTGGGTGCTTTGTGGGGAACTATTGTGTTGACATTCTGGTGGCGGCATTATGCACAGTGTATCTGTGCGGGCTGTTATTTGTCGAGACTCCTGTCTTTTCCACTTTTCACATTGGGCAGTGGGGAGCGTTTTGTCTGATATTCACTGGCACAGGAATGGGGCATAATGGGGACTACCCGTTGCTGTGAAGTTGGAACTGCGACTAACTAACTAACTAACTTCATCATGAAAGCTAATCTACCCACCGACCAACCTACTTACTTACATATTTCAATAACTGTTTATTTACCTACGGACTCGTCTATCTGTCTGCTGAGTGTGTGCAGTGCTACCTACCTATCACTCGATCTGCCTACTTAACTGCTTACCTGCCTGCCTGTTTGCATAGCTAGCTAACAAGCTATCTATTGTACTCTCCGTCTCTCTATATATGTCTGTCCGTCCGTCTGTGTGTTAGCCTGCCTGTTTTTCATTATATCTATTTGCCTGTTTATCTGCCTGCCTTTCTCTTTTTCTGTCTGCCTGAGTGTTTGATTGTCTATCTGTCTACTTCTCTTAATTTATGTCTATCCCTATATCTGTCTATATATCTAAATACCTCCACTACATGTCTATCATTATCTGTCTATCCTTCCGCGAGCCACTCTGTTCATCTATCTGTCTCTCCGCCTGCACATAACTACCAGTATTTTTCACATTCTATTAATCTTGTTTTACAAACCAAAATAATATCCACCCTTAACATCGGCATCAGCGCACCGGAGTTTAAGAGTAAGTGCTCTTATTCATTCCGCCATGGCGACCTCCAAAATTTAATGTAAAAGCCATATAGCCATTAGTTTTGACAATCAATGACACCGAAAACACCCGAAAACTGACAATAGAGCTGGGACAGAACTCACATAGAAAACACCCAACTTTTAACATAATAACTCGTGCTTCGGCAGTCAAACCCATTAAGAAAGAACGGTTTACAACAGACCCCAAGGGAATGGTTAGCTGGGGAAAGCCATGGCAAATTATAGCATAAACTGGTCTCAACCCTGGGGTTTTCTCAAATGAGAAACATCTGGGATGTGGGGGAATTATCACGTTTCAAACGACAGGCTAATAACATTTTCTGGTGAAACATTGGCTGCCTGCAAGAGGCGTTGTGATATAACTGCAGGCTTGGCGAATTATAGTAATTGTCGGGTTAACTAGATAATTATTGTCTTGTTATGTTTGTATTATTATTATTATTATCATCTAATGTTATCATTATTGTTATACGAAGGACTAGTTATTAGTGGTGATCGTCGTCATGGCACTCCGAACAGTTCTGTAGTTACTCTGATCTCCTCCTGAACATCCCCGCTAGATTGTATCGACTGGGCGCTCCAGTTCTGGGTTGGTTTAATCACCGGTCTTGTGCTCCTGACAACATGTTTCTGTCTGGTGGCTCCCCGCTCCACTCATCTCCCTCACTCTGGACAAGGAAGTAGATTCCCATGTATGAGAAAGATTAGTAATTGTAGTAGTTGTTGATGTTATTGTTTTTGTTGTTGCCGTGTGTATGTAGGTATTTATGTATGTATGTATACATGTGTGTGTGTGTGTGTGTGTGTGTGTGTGTGTGCGCGAGCGAGTGCCTGTCTGTCTGTCTGTCTGTCTGCCTGTCCATAGCACGGTAATACGCAATGTTTATGTTCACAACATTCATTTGACAATGTATTTTCAACGTGAATGTAACATGTCCAATAGATCATTGATGTACGAAAGATGAGAGGTTGGAAGCACCGAAAGACGGGTCTGCGGGCCCACTTTGTGACGCTTTGAAAATAACATCCGTTCGTTCGCTCGCTCGCTCGTTCGTTGATAAATAACATTCGCTAATGTATGTATGCCGGTCTCCCTGGCTAGGGATTAACGACATTGTTCGTAACCGCGTATATCCACGTGGGGAAAACAGCAGCTGCGAGAATCGGCAGCGGTTTCCGCCGTGCTTGTAACTTACGGGGGTATGTGAGCCGGTCGCTCTAAAAGCAATGGCAAACTACTAAAAGTAAAACTTGCCTAGTACATCAACAGCAGCTGAGAAATGATGGTGTTGACTGCAACGTCCTGTAAGGTAAATGCAACATTTACAAAATAAATGTATGTATCTGCCAAATCTAACCGCAGTGATTATGCTAGGTGGTAGAAGGATCCCAGTTCATCATTAGCTCCAGGAACCCCGTGTCCCATATACCAGGTATTGCATCTGAAATTACGCTCATGTTCGGGTTGACTAGTATAGTGAGTACAAGGGCAGGCGAGACGAGACACATCTCGCTGGGTGTGGAATGTTTACTTTGGTGATGGAGGGTTGTAACAAGATCTACGTAGCTATACCACTCCGGAGCTCTGGTGTTGTGATAGTGCTGCCTATTGTATGTTTGTGTCTGATTTTGGTATGGGTTTAAAATGTGCAGGTACTCCCCCGGCAGATAATGCCGTAGGACTGTGAGAAGTTCAGATAATTGTGTTAATTGCATATCCTTTACAGGACGTTTGCATTGAACACCAGCATTTATTCCTGTTATTGATGTCTTGCCAAGTTTAAGTTCAGTAGTTTGCCATTGCTTTCTGAACGACCGGCACCCATACAATTTCGTAACAACCAGCGCAACGCTATCTGCTGCCAAATCGCGCACAGCTGTGTTTCGAACTCGGGTATGCGGGATTACGAACCGCGTTCGAATCTTCTTCGCCAGAGATGTTCACCTTTAACATAAATTAGGTTATAAGGCTGTGTAGTGGTTGGGCAGTTCATTTGCGATTCCTAAGTGTATGCAAAAGTCGCATCTGATCTATGGTTGTGTATTGTTAACAATCGGGAGCCACCGTGGCGGAGTGGTTGCGTCACCAGCCTCGTGTTACGAAGATCGTCGGTTCGATTCAGGGCTAGGTCCTTCAGTTCACGAGTGCAATTTTCTCGGAGACTCCTTGTGGTCGTCGCTGGAGCTACGGAGTTCGTGCTTTGTGCGATGCTTTGGTAAGCCGCCCTGTGGAGAAAGGCCGTGCCGTGTGGGATAACACCTGGTGCAATGAAGTCGACCCTCTTGGCTCTTTTCACCCAATTTTTTCTAATCATTAAAATCGTTAAATTGGAGGATACATGGTGAAAGAACGTATGACACAACACGAGCAAACAGGTTACAGTAAATCTTTGTGGACATGTATCTTTTCTGTGACAACATACATCTTTCCTGTGACAACATACATCTTTCCTGGAGCAACATGCATCTTTTCTGGGGCGACATGCATCTTTCCTGGTGTAACATGCATCTTTGCTGGCGCAACATACATCTTTCCTGGTGTAACATACATCTTTCCTGGGGTAACATACATCTTTCCTGGGGTAACATACATCTTTCCTGTGGTAACATACATCTTTCCTGTTGGAACTTACATCTTTTCTGGGGCAACATCCATCTTTCCTGGGGTAACATACATCTTTCCTGTTGGAACTTACATCTTTCCTGGGGTAACATACATCTTTCCTGGGGTAACATACATCTTTCATGGGGTAACATACATCTTTCCTGTTGGAACTTACATCTTTCCTGTTGGAACCTACATCTTTTCTGTGACAACATACATCTTTCCTGTGACAACATACATATTTCCTGGAGCAACATGCATCTTTCCTGGGGCAACATCCATCTTTCCTGGGGCAACATACATCTTTTCTGTGACAACATACATCTTTCCTGTGACAACATACATCTTTCCTGGGGCAACATGCATCTTTTCTGGGGCAACATCCATCTTTCCTGGGGCAACATACATCTTTTCTGTGACAACATACATCTTTCCTGTGACAACATACATCTTTCCTGGGGCAACATGCATCTTTTCTGGGGCGACATCCATCTTTCCTGGTGTAACATGCATCTTTGCTGGCGCAACATACATCTTTCCTGGGGTAACATACATCTTTCCTGGGGTAACATACATCTTTCCTGGGGTAACATACATCTTTCCTGTTGGAACTTACATCTTTCCTGGGGCAACATCCATCTTTCCTGGGGCAACATCCATCTTTCCTGGGGCAAAATACATCTTTCCTGGCGCAACATACATCTTTCCTGGCGCAACATACATCTTTCCTGGGGCAACATACATCTTTCCTGGCGCAACATACATCTTTCCTGGGGCAACATGCATCTTTCCTGGGGCAACATACATCTTTCCTGGGGCAACATACATCTTTCCTGGCGCAACATACATCTTTCCTGGGGCAACATGCATCTTTCCTGGGGCAACATACATCTTTCCTGGGGTAACATACATCTTTCCTGGCGCAACATACATCTTTCCTGGCGCAACATACATCTTTCCTGGGGCAACATACATCTTTCCTGGGGCAACATGCATCTTTCCTGGCGCAACATACATCTTTCCTGGGGCAACATACATCTTTCCGTGCGCAACATACATCTTTCCGGGCGCAACATACATCTTTCCTGGGGCAACATACATCTTTCCGTGCGCAACATACATCTTTCTTGGGGCAACATACATCTTTCCTGGTGCAACATACATCTTTCCGTGCGCAACATACATCTTTCCTGGGGCAACATACATCTTTCCGTGCGCAACATACATCTTTCCTGGCGCAACATACATCTTTCCGTGCGCAACATACATCTTTCCTGGCGCAACATACATCTTTCCGTGCGCAACATACATCTTTCCTGGGGCAACATACATCTTTCCGTGCGCAACATACATCTTTCCTGGCGCAACATGCATCTTTCCGGGCGCAACATACATCTTTCCTGGGGCAACATACATCTTTCCTGGCGCAACATACATCTTTCCTGGGGCAACATGCATCTTTCCTGGGGCAACATACATCTTTCCGTGCGCAACATGCATCTTTCCGGGCGCAACATACATCTTTCCTGGGGCAACATACATCCTTCCTGGCGCAACATACATCTTTCCTGGGGCAACATGCATCTTTCCTGGGGCAACATACCTCTTTCCGTGCGCAACATGCATCTTTCCTGGGGCAACATGCATCTTTCCTGGGGCAACATGCATCTTTCCTGGCGCAACATACATCTTTCCTGGGGCAACATACATCTTTCCGGGCGCAACATACATCTTTCCTGGGGCAACATACATCTTTCCTGGGGCAACATACATCTTTCCGGGCGCAACATACATCTTTCCTGGCGCAACATACATCTTTCCTGGGGCAACATACATCTTTCCTGGGGCAACATGCATCTTTCCTGGGGAAACATACATCTTTCCGTGCGCAACATGCATCTTTCCTGGGGCAACATGCATCTTTCCTGGGGCAATATACATCTTCCCTGGGGCAACATGCATCTTTCCTGGGGCAACATACATCTTTCCTCGGGCAACATGCATCTTTCCTGGGGCAACATGCATCTTTCCTGGGGCAACATACATCTTTCCGTGCGCAACATGCATCTTTCCTGGGGCAACATACTTCTTTCCTGGGGCAACATACATCTTTCCTGGAGCAACATACATCTTTCCTGGGGCAACATGCATCTTTCCTGGGGCAACATACATCTTTCCTGGGGCAACATACATCTTTCCTGGGGCAACATACATCTTTCCGGGCGCAACATACATCTTTCCTGGCGCAACATACATCTTTCCTGGCGCAACATACATCTTTCCTGGGGCAACATACATCTTTCCTGTGGCAATATACATCTTTCCTGGGGCAACATACATCTTTCCGGGCGCAACATACATCTTTCCTGGGCAACATACATCTTTCCTGGCGCAACATACATCTTTCCTGGGGCAACATACATCTTTCCTGGGGCAACATACATCTTTCCGTGCGCAACATGCATCTTTCCTGGGGCAACATACATCTTTCCTGGGGCAACATACATCTTTCCTGGGGCAACATACATCTTTCCGTGCGCAACATGCATCTTTCCTGGGGCAACATACATCTTTCCTGGGGCAACATACATCTTTCCTGGGGCAATATACATCTTTCCTGGGGCAACATACATCTTTCCTGGGGCAATATACATCTTTCCTGGGGCAACATACATCTTTCCGGGCGCAACATACATCTTTCCTGGGGCAACATACATCTTTCCTGGCGCAACATACATCTTTCCTGGGGCAACATACATCTTTCCTGGGGCAACATACATCTTTCCGTGCGCAACATGCATCTTTCCTGGGGCAACATACATCTTTCCGTGCGCAACATACATCTTTCCTGGGGCAACATACATCTTTCCGTGCGCAACATGCATCTTTCCTGGGGCAACATACATCTTTCCTGGGGTAACATACATCTTTCCTGGGGCAACATACATCTTTCCGTGCGCAACATGCATCTTTCCTGGGGCAACATACATCTTTCCTGGGGCAACATACATCTTTCCTGGGGCAATATACATCTTTCCTGGGGCAACATACATCTTTCCGGGCGCAACATACATCTTTCCTGGGGCAACATACATCTTTCCTGGCGCAACATACATCTTTCCTGGGGCAACATACATCTTTCCTGGGGCAACATACATCTTTCCGTGGGCAACATGCATCTTTCCTGGGGCAACATACATCTTTCCGTGCGCAACATACATCTTTCCTGGGGCAACATACATCTTTCCGTGCGCAACATGCATCTTTCCTGGGGCAACATACATCTTTCCTGGGGTAACATACATCTTTCCTGGGGCAACATACATCTTTCCGTGCGCAACATGCATCTTTCCTGGGGCAACATGCATCTTTCCTGGGGCAACATACATCTTTCCTGGGGCAACATACATCTTTCCTGGGGCAATATACATCTTTCCTGGGGCAACATACATCTTTCCGGGCGCAACATACATCTTTCCTGGGGCAACATACATCTTTCCTGGCGCAACATACATCTTTCCTGGGGCAACATACATCTTTCCTGGGGCAACATACATCTTTCCGTGCGCAACATGCATCTTTCCTGGGGCAACATACATCTTTACGTGCGCAACATACATCTTTCCTGGGGCAACATACATCTTTCCGTGCGCAACATGCATCTTTCCTGGGGCAACATACATCTTTCCTGGGGTAACATACATCTTTCCTGGGGCAACATACATCTTTCCGTGCGCAACATGCATCTTTCCTGGGGCAACATACATCTTTCCTGGGGCAACATACATCTTTCCTGGGGCAACATACATCTTTCCGTGCGCAACATACATCTTTCCTGGGACAACATACATCTTTCCGTGCGCAACATAAATCTTTCCTGGGGCAACATACATCTTTCCTGGGGCAACATACATCTTTCCTGGGGCAACATACATCTTTCCGTGCGCAACATGCATCTTTCCTGGGGCAACATACATCTTTCCTGGGGCAACATACATCTTTCCTGGGGCAATATACATCTTTCCTGGGGCAACATACATCTTTCCTGGGGCAATATACATCTTTCCTGGGGCAACATACATCTTTCCGGGCGCAACATACATCTTTCCTGGGGCAACATACATCTTTCCTGGCGCAACATACATCTTTCCTGGGGCAACATACATCTTTCCTGGGGCAACATACATCTTTCCGTGCGCAACATGCATCTTTCCTGGGGCAACATACATCTTTCCGTGCGCAACATACATCTTTCCTGGGGCAACATACATCTTTCCGTGCGCAACATGCATCTTTCCTGGGGCAACATACATCTTTCCTGGGGTAACATACATCTTTCCTGGGGCAACATACATCTTTCCGTGCGCAACATGCATCTTTCCTGGGGCAACATACATCTTTCCTGGGGCAACATACATCTTTCCTGGGGCAACATACATCTTTCCGTGCGCAACATGCATCTTTCCTGGGGCAACATACATCTTTCCTGGCGCAACATACATCTTTCCTGGGGCAACATACATCTTTCCTGGGGCAACATACATCTTTCCGTGCCCAACATGCATCTTTCCTCGGGCAACATACATCTTTCCGTGCGCAACATGCATCTTTCCTGGGGCAACATACATCTTTCCGTGCGCAAAATACATCTTTCCTGGGGCAACATACATCTTTCCGTGCGCAACATGCATCTTTCCTGGCGCAACATACATCTTTCCTGGGGCAACATACATCTTTCCTGGGGCAACATACATCTTTCCGGGCGCAACATACATCTTTCCTGGCGCAACATACATCTTTCCTGGGGCAACATACATCTTTCCTGGGGCACTATACATCTTTCCTGGGGCAATATACATCTTTCCTGGGGCAACATACATCTTTCCTGGTGCAATATACATCTTTCCTGTGGCAACATACATCTTTCCTGGGGCAATATACATCTTTCCTGGGGCAACATACATCTTTCCGGGCGCAACATACATCTTTCCTGGCGCAACATACATCTTTCCTGGCGCAACATACATCTTTCCTGGGGCAACATACATCTTTCCTGGGGCAATATACATCTTTCTTGGGGCAACATACATCTTTCCTGGGGCAATATACATCTTTCCTGGGGCAACATACATCTTTCCTGGGGCAATATACATCTTTCCTGGGGCAATATACATCTTTCCTGGGGCAACATACATCTTTCCTGGGGCAATATACATCTTTCCTGGGGCAATATACATCTTTCCTGGGGCAACATACATCTTTCCGTGCGCAACATGCATCTTTCCTGGGGCAACATACATCTTTCCGTTCGCAACATGCATCTTTCCTGGGGCAACATACATCTTTCCGTGCGCAACATACATCTTTCCTGGGGCAACATACATCTTTCCGTGCGCAACACGCATCTTTCCTGGCGCAAAATACATCTTTCCTGGGGCAACATACATCTTTCCTGGGGCAATATACATCTTTCCTGGGGCAATATACATCTTTCCTGGGGCAACATACATCTTTCCTGGGGCAATATACATCTTTCCTGGGGCAATATACATCTTTCCTGGGGCAACATACTTCTTTCCTGGGGCAATATACATCTTTCCTGGGGCAACATACATCTTTCCGTGCGCAACATGCATCTTTCCTGGGGCAACATACATCTTTCCGTGCGCAACATGCATCTTTCCTGGGGCAACATACATCTTTCCGTGCGCAACATGCATCTTTCCTGGCGCAACATACATCTTTCCTGGGGCAACATACATTTTTCCTGGGGCAATATACATCTTTCCTGGGGTAATATACTTCTTTCCTGGGGCAACATACATCTTTCCTGGGGCAATATACATCTTTCCTGGGGCAACATACATCTTTCCGGGCGCAACATACATCTTTCCTGGCGCAACATACATCTTTCCTGGGGCAATATACATCTTTCCTGGGGCAACATACATCTTTCCTGGGGCAATATACATCTTTCCTGGGGCAACATACATCTTTCCTGGGGCAATATACATCTTTCCTGGGGCAACATACATCTTTCCTGGCGCAACATACATCTTTCCTGGGGCAACATGCATCTTTCCTGGGGCAACATACATCTTTCCGTGCGCAACATGCATCTTTCCTGGGGCAACATGCATCTTTCCTGGGGCAACATGCATCTTTCCTGGCGCAACATACATCTTTCCTTGGGCAACATACATCTTTCCGGGCGCAACATACATCTTTCCTGGGGCAACATACATCTTTCCTGGGGCAACATACATCTTTCCGGGCGCAACATACATCTTTCCTGGCGCAACATACATCTTTCCTGGGGCAACATACATCTTTCCTGGGGCAACATGCATCTTTCCTGGGGAAACATACATCTTTCCGTGCGCAACATGCATCTTTCCTGGGGCAACATGCATCTTTCCTGGGGCAACATACATCTTTCCTGGGGCAACATGCATCTTTCCTGGGGCAACATACATCTTTCCTGGGGCAACATGCATCTTTCCTGGGGCAACATGCATCTTTCCTGGGGCAACATACATCTTTCCGTGCGCAACATGCATCTTTCCTGGGGCAACATACTTCTTTCCTGGGGCAACATACATCTTTCCTGGGGCAACATACATCTTTCCTGGGGCAACATGCATCTTTCCTGGGGCAACATACATCTTTCCTGGGGCAACATACATCTTTCCTGGGGCAACATACATCTTTCCGGGCGCAACATACATCTTTCCTGGCGCAACATACATCTTTCCTGGCGCAACATACATCTTTCCTGGGGCAACATACATCTTTCCTGGGGCAATATACATCTTTCCTGGGGCAACATACATCTTTCCGGGCGCAACATACATCTTTCCTGGGGCAACATACATCTTTCCTGGCGCAACATACATCTTTCCTGGGGCAACATACATCTTTCCTTGGGCAACATACATCTTTCCGTGCGCAACATGCATCTTTCCTGGGGCAACATACATCTTTCCGTGCGCAACATACATCTTTCCTGGGACAACATACATCTTTCCGTGCGCAACATGCATCTTTCCTGGGGCAACATACATCTTTCCTGGGGCAACATACATCTTTCCTGGGGCAACATACATCTTTCCGTGTGCAACATGCATCTTTCCTGGGGCAACATACATCTTTCCTGGGGCAACATACATCTTTCCTGGGGCAACATACATCTTTCCTGGGGCAATATACATCTTTCCTGGGGCAACATACATCTTTCCTGGGGCAATATACATCTTTCCTGGGGCAACATACATCTTTCCGGGCGCAACATACATCTTTCTTGGGGCAACATACATCTTTCCTGGCGCAACATACATCTTTCCTGGGGCAACATACATCTTTCCTGGGGCAACATACATCTTTCCGTGCGCAACATGCATCTTTCCTGGGGCAACATACATCTTTCCGTGCGCAACATACATCTTTCCTGGGGCAACATACATCTTTCCGTGCGCAACATGCATCTTTCCTCGGGCAACATACATCTTTCCGTGCGCAACATGCATCTTTCCTGGGGCAACATACATCTTTCCGTGCGCAAAATACATCTTTCCTGGGGCAACATACATCTTTCCGTGCGCAACATGCATCTTTCCTGGCGCAACATACATCTTTCCTGGGGCAACATACATCTTTCATGGGGCAACATACATCTTTCCGGGCGCAACATACATCTTTCCTGGCGCAACATACATCTTTCCTGGGGCAACATACATCTTTCCTGGGGCACTATACATCTTTCCTGGGGCAATATACATCTTTCCTGGGGCAACATACATCTTTCCTGGGGCAATATACATCTTTCCTGTGGCAACATACATCTTTCCTGGGGCAATATACATCTTTCCTGGGGCAACATACATCTTTCCGGGCGCAACATACATCTTTCCTGGCGCAACATACATCTTTCCTGGCGCAACATACATCTTTCCTGGGGCAACATACATCTTTCCTGGGGCAATATACATCTTTCCTGGGGCAACATACATCTTTCCTGGGGCAATATACATCTTTCCTGGGGCAACATACATCTTTCCTGGGGCAATATACATCTTTCCTGGGGCAATATACATCTTTCCTGGGGCAACATACATCTTTCCTGGGGCAATATACATCTTTCCTGGGGCAACATACATCTTTCCTGGGGCAATATACATCTTTCCTGGGGCAACATACATCTTTCCGTGTGCAACATGCATCTTTCCTGGGGCAACATACATCTTTCCGTGCGCAACATGCATCTTTCCTGGGGCAACATACATCTTTCCGTGCGCAACATACATCTTTCCTGGGGCAAAATACATCTTTCCGTGCGCAACACGCATCTTTCCTGGCGCAAAATACATTTTTCCTGGGGCAACATACATCTTTCCTGGGGCAATATACATCTTTCCTGGGGCAATATACATCTTTCCTGGGGCAACATACATCTTTCCTGGGGCAATATACATCTTTCCTGGCGCAACATACATCTTTCCTGGGGCAATATACATCTTTCCTGGGGCAACATACATCTTTCCGTGCGCAACTTGCATCTTTCCTGGGGCAACATACATCTTTCCGTGCGCAACATGCATCTTTCCTGGGGCAACATACATCTTTCCGTGCGCAACATGCATCTTTCCTGGCGCAACATACATCTTTCCTGGGGCAACATACATTTTTCCTGGGGCAATATACATCTTTCCTGGGGCAATATACATCTTTCCTGGGGCAACATACATCTTTCCTGGGGCAATATACATCTTTCCTGGGGCAACATACATCTTTCCGGGCGCAAAATACATCTTTCCTGGCGCAACATACATCTTTCCTGGGGCAATATACATCTTTCCTGGGGCAACATACATCTTTCCTGGGGCAATATACATCTTTCCTGGGGCAACATACATCTTTCCTGGGGCAATATACATCTTTCCTGGGGCAACATACATCTTTCCTGGGGCAATATTCATCATTCCTGGGGCAATATACATCTTTCCTGGGGCAACATACATCTTTCCTGGGGCAATGTACATCTTTCCTGGGGCAACATACATCTTTCGTGGGGCAATATACATCTTTCCTGGGGCAACATACATCTTTCCGTGCGCAACATGCATCTTTCCTGGGGCAACATACATCTTTCCGTGCGCAACATGCATCTTTTCTGGGGCAACATACATCTTTCCGTGCGCAACATACATCTTTCCTGGGGCAACATACATCTTTCCGTGTGCAACATGCATCTTTCCTGGCGCAACATACATCTTTCCTGGGGCAACATACATCTTTCCTGGGGCAACATACATCTTTCCGGGCGCAACATACATCTTTCCTGGCGCAACATACATCTTTCCTGGCGCAACATACATCTTTCCTGGGGCAACAAACATCTTTCCTGGGGCAATATACATCTTTCCTGTGGCAACATGCATCTTTCCTGGCGCAACATACATCTTTCCTGGCGCAACATACATCTTTCCTGGGGCAACATGCATCTTTCCTGGCGCAACATACATCTTTCCTGGGGCAACATACATCTTTCCGTGCGCAACATGCATCTTTCCTGGCGCAACATACATCTTTCCTGGGGCAACATGCATCTTTCCGGGCGCAACATACATCTTTCCAGGGGCAACATACATCTTTCCTGGCGCAACATACATCTTCCTGGGGCAACATGCATCTTTCCGGGCGCAACATACATCTTTCCTGGGGCAACATACATCTTTCCTGGCGCAACATACATCTTTCCTGGGGCAACATACATCTTTCCGGGCGCAACATACATCTTTCTTGGGGCAACATACATCTTTCCTGGCGCAACATACATCTTTCCTGGGGCAACATACATCTTTCCTGTGGCAACATGCATCTTTCCGGGCGCAACATACATCTTTCCTGGGGCAACATACATCTTTCCTGTGGCAACATGCATCTTTCCGGGCGCAACATACATCTTTCCTGGCGCAACATACATCTTTCCTGTGGCAACATGCATCTTTCCGGGCGCAACATACATCTTTCCTAGGGCAACATACATCTTTCCTGGCGCAACATACATCTTTCCTGGGGCAACATGCATCTTTCCGGGTGCAACATACATCTTTCCTGGGGCAACATACATCTTTCCTGGCGCAACATACATCTTTCCTGGGGCAACATACATCTTTCCTGGCGCAACATACATCTTTCCTGTGGCAACATGCATCTTTCCGGGCGCAACATACATCTTTCCTGGGGCAACATACATCTTTCCTGTGGCAACATGCATCTTTCCGGGCGCAACATACATCTTTCCTGGGGCAACATACATCTTTCCGGGCGCAACATACATCTTTCCTGGGGCAACATACATCTTTCCGGGCGCAACATACATCTTTCCTGGGGCAACATACATCTTTCCTGGCGCAACATACATCTTTCCTGGGGCAACATACATCTTTCCTGGGGCAACATACATCTTTCCGGGCGCAACATACATCTTTCCTGGGGCAACATACATCTTTCCGTGCGCAACATACATCTTTCCTGGGGCAACATGCATCTTTCCGTGCGCAACATACATCTTTCCGTGCGCAACATACGAATGTGCGTCATGGACCATTTCGCGATCGCCTAAGAAGACAAATGGGGTTTTTGCACTTGCATGTTTCAGAACAACTCTCAGAATAACATGCACCAAAGAAGAATAACAATAAGAATATTTTACAAGATCTGAACATCAAAGAACACCGACTCATAAAGAGTATCTCGTCTCTGAAACAGACATACTTTAACCATATAAAACACCACTGAGGTTTGGGAAAACATGTGATAACCACATTTCCGGTCTAGCTGCATGGTTGTAATCATACTCGCGGATGTGGTCACGGGCGTGGCAAGCGCACAACAGGGAAACATATGAGCAATATATATATATATATATTAGGGCTGGTAAAGATTAATTTAAATTTAATAGTTAACTTTTGAAAAATTAACGATTAATTATTAGTTAATTTTGATTAAAGCAACTAATTCATAGTCACATAACTCACATTAGGGTCGCATTTGTAACAAATCGAAATAACACTGGATTGTCTTGTTCATATGTCATCTAATAACCAACTATGCAAATAGACGAGTATGTTGACAGAATTTGGTTCACGTCTTATTAACAATATAATCAGCAGAGCTTAACAATCGTTCACATGGAACTGAGGTAGCCGATATGCACAGAATGGTCTTGGCAAGGAATGCGAATTTTGGATATCAATGTTCTTTAAGTTTCCATCATTGTAGAGGGCCAACCGATTCAGCAACATTCTTCTCCATTTTATAACGCAGCAATTCATCAGAAGAGCTGTCGAGATTAACTTCCGTGTCTGAGTGAGACTCCACTAGCTTAATACGCTTTTCATTTGGTTCACATATAGTTTCATTGTCAATGTCAGTATCATTCGTTGCAGCAGTCTCCATCTGCTCATCGTGAACATCAACTGCTATTTGTTTTTTAATACGTGCCCAAGTTCCTTCTTTTGCATCTTTTGACAAATACTTCAGGTATTTGTAGGGTGGATCAAGTGCTATTGCATTCTGTAGTATATCAATACTAGTCATATTAGCTACACTTACACTGAAGTCATTAATAGATGCTGCCTTACATTTAGCTATTGGGCCCGGAACATCATCGTGTACAGTCATATGCTTTGTCAACGATGATAGCAGTGGCAATACACAGCTACATGAAACATAATCTTGACCGCCATGCTGTACTATGGTCTGGCAGAATAAGTCCAAAACTTTTGACATATTTCGAAATATTCTCCCAATCCGAATCTGACGGTTTTGGAACTTTGTATTGCTTCTTTTCATCTGACATTTAGACAGTTAATGCTTCTCTGGCCAGTAGAAGACATTGTGGCATAATAAAAACACTGTTCCATCTTGTTGGTACACCTTGCTGCAGCTTACACAATGTTGACTCAGTACAATTTTCCAACTTGGTTGTGTTTGCAGCACTATGTTTAAAATGTCCGATAATTTTTCGACATTTGCTAAATAATGTTTCGGTATCAACGGCTTTAAATCAATGTAATATCTTCAGTTGTAAGATATGAGCCAAACAAGGAATATGTGCCTCGTGTGTGTGCCGTTTATATGCTGACGTTTTTGTTTTTTGTTGTTGTCCGCAACGTCCGTTTTGTTATTTGTGTTCGTTCTTTAATAAAGCTTACAGTTCTCGTTTTTTTTTTTTTTTTAATATTCATTTGGAAATAACTGTGAAATAGGGCACGGTTCCAAAACCAACACAGCCAAGAACGTTGCAGGCACATCGAGGAATGAAAATGTATGGCAGATGAACTAGTAGATGACGGAGATGCTATTAATAAAGCAGTTATAAGGGAACGAGAGCGACGTTCTGCAAAGAGCCTGCTATATGATGTTGACTTATCGCTTGCCAAAGTGAGGGGAAGATTGGTCGCCTATCCCTCATTGCTCACAGGCCATTAATATGTGATGTCACTATCATATTACAGATCCATAGCCGGAAACTACTTCGAGACAAATTTCATTATTTTTTTTTTTAAATAACGTCACAGGCAATCAATAACCTACATGTCAGATGAAAATTAATCTATATTTTACGGGTTAAACACACCACTAAACATTTTGTGTGTGCAATGCAAACAGGTCTCCATTTATCTATTATCATACTTCGACATGAGAATACATAATTGACATATTTCATGTTGTTTGAAAAATGCCTCCCCTCCCATTGAAGTATTAGACAATGCATATTACTTCGCTGTGTTCAAAGCTGTGAATAGTTGACTTTGTGGGTGTTGGGTCCAATGGCGGAGATGATTACATTACAGGGGCGGCTGCACTTTGTTGACTTTGGATAACGAGTATCTGATTTAAGACCGGGGAGAGAGAACCATGCAGGAAAGATTCAATTTATGCTAAAAGTAAACAATATTTAACAGGATGAAAGTAGAGTATGTTTGAAAATGTAAACATTATTTGTAAGGGGTCGGATTTAACAGAACTGGGTGTGTGTGAGTGTATGTGTGTGTTTGTGTGAGTGTGAGAGAGTAAGGGTGTTTGTGTCTGGTTGTCTGTGAGTGATTGTGCGTGTGTGTGTCTGTGAGTGATTGTGCGTGTGTGTGTCTGTGAGTGAGTTTGTGTGTATTTGTGTGTGTGTGTGTGTGTGTGTGTGTGTGTGAGTGTGAGTGTGAGTGAGTGAGTGTGTTTCCGTTATTTAATTCCTGGTAACGTTCTTTTAACTTCAAAATGAGATAAATTAATACATGGGGGATTCTCCTACTTCTTGGTTGTCTTCATCTCTTTCTTCTACTTCTTCCTCTTTCTCTTCTTCTTCCTCTTTCATTCCTTCGTCTCTTTCCGCCTCACCTCCTCTTCTTCTGCATCTTCTTTTTATTGCTTCACATTCTTCTTCTTCTTCTTCTTCTTCTTCTTCTTCTTCTTCTTCTTCTTCTTCTTCTTCTTCTTCTTCTTCTTCTTCTTCTTCTTCTTCGGCATCAGAACAGGTTTGATTTTAGCCAGAAGAGATAAAACAGGATTGTGTTATCCAAAGGATAACACTAATCTTCTGACGGTCCACAACAGGACTATTTTACTAAAATGATCATATTAATCTTCTGAAGGTCCACAACATAATTGTTTTATTCAAATGATTATATTAATCTTCTGAACAAACGAACAAACGAACGAACGAACAAACTTTATTTTAAAGCAGTAATAAATTGGGCACGCAGGCGGTCTTACATTCGGCCCTTTCGATCACTCATCTTTCATTCATCAAATGTGCATGTTACATTTACATAGAGGAAAAAAAACATTGTCAAATGGATTTTGTAAGAATAAACAATGCATATTACGCATGGTACATTCACATGGCAAAAAATAAACATTGTCAAATGAAAGTTGCAAACATAAACAATGCATATTGCAATGTTGTGAGACACATCCCCCTTCCACCCTCACACCCTGCAGCCACCCACACATCCCGCAGACACTCACACATCCCCCACCCACCACACCCCCACCCACCCAAACATACCTCCACGCACTCACACAGACTCAGGCAAACATACATGCCGCCACCCACCCACTGATCCCCTACCCACACACATTTCCCCACCCACACATACATCCCCCACTTATCCCATAACCGACACGCACACACCCACCCACTTATTCTCCACCACACACCCACACACCCGCAACCACCCAGCAAAACACACATCACAAAACCACACACACATACCCCCGTCAACCTACATATCCCGCACCTATCCACACATACATCCCGCACCCTCACACTCACAATTTTCCCCACCCACCCACACACACATCAGCCAACCTACACCCACTCACCCACCCAATATTCGCCACCTCTCGACTACACATCCCCCACCTATACACACATCCCCACCCACAAACACATCTCCCCACCTGCCCACACATATCCCCCACCCATAAACACCCAAAAAACACACATCTCCCACCCACACACACCCCACCACCCACATATACGCCACCCACACACATCCGCCGCTCACACACATGTTCCCACAAACACACACATCCCCCAACCATACACTCATCTCTCACACACATCCACCTACACACGTACTCATCCATCAACCACTCACACCCACACATCACCCACCCGCCCATCAACACATGCATCTCTCATCTACCCTTCCACCCGCACACACCCCAACCACCCAGCCAAACACACATCCACCATCCTCACATACATCCATCGTCCACCTGCACATCCCACTCCTCCCCCACCTCTCACACATCTCCCCTCCCACACAAAACTCCACTCATAAACATATTCCACCAACACACACATCCCCCACATGCATTCCTTATACACATCCCCGCCCACACATCTCTCACCCACTCACACATCTCCCCACCCACCCACACATCCCCCACCTACAAACATCCTCACCACCCACACATACATCCTCCACCCACTCACACTTACCCCATCCACACTCACACACTCCTACCCACACAGACATATCCCATTCACAGACATCCCCCACATTCATCCCCCACATCCATTACACACTCATCCCCCAACCCACAAAATCTCCTACACACCCATTCACCCACCCAAATACACATTCTCTACCCACCCACCCACCCCCCCCCCCCAACCCACCAACACCCACATACTGAAGATTCTGAAGATTGATAAGATTATTACTTTACTCAAATGATAACATTAATCTTCTGAAGGTCCACATTATGATTATTTTACTCAAAAGACAACGACTAAGACATGATTTCTATTCCATAAAGATCAGATTAATCTTCCGACGGATCACAACAGATTTTGCTGTTGTAAATCCAAAGACAATAATCTACTGTGAGATCAATAACTTCATCTGTTGACTCACAAGACAGCAGCTGTCTACTGAAAGACCAAAACGGGATGATTTAATCCAAACGATAACACTAATCTTCTGAAAGACTATATCGCTGCGAGGAAGAGACCTAACCATACCATCTTATTACATGGTGCATTAGAATATGCGAAGCTTTAACCCCTACACTCCCACACCGGCAGTAGATGCCATGGCTGCTACCTGTGTCTCTACACGTGTCAACATGATTAACTCGGGTGTTGCCCACCTGTTCATTCTTATCTCCAGACACATTTATTTGATTTCCAAAGCGCTGTTTAATTCTTAATTAATGTCCCTTGGCACCGATCGGTCTCAAGACATGGAGCCAGCAGCACAAACGCTAGACCAGTTGTTTTCAACCGGTGTGGAATTTCCTTCCCCCCCCCCCCCCCCCGGAGGGAATTTTAGGGTTACCGGAAATGTGAGGGGATTAGGATTATTTCAAGATCGTGTTAATACACGAACCAATTACTTGATATTGTTTTTCTTTCCATACTTTACTATTCTGTACTTCTCGCTCTTCTTAAATTCGGTTTATAACGTAAGCAGCCCTTCAAATCACGTTTTATTTAGATGCGTAGACTTGTTCTAGTATGTGTTATTAAATTTAGCTTCCATTTTTACGTATACTCTGTAGGGGCGGGGGTAGGGGATTTATAGGGAGAAAATGCGAATAAAAAGGGAGGGGATTGACATTCTGAACATATGGTGAAGGGGTGCATGGGCCAAAAAAGGTTGAGCACCACTGCGCTAGTCGATTCATGCAGAGAAAGTGTCAGTTGGGTTATCTGTACTCGGCTCGCGATGATGGTGGAATTCTGCAAGAGGGCGTCTGATTGGTCTGGAACTCTGGGACCCCAGTATAAAAGGCCCTGCACAGGTAGAACTGGCCCTTTTTCCGTAGTCCACCGCACTGAGTGACCAGGCGCCAATGCCTATTTCTATTGTGTGTTTAGTAGTTAGACCCTGAAGTTTTGCAGTGGAAAAGCCAGAATTCTAGCTTTAGATTTTAGATTTTCCTGGGTTTTTAGTAGACTAGAGGTTTTTTGGTGGACTAGAAGTTTTTGTTAAATTAGTTTTAGTGGAACAGTTGTTGGTGGATTAGTGTTTGGTAGATTTGTAGCTTTTACTGGATCAGAAGTTTTTGCTACACTTAGGAATTTGGTTTGTTAGGTTAGTGTCTTTGCTGTTTGATCTTTGCTGTATCCTAATTTCTTTGTTGATGCTACATGTCTGTATATTATTGTGAAGTTTAGAAGTGTAATAAACAAATGATGCTTGTGTTACCCTTACTTTGTTGTTTAGTTGATAGACTCTAGTGTTATAGTCATTGGTGTTAGAACAGCCCTTGGAGTAATTCTTTGTCTGGGATTGGAGAATATTGTTCTAATCCCCTGTCGGCCCACCCTGGGATCTTCTTAAACCTTAATTCTTTTCTATTCTTGTTAACCGAGGACGGTGAGAGGTTCTTTCTCTTTATTCATTTTCTTCTTTGGCCCTACGCAGTCAGGGTTTGCGCTCTTCTCCTCACATCACCGTAGCAGAAGTAAGTGGTCCTTGCTTCCTGTTTATACCTTTGTTTTTCAAGTGGCGAGCCTGAACCAGGATAGTGACAGCCTTAGAATTATTCTGGTAGGATTGTTTTGGTACCAAATGAGTGTTTTAGTTGAGGTCTTTAGTTGGTTTCTTTTTCGGTTCATTTTTGGTATAGTTGGTAATAGTCTTCTAGAGATAGCAAAACCCAGGTTAGCTAGTTAGGCTCCATTGCAGAACCACCCGTAGCATAGTATCTTGTCCTTAAGATGGAGACCAGAAGTACTCGTGCGGCAGTGAGAGTTGAAGAAGATGAGTTTCCGCCAGTTTCTACGATGGGAACCGAAGATCCCCGTCCAGTGGACGCTCCACCACGCGAGCTCACTGAGGCTTTAAGGTATGTTGTAGTACCAACCAGAAAGCCTGTTCGGTGTTTTGGGGAGAAAGGTGGGCCATCAGTAGAAGAGTACGTCAGGGAGGTGAGGTCAGCTTGGAGGGCTGGCATGTTAGAGACTGTCGATAAGGTGGATGCTATTTTCGACAGCATAACCAGTCCTGTCAGGAGGGAGTTGGAACTCCATGCTTCTGAGGAAGATCCCGAGGCCATGCTGCAGGCCTTGCTAAAGATATATGGAGAGAAGAAGAGTCTACGGGAGCTCCTGGCA
Source organism: Cepaea hortensis (assembly GCA_963921405.1). NCBI lineage: Eukaryota > Metazoa > Mollusca > Gastropoda > Stylommatophora > Helicidae > Cepaea > Cepaea hortensis. The sequence goes on along the minus strand of OY992893.1, from coordinate 13,489,513 downwards.
ACATTATTCACAATACGCCAGCGAGCTGGGGAGACAGTCCATGACTTCTCCCATAGGGTCAATGCTGAGTTCAAGAGGGTAGTGAAGGCCCAGGAAACGCAAGGTGTCCCTGTGTTGGATGGGGAGGCCCTTCGAGTTTGTGGCTGGCATAAGGGACAGTTTCACCCAAACTGTCCTAAAAGAAAAGATAGCACAAGATTCATCTGTGACTTTTCTTCAAGTCAGGGAGTGCGCACAAACATGGGAAGGTGTGCGGGCCCCACCGGGTGCTGAAATCAGAGAGGTAGAGGTGAGAGCCAGAAATGAGAACACTGGGGAAATTCAGTCAAGCGTACCTTCAGCGGTGAAAGTTGAGTTTCAGCAGGGGCGGTACGGGCCGGTGCAGGCTGAGGTAGTCCCACAAACGATAAAATGTAGGCCTGCACATACTGAGCCAGCTCGAGTACCACCAAGAACTGAGTTTACTTCCAGGCAGGGTGAAATTGACTTTCTTCAGAGGGAGATGTCTGAGATTGGTGCCAGGCTGAACAGACTCACCACCAGCGATCAACAACATCAAGTGCCACGTTGCTGGCGATGCAATCGGGTTGGTCACTTGAGACGCGAGTGCAGACAAGCATTAAACGGGACCCCTCTAAGGCTGGGAGCCAGGTATTAGAAGGGGAGCGTCATGGCTCGGACATTAAAATTGTGGGTGGTAGGCCCGAAGAGACTGTTTTAATAGGTGGCAAGAGTGTCCAGTGTGTCATCGATACAGGTTCTCAGGTTTCCACCATTACTGAGGCCTGTTTCAAGGGCATGTCCCAAGACTTTGTTCTAAAGGAAGGACAATTCGTTAGGTTGACGGCCGCAAATGGTGTAATGATTCCATATGTGGGGTACTTCATGTGTGACATTGTGTTGGGTGGGACACAAGTGAAGGACTGTGGGGTGTTTGTCACCAAAGACATGGACAATGGGGAGAGAAGAGTGCCTGGCATTATTGGCACGAACATTTTACAGTCAGTACCGAATCTGTGTAGGTTTCTTAATTGGAGCAGCACAGCGGAGGAGATTCCTGGAGTCGGACTGGACGGAGTTAAAGTGTTTGTTGACAATAGAGTTTGCGTACCTGCCCGCTCCATCACTGCAGTTAGTGTAAAATGTGTAAGATTTGTGCGTGAAAATATGCATGTCATTTTCAGCCCAACTCGAGACTTGGAGCACAAGGGTTTGCTTTTCTCCCACACTTTGACTACCTTGAGACGGGGCGTATGCCAAGTCCAAGTGGTCAATCTGGGGGATGAAGATATATCCTTGTCGAAGGGTACTCAAGTTGGGGATATTTCAGATGCTACTGTAGATTTGACCAACCATTTCAAAATGGTAAGTGCTCAGGAAGTGGAGGTTTCAACACGGCCGTATGCCGGAGAGAAAGATGATGTTAGGTGCCCTGTAGATTTGAGCAGTTTTGAGGGTAGTGATAGAGATAGGAAGAAGTTAGAGGAGTTATTAGTTAGGTATGATAGTCTTTTTGCCAAGGGAGATACTGACATAGGCTATACAGATAGAGTAACCCATAGCATCCAGTTGACAGATGAGACCCCCATCAAGCAGCCTTATAGGAGAATTCCCCCAGCATTTTATAGAGAAGTACAAGATCATCTCCAAGGTTTATTAGATAGTCAGATAATTAAGGAAAGTTCCAGTCCTTGGGCTTCTCCGGTGGTCCTCGTGAGAAAAAAGGATGGTAGACTTAGGCTATGTGTCGATTATCGGGCTGTAAACGTTAGGACAAAAAAAGATGCATACCCTCTCCCTAGAGTAGATGAGTATCTAGATGCTCTAGGGGGTGCCAAATTGTTTTCAACTCTAGATCTTGCAAGTGGGTATTACCAGGTGGCCATGAAGCCAGAGGATCAAGAGAAGACTGCTTTTACCACCCCGTTTGGTTTGTATGAGTATACGCGTATGCCAATGGGACTTGCAAACTCCGCGAGCAGCTTCCAGAGGTTAATGCAATGCTCTCTGAATGACTATTTTTTCAGATTTTGTTGGTATACCTTGATGACATTTTGGTGTTTTCTGGGGATTTTTCAGAGCATTTGAGTAGGCTTGAGAAAGTGTTTGAGAGACTGCAGTCCATTGGGCTAAAACTAAATCCTGAAAAGTGTAACTTTTGTCAGAAAAAGGTTGAGTTTTTAGGGCACACCATTTCAGAAGAAGGCATTGGAACCATGGATGATAAAGTTGCAGCCATAAAAGAAGCACCTGTGCCCAGAACTCAGACAGAACTTAGATCATTTCTAGGGTTAGCCAGTTATTATAGAAGGTTTGTCTCAAAGTTTGCTAATATTGCAAGACCACTACATGAGCTAGTGGGCCAACTCAACCAGCAGCAAACCGGTGATACTAAGAAGAAGAAAGGACCCATAGGGCGGTTGTGGACTCCAGAGTGTGACGAGGCGTTTAATCGATTAAAAGAGGCTCTGACATCAACACCCCTTTTAGGCTTTCCAGACTTCTCATTACAGTTCATATTGGAGGTAGATGCCTCATACCAGGGTTTAGGTGCTGTCCTCTCACAAATTCAAGATGGTAAGAAAAGAGTCTTAGCTTACGCTAGCCGTACACTTCGCCCCTCAGAACGAAACGCTAAAAGCAGTTCTAAGCTTGAGTTACTTGCATTGAAGTGGGCTATGACTGAAAAGTTTAGAAGTTATCTTTTAGGTACTAAAGTAGAAGTTTTTACAGATAGTAGGAATTTAGCTTTGTGGCAAAAGGCAAAACTGGGTGCCATTGAGCAGAGATGGATAGCACAGATGTCAATGTTTGACTACACCATTAAGCACAAACCAGGTCGTGCTAATGGAAATGCTGATTATTTGTCCCGCTACCCTTTTGAAGCCCCAGGAAGATCAGATGAAGAAGGTGACATTCCAATCAGTCACATAGCTGCTACACCAGTTAGTCCAAACTTAAGAACTGCTAGGATAGGAGAGATTGTAGATGTAGATAGTCAGAATAACCCGGTTGGTAATGTGCCACTGTTATCATTACCATCATATTCAGCTGAAGAGTTGACAAAACTACAAGCAGAAGATGTGCATGTGTATAAAGTGTTAACTTGTGTGAGTGAGAGAGTGAGACTGAGTAAGATAGAGATGAGGGGTTTACCCCCTGAAACCAAAAGCTTGTTGAAGCAGCGAAAGAGGTTGAGTGTGATTAATGGGTTGTTGTACAGGAAATTAAAGAGGCCAGGTAGAGGGTGGATTTCTCAATTAGTGGTACCTGATGCATTGAAGCAGAGAGTGTTAGAATCAGTGCACAGCACCGGCCATCAGGGCAGAGATAGGATGATACAAATCCTTAGAAGTAGATGTTATTGGGTTGGCATCACAAAAGATGTTGAGCTGTTTTGTAAAAGATGTCAGAGGTGTAATATTGCTAAACCACCCCATATTAAACTGCAGGGTCCTTCAGGTAATTTATTAGCATCTAGGCCTTTTGAGTTGGTGACCATGGATTTTACTATGTTAGAGAAGGATAGTCGGGGGTATGAAAATGTGTTGGTCATTACAGATGTTTTCACCAAATTTACAGTTGCTGTTCCCACAAGGGATCAGAAGGCCTCGACAGTTGCAAAAGTTCTGGTGGAGAAATGGTTTCTGTATTTAGGTGTACCCCATAGACTCCATTCAGATCAAGGCAGGAACTTTGAATCGGCTGTGATTGCAGAACTCTGTAGAGTGTACGGGATTCAAAATAGCCGTACCACGAGTTACAATCCAAAAGGGAACGGTCAGTGCGAGAGGTTTAATAGGACCCTACATGATCTTCTGAGGCCACTAGAGGCCAGCCAGAAAAGGAGATGGTCTGAACATATAGCTGAGGTTTTGTTAGTTTATAACTCTACGCCCCACTCTTCCACAGGTTACTCCCCGTACTACTTGGTGTTCGGGATAGAACCCAGATTGCCAGTAGATTTCATGCTAGATGCTAGTGATGATAGTGATTGTAATGAGGGGGAACCAAATGTTGAGAACTGGGTGACTGGACATCTTTCCCGTCTGCGTAATGTGCATGTTAGGGCAGGCGAACAGTTAAGAAAGTTAGCTGCTGTAAGGAAAGAGAGATGTGACAAGACATCATCCTCTAAATTGCTAACCATAGGAGAAGTAGTTAGGAAGAGAGTCCACTATACAGAGAGGTGCAAGATTAAAGACCAGTGGTCTGTAGATAAATATACAGTGGTGCAGGTCCCAAAAGCCTCAGGAGGCCCATATGTTATTAGAAGAGTGGGAGAGAATGGACCTGACATTAGAGCAGCAGGACACGAGTTAAAGCGGTGTGAGAAAGATGCGGTAATTGAGGTACCGGAGGCGACGATAAGACTACCAGAATTGCCTGTCGTGGCAGAGGTTGAGGAACCACGGGATAGACCGCCAAGAAGTGACTGGTACATGTTTGAGCCAGGAGACTTGAATGTGAGGCGATCAGAGAGAATCCGTCTTAGAAGAGATAGATGATGTTATTTTTGAATACATTTTGTTTCAAATGTTCAGTGTTGAGGCAAGTGGTAAACTGTATAAAGGTTGCTGATTTATTGTTTGTGTAACTTTTATGATTGTTTAATTATTTTTATGTAAAAAGTGAGGGTTGTATTAATTTTGTTATGATTGCTCATGTAGCAGAGGGGCTATTCCTCCTCACTGATGTTAATTTGATCACTGAGTATTAACTTGTACTAGTATAAGGATGGCTTATGCTTATATGTTATTAATGTTATTTTAAACTTATTGATGACTGGTGACGTACATGTATACTGTTTCACATTATAAATCTGGATATAATGAGTAAATTGTTTTATAATGGTACTGTTTAGGGATGTAACCAGCAGTTCAGGTGTTGAGGGCAGTGTCCTCAAGAGTGACAGGTTTTTGTTGTTGTTGCTGAGAGATGTGTTCCTTGGCATAGAATTATCAGAGCATAGAGGTGTGAAGGTAACTACTTGTTTGATAAGTGTACCAGAGACTATGGTCCGGTTGACGAAACGACAACAGTTAAAGAGGGGGAATTCTTCATTGTTTTTGTAATTGTTCGTATAATATTGTGAACACTAAGGTGGCGGGAGACTGTCTCCCTGTTGATTGCATTTTTTTTTTACTGCTGATATTAGTTTAGTTGTGAATAATGACTGGTATTAATGTAAATGTACCTTGTATTTGCATGTGACCATTATTCTTGTTGGTACCTGAGGTACATTTTTGGGGTGTTTTACTTGATGGGTGATGTCTGGTGAGGATAGGAAAAAAAAATTTTTTGAGCTCCATCAATAGTGGAGGACTATAAGGTAGGGGTCAGAAATTATCCCTCCCTTTACCCAAGGCACTAGGGGTGTAATGTTCAGTTGTCTGGGACGACAACAGTTAAAGATGGGGAATAATGTACTCGGCTCGCGATGATGGTGGAATTCTGCAAGAGGGCGTCTGATTGGTCTGGAACTCTGGGACCCCAGTATAAAAGGCCCCGCACAGGTAGAACTGGCCCTTTTTTTCCGTAGTCCACCGCACTGAGTGACCAGGCGCCAATGCCTATTTCTATTGTGTGTTTAGTAGTTAGACCCTGAAGTTTTGCAGTGGAAAAGCCAGAATTCTAGCTTTAGATTTTAGATTTTCCTGGGTTTTTAGTAGACTAGAGGTTTTTTGGTGGACTAGAAGTTTTTGTTAAATTAGTTTTAGTGGAACAGTTGTTGGTGGATTAGTGTTTGGTAGATTTGTAGCTTTTACTGGATCAGAAGTTTTTGCTACACTTAGGAATTTGGTTTGTTAGGTTAGTGTCTTTGCTGTTTGATCTTTGCTGTATCCTAATTTCTTTGTTGATGCTACATGTCTGTATATTATTGTGAAGTTTAGAAGTGTAATAAACAAATGATGCTTGTGTTACCCTTACTTTGTTGTTTAGTTGATAGACTCTAGTGTTATAGTCATTGGTGTTAGAACAGCCCTTGGAGTAATTCTTTGTCTGGGATTGGAGAATATTGTTCTAATCCCCTGTCGGCCCACCATGGGATCTTCTTAAACCTTAATTCTTTTCTATTCTTGTTAACCGAGGACGGTGAGAGGTTCTTTCTCTTTATTCATTTTCTTCTTTGGCCCTACGCAGTCAGGGTTTGCGCTCTTCTCCTCACATCACCGTAGCAGAAGTAAGTGGTCCTTGCTTCCTGTTTATACCTTTGTTTTTCGTATCTTTCTCCAGACCCGCCCTGGGCGAAGGGGTAACATACGTAATTCGTAATCCCGCATACTGCTTTTGTAACATATCTGCGGGCGATTTGGCAGCAGACCGTCTTGCGGTGGTTTCCATAACATGATGTGAGTGCCGATGGTTCATAAAGCAATGGCACACTACTGAACGTAAACTTGCAAAGAAATCTCAAACAACTAACTAAATGCTAGGGTTGGCTGCGACGTCCTGTAAAGGATACGCAACTAACTGACTTCCCCATACAGTTGAAGCTACAAAAGAAAGGTGAATTTTCTCTTAAAGGTTTTTTTTGGGTTAAATATAGCATTGAAAACGCAGACATCAACAATTACTTATCTCTTGGAGAAGTGTTCTCCAGCTGGGAAAATGTGGCTTCGAAATCCCCTTGAACAATAACATGAAATAGCCGCTGTTCAAAGGAAATTTGAAGCGGGCGTTCGCATGGAAAATCTTTCGGAATAATTGCATGCGCATTCAAAGGAATTGGTGACAGTTATCTCATTGAAATTCGGGCATACTAATAGGAAGCACAACACAAGTGTGATACGTGGCTGAGGAGTTTCTTTGTCGGCATTTCGCTAAGACATTTCTGGTTTGAGCCTGGTATGGGGATGTGGATATTTACAGACGTATTGGAGTTAATTTCATGTCTTTGGCAGTGGCGTTAGGTATGGGTCTTCTTGGATAACGACGAAACATTGTAAGGTGGGGTGTGTAAGTTGTGCAGATTTAAAATCCCAATGATGTTGTTGGAAATCACAGGGTAACAGGTACAGATAGTTGAGGAAGAAGAAATATATATATATATATATATATATATATATATATATATATATATATATATATATATATATATATATACAACAAACAAAGATTAATCTAAAAGAACATCCCCATGAAACAAGTAAAGAGCTTCAAGTACGTAGGAAGTATAATATCATCAAATGGCAAATCAGAAGACGAGATCGAAAATAGATGCAATAAGGCAACCCAACTCATTGGACAAATTGCACCAATACTAAAGAACAAACATGTATCAGTACATACTTACAAAGCACTCTACAACACAATCTTCCTACCAACTCTATGCTACCAATGCTAAACCTGGACACTGACATACAAAGAGAAAAGAGAAATTACAATAACAGAAATGAGATTCCTGAAAAGAATACTCAATGTGTCAAGAAGAGAGAAAATCAGAAATGAAGAAATCAGGACTAAAGTGGGGGTTATATCAGAGCTAGATTTAATCAGAAAACAGCAAGTTAAATGGTGTGGCCATATAAATAGATTATGCCGGTCTCCCTGGTCAAGAGGTTACACGACTTTCTCCGTAATCCCGTATACTCTCGTGAGTAACGTGACGACGGCGAGAATCCGTAGCGGTTCTAACCGCGTCGGTAACATTACGGGGTATGTGAGCCGGTCGCTCAGAAAGCAATGGCAAACTACTGAGCTTGATCTTGCCAAGAAATCAACAATCAGCTGAAATATGCTGATGTTGACAGCGATGTCCTGTAAAGGATATGCAAACATTTCTTTTTTAATACAACTAGATTACCAGCTAACAATATACCACAACCTGCAAGGATGTACAACCCAGATGAAAGCAGAAGAAGCGATCGTAAAAGATGGACAGGTGGAATAAAAGAGTCCATGCTAAACTCGATGTATGCAGCCCATAAACCTACACTCATCCGCTGTGTATGCTTCACCTCGACACCGCAAGGCACAAAAGGGAAAAGATGAGATGTGTCAACAACTCATGTTTCAGGCATCATCGGATTACTTCTCCCACACCATACAAGAAACTTGCAAGTCGTGTGCGAGGAATGAAATGGTACATGTTATTGCCGTTGGCTCTTTACAATTGCAAAAACAGTCGCTATCTAATCACACATAAAGTCACAATATTCTCTACAACTAGTTTTCCTAAACCCTACGGCTAATCTCTATCTACTAGGCTATACGAAAACTATCTCTATTCTACACGATGTGAACACTACAGAGTCAGTCCCCAGTCTGACTTCCTTCACTCGCGTCGCTACACGCCACGCGGAAGGACCTTCATGCGTCCTTCGGCTCTTTGCGTGCTAGGTCAGTTAGCACGCTTCTATTAGCTGTCTTTGGTTGAGTGCTAATCGTGGCATTCACGCAGGCGTGATTCTGTCGTGACCAGTAGTGCTAACTATCTGGTCAACGCCTCCGTGTGAGGACTAGTTAATAGTCCCCCTTTTCTATCATCTATCCTGCCCTGATCCCGGGCACTGTGTTCCCTCTACTCTATCTGAGGTTGACCCCACGTCCCGGTGGTGTTCTATCATGAGGCAGGCTTCCTGCCTCCTGTTTCAGTCTTTGACACACACCCTCCCCTCCTGTGTTGCGTCATCAACTTTGACTCATTGGTTGTGACGCAAGAGGTTTCTAAAAAATTAGTGTGTCTAATTTTTGTCAAAGACTGTAGATAACCTGGCTTTGGGCTACTCAATAGACCTACTGACTAATGTCACAATGTAGCATCACTTTACTTGGCTACTGGCAATCGCCACAAACTTGTCTGGTTGGCGTGAGCCCTCTTCTCAATCGCAATATTATATTAATTAGAGGTATGTCTGAACCGGACCGTTGTCTTATAAGACCTGCCCTCAAATAGTAAATTAACTCACTACCCATACAAAGTTGACTTTCTGAAGGTCAACACATGAATTGCTTCATGTCCCCCATATAATATTAAACAACCATTACACAAGCTATGAGCGAATGGCTTTACCTATCTCGCTTCCGCGTGTAAAGTCATATTTCACTGTTACGTTAGTGTTTCGTTGTCTATTATGTCCCCTGACCCGGAGTTATCTCCCTTTGATCTAATAAAAGTGTATGCAATTTATATGTTTGTTTTTCTGGTTGTTTGTGTGTTTGGGCCGGTCTCTCTGGCTGTGGGGTTATAACACTTTCTCTCTGTAATCCCGTTTATCACGCAGAGTCTCGCAGCGGAGCGAGAACTGAGGTGGTTCGACCCCCGCTCGTGACTTGCGGATACTGAGCCGGCCGCTCAGAAAGCAATGGCAAACTACTGAGCGTAATCTTGCCAAGAGATCAACAGACAGCTGAAAGATGCTGCTGTTGACAGCTAAGTCCTGTAAAAGGATACGCAAAACATTTTTTGTGTGTTTGGATGTAATTAAACGTATAATCTACCCTCTAACATGTGTATCTAATTATCATGTGTATGTAAGTTAGTTTTTCAAGTGCCATAATTCATTTAACTGTAGTCACAAACATGTGTATAATACAAATCTGTGACTACGTTTCTGTCTTATGAGACTCAAAATACTTTCACTAAGATCCTAAACTAAACTACACAAAATACATTCATTACAACATATTTCCAACATTGAAACCAACATTTGACGGCAACAAAAATAAAAAGTCCTGTTGAGCGGCAGAAAAAATCCGCTGACTGTTCTCACTCTCTCCTGTATATTTTACATTTGTTCTCACTTTCACACTTCTGTCACACATCTGTCACCTTCCCTTATGTCACACTTCTTTTACCCTCACTATTGGCACACATCTTTTACCCTCATTTCTGTCACACATCTTTCATCCTCATTTCTGTCACACTTCTTTTACCCTCACTATTGGCAAACATCTTTTACCCTCATTTCTGTTACGCATCTTTTATCCTCTGTTCTGTCACACATCTTTTACCCTCACTATTGGCATACATCTGTTACCCTCATTTCTGTTACACATCTTTTATTCTGTGTTCTGTCACACATCTTTTACCCTCACAGTTATTTAAAAACCTTGGAGTGACACTGTACAAGTTTGGCTCAGTTTGACAGAGTTGAGCCTAATGACTGTGCATCAACCGTTGCACACGTCAAGTATTTACAACATATTTACATGTAAGAAAAAAGGGTTGATGGTTTGTACCCTGGTATTATTAACCACTCTATTCTACAGAAATATTACTCTAAATACTGACATACTAATACTAGTTCTATAAATATACATTTAATGTGTTGCCTATTTTAATCTATCTGTCATATTAATCCTAAAATAAGCTTACATTACTCCTAATATTTATCTAATTTAAGGGATGTAATTTACCTATAACATATTAGGAATATCGGAAACGAGATGGAGAGGAGCAGGGATAAGGACAGGAGAGGATTGTAAGATTATTTACTCGGGGGGAGAAGAACAGCAAAGAGGTGTAGCCATTATATTAGACAAGCAAACATCAAATTCTGTCAAAGGATATTGGGCTGTGTCAGACAGAGTTCTATTAGTAAAATTAAACGGAAGACCTTTTAAAATAAATGTAATTCAAGTATATGCCCCAACAAGTGAAAGCAGTGAAGAAAGTATAGAGGAATTTTATAATGACATGGAGTCTGCTTTGAAGAACTGTAAAAAATCAGAAATAAATATCATAATGGGTGATTTCAACGCAAAAATAGGAAAGCAAAGCGATGGATACAGTGTAGGCAACCATGGTTTGGGAGAGAGAAATGAAAGAGGTTACAGACTTGTAGAATGGGCAAAAGAACAAGAATTGGTTGTGGGAAACACCTGGTTTAAACAACATCCTAGAAGATTATGGACATGGAGGAGTCCAGACAGCAGGATTAAAAACCAGATAGATTACATCCTGATAAGCAAAAGGTTTCGAAATGCATTAACAGTTGTAAAAACAGTTCCAAATGCAGACTGTTACAGTGATCACAGATTAATTACTGGCACATTGAGGGTAAAGTTAAAGAAAGTCAAGTATACAGCAGGAAACCCTAAATATGACTTGTGCAAATTGAAAACTGACAAAGAAATACAAGATAATTTTAACATAGAAGTAAAGAACAAATTTGATTTATTGTCTGATCTAGAGATCCTATTTCAAGATGTAGATGATCAATGGGAAATGCTGAAGAATTCAATCAGTTGTGCAGCAGAAAAAACTATTCCAAAAGTAAAAAAAGTTGGCCGTAAGACATGGATGACTGAAGAAATTTTACAACTAATGGAAACAAGAAGACAGAACAAAAATAATCCTGCCAAATATGAAGAAATTCACAGAAAAGTCAGAACCTTATGTAAGGAGGCTAAAGAAACATGGCTTGAGAAAAATTGCAGAGAAATTGAAAAACAACACAACAGTAAAAATGCGAAACTAATGCACAAAAGAATTCAGGAGATTACTAATCAAAGAACACGTACATCAGCAGGCTGCCTAAAGACAAAAGATGGAAGATTCATAATAGAAAAAGATCAGATTTTACATGTATGGTCAGATTACGTGAAAAACCTTTATGACGATAGCAGAGACGAACAATATATTGTTCAAAATAACAATGAAGGGCCAGCAATTTTGAAGATGGAGGTTCAGAATGCTCTTAATCATATGAAATCAGGCAAAACCCCCGGTCCAGACAGCGTCACAACAGAAATGATTAATGCTTTAGAAGAATATGGAATAGATAAAGTTACCAGTCTGCTTAATACAATATATGATACTGGAAACATACCTCATGAGTTATGTAACTCTGTATTTATTGCAATCCCAAAGAAATCAGGAGCCTTGGAATGTGATCAACATCGAACAATTAGTATAATGAGTCACATCACGAAGATTTTGCTAAGAATTATCATGCAAAGATGTTAGGAGGAAAATACAACCTGAAATAGGAGAAGAACAATGTGGGTTTGTAGTAGGCAAGGGTACAGTAAATGCTGTGTATATACTGAGAACCGTAATCGAACGTTCTATAGAAGTAAACAAAGATCTACACCTTTGCTTCATTGACTACACAAAGGCTTTTGATAAAGTGAGACATGTCAACATGATAAGGATGCTTGAAGATCTACAAATTGATGGCAAAGACCTTAGACTTGTAAAAAACATATATTGGAAACAACAAGCTGCCATAAGAGTTGATAATGAAGTAAGCCAATATCAGCCTATTAAGAGAGGTGTGAGACAGGGATGTGTAATGTCTCCAGATCTGTTTTCCCTGTACAGTGAAAATATTTTCAGAAATATTGAAAATATGGAAGGAATCAACATTGGGGGACGATGCATCAATAACATTAGATATGCAGATGATACAGTCTTGATTGCAGACAATGAACAGGACCTGCAAAATTTAGTAGATGCGGTTGTTACACACAGTGAACAACAAGGGTTAGAATTAAATTGTAAAAAGACACAGATTATGGTCGTCACTAAGAAGAACGAAATACCACAGTGTAATATACAAGTAAATGGGAATATTCTTCAACAAGTGAATAGGTACAATTACCTCGGAACAGTAATAACATCCGATGGGAGATGCCTTGAAGAGATTAGAACAAGAATCGCCATGGCAAAAGTAGCCTTTAGCAAGATGAAAAACATACTGACCAATAAAAAGATGTCGATTGAAACGAGAAAAAGAGTGTTGAGATGCTACATAGAACCTGTACTTTTATATGGATGTGAAGCTTGGACAATGAGCAGCCAGGCTGAAAAACATCTGATGGCTGTAGAAATGTGGTTTCTGAGGAAAATGCAAACAATACCATGGACAGCCAGAAAGACCAATGAACAAGTCCTTCAAGAAACAAATGAAGATCGTAAACTGATCAGAGACATTAGACGTAGACAGTCACAGTTTTTTGGGCATGTTATGAGAAGAAATGATTTGGAGAACTTGGTGACAACTGTAAGATCGAGGGGAACAGACCAAGGGGAAGACCTAGAAACAAGTATCTGGATGGCTTGGCCTTGTGGCATGGTCGAGACAGAAACACGGAACTGATCCACGACTCTGTTGATCGAGTGAGATGGCAGAACATGACCGCCCACGCTTACTGGCATGGCACATGATGGATGGATGGAATTTACCTATGTGAAATGAAATTGATGTGAGATGAGTTATATCCCTTTGTGAAATGGGTAATGTGAAATGTAATAAGTTACGTCCCTTTCTAAAATGGGTGATATTCTAACTAATGTTTTTAAATGAAACAAACTATATGATTGATATTCTTATTCTATATGGTGTAAATGATGTACCTTTAAGTGTATAATATTTGTATTCTATTATGGTGTAACCTAATCATGCTACTAAATGATAACGTTTGTTAAATGGATTGGTTAAGATGGAATGAAATCAAATGGAATGACACAAAGTGAAATATAATAAACTGAATGATACTATTCACATCTAAACTTCTTATAATTAGTTGTCATGTTTAAATTACTATCCTAATCTACTTTTAAAGCTAAATAAATATGTAAATTAATATTCTATCTACCAAAAAAATGAAAAATATTATATTGTCTAACTCTAAATATAAATTAAAATGACATAATCTATCTATATTTTATCACTATATTAAAACATTATGATACATATCACGTTAAGTTTATATATACATGGTCTTTAAATACCTCAGGTTAGTCGTTGCCATTAATGTTCAGAAACATGCTTTCATTGGCATAATATCTATACAATTGTTCTGGGTATTTGAAATTCATTACACAGTCATATTTGTTCTATGGGTATTGCACCTGTAGAGTTCGTTTGTAAAGTAGACTACTGTTGTCGTGTCTGTATGTATATAATCATCTGACACTGTTTTTCTCTGTTTAACACAACTAATTCACTGGAACATATATGGAGCTTAGCAAGTAATAAGCTGTCCTAGTTCACAAGGTGATATATTTGTTCCCAGAGTAAAGTTCTTACTTTTGATGTCTACGGACACATAGCAGGTCAATGTTTTTGGTACTTAGTTCAGCACATAATATCCATGTATTTCTAACATATTTCACATAGAATATTTGACTGTACTAAATTAACATCTATTACTCTACACTCTTATGTGGAAATTTCTGGTATTGCTACATCAGATGGTCGACTAAGGGTATCAGCCAAGATGTTATCTTTCCCCTTAATATGCTCTATACTAAAGGTGTAATTTTGTATTATTAGCGACCACCTGTATATTCGGTCATTTCGGTGTACACCACTCTGTATGACCGTTATTGGGGAGTTGTCAGTCTGGACAATGAAGTGCACACCCGTCAGAAATCGATGCAGCTTTCTCACCGCATAGATGACGCTTAAGGCTTCCAACTCGGATATGGAATATCTGGACTCGGTGGGTGTGATCTTACGGCTCACGTAGCAAATCGGATGGAAGATGCCCTCATAAAATTGGCCTAGTACTGCAGCGATGGAGATCCTGCTGGCATCTGTCCTAAGATAATAAACGAGCCTCGGATTAGGCAAGCGGAGGATTGGAACATTACTAAACAAGATTTTCAATTTTGACAATGCAGAAATTAATAATGCATCTTTGACATCCAATTTTACAGAAGCTTTTAAAACATTGGAAAATACACTTGTAATCTCCGCTAAATTTGGAATAAATTTACTATAGTAATTCACTAACCCCAAAAGGCGTCTGACCTGTTTCTTGGTGGTAGGCATGGTCAGATTCATAATTTTGGTAATAATTTTCTGGTCAGTCTTTAGTTGACCTTGAGAAATGACATGACCCAAAAAATCAATTTCTTTTAGGCCCAATTCGACTTTGCTCGGTTTGACAGTGAGCCCGAAGAGTCGCAACCTATTAAAGACATGTCTCAGTTTCAGTAGGTGTGTTGTCCAGTCATCAGTATGGACATATATATCATCTATATAGGTCACTGTATTCGTCACTCCATGAAGTAGATCTCTAGTTAAGCGTACGAAAGTGGCAGGAGCGTTTCGAAGTCCGAAAGTAAGAAAACGCCACTCGTAAAGTCCTAAAGGTGTTGAAAAAGCAGTAAGATGGATGGATTGAGACTGCATAGGGACCTGCCAATATCCCTTAGTGAGATCTAATTTAGAAAAGATTTTGGAGGTGGACATGTCAAGAATAAGATCTTCGCAGGAAGGAATTGGCTCTGCGTCGATTTTGGTGACGTTGTTGAGCTTTCGATAGTCCACGCACAGACGAATTGTAGAATCTTTCTTCTTAACTAGAACAATTGGAAAAGAGTACTCAGAGGTGGATTTCTGGATGATCCCACTAGCCTCTAAATTCAGAATTTCCTTATTTAGATTTTCCCTATAGCTTAGTGGGATTGAGTACGGCCTGCATTTAATAGGCTTAGAGTCCGAAAGAAGAATGGAGTGTTCGATTCTGTCCGTCCTACCTGGAATGTCAGAGAATATGTCTTTGTATTCCGTCACTAATTCTACTAATTGTCGTCGTTGACTGTCTGTATGCTATCTAATGTAGCAGTCTTGTCTACAATAGGAACTGGTAGTTCCATTCCGTCGTCGTCTACCTGATTCAGTACGGTGGTGGTGCTAAGTGTGTATTCTGTATTCTCGCTAAGTGTATGCTCGTTGGATATGCCAGTCTCGTTAACTAGTGTAGTTGCGTTGTGTATGTCTGTCGTCTGATCACTAGGTGTGGGTGCACTGTGTTCGTCTGTCTCTACCTCCGTCTCTTGTCGTGAATAGTAAGGTTTCAACATGTTGACATGGAATATCTTTAAGTGTCCGTTTATTGATATTTCATAGTCAACATCTGAAATTTTACGTACCACCTTGAATGGCCCTTGCCATGAAGTCAATAATAAATTTCGTTTGTCAGGAAGCAAGAGAAGTATGTCTTGATCTGGTTCAAGTTCAATTGTTCTCGCCCCTTTGTTGGCATATTGGCGGTAGATTTGACCCTTCCTCTCCAAAGCTGCCTTAGCTATAATACACGATTTCATGATTTTATCTCGTGTTTCAGTCACCATTTCATAAGGTGTTTTTGGTTCGGGAATTTGAATAGAATTCGTTATTGCCTGATGATAAATGGTTAGGGGTCCACGTGGGTTAGCCCCGTACACTAATTCAAACGGTGAGAAACCCGTGCTTGAATGGGGAATCTCCCGATAGGCGAACAGCACTGTTGGTAACAGTGTATCCCAATCAGCTGGGTTTTCTGCTGTTACCTTAGCCAGCATCTGCTTAAGATCTCCATTAATTTTTTCTACTATCCCATTGCTGGCTGGATGGTACGCTGTCGTGAAATGTTGTTTAATCCCTAACATTTTTGTAAGGGCTTCCGTTGCAGCCGATATGAAGTGAGTTCCACGATCGGATAAAATGGTCCGTGGAAATCCGAATCGTGAGAACAGGTGTAGAAATACATTGGCAACATCTTTGGAGGTGATGTACTTCAAAGCTACTGCCTCAACCCACCTTGTACAAAGGTCGACCATCGTTAATATGAAGCGATTTCCTTTGCTGGACACCTGATTCAGGGGTCCAACAATATCTACCGCCACACTCTCAAATGGCCTAGAAGCATGTGTAGAAGGTTGTACTTCAGCTGTAGCATGTTTACCCTTTCGTACTAACTGTTGACAGACATTACACGAACGACAAAATAATTTAATATCATTGCAAAAACCTGGCCAATAAAAATGAGCCTGAATTCTGGCCCTGGTTTTGTCATATGCAAGATGGCCAGCAAACGGTGACTCATGTGCAATCTTTAGCACAGTTAGGCGATGTTGTACAGGTAACACCGTTTGCTGAATCTCATGGTTACCAGTAGTATAATATCTAGTAAGAATGCCATTATTTAATCTGAAGAACCATGATGCGTTCTTTGTCACTTTTGCTCGTTCTTTCAATACTTTTAAATAAGGAGACAAACTAGGATCAGCTTTCTGCTGTTCTATGAATTTTTGTCTGTTGGTATCATCAGTGCTAGATGGAGAAAGCACCAGTAGTCTCTCATCTTGAAGCGTGTCTTGATGTTTTATAGTGTCTGCTCTGGTTGTTGCATTAACTGCATTCAGTTGGTTCCATGCAGTTATTTCATCGCTAGTACATTGTTTTAGTTGGGGTAAGCAACCCAGAATTAAATCAGTACAAGGGTTGTCAAGTACAGCACAAGTAAATGTACCCGAAAGGAAAGGAGTGTTAATACGGGCTTTGGCCAAAGGGTAAATTTCAATGTTACCCGAAAAGGTTCGGCATTTGACAGAGTCACCTGTATAATCCTCTAGACTCACCAGTTCCTTTCTGAGACCAATAAGGGTACTACCGCTGTCCAGCAAACATTGGCATGGTCTATCATTGACCATTGCATTGTGGAACTCTAAATTGCCTCTGGAGGCTAAGGCTGCATTCACACTCTCAGATGAGAATGGAACTGTATGTCCACATTCTAATTTTCCGTCAGCATGAAATTGGTGACATCGCTCACAACTGTCAAAACTCAACATATCGTTTACACAACACACCTCTTCCGTTTGGTTAACAGGTAATTCATTTTCAACATCACACTCAGTCTCACTACCATTATCAGAAGATGTATCAAGTAAAATAGCATTGTTGGCTTTCATACGTTGGCGCCCTAGGCACTTATTTGAATAATGGCCGTAGCTGGAACAAAAAAAAACATTTGATGGCACGCCGGTATGCAGATCTTTTGTTCTGTTGCTTCTTAATAACATTTTCAAGATGTGCCGGATAACTTGGCGATTTGTCACACATTGAATAAGTGTCATGTAAAAGTTGACAGTGGATACATTTTGAAATTTTTCTATCTTTCTTGTCAAATTTATTAAATGGTTTTCTATTGCTCTGATAGTTTTTAGATTGATCTTTTACAAAGGAAACTATTTCAGAGTCATTTGAAGTCTTAAAAATATTTCTGTTTGAAGAAAAATATGCAGACCCTTTCTTTTCAAACTGTTCTATGGTTTCAATGTCTGACTGCTGCAAAAATTTTGCAAAAGAGGATGGTATCTTGGATATTACTTTATCCATAGTTATTAAGCTTTTCAATCTATCAAAGTCTTTTCCTATGTTAGCTGCTTTAAGCCACCTATTTAGTACACTTTGAACATTTGAGACGTAGTCAATGAAAGTCTCAGTAGGTTTAGGTTTTAAATTTGAGAACTGAACCTGATACCCAGGGGCATCAAGTAAAAAGTGTTGCATAATCCTATCACGGATGTATTGGTAGTCAGATCTAAGATCGGTTGGTATAGATTCTATCACTTTAAGGGGCTCACCACTCAGGTTCTTCATATAAATCATAGCCCACATCTCTAAAGGAACTTGGTGATATTTAAACTGATACTCGACATTTTCTGTCCAAGCAGATATTGAATCGTCTTTACAATATGGTTTGATAATATTTTTGTATTTGTTGAACTTATTTTCTTCTTGTTGACTTTTAAGTTTAGTGGCAGAGATCTCTGCGTGTGAGTCTACATCCATCTCTTTCATCTTTAACTGTGTCTCTGATTCTACTTGTATTTGTTTTTCCTTAACTCTTGCCATTTCATCTATCTCCTTTTGCTTTAGATCTAATTCTCTTTGTTTTAATTCTTTATCTTGTTCTAATTGTTGTTGCTTAACATTCTTATCATGTTCTAATTGCTGTTGCTTAATTTGCACTTCTTTTTGTTTTGTTATCTCAGCTAGTTGTATCTGGTGTTGTCTTTCCTGTGCGCGTTCATCTCTCTCTCTGCATCCTTTGCTTCTTTAAATTTTTGATCCGCATATTGTTCTAGCTCTTTACCTGAGTATTGCAATTCTTTGCCTGCTTTAATGAAGTCAGCTAGAGTAGCCATGTTGTTGGGTAATTGGCTCGCGTTGACCTGAACTGACTGCTTCACTCAGTTATTTTTCTTTAATATGCTATGTTATTTAATATCTGAGCACTACAAATTGTACTCTTTGTTTACATTCTGGAAAATTGTATTCTCCAAAAATTTAGAGCACAAAGTCTGTTCATACAATACACGCTGAAAAAGAGATGCACTATTAATCACAATGCATGCCAAAAACGTAGGTTTTACTCATCTTAATGTTCCCGAGAACAAGGAACAACACGTCAGCAACACCGGTCCCGTTGTTTGGCACCCCGGAATACACACGAGTTTTCTACTCAGGTCACGTCGTTTGGCACATCGGCATACACTCACGTTATCTATCAGCTGTTGATCACCCTGGTTTACAGAGCAGCAACAATTAACAACTCGTAAACGAAAAATAGATTTTTGACAAATTGGTACAATGACACTGACATGCCCACGAACAAACAGAATATCGATTAATTAATATTTAAAGTCAATGTCCTGTCTTCGTTCTACAGTAATATGTCTTTCGTTACTAACCTAGTTTAATCTATGGAAGTATGGTGCAGACCAAATCTAATTTGCATAGCCGAAAGTAGTGCCCTCGTGACGGTAAACAAATAGAAAAGTACGAAAAAAAAAATTCAATAACTGCTTTTAAATAATATAAATATAATAATAATGTGTAAATCAATAAATATATTCATTCTCTAACTTAAATAAACAAATAATACTTAATATATCGTAAAGATTCAGGCAGGCAGTAACTTGGCAGTTTGTAAACACTGAAATGCTGATTCCAAGTGGCGAGGCCCAACTGTTTGTCAATCGTGCCACGTCACAGGCGCAGCGCTATTTTTAGCTTGCAAAAATCAATACTGTCGCTGACCTCTGTATTGCTCCGCCATGAATCATTTTTGACAATTATTCAAAAACAAATAAATAATTACATAAATAAATGAAAGAAGAACATAATATGAATACTTACAACTTTGAAGAACACATTATTTAAATATATAACATTCTAATAAGCACAAATAAACATTATTTCATCACGATAGGCACAATTCTGCTGGCAACTCGATCTAGTCTGCATACGTCATCGTTACTGACACAAATTAAACATTTAATCTTTGTAATATCCTATCTGTAACCCTAGTCTAGAGCCGTGGGTAAGTGTTATAGCTTGAACTCAGGTTCAAGCCGCACTTCTGACACCACATTTAATCCTATTGCCTGTCAACAACTCATGTTTCAGGCATCATCGGATTACTTCTCCCACACCATACAAGAAACTTGCAAGTCGTGTGCGAGGAATGAAATGGTACATTTTATTGCCGTTGGCTCTTTACAATTGCAAAAACAGTCGCTATCTAATCACACATAAAGTCACAATATTCTCTATCACTAGTTTTCCTAAACCCTATGGCTAATCTCTATCTACTAGGCTATACGAAAACTATCTCTATTCTACACGATGTGAACACTACAGAGTCAGTCCCCAGTCTGACTTCCTTCACTCGCGTCACTACACGCCACGCGGAAGGACCTTCATGCGTCCTTCGGCTCTTTGCGTGCTAGGTCAGTTAGCACGCTTCTATTAGCTGTCTTTGGTTGAGTGCTAATCGTGGCATTCACGCAGGCGTGATTCTGTCGTGACCAGTAGTGCTAACTATCTGGTCAACGCCTCCGTGTGAGGACTAGTTAATAGTCCCCCTTTTCTATCATCTATCCTGCCCTGATCCCGGGCACTGTGTTCCCTCTACTCTATCTGAGGTTGACCCCACGTCCCGGTGGTGTTCTATCATGAGGCAGGCTTCCTGCCTCCTGTTTCAGTCTTTGACAAGATGAGAAGATGAAGAAGAAATAAGAACAAATATTGCTCGAGAAAAACTAAACCAGTCAAAACAGTTATGGATTGGAGCGGACAGAGAACCAAAAGTCAGTCTAGGGACATGCATTATTGCAACAGCATGGACATTTAAGGCTAAAAATCACATGTTCAATTTTGAATATAAGGGTATTAAAGATTCATTGGACGGAAAGGAGAACACATAGACCGATTCAACAGGAATTCAATATTGCAGAAGACTGGTTATGAACAAGCAGCAAAAAAAAAAAAAAAGAATTAAGAATATGACATGTATTTCAGACATGTGAAAAGATATGACAGTCGGCAGTCTAGAAAAGATCATTATGGAGGGAAGTGTAGCGGGACGGCGCAGGTGAGGAAGACCAGTGACATGGATGGATTCAGGGTATAATAGATGCTACACACGTAACAGCCACGGAGGCAGGAAACTGGTGAGTGATAGACAGACATTTCGAAAGACTTTTATGTCGGCAAAGTTCTGTACAATCGATTGGATTACATACGAGCATATATATATATATATATATATATATATATATATATATATATATATATATATATATATATATATATATGTGTGTGTGTGTGTGTGTGTGTGTGACTGGGTGTGTGGTTGCGTGTGTGTATATTAGGGGGCAGAATTTCACAAGATAAAGAGTAGTATCCACAATTTATATTTATCCTTGTCTTTCCAGGCCAGGTAGAGAGTTCTATATTCAGCAAGTCCTTATTTATGGAGGCGAATCATGGGCAATTAGGAGACAAGTGATGAATTATGTGGAAGTTGCGGACATGTGCTGTTACAGAAGAATGATGAAAACATCGTGGACAGATACAAAGAGTAATTAAGATATCTTGAAAGAAGTTAACTCAAAGATACAAAGAGTAATTAAGATATCTTGAAAGAAGTTAACTCAAAGATACAAAGAGTAATTAAGATATCTTGAAAGAAGTTACCTCGAAAAGAAAATTGTCTACTCGTATTTTAAGTTGACAGTCGACACATATTTTCGCACGTTATCAAACGAGAAGCTGGAGAATGCAACGGAACAGCTGGAGGGAAAAAGAGTCAGGGGAAGATGCAGAGAGATGTTGCTGGACAGTTGACATCATAACTTGAGGAACTTTCCTTGTGGTCGGTCCATACCGCCAGAGTCAGGGGGAGATGCAGAGAGATGTTGCTGGACAGTTGACATCATAACTTGAGGAACTTTCCTTGTGGTCGGTCCATACCGCCAGAGTCAGGGGGAGATGCAGAGAGATGTTGCTGGACAGTTGACATCATAACTTGAGGAACTTTCCTTGTGGTCGGTCCATACCGCCAGAGTCAGGGGGAGATGCAGAGAGATGTTGCTGGACAGTTGACATCATAACTTGAGGAACTTTCCTTGTGGTCGGTCCATACCGCCAGAGTCAGGGGGAGATGCAGAGAGATGTTGCTGGACAGTTGACATCATAACTTGAGGAACTTTCCTTGTGGTCGGTCCATACCGCCAGAGTCAGGGGGAGATGCAGAGAGATGTTGCTGGACAGTTGACATCATAACTTGAGGAACTTTCCTTGTGGTCGGTCCATACCGCCAGAGTCAGGGGGAGATGCAGAGAGATGTTGCTGGACAGTTGACATCATAACTTGAGGAACTTTCCTTGTGGTCGGTCCATACCGCCAGAGTCAGGGGGAGATGCAGAGAGATGTTGCTGGACAGTTGACATCATAACTTGAGGAACTTTCCTTGTGGTCGGTCCATACCGCCAGAGTCAGGGGGAGATGCAGAGAGATGTTGCTGGACAGTTGACATCATAACTTGAGGAACTTTCCTTGTGGTCGGTCCATACCGCCAGAGTCAGGGGGAGATGCAGAGAGATGTTGCTGGACAGTTGACATCATAACTTGAGGAACTTTCCTTGTGGTCGGTCCATACCGCCAGAGTCAGGGGGAGATGCAGAGAGATGTTGCTTGACAGTTGACATCATAACTTGAGGAACTTTCCTTGTGGTCGGTCCATACCGCCAGAGTCAGGGGGAGATGTAGAGAGATGTTGCTGGACAGTTGACAACATAACTTGAGGAACTTTCCTTGTGGTCGGTCCATACCGCCAGAGTCAGGGGGAGATGCAGAGAGATGTTGCTGGACAGTTGACATCATAACTTGAGGAACTTTCCTTGTGGTCGGTCCATACCGCCAGAGTCAGGGGAAGATACAGAGAGATGTTGCTGGATAGTTGACATCATAACTTGAGGAACTTTCCTTGTGGTCGGTCCATTCCGCCAGAGTCAGGGGGAGATGCAGAGAGATGTTGCTGGATAGTTGACATCATAACTTGAGGAACTTTCCTTGTGGTCGGTCCATACCGCCAGAGTCAGGGGGAGATGCAGAGAGATGTTGCTGGACAGTTGACATCATAACTTGAGGAACTTTCCTTGTGGTCGGTCCATTCCGCGTATCCATGGTGATCATGTAAGACCATCTTTTTTTTCTTTTTTTTTTGCGTTCGCCTACCTTGAACTTCTCCGTAGTCCATACACACGCTACCACGTCTAGTAGAACTTAACTGATTTTTGCGTGTGGATTAGCTTTCCCTATAATCAGTGTCCCTCACCATCAGGCGAACCCACTCCGACTTCTGAGGTACTTGTAATTTACATCTCCATGTCAAGTACGTGAAATTAATATTTCAATCCAACATAGCGGTGTAGGGGTTGAACCCGCTACCTCGGCATCAACATACCGGAAGTATAAGAGCGAATACTCTTATCCATTCGCCTATGCTGGTTCCCAGACCACCGTCTGTTTTTCGTGTACTGTCAATCATTATTGATACCGATGCTCCTACAAACGCAATCCAGACTTCCCGATCTCATGACATACCCGTAGAATGGGGAATGTCTTCATTGAACACGAATAGCAAGATCACTTTGTCAGTTAATTTCTTTCATGATATCTTCACTACTCTTTCTTTCCATGTACGATATTTTCATTGTTTTTATATAGAACCACACCCAGGAATGCTAACCTGGTCAAAAATGCACGCTAAACGTCGGATGTGTTGGCCTAAGGGTTTCGACCCAAGGGCGCCTAACGAGACACGCCGCAATCACATCTGAAAAAACACTCCGGATGAATGCAAAGAAGAAGAAGATACAGAACCACATCTCCGCATCATCCACATAACTTTTCACTTGTCTGATAATTATTCATGATTCGCTTCAGTAAATCAGGACTGTTTCAATATAGCTGTTAAACAACTTCCTTTTTAGAATTAAATAATACATGTAAAAGACAGAATTGGCGCCATAGTTAGTCGCCAGACAACATGTGCACATACATCTTTGGGAGCACTCACAAAAATGTGCAAACGACAAAGAACAGTTGTTATACACGAGGTGTAGTATGTTTTAAAAACACGGGATCAGCTGAAACTGTGACAGACAAGAATAAAACAGAAAACCGAAATAGAAGAAACTCCACACAACCATTAAAGTAAGTTCGCTTCATTACGTCCAATCAGAACTTGCACGGATCCGGAAATGCCACCATGACATTCGGGGCGGTATGAACAGACGGCAACATAAACACGAGCAAAATAAACTGACGTGTTTTTAACATGTCTGAGAAAACCCAGGAAGGAAATTCTGCGTTTTCTGTTGGCACTCTCGTCTTTGTGTCTGTCTGTGCCAGGAAATGATGGGCCAGAGAATGGAGAATTCAGTTACTCGTGTCAATGACATAGAAACTATTTTGACACAGCTGCAGCGTAAACAGAAATATAACACTACTAGGAATGATGTAAAGAGATTTTCGGGGTGTTAAGTGTCATTGTTGCAGAAAAATAACTCACTCGTTTATCTTAGTGATTCACTGCAGTAGTGTTGTAGATGAGCACGATGTGTTTGTATGTGTATCAAAAAATTTTCTTCTCCTTATAGTCCCTGCCGTGTGGGTTTGATAATCGTGTCTGTCCGCCGCTCTCTCTCTCTCTCTCTCTCTCTCTCTCTTTTTTTTTTTCTCTCTCCTCTCCCCCCTTTCTCTCTCTCTCTATCTCTCACTCTCTCTCTCTCTCTCTCTCTCTCTCTCTCTCTTTCTTTCTTTCTCTCCCTTTCTCTTGTGCTTCCAATAATTTCTGATTGCCATGGTATCAAACTGTTCAGCATCCCCTGTCTTGATTTCAACTTGCCTCTCCTCCCCTTCCCCAACCCCCAACATTCTCGTTGTAATGTTGTACCCCAGCTTTCCCTTCTCATTACATGGCCAAAGAATGTTGACTAGTCTCATTATATGCAAGTATCCAGACTTCATTGTGAATTAACGTATAAGACATTGTCACAACTCTTTCTATACACCCACAGTAATCTCACCATTCTTCTAAAGAACCACGTTTCAACAACTTCCACATAATTCCTCACTTTGCTAATTATCCATGATTCGCTTCCGTGTATAGCTTTTAGAGAACTAATCTTTAATATTGAACATTCAATGTGACAGACATTACTGGCGCTAAACTATGTCGACCGGTCTCTCTGGCCGAGGTGTTACACCACTTTCTCCGTAATCCCGTTTATCCACGCAGGGTCTCGTAGCGGGCGAGAACTGGAAGCGGTTCGTCCCCCGCTGGTGACTTGCGGGATAACTGAGCCGGCTGCTCAGAAAGCAATGGCAAACTACTGAGCGTAATCTTGCCAAGAAATCAACAGACAGCTGAAAGATGCTGCTGTTGACAGCGATGTCCTGTAAAAGGATATGTGAATTAGAAAAGAAAAACAAACTATGTCGACAGACAACATAAGCACACACAGCTTTTAAAGCACTCACAAAAATGTGCAAGCGAGAAAGAACAGTTGTTATACGCGAGGTGTAGTATGTTTTAAAAACACGGGATCAGCTGAAACTGTGACAGACAAGAATAAAACAGACAACCGAAATAGAAGAAACCCCACACAACCATTAAAGTAAGTTCGCTTCATTACGTCCAATCAGAACTAGCACAGATCCGGAAATGCCACTATGACATTCGGGGCGGTATGAGCAGACGGCAACATAAACACGAGCAAAATAAACTGACGTGTTTTTAACATGTCTGAGAAAACCCAGGAAGGAAATTCTGCGTTTTCTGTTGGCACTCTCTTCTTAGTGTCTGTCTGTGCCAGGAAATGATGGGACAGAGAATGGAGAATTCAGTTACTCGTGTCAATGACACAGAAATTATTTTGACGCAGCTGTAGTGTAAACAGAAATATAACACTTCTTGGAATAATGTATATAGTTTTGTGGAGATGTTAAGTGTCATTGTTGCAGACAAATAACTCGCGCGTTTATCTTGGTGATTCACTGCAGCAATTTTGTAGATGAGCACGATGTGTTTGTATCTGTATCAAATATTCTTTTCTCCTTATATTCCATGCCGTGTGGTTGTGATAATCTTGTCTGTCCGCCGCTTTCTCTCTCTCTCTCTCTTGCTTCCAATAATTTATAATACCGACATCGGCTCAATATAAATTTGGAGAAGACTGTAGTTATGTACCAGCCAGCTCCAGGGAATAATCATACTGTGCCGAATATCAAAGTGAATGTTCATAGTCTAAGTGTTGTGGACAAATTCACCTATCTTGGCAGAACTGTGTCACAAGCTGCCACAATTGATGATGAAGTGAAAGCAAGAATCTCCAAGGCCAGTGCGGCCTTTGGCAGACTGTACAAAAGTGTATGGGACAGAAATGGAATAAGCCTGCAAACAAAGCTGAAAGTCTACAAAGCAGTTGTGTTATCCACACTGCTATATGCTTGTGAAACCTGGACTGTTTATCAGCGACACGCTAGGAAATTAAACCACTTCCACACAGTCTGCCTAAGGAAGCTACTGAAGATTAAATGGCAAGACAAGATTCCAGACACTGAAGTCCTAGAAAGAGCATCCATGCCCAGTATCCACACTCTACTGATGAAGAATCAGATTCGCTGGGCTGGTCACGTGTGTGTGTGTTTGTGTGTGTGTGTGTGTGTGTGTGTGTGTGTGAGTTGGTTCTCGCGGGATGTTCACCGCCACAGATATAGTTCCCAGGCACGTTGGTGTAGCGGTTAGGACTTGTGCTGACAAGGTATGAGCGATATCGGTGAACGGTTCCATACCAGCTCTCATCGTTCGCTACGAGATGCCGTCTATTCTTCTGTGCACTCCATCTTACAAAATGTGATAGTCCTAACATTTCACATACACACAGCACAGCAGGTTCTTGCTATTCGAGTTCCAGCACTCATTTATTATTTTCTGTTAGAGTCATTGAATTTCAAAGTGCGGGTTGGAGTTCTGACAATGTAGTTCAAAATGCGGATTATAGTTCTGACATGTAATCCAATGTGCGGGTTGGATTCCTGACATGTACTTCAACGCAAAATTAAGTCCAGTGGACTAGAAGTAGTGGCAGGTGTGTGGATTACGCTTGAGTTCAAAGCGAGCCAACCAAAAAATAAAGAATTCTGTTGCTGGTGTGTGTTGATCCAAGACCACTGTTGTAGTAAACAAGGAAACTAACCACTATGGTACTACAGCGGCAGACAGACTTCACACTGTCAATTCAAAGTGCCAGAAAATACAAAAGTGGAGATGGCCATGATAGGGCTGGCACGAGGGCGTTGGTCTGTCTACGGAGTCCAGGAAGATCGTTGATAATGCAGCATAGTGGTGGAGGTTGTGCTTCCAGGACTTTGGTAAAGTGATTTCTGTTCTTTGAAGAGAAGTAAATGGGAGATTCTCTTTCTCTCTCTCTCTCTCTCTCTCTCTCTCTCTCTCTCTCTCTCTCTCTCTCTCTCTCTCTCTCTCTCTCTCTCTCATTCTCTCTAAAATAAAGAGCAATCAATCAATCAATCTCGTTCTCTCTCTCTCTCTC
>OY992893.1:13216876-13456876 GCA_963921405.1 Cepaea hortensis | reverse complement strand
GATAATTAGGAAACAGCTAAAATGTGTCCTGGTGGCCTAAAAGGGTTTCCCATATTGATATTCCTGTGTATAACGTGTACAACATTGGAACCGATCAACCATTTCTCTTCCTTAATGGTTGTTAATAAACTAGACACATCATTACGGTCTGATGTGTTTGATATTTGACCTATGCTGGTTTAATATACAATTAGGAGGCCTATGGTGCTATCTCAATGGTTAGAAACGAATTCTGTCCATATTCCATAGTTGCTGGTTCATGTGGATGATAGACCTGGCTAATGAAAACATAGTTTTTATGGGTGTCTAGTTGGTCATGCATCGAAGTACATTTGTTCCTACAGCGGGGCGCTGTCGTCATTTGGAGGTGACAGGTTCGAATCCCGGTCGGCAACTATAACTTTCAAAATGTATGTTGTCTGTTACATCCTCTATACTCTAATTCGTTCCCCTACTGCTATGAGTGCCAGACAATATGTATGTAATTATTCATAACCATAGGTAAAAGTTTGTTGCATTGTGTGTATAGGACGTCGAAATCAACCCCGGCATTTATTGGCTGTTTGTGATATTGTCAGCAATTTTACGTTTAGTAGTTTTCCTTTTCATTTTCTGAAATGACGCTCACAGCATTGTGGAAATCAACGCAGAGCGATCGCCTCCCGAATCGCCTGTCTCTGACTCCAAACCCGGTATGTTGTGATAGCGAAACTGCGTTCACTAATCCCAGGCCATCGACGAGGAAGCACAGAGACATGAGGTATAAAGTAATATCTCTGAAAACTAATCATTATCATCATCATGTGACGGCGTGTTTGGCTTAGGTTCATAATTACCCGGCAAACCAAACTGTGTGGAGGGTTTGAAGTCAGTCGCCAGAGATTCGGAAGCAAACCCTGTGAGTTGATGGCAACGGTATGAGACGTCGGAAGATCAAAAAGCAATGGTAAACTACTATTGCCTAGTATATCGCAGACGGTAAATAAATAATGGGATTGAATTCAACGTTCTGTAAAAGGCATTCTTGGCTGCATCATAATATTGCAATAGGAGAGAAAATGCATATCAAGTCAATAAATTGAAATTTGGAGATAATAATTGTGTATTCAAATACAACAATAACAAAGAGACAAACAGCTTTCTTAGGTCACGTGATGAGAAGAGAGGCATTGAACAGAGTAATGTGGGTAAAGAGGCAGAGGCTGATCAAGAGATTTTATGCTGGATGGACTGACGGTAACATGGAGGAATATCATCTGCAGAATTGATCCAGAACCCCAAAGACCAAGGTGTGTGCAGAGACATTAACGCATACGCCAACTGGCAGGACACGCGATAATAGTGATGAATCATAATGTCATTTAATAGATGCATGACAGAAATCACTACAGGATAGGTCAAGCAAAAGCTTCATTTCAGAAGACGACAACTATAATGTATAATAAGTCACTTTCATAGAGTGTCAGAAAGCGAGTACTGAACTGGTAAGTCGGGCCTATTCTGCTGAATGGCAGTCAATACTGGAATGTGAACGAACGAATGAACGAACAAGGCAACTTTATTTACAAACGGTTAAGAATTAGGCACGCAGGCCCGTCAGACATTCTGCACTCTTATCTATCTCTCTGCTCTCAAACGAATTAGAAAATGCTTGGGGCTAACAGAAATGGGATTCAGGGACAATTGTAGTACAATTCTTGAACTGTCAGAGTAACTAACAACGACTGCCTGGGAGGGCTATTAAATCCCCCCCCCAAAAAAAAAAGTTAGTTGCATATCCTTTACAGGACGTTGCAGTCAACACATCATTTTTTTGCTGTTGTGATCTCTTGGCAAGTTTCTTCTTCTTCTTCTTCAGCGTTCCGAGCCATTGAGGTTCTTTGCTGCAAATACAATCCGTCTCCATTCGTCTCTCTGGTGGACCTTCTCTTGCCAGTCGTTGATTCCAAGTGCTTGTAGGTCTGTACATGTATTATCTCTCCACCGCCTTCTTGGTCTACCTCGGGGTCTACGGTCATTTATTTCCTGAGTGTAAGCGAGTTTTGTTTCCCTATTATCTTCCATTCTTTCTATATGCCCCAGCCATTGCAGTCTATTAGCCTTCATGATACCAGTGATTAGCGGGGACTTAAACAGATCATAAATGTCTTTGTTACTTCTTCTTTTCCACTCTCCACTTTGTGTATCCCTAATGGGTCCAAAGATGCGTCTTAAAATTTTGTTCTCAAATGTTTGTAACAAGTTTCTTGGCAAGTTTACGTTCAGTAATTTGTCATTGCTTTCTGAACGACCGGCACCCATACTATTTCGTAAAAGACAAAACACCAACGCAAGACGGTTTGCAGCCAGATGGTCTGCAGCTGTGTATCGGACGCGGGTGTGCGGGATTACGAGCAGCGCCCGTTATACCTTCGCAACAACGCCAGGTGAGCTATTAAAAGTAGCACAATATGCATAACTGTAAGAGCGAGACAAACATCTATTTTGGGGGGATGCAATGAGAACAAGCGCATTGTCGTGTCCACTGGCAATATCGGCGGTAGAGGAGACAGAGGGAGCCCAAGCAAACTGACGCTGTTAGTTAGTTAGTTGGTTAGTTAGTTAGTTAGTTAGTCGAGGTTTCAACTTCACGGCAATGGGTCGTTCTCATTATGCTCCATTCCCGTGCCAGCGAATATCACACAAAATGCTCCCCACTGTCCAATGTGAAAAGTGGAATGGACAGGAGTCTCGGCAATCCAACAAGCCCGCACAGGTACACTATGCATAATGCCGCTGTCAGAAAGGCAACACAAAATTCATCCACACTCGCCACAGTTCGTCGTCGATGGACTAAGGACTCGGCAGTCACCAGAAAGACCTCATTGACCCGGGTTTTATCACATGGCTTGGTCTCTTACCGCAGGGCGACCCGCCGAAAGTGTCGCATAAAGCACGAACTCCGCAGCTTCAGCGCCGACTCCCAGAAGTCTCCCGAAAATGCACTCGTGAATCGAAAGGGCAAAATGTCATTTCAGCAACCGCCGGTAGCAATTGTTCTGAACATGCAGTTCACTGTACAGGACAGATGTAAAAGCATTCCACACGAATTTCACAGCTCACGGTGTCGCCCACGCACTCACTCAGTAGCAGGGCGACGGAACCATGTACTACCAGTCCAACATGAGGAAAATGCGATTGTAAACTGTAGCCACAAGCATAAACACGCCACAGGCCCCAACGGTTCAATGCCTAACCGCCATCCTGGCGACCGGACAAAAAACTGACGCTGTATGGTGTAAGACTGGCACGAGGAACATAATCAGTGAAATTGATCCACAGCACCCAGGATCGACGCCCGTGAGTTACCCGGAGATTTTTTTTTTTTTTTAGCATATCCTTTACAGGACTTAGCTGTCAACACCAGCATCTTTCAGCTGTATGTTGATCTCTTGGCAAGATTACGCTCAGTAGTTTGCCATTGCTTTCTGAGCGGCCGGCTCACCCGGAGATTACGGAGAAGTAATAAACAGTACGAGACTGTAACCTGTAATACATGTTATAAGAGTCGACGAGGGGGGTTTAACGTGTGCTAGTTTTCTCATTCGGTAGTAAAACTGTAGCCACAAAACCTAACCATCCTTGAATGCTTAAAGATGACGAAAATAGAATAAACCAGGGGAAACGAGGCCCTTCTAGAAAAAAAAATATTCGCGATGCAGATCCGCAAGGAGTCCGGCTAGCAGTTTGTCTCCCTTTCATTAACACATCTCATCTTGTTCCTCTTGAACTTAAGTGTCGAGGTGAAGCTGAAACAGCGGGGGAGTGCCCGTTTATGGGCTTCATATGTTGAGATTCCCATGGAATCCGCTGCCCATCGTTTGTATGGTCGGCACCTTCTTCTGATTCCAGTTGGAATGTACCTAATTGCTTCCTTTCACCTAGAGAAATTTTCAGAAGTCGCACATGTAATGCCAGAACAAAGTAACAACAAACAAGAACACTTTTGTATGTCCTTATTTTACAGGACGTTGCAGTCAACCCTAGCCTTTATTGATTGTTCGTGATTTTCTGGGGAATTTTTTACATTCACTAGTTTGCCATTGTTTTCTGGACGAGAAATCAACATTCAAGTCCAGCTGAGCGGAGTTTGAAATGAATGGACCCCGGTCAGTAGGGTTAGTTTAAGCACGAAAGCGTTAGATATCTTTATGGTAAAAAAAAACAGTTAACGATCATTTGATACAGCAGGTTAAAGCAACGGATTATGATAGAAATGAGTAATCAACGATTGTTTATGATAATTGCAGGTACATGAACAACTATTTATAATAAAAATGAGTTCGATCAACAACTTATTCCAATATAAAGAGCTTGCTGTCTGTACCGAAGAGAGTCATACAAAAATTACACCGTTCTACTTTATAGGTGCACATTAGTAGAACAAGCCGTTAGATGTGTTTGTTCTGTCACGTTCCGCCCTGAGACAAGGAAATGTAATCATCCCCCGCGGGTTAAGAGTGGGACAGTCGTCGTTGAGTTGATTCCGTCCTTGTTTGATGGCATGGATTGATCTTATTATTTCCCCACTAAGTAGGGAATGTAATTTCCCCGATGTTTACATTCTGGTCTATTTTTAGCTGATTGCAGACAATGAACAGGACCTGCAGCGTTTAGAGAGTGCTGTTATTGTACACAGTGAGCGACTGGAATTAAAATTAAATTGTAAGGAAACGGAGATTATGGTCGCCTCCAAGAAGCGAGAAATAAGCTGTAGGAAAACAGAGATTATGGTCGTTTGTCTCCAAGAAAACAGAACACATTATAAGAAAACAGAGATTATGGTCGTTCGTCTCCAAGAAAAAGGAACAAATTATAAGAAAATAGAGATTATGGTCGTCTCCAAAAAGAAAGAAAAAATAAGCTATAAGAAAGAGATTATGGCCGACTGTGTACAAGAAAAAAAAAAGAAACAAATTATAAGAAAACAGAGATTATATGTCATCTGTTTCCAAAAAAAAAGAACCAAATTATAAGAAAACAGAGATTATGGTCGTCTTCAAAAATATAGAAATACTACAATGTAACATCAAAGTAAATGCGAACATTCTTAAACCGGAGAAAGAGTACAACTAACTGCCTTGGAACAGTCATAATCTCTGATGAAAGATGCCTTGTTAAGATTAGAACAATAATTACAGGTGGCGTTGGCATTGTGGAAAACATACAAACCAATAAAAAGCTGCTAATTGCAGTGGGCAAAACATTATTAAATTAACTCATAGAACCTAATCGTTTTTATGCGTGATGAACATGAACAATAAACAGACAAGCATATGTGATTTCTGTGGAAACTGCAAAGAAAGGACAGACAAGCAAATGAGACGGTTCTTCAAGAAACAAATAAAAACCGTAAACTGATTACAGGAATTAGAAATAGACGGTACTTTGGGCACATTAATAGGTGGGAAAAAAGATAACTTGAAAACTTAGTGACAGCTGGCAAACTTGAAGGAAAAGAACAGTGAGGAAACGAAGAGTTAATATAATGATATCTTGGCCACTTGGCATAATGAATACAGATCTGAACCAAGACTCAGATCACCGTGTGAGATTCGAACAGAGACCGCCCACACATCTAGGCATGATGGCAACTCAACTGTGTTTACAGACGACAAGGCACTAGAGTTATCTGTTAGTATGGAGGTCGGCATGGCAGAATGGATAACAGTGTTTGCTCGTAAACTTCCGGTGTGCTGATGTCGAAGTAGCAGGTTCCACTCCTACATCGGTCAGTTTTAATAAAATGTTGACTTCTCGCCCTTGACATGGGGACGTAAATTACAATTACCTCAGAAGTCGGAGTGGGTTCGCCGGATGGCGAGAGACACTGGTAATAGGGAAAGAAAATCAACATGCAAAATCCAGTCCAGTGCACTAGACATAGTAGTATTTGCATGTACTACGCTTGAATTCAAAGCGAGCGAACTCAAACAGACACACACAATCTTTTAGTATCAGAAAATAACAAGTAGCCCCTAATTAGGTCTTTGTCTACAGATGCAGCAGCCAGTTCCCTTCCTCTCCGTCTTTCACTCCTATACAAGCGGTACATAGTTCATGAGGATAGGTCGATCCCAAAGCCACACTGGTGGGTAAAGATAACCCTGCCAGTGCGGAGGTTTGAACATTGATCTCTTGTCTTCGTAAGTATGCGCGCTAACTACAACACCATTCTCATAGGGACTTAGTTCTCAGGCAACAATGAAACTAAAAGTTAAAGGCACAAAGAATTCTAACCTAACGTCTTCAAATAATGCAGTTGCCTTGCTTTAGGAACTACTGTACATCAACTCTTGACCAACTAGAACCGCGGTCATTGTCTGTGTGATCTATGGGTGCTAGTTTAAGTGGAGAAAGTGAAGTGGAGAAAGTAAAGTGAAGTGAAGAGGGGTGAAGTGGAGTGAAATGTGCGAAGTGGAAAGAAGTGAAGTGAAGTGGAGTGGAGTACAGTACAGTACAGTACAGTACAGTACAGTACAGTACAGTACAGTACAGTACAATAAAGTAAAGGAATTTTTGTGGCCAAAGGCTTGTGAACGCGGTTCGTGAGCCGCTTACCAGGGTTCGAAACGCAGCCGCGACCGACTTGTGCAGCAGTCCGTGTCGCGTTGTGTTATAACGTGTTGGTATGGGAGCAAGTCGTTCAGAAAGCAATGGCAAACTACTGAACGTGAAAACTTGCCTAGTACATCAACAGCAGAGGAAAATTGCTGGTGTTGACTGCAACGTCCTGTACGGGATAAGCAACATTAAAACAACAACAACAAAGCAGTAGAAGACCGTATTATAAACTTGGCTGGGTATTGAATATATGGCGGTAGCCCCGTATTTGGCTGGGCCAATCTCCAATCGGTAGATGATGTGGTCAGTATCCCGCCTGTGGCTTTTATTTCCCAGGCATTTCCTGGTGTACAATTTATACTGGATTGACATGGTCAATTTTATTTTAAGAATCCGCCTCAGTGTGAATTCGAACCAATAACAGCTGGCGGGCAGGCAAATGTATGCTTGGAATTTAAACAGATCAACACAAGGCAGGCATCTGGTGGACTGGGATGATTAGGAACCGTTCGACGAGCCCAACGGTTGAAATACTTGACGATATCGAACGAACCAACGAACCATTCATTCATTTATTCAGTAGCATGGTAGCATGTCCTTTGCAGAACCTCGCTCCCATAACAAGCCTCCGGTAAACTTCTCAGTCATAAGCAAGATGTCCCGCGTCCGATACACCCAACTGGAGATCAACTACCACATCCTGCATCCTGCACCCATCCTCTCTTTGGCCTTCCTCTTCCTCCCTTCTGCGGCAAATACCCCCCCCCCCCCAATCAATTATTGTTCTCTTCAAACTTTCATGACGTTTAAAGTGACCAAAATATTTCAATTTTCTTTGTTTTATAGTCGTTAGTAGCCAACCTTCTTCAATATTCATCACTTGTCATATGGATGCATTTGTTCTTTTCTGTATCTAAGATATTCTTAGAAATGCGTCAATAACATTTGTACTCAAAGGCTTGTTTAGAAAGTGTCCAGGTCTCACAGGCGTATGTTGTTTATTCAGTTGTTTTATTGTCCAGAATGAAAACAATGGCAAACTGCCTTCTGAAAAACTTGCCAAGAAACACTAATAACCAACGAAACAACGAACTTTACTTTCAAAGGGTCACAAATTGGTCACGCAGACCCGTCTTACATACAGCCCGTCCAACCAGTCATCTATTGTTCATGTTTCAACCAGTCATCTGTTGCGCATGTTCCTTCTTCTTCTTCTTCTTCTTCTTCTTCTTCTTCTTCTTCTTCTCCTTCTCCTTCTTCTTCTTCTTCTTCTTCTTCTTCTTCTTCTTCTTCTTCTTCTTCTTCTTCTTCTTCTTCTTCTTCTTCTTCTTCTTCTTCTTCTTCTTCTTCTTCTTCTTCTTCTTCTTCTTCTTCTTCTTCTTCTTCTTCTTCTGCGTTCATTTGGAGTCTTTTTTTGTGTGTGGATTTAATTGCGTTGTGCCTGTTTACAGCAGAGCTGCGATACTGCGCCTTTAGGCCGACATATCCGACTTCTGCGGGCGTTTCTTGACCGGGTTAACCTTTCCGGGGATTCGGACTTTCCACGTAATGGATGTGCTAGCCAAGCAATATTCCATTTCATGCCACTGGGACGCTTTTGCCACCGACATAACTGTGGCATGAATTGTTGCAGGCTAAGAACTTCATGAACCTTTATATGTCAACCTGAATATAGTTAAAGAAAGCTGCAGACAACTTGAGCTTGTTGACATCTCCATAGAGCTTGTTCTCAAATGAAGCAGGTGTGGGCCACTATATCTTTCTCTGTTCTGCAAATTTTTGGGCGCTCCTGCAGCAAATGTCTAGCTGTCATTTTACCAGTTCGACAATTACATTCATGAGTATCTCCTATCTTTAGTTTATTGAACAAGTGGTATTTCAGCCTGTTATGTCCTGTGCGAAGTCTGAAGATTGCTACTTTTTCACTTCGGTCGAGATTGTAATATGCATCATCCTTCTGGTGGCCAGGATGCTCTGATTCCCATTTGGTTCTATAAGTGTTTTTTATACACCTTTTTGCCTCATTATAGGTTATGTCTATGTCAGGCTGAGGTAATCGTCCGCTCTCTGTTGCCAGTCTGTCAGCCTCTTCATTTCCAGGTATACTGCAATGTGATGGGATCCACTGTATTACAACTTTTTTTTTTTTACTTTTTTTAAAATTTGATTACTGACATAGTCCATGTAGTGCTGCTCTTAGGTCTACCAGTTCTGTGATGTTTTTTTTTTTTTTTTTGCGCTTCAGAATGTAGACAGCTGATGTTGCATCTGTGAAGATAGCTATTTGCTTCTCTTTATGTTCCTTCATTAAGAACATTTCTGCTGCAGTTTTGAAAGCCTCTACCTCTGCTTTGAAGTTACTTGACAACTGTCCAGTTGCCACTGACTGGTTTTTTTTTTTTTTTCACTCCATTTTTTTTTAATTTACAAGAATTCCTCCTCCTCCATTTTCTATTGAATTTGTGGCTGATCCATCTGTATATATGCATGAGTCCAATTGCTACTTGGGTAATGTTCTTTTATGTAGTTTAGAGCTATTTTTCTTCTTTCTGTTTCATTCTGGATGTTCCTTTTCTCAATACCAGGAATGTTTTCCATCATCTCAGACAGTTGCTGTAGTCTCCATGCTGGGAATTTGTGTGCATTGTAAATGGGTTTGGCTGTTGATGTGTTAAGTATAGGATCTGCCCTAATCTTTCGTTTTTTCAGTTTCTACAAAGTTTCTACGCTTCAGTCTTCGCTTTCCAAAACCATTAAGTCTTTTATATATGAGGTGGTCTGTAAATCTTCTAACTTTGTCTGTTTGTTGCTGGGCTCTACTATCTCTTTTATCCTGCATTAGTTGTAAACAAATGATCTTTTCTAGTTCATGAATAGGCTTGTCTTTGGGCTTCCAGTTATGATCCACATTCCTTGATTTTGGACTCTACTTATTTTGTTAAAGTTTGATTTAGCTGCTGTTGCCTAAGCTGCGATGCCACATTCCAGTACTGGTCTCACCCGCCCAGTGTATAACTTCTTAAGAACTTTCTCATCTGCTCCCCACGTTGTATTAGCAAGCTTTTTCATGATTGCCATTCTTTGCCTTGCTCTTGTTAGATTTTTCTCAAGCTGTGTCTTCCCTGTCAGGCGACGATCAAAGGTTACTCCTAGATAGTTTGGATTTTCTTCATGGCGCAATATTTTTCCATTCAATGCCAGTTTAGATTGCTGAGTTTTATTTGAGAGGGAGAACACTGTGCTTGTTGTTTTCTCCTCACTTATCTTCACTAGCCATGATTTTGACTAGTCCTCTAGTGCTAATGAGGCTTGCTGTATTCTGCTGTTAGCTGTACTATTATATTCTTCAGATGTCCATATTGCTAGGTCATCTGCAAAGGAGGATGTGTGTACTCTGGCTGGAAACTTTTCCGTAATGTCATTTATATATGCTAGGAATAATGTTGGTGAAAGAACTCCTCCTTGGGGGACACCTTGCTCCAACAGCATCATTTTGCTTGTTTGTCCTTGTACTTTTGTCCTGGCAGTTCTGTTCTCAAGGTAGAGGCTGATCCATTTGTACATTTTCCCACAAACATGCATTTATTGCAGTTTTACTTGCAGTTCTTCCTTCCATACTTTATCAAATGCTGTTTCTAAATCTACCCAGAACGCTGTGCGATTTTTTTAAATTTTTTTTTTAATTGGAAGGCATCCTCTATTTCCTAAGCTATATAGGTTATTTGATCTTCAGTGGATCTGTACTTTCTTAATCATGCTTGGTGTGGTGTTAGGAGTTGGTGTTCTTCCAGATGCCATGTTAGCCTGCCACTGATAATGCGGTTCATGTTCCAACCAGTCATCTATTGTGCACGTTATATTCACATAGAAAAAACATTGTAAAACGAATGATGTGAACACAAGCAATGCATATTACTATATCAGATAGGCGGGTTGACAGGCAGACAGGCACACACACACACATACATAGTTACTCACGCATGCATACACACAAACATACATATCTACATACACCCATTAATGCATATACATCATTTACTCAAAGAGTCACACTTATACACCCACTCAATAACACACAAATACACACTTTCTCACACACACACAAACACACATGTACACACACAATCACAAATACTCTCTCTCTCTCTCTCTCTCTCTCTCTCTCTCTCTCTTTCTTTCTCTCTCTCTATCTATCTATCCCTCTCTCTCTTTCTCTCTCTCTCACACACACACACGCGCGCGCGCTCATACCCTCATTCGTACATAAAGCAAATCACCCACGTACACTCCTTCACACACATCACAAACACGTATACACACATGCAAGCGTCCATAAATGCATACATGGCGACGACACAACGTGATTTCCACAAGAACTACAGTGCCGGAAAAGGATCCAATCTGTCCACAATCAGTACATGAACACCGCATCACTGTTTTACAAAGCTAGCACACTAACCACTACGTTGCCATGTCTTCAGTGAAAGACAACCAACAATAAATGATGGACTTTCGACAGATGACACGGTAATTGTTGTAGCAAAAGCCCCACCAGAATGATGCGACCTGGACTCAAATATACGACTGGGCTGACGGGTGACAGAACCGTAGAAGATGCTATACAATCAGCGTGCAGGCAATTAGTAGTCCGAGAATCCCATATCTGCACAGGTCTGCATCGATACATCGCAGCTTCACATTCACGTTCTCGCAAAACCGTACCGAATAGAACGAGGGGTTTCGCAGGCTCAGGAGGTTCCTAGTTTGATTCTAGCAATTTGTCCAAGAACTGCTGGTTTCTAATGACATCGCGCGGGACCCTGATCTCTTGGGTAGTGAAATCAGATACCTAGACCTCTCTGAAAAGGGTGAAAAACAGGAGGTCAGGTGTGGAGGTTGCACACGTTAAACATCTCAAGGCACTTGGCAATCGTACATAGTAGACCGTTAGACCGCTGGTTTGGTAACAAAAATGTAGGAAAGACGCAGTAGTTGCTACTACTAGTGGGTGCACTGGAATGATGTGGATTAGCCTTCCCTGTTACCAGTGTCCCTCGCCATCAAGCGAACCCACTCTGACTTCTGAGGTACTTGTAATTTACAACCCAAAGTCAAGGACAATGCAAAAGAGCTATCGCATTGTTTAGGTCTCAGTTGTCGGAGGTCAAGGTTGCCAGTCTTTCCGTCACACATAGAACAAGAGATAGAGAACGACTAAACATACTACATGTCCCTAAGCCTAGGATAGATTAATACAAGACAAGTTGAGCTTATCCCGCGGCTCAGCTGTGGAACAATCTTCCACAAGAAATCAAAGACAGCACCAATCCCTATACATACAATCTAAACATTATCTCATGCTACATGCCCCTGTAAAAAGAAAAAAATATCAAAGAAAAAGAATAATAATGATATCAAAGGACAACCAGTATAATAAACACTCCCCTAACTGTGTTCTGTAATCCCGTTTATCACGCAGAGTCTCGTAGCGGAGCGAGAGCTGAGGCGGTTCGACCCCCGCTCGTGACTTGCGGGATACTGAGCCGGCCGCTCAGAAAGCAATGGCAAACTACTGAGCGTAATCTTGCCAAGAGATCAACAGACAGCTGAAAGATGCTGGTGTTGACAGCGAAGTCCTGTAAAAGAAAGGATATGCTAAAAAAAAACTGTGTGTGATACGTTACATCTACATTTGTCATGTCAAAAATTAGTTTTAGTGAGTCGTGTATTTTTGATTATTGCACATTTTTCATGCATGTAATACACATTGTTCCTGTTGTTGTTGTTGTTGTTGTTGTTGTTGTTGTTGTTGTTGTTGTTGTCTAAGATTAGCTTCATGAGAGATATCAATTGAGGAAACCCCGTGAGGTCATCAAGACAATTAATACATAAATACACACGTATAGTTTTGGCGCTCAAAGAAGTAAGTGTAACAATAGCTTTCAATGTTTATCTTGTCTAGTGCGTC
Organism: Cepaea hortensis; assembly: GCA_963921405.1. Taxonomy (NCBI): domain Eukaryota; kingdom Metazoa; phylum Mollusca; class Gastropoda; order Stylommatophora; family Helicidae; genus Cepaea; species Cepaea hortensis. The sequence continues at coordinate 13,444,305 of OY992893.1, read as the reverse complement.
CTCTAATCCAGTGGTTCTCAATCTTTGTTGGCCCATGCACCCCTTCACCATATTTTCAAAACGTCATTCCCCCTTTCGTATTTCCTCCATATAAATCCCCCCCCCCCCGCCCCTACACAGCATACGTACAAATGGAAGCTAAATTTAATAACACATACTAGAACATGTCTAGACGCCCACATAAAACGTGATTTGCGGGTCTACTTACGTTATAAAATGAATTTAAAGAAGGGCGAGAAGTACAGAACCGTAAAATATGAGGAAAAAACAATATCAAGTGATCGGTTCTTGTATTAAAGCGATCTTGAAATAATCTTAATCCCCCCCCCCCCCGGAAACACTTAAATCCCCACAGGGAGAGAACCACTGCTCTAGTCTCTCATTCTTATCCCTACGTCAATGGGCGCCATACAATATGTTTGTATTTATTCACAAGTGATGAATGAATGAAATAATGTATGCCAGCAGACAGATAAGAAGAATGTCAAACGGACCTGCGTGCCCAATTCTTAACCCTTTGGGGAGGGGGGGGGGATTCACTTTGTGAGGCAACGTACGCTCGCGGCGAACCCCCGCCCGACCGCGCCCATGAAATTATCAGCGTAGTTCCCTATCAACTACGCTAACGAGCCCTGGGATGCTTAATTGTCTTAAGCGATTTTCCATATCTGGCATGGGCTTACTTACAGTACTTTTTCCTGTACAACCCCCAGTAATTTTATATATAATACAGCATGTCTGCTACCATATTAACAACTTGTAAGACATAACTATGACACACCACTACTTCCTACTTTTGTGTGCTCTAATCCTACTTTTGTTTGGCAACGAATCTGTTAAACCCTTTAACAGTTAAATATGCCCTGTTTATTTACTTGTCTTTTGTCTTGTATCGCTCTCTTTACCTCCATGGTGTTTACTTTACGAGAACGTCGACTCTGTTAAAAACAAAGACAAGGACCCGTTCCTTGGCCTTGGGGCGTATTGGGTATATGGTGCGAGTCGCGTGTTTTTATAAACCAATCAGCACTCGAGGCGTCGACGTAGTCGAGGATAAGAGCGCTCATCATAAACTTCCGGTGTGCTGGTGGCGTGGTAGGCGGTTCAATCCATTACGATGGACTGAAAATGCTGACTTCTCGTTCTGAAAGTAATGGCAAACTACTGAACATACAGTTGCTTATAAAACAACATGGGCAATGTAATGCAAAGGAAATGCAACATTTCATTTTAACGGGCAGTGGATGGGTGATGTGGTGAATGTTACAGCGGCCGCCATTTACTGTCTATGACATGTATTAAATGTTGACTGGGTCGCCTTCTGAGCCCAGGTCAAGTTTTTTTTTTAAATAATGGAGGTCAACATGGGTGACTGGATAAGAGCGCTCGTTCTTAAACATCCGGTGTGCTGATGTCGAGGTAGTGAGTTCAACCCCTACAAGGTCAGTTGGAATAAATTGTTGTCTTCTCCTCTTTAACTTGGGGGGGGGGGATCTATCTATCTTCGTTCTATCTGTCTGTCTGTCTGTCTGTCTGTCTGGCTGGCTGGCTGGCTGTCTGTCTGTCTGTCTGTCTGTCTGTCTGACTGACTGACTGTCTGACTGTCTGACTGTCTGTCTGTCTGTCTGACTGTCTGTCTGTCTGTCTGTCTGTCTATCTATCTATCTATCTATCCTCCCTCTCTCTCTCTCTCTCTCTCTCTCTCTCTCTCTCTCTCTCTCACACGCTGATACCCTCATTCGTACATAAAGCAAATCACCCACGTAACTCCTTCACACACATCACAAACTCGTATACACACATGCAAACGTCCATAAATGCATACATGGCGACGACTCAAGATGATCTCCACAAGAACTAGTGCTGGAAAAGGATCCAATCTGTCCACAATCAGTACATGAACACCGGATCACTGTTTTACAAAGCTAGCACACTAACCACTACGTTGCCATGTCTTCAGCGAAAGACAACCAACAATAAATGATCGACTTTCGACAGATGACACGGTAATTGCTGTAGCAAAAGCCCCACCAGAATGATGCGACCTGGACTCAAATATACGACTGTGCTGACGGGTGACATAACCGTAGAAGATGCTATACAATCAGCGTGCAGGCAATTAGTAGACCGAGAATCCCATATCTGCACGGGTCTGCATCAATCGGACCTGCGTGCCAAATTCTTAACCCTTTGGGGAAAGTAAAAAAAAAATGTTCACTTAGTGAGGCAACCAACGCTCGCGGAGAACTCCCGCCCGACCGCGCCCGTGAAATTATCAGCGTGGTTCCCTATCAACTACGCTAACGAGCTTTGCGATGATTAATCGTCTTAAGCGATTTTCCATATCTGACATGGGCTAACTTACAATACTTTTTCCTGTACAACCCCCAGTAATTTTATATATAATACAGCATGTCTGCTACCATATTAACAACTTGTAAGACATAACTATGACACACCACTACTTCCTACTTTTGTGTGCTCTAATCCTACTTTTGTTTGGCAACGAATCTGTTAAATCCTTTAACAGTTAAATATGCCCTCCTGTGGCCGGAACTTAAGCGGCCCGATTTCTAATGTGTTTGTTTACTTGCCGTTTGTCTTGTATCGCTCTCTTTATATCCATGTTGTTTACTTTACGAGAACGTCGACTCTGTTAAAAACAAAGACAAGGACCTGTTCCTTGGCCTTGGGGCGTATTGGGTATATGGTGCGAGTCACGTGTTTTTATAAACCAATCAGCACTCGAGGCGTCGACGTGGTCGAGAGGATAAGAGCGCTCCATCATAAACTTCCGATGCGCTGGTGGCGTGTTAGGCGGTTCAACCCACTACGTTGGACTGAAAACGCTCTACAAGGTCATCATCATCATCAAGTGCCGTGCCGGCTGGCGTAGGTGTTCATGGCTCTCCATAGATCTCGGTCTTTGGTTTTCTGGATCAACTCTGCTGCTGATATTCCTCCATGCCACCGTCTCAATCCATCCAGCATCACTTCTCTTGGTCTACCTCTGCCTCTCTTCCCCTCGATCTTTCCAGTTGTTACGATGTTCTCCAATGCCTCTCTTCTCATCACATGACCGAGGAAAGCTGTTTGTCTCTGTCTTATTGTTGTATATAATGTTCTAGTTTCATTAGCCTGTTTCAGGCAGTCGTCGTTAGTTACTCTGGCAGTCCAAGGAATTCGCAACATTCGTCTCAGGAACCACATCTCTGTTGCTTCTAATTTCTTCTTAATTTGTTCATTTACATTCCAAGATTCACTGCCATACAGCAAAACTGGTTCTACATAGCATTTCAGCACTCTCTTTCTTACATTCAGTGATAGTGACTTATTGCATAAGATACTCTTCATTTTCTGAAATGCGGCTTTTGCCTGCCCTATTCTGCTCCTAATCTCTGTTGTACATCTTCCATCTGATGTTATAAATGCCCCTAGGTATCTAAAATTATCAACTTGGTTAAGGATTTTCCCTTCTATTTCTATGTCACATTTTGGTGTCACCATTTTCTTTGATACCACCATTGTTACCGTTTTCTTGATATTCAAGGAGTCCTTTCCTTGCACTCTCTGTTACTACAACGTCTAATAATTGTTGTAGGTCTGTTGAATTATCCGCCACCAATACTGTGTCATCTGCATAGCGTATATTATTTATATTATAACCTCCAACTATTATTCCTGGCATCTCTTTGATCCCTCTCATTATTACTTCGCTATAAAGGGAGAAAAGATCTGGTGACAAGACACACCCTTGTCGTACTCCTAGCTTTATCTGTTCGTAACTACCCTCTTTATTTCCCATTTTAATTGCTGCTACTTGGTTCCAGTAAATATTCTTTATTATTCTTAAATCTTTTCCATCAGTGTTGATATCTTCCAACATTTTAATCAGTTCATCATGTTTTATTTTATCAAATGCCTTAGTATAATCTATGAAGCACAAATATATGTCTCTCTGTTTCTCTATTGACCTTTCTATTAGTGTCCGTAATGTATAAATTGCATTGTTTGTGCCCTTTCCTTCCACAAATCCATACTGTTCTTCACTAATTTCCATTTTTATTTTCTTTTTGGTTCTTCTCATTATGATTCTGAGTAGAAGATTAGTTATATGGTTTATAAGGTTAATTGTACGAAAATCTTCACAATCAATTGCTCCTGGTCTTTTTGGTATAGCTATAAATACAGATTTCAGCATATCACTGGGTAAATATCCACTGCTGTAAATATCATTCAACATTTTGGTTAATATATCTACTCCAAATTCTCCCAATACTTCTAATTCTTCTATTGTGATTTCATCTGGCCCAGCTGTTTTTCCTTTCTTCATACGTTTCATAGCGTCAGCGACTTCTTCTTTCAGAATAGGTGGACCTTCTAAGTTACTATCTTCTGTTAATTCTTCCCTTTCTCCTTCATATAATTCTCTTGTATACTCATTCCACCTCTTCATTATAGCATCTTCCTCTAATATTATCTTTCCTGTTTTTGATTTCAAACACCCTGTATTTATTCTTATTTTTCTTCCTGTAAGCTCACTGATTTGTCTGTGCATATTTTTTGTATCTTTAATGGAATTTAATTCAATTTGTTTGCATTGCTCGTTTAACCAACTTCCTTTAGCCTTCCCACATTTATCGTTTATTTCTTTATTTATCTTAGCGTATTCTTGTTTGTCATTTTTACTCTGTTTTCTCTTGTCCATCAGTTTTAAGATATCTTCATTCATCCATTTTTTCTTAGCTATTTTGCCTCTCTCCGGTAATACTTCTTTGCTAGTTTGATGAATGGAGTCCCTTAACATTTCCCATTGTTCATCTATACTCTGTATTTTAGTTATTGCATTGTACCTATTTTTCACAGTCACTCTGTATTGTTCTTGCATTTCTTTATCTATTTTCAGAACCTCTTTATTAAGTCTCATGTTCTTAACCATTTTTTTCCCTCTCTTTAATCTTACTTTTATTTGTCCACATAGTGGTACATGATCACTATTACAGTCAGCACCAGGCATTGTCTTTACATTAATTAAAACATTTCTAAATCTTTTATTAATTAGTATGTAGTCAATTTGGTTGCGTATTTTCTTATCAGGGCTTATCCATGTGTACAGTCGTCTTTTATGGTGTTTAAACCATGTGTTTCCAATTATCATATCATTGATATTTGCCCATTCTATTAGCTTTTCCCCTCTTTCATTTCTTGTACCTAAACCATAATTCCCCACTACATCCTCCATTTTTCCCTTTCCTACTTTTGCATTAAAATCACCAAGTATTATCTTTATTTCTTGTGATCCAATTTGAGCCATCGCCATTTCTATTTCGTCGTAATAGTGTTGTATTTCTTCATCACTACTGCTTGCTGTTGGTGCATATACTTGTATAATATTTAGGTCTATTGGTTTGCCTTTGATTTTTACCATAATAACTCTATCTGAAATACACCAGTATCCATTAATTGACTTGGCTGTTTTTTCGTCTAATATTATTCCTACACTTTTTTCATGTGTATCCCCTCCAGAATAAATTATTGTGTGATTGTCAGGTATAATTTTGCCCGATCCCTTCCATCTCATCTCACTAACGCCTAGTATATTCATTTTCATGCTATCCATCTCTCTTAGAACATTGGTCAACTTTCCTAGCTCATTTAATGTCCTAACATTCCATGTTCCTACTCTAAATTTATTTATTTTAGTTAAGATTTTGCCATCAGTAGCTGGATGACGGTCTGGTGTCACCTGTGGCTCATGACTGTCCCTACCGGACGAGGATGCCCTAAGACAGCCATTAACGTCCTTCACTAACTTTGATATATGTTTTGCCATGAAGTCTTGGGAAGATAATGTGGTGGTTTCCCCTTGCCTTCCACATTCACATGGTGGTCTTTTTACCTCTGCCTTTGACAGCCATTTCCGACTGTAAGGACAAGTGAGTGCCCTGCTCTGCTCAGCTGCAGAGTTGTCCACTTATTCCGGTGGATACTCGGTCCCTACAAGGTCAGTTGGAATAAATTGGTGTCTTCTCCTCTTTGACTTGGGGGGTGGGGCGTAAATTACAAGTACCTCTGATGTTGAAGTGGGTTCGCTTGATGGCGAGGGACACTGGTAATAGATAAAGCTAATCCTCACGCAAAAATCAGTCCAGTGCACGAGAAATAGTAGCAATGTGTATGGACTACGCTTGAGTTCAAAACGAGCGAGCACCAAACAGAAAAAAAAAAAGAAAATAAAGAAAGAAGTATTCCCGCCTCAATTGGATTTCGAATACTTGACCACTTGGTCAGTCGGCGGTCCTGCTGCAGTTCTCAGTGTTAACAAAGAACAAAGCACGAGAGGAAGTCAGAGACAAAGAACGTGAAGGAAATCATAAAAACAGGCTAACGAACTGTGGAAAAATTCATATTGACAACGAAGAAGCTGCCTCCCATCAAGCCGCGATTTGCTGTAGGTAAAGTCATAACGTAAAAACGCCACAAAACACGGTAGATGCACCGGAGAACTGTCTGTGCAAGTGAGCAAGTCGGCAATGCTAGTGTGTGTAGCTAGGCAAGAAACGGTTCCGACAACAAATTATAGCTCAGTCATGCATGACAGAGGTTCCCACACGCATTAGTCTCCGTGGGTCTGGTGCAAGCAAAGTATCGACCAATGGAGGGAGGTAATTGTCTAGCTGCATGACGTGTTCATGCTGGGCAGAAGGCGGAATCTCGTCTTTAGTGACTTGGTACTTCTTGGGGCTAACTGGGCAGGCTTTATGTTGGGTAGGGTGAATGTCCTTAGTAGAGGGTAGTATTGTAGTCTGTCTTTGTGTGGGATTTGTGAGTGAGTGCTTGGTGTTAGGGATGTTGGGTGAGTAAGCGAGAGGGAGAGGGCGAGGTTGAGGGGGAGAGAGAGAGAGAGAGAGGGATTGAAAGAAAGAATGAGAGAGTGTTAGAGTGTGAAAAGAAAGGTGGTAGTGCGTGAGCGAGAGGGAGGGGACGAGGGGTGAGAGAAAGAGAAAGAGAGGGATATTTTGAGAGCTTGAAAGAGAGAGTGTGCAAGGGTGAGAAGAAAGATTGTAGTGCGTGAGCGGTTGAGAGAGTGAGAGAAACGCTTATAGAGTTAGAGAAAGTGAGATAGAGAGAGAGAAAGAGCGCGCAAGAGTGTTGGTGTGCGATTGAGAGAATGAGAAGGGTGAGTAAGAGATAGATAATGAGTGAGCATGAGACAGAAAATGAGTGAGAAAAAAATGAGAGTGAGAATACATAAGAGTGTAAGAGTAGGAGAGAGTAAATTAGATAGAAAAGTATATAGTGTTTGTATGAGAGAGAATGAAAGATTGAAGGTGCGTCGTTTATAAGAGGCTGAGTGTAAAACATTGAGAGTGACACGGATATTTAATGAATGAGGTAATAAGGGAGTGGGTGAGAGAGTGAGTGAGTGAGTGATTGGGCGAAATGAGAGTTGGTCAGAGAATGAGCGAGAAAGAAGGAATGAAAGAGAATCGGTGAGAGAATGCACTGAGTAGCAATGCAAATTGCATTTGAGGTTGGAAAAAACAAAACACATGAACAGGTAACGTGAGATATAATTTGACGTGAAGCGAGTGATCGAGCAAATACTAGACTGAACTTTCAGAATGAGTGAGCGGGAGAGTGAATGAGTGAGAGTGAATGAGTGAGTGTGAATGAGAGACAGAATGAGTGAGCGTGAGAGTGAATGAGTGAGAGTGAATGAGTGAGCGTGAGAGTGAATGAGTGAGCGGGAGAGTGAATGATTGAGCGTGAGAGTGAATGAGTGAGCGGGAGAGTGAATGAGTGAGAGTGAATGAGTGAGCGGGAGAGTGAATGAGTGAGAGTGAATGAGTGAGCGTGAGGGTGAATGAGTGAGCGGGAGAGTGAATGAGTGAGCGTGAGAGCGAATGAGTGAGCGGGAGAGTGAATGAGTGAGAGTGTCTGTGTGTGAGAGTGAATGAGTGAGCGTGAGAGTGAATGAGTGAGCGTGAGAGTGAATGAGTGAGCGGGAGAGTGAATGAGTGAGCGGGAGAGTGAATGAGTGAGCGGGAGAGTGAATGAGTGAGCGGGAGGGTGAATGAGTGAGCGGGAGAGTGAATGAGTGAGCGGGAGAGTGAATGAGTGAGCATGAGAGTGAGCGGGAGAGTAAATGATTGAGCTGGAGAGTGAATGAGTGAGCGTGAGAGTGAATGAGTGAGAGTGAATGAGTGAGAGTGAATGAGTGAGCGTGAGAGTGAATGAGTGAGAGTGAATGAGTGAGCGTGAGAGTGAATGAGTGAGCGTGAGAGTGAATAAGTGAGAGTGAATGAGTGAGCGTGAGAAGGAATGAGTGAGCGTGAGAGTGAATGAGTGAGCGTGAGAGTGAATCAGTGAGCGGGAGAGTGAATGATTGAGCGTGAGAGTGAATGAGTGAGCGTGAGAGTAAATGAGTGAGTGTGAGAGTGAATGAGTGAGCGGCAGAGTGAATGATTGAGCGGGGCAGTGAATGAGTGAGCGTGAGAGTGAATGAGCGAGCGTGAGAGTGAATGAGTGAGAGTGAATGATTGAACGGGAGAGTGAATGAGTGAGCGGGAGAGTGAATGAGTGAGCGGGAGAGTGAATGAGTGAGCGGGAGAGTGAATGAGTGAGCGTGAGAGTGAATGAGTGAGCGGGAGAGTAAATGAGTGAGCGGGAGAATGAATGAGTGAGCGGAAGAGTGAATGAGTGAGCGTGAGAGTGAATGAGTGAGCGTGAGAGTGAATGAGTGAGCGTGAGAGTGAATGAGTGAGCGGGAGAGTGAATGAGTGAGCGGGAGAGTGAATGAGTGAGCGGGAGAGTGAATGAGTGAGCGCGAGAGTGAATGAGTGAGCGGGAGAGTGAATGAGTGAGCGTGAGAGTAAATGAGTGAGCGTGAGAGTGAATGAGTGAGCGGGAGAGTGAATTAGTGAGAGTGAGAGTGAATGAGAGAGAAAGAGAGTGTGTGTGTGTGTGTGTGAGAGCGTACGCATGCGTGTGAGTGTGTGTATATGAAAGAATACAGAGAGAGAGAGAGAAAGAGTGAGAGAGAGAGAGAGAGAGAGCTGAGCAGATGCATGTCATGTAACACGCATGTTATGTAACACGCGAATCCATATGTTTGTGTATTCTCATCTGTCATATTATAAGTTAAATACCATTTGATTTTATCATGTATAATCTAAACTTATGTTCATTACTATAGTTTGAGTGAGAGAGTGATTTAGTGTGAATGAGAGACAGAATGAGTGAGCGTGAGAGTGAATGAGTGAGCGTGAGAGTGAATGAGTGAGCGTGAGAGTGAATGAGTGAGCGTGAGAGTGAATGAGTGAGAGTGAATGAGTGAGCGGGAGAGTGAATGATTGAGCGTGAGAGTGAATGAGTGAGCGGGAGAGTGAATGAGTGAGAGTGAATGAGTGAGCGGGAGAGTGAATGAGTGAGCGTGAGAGTGAATGAGTGAGCGTGAGGGTGAATGAGTGAGCGGGAGAGTGAATGAGTGAGCGTGAGAGCGAATGAGTGAGCGTGAGAGTGAATGAGTGAGAGTGTCTGTGTGTGGGAGTGAATGAGTGAGAGTGAATGAGTGAGCGTGAGAGTGAATGAGTGAGCGTGAGAGTGAATGAGTGAGCGGGAGAGTGAATGAGTGAGCGGGAGAGTGAATGAGTGAGCGGGAGAGTGAATGAGTGAGCGGAAGAGTGAATGAGTGAGCGGGAGAGTGAATGAGTGAGCGGGAGAGTGAATTAGTGAGAGTGAATGAGTAAGCGGGAGAGTGAATGATTGAGCGGGAGAGTGAATGAGTGAGCTGGAGAGTGAATGAGTGAGCGTGAGAGTGAATGAGTGAGTGTGAGAGTGAATGAGTGAGCGTGAGAGTGATTGAGTGAACGTGAGAGTGAATGAGTGAGAGTGAATGAGTGAGCGTGAGAAGGAATGAGTGAGCGGGAGAGTGAATGAGTGAACGGGAGAGTGAATGAGTGAGCGGAAGAGTGAATGAGTGAGCGGGAGAGTGAATTAGTGAGAGTGAATGAGTGAGCGGGAGAGTGAATGATTGAGCGGGAGAGTGAATGAGTGAGCGGGAGAGTGAATGAGTGAGAGTGAATGAGTGAGTGTGAGAGTGAATGAGTGAGCGTGAGAGTGATTGAGTGAGCGTGAGAGTGAATGAGTGAGAGTGAATGAGTGAGCGTGAGAGTGAATCAGTGAGCGGGAGAGTGAATGATTGAGCGTGAGAGTGAATGAGTGCGCGTGTGAGTAAATGAGTGAGCGTGAGAGTGAATGAGTGAGCGGCAGAGTGAATGAGTGAGCGGGACAGTGAATGAGTGAGCGTGAGAGTGAATGAGTGAGCATGAGAGTGAATGAGTGAGAGTGAATGAGTGAGCGGGAGAGTGAATGATTGAACGGGAGAGTGAATGAGTGAGCGGGAGAGTGAATGAGTGAGCGGGAGAGACAGAATGAGTGAGCGTGAGAGTGAATGAGTGAGCGGGAAAGTGAATGAGTGAGCGGGAGAGTGAATGAGTGAGCGGGAGAGTGAATGAGTGAACGGGAGAGTGAATGAGTGAGCGGGAGAGTGAATGAGTGAGAGTGTGTGTGTGTGAGTGAATGAGTGAGAGTGAGAGTGAATGAGAGAGAGAGAGAGAGAGAGAGAGAGAGAGAGTGTGTGTGTGGTGTGTGTGTGTGTGTGTGTGTGTGTGTGGGACGCGCTGGCATCACTACTTTTACGTCACATACTTTTTATGTACACATTTTTCTCCATGTTTAGCCTTGTTTATGTTTACAACATTCATTTCACAATGTTTATTTTTCTTCCTAAGTAAATGTATAATGCTCTTGATGAACGAAAGACGAGTGATTGGAAGGGCCGAATGTAAGACGGGCCTGCGCGCCCAATTTGTGACCCTAATAAAGTTGATTTGATTTGATTTGATTTGATTTCAGACAAAGAAATACGAATTCAACTCGCTTGCATTGTATGGGCAAGATGATGATCACATAAGCAGCGTTCGGAAATGCAACCTAAGGCTAAATGTCATGGCTGGGCAGACCAAGTCCTCTAAGCTTTGGTCGGCAACTGGTCTAGGAACGATAATCTGAGAGGCGCATTGCTTTGCTGATCCGGCAGCTTCTGCAGCTAGTCTTGTTCCAGATGTATGGGTATCTTCTTCTTCTTCTTCTTCTGCGTTCATCCGGAGTTTTTTTTTTTTTACTTCGGATGTGATTGCGTTGTGCCTGTTTACAGCAGAACTGCGTTCTTCCGCCGTTAGGCCGACACATCCTACTTCTGCGGGCATTTGTTGACCGGGTTAACCTTCCCGGGGGTATGGGTATTACTCTTCCTCTGTAGTAAACTAGGCAGGTCGAGAGAGGGATCAAGCTGCATGGGCAACAGATGTCTGCACAATTCAGCCCAGGCTTTGTGCTATGGAGAGGTATAACTTCATCTCTGTTCTTACCGATATGGGTTATAGTTATTACACCTTTTCTTTGGGGGGCTGAGTGGTCTCGATGTATGGTGTCCGCCTCGAGTGCTGGAGGTCCCGACTTCAACCCCCGGTGAGGATCGGGATTTTTTCACGTGGACTTCTAGTAACAACATTTCCCCTGGTCTCTGGGTAGTGAGATCGGACGCCCGTGTGTATTTTTGCGCACGTAAAAAATCCCCCCCCCCTTTTTTTTCCGCGTTTCCATCCTGTTTCAGGATATTGCGGTCAACACCAGCATCTTTCAGCTGTATGTTGTTTCCTAGGCTAGATTACGCTCATCAGCACGCCACGACTTTCTGAGCGACCGGCTCCATACTCTCATAAGTCACTTTTGCAATTCGAACCACTGCTAATTCTCGTCGCGTCACGTGACGAGAGTATTCGGGGTTAGCAGAGAAAGCTGCTAACTCCTCGGCCATGGAGCCGGCGTAAAAACTCCCTTGGCAGTTGGAAATCGAAAAAGAGTAGCCTAACGGCGCTACTCTGGCAAAATTTCATATAAAACATCTACTCAGAGTATTTCATGTTCCTTGCCGGTGCTACGGAGTTCATGCACTGAGTTGAGATTCTCCGGTCTCAGGTTAGAGTTAGGAGTAGAACGCAGCACTTATGGGTTACACCCGTGTGTCGCGATGTTGATGCGTCGATTAAACTAAAATAAACTAAACTAATTTACACTATACCTTTTCTTTAAAGTAAAATGTAACAAACTATCATCTTTCTGGACGGCATAGCGCCAGTGAGTTTGCATACGACAAGATGCAGCGATATATGCAGTGATTTGCTTTGTATAGAATGAGTTCGGCCACTGAATGTGATTTGCTGAGATTATAATGCAGTTATTTAACACAAAACAAGTGATTTACTGGGAATATAATGAAGTTTTGTTTTCAAAAGAACAGTTTTTGCCAAGACTTATATTTATTTTTACGTCGTTTACAGGACGACTCAATCAACCCCAGCATTTTTTGACTGTGATTTTCTAGACAATTCACGTTTAGTAGTTTGCCAGCATTATCTGAACTACTGACGCTAATACAATTGTTGGAATCAACGCATAGTGATCTGATTCCAAATAGCACGCGGCTATTTTGAACCCGACAAGCAGGACAGTGAAACTCCGTTTACTGCACCTAATGCACAGACGCTAAACCTAGAATATCATTTATAATACTGCACCTATGGCATGAACGATAAACCTAAGATGGCATTTATAATACTGTACCTAAGGCACAGACGATAAACCTTGGATGGCATTTATAATACTCCACCTAAGGCACAGACGATAAACCTTGGATAGCATTTATAATACTGTACCTAAGGCACAGACGATAAACCTTGGATGGCATTTATAATACTGTCCCTAAGGCACAGACGCTAAACCTTGGATGGCATTTATAATACTCCACCTAAGGCACAGACGATAAACCTTGGATGGCATTTATAATACTGTCCCTAAGGCACAGACGCTAAACCTTGGATGGCATTTATAATACTCCACCTAAGGCACAGACGATAAACCTTGGATGGCATTTATAATACTGTACCTAAGGCACAGACGCTAAACCTTGGATGGCATTTATAATACTCCACCTAAGGCACAGACGCTAAACCTTGGATGGCATTTATAATATCCTACCTAAGGCACATACGCTAAACCTTGGATGGCATTTATAATACTCCACCTAAGGCACAGACGCTAAACCTTGGATGGCATTTATAATATTACACCTAAGGCACAGACGCTAAACCTTGGATGGCATTTATAATACTGTACCTAAGGCACAGACGCTAAATCTTGGATGGCATTTATAATACTCCACCTAAGTCACATACGCTAAACCTTGGATGGCATTTATAATACTGTACCTAAGGCACATACGCTAAACCTTGGATGGCATTTATAATACTGTACCTAACGCACAGACGCTAAACCTTGGCTGGCATTTATAATACTCCACCTAAGGCACATACGCTAAACCTTGGATGGCATTTATAATACTACACCTAAGGCACAGACGCTAAACCTTGGATGGCATTTATAATACTACACCTAAGACACAGACGCTAAACCTTGGATGGCATTTATAATACTGTACCTAAGGCACAGACGCTAAACCTTGGATGGCATTTATAATACTACACCTAAGGCACAGACGCTAAACCTTGGATGGCATTTATAATACTACACCTAAGGCACAGACGCTAAACCTAGGATGACTATAATACTACACCTACGGCACTGACGCTAAACCTAGAAAGGCATTTTTGTTTTATTTTTAAACGAACAGTGTTGTATTCAAAATAGAATGATATCAAACAAAATAAACAGTGTTGTATTCAGAATAGAGTGATAATAATGTCAAACAAAGCGAATAGTGTTGTATCAAAAATAAAATTACAGTAAAACTTCGAATAACAGTCACAGTCGTGACCAGTAACGTGATTTCACTGCGAGCTTGGGACGAAAATGACAATAAAATCCTTTAAAAGTGAATAATACATACAAATTGTATTTAGTTTTACAAAACGATCAATATAAACTTCAATATAAGAGTAGTAATGTACAGGAATGTATTGTAATACTATATACATAAGCTACTTTAAAATAATCTGTCATCTCCTTCTGTGTCTTTGAGGTTCGAGCTTGCTGCGCGAAGATGTTCCGTATCTTACACAGAAGTAAGATCTGTGTTGCATTATCCTCCGCTTGCATCTCAAACCACTCGATGCACTTTGATAACATTGTTTCTGCTTCTGAGTGGCTAGTTGTAGGATTTTGATTGAGAACTGATCCTTCATCGTCATCAATTTCTTCTTCTTCAATGTTATAGAAATAATGTCATCATAGTTCACAATTTCAAATCCTCCATCCATTTTGTCACATTCCGACCAATCTGTTACTTCTTCTAGCGCAATGTCAGCATTGTTTAGTCCTACATTGTTGCAAGTTGCACCATTTCGTCAACACTACCAGTCTCAGTTCCTTCTGTTTCGTCAATAGATTCAGGCAAGAGTTTATTCCACCAATTCTTTAGAATAGACACTGTAAGGTCAGCCCGGGCACTGGCGACATTGAAAATAAATAGTGTCCTTTATGATGTTTAGAATAGACACTGTAAGGTCAGCCCAGGCACTGGCGACATTGAAAATAGTGTCCTTTATGATGTATCTCTTTATTTATTTATTGTTTAGACGACGACGGGCAACAGAAACTGACTTTAACGAGTAACGGTTAATCGAAGTTTCACTATATATTAAACAAAACGAATAGACTGTTGCTGATAACAAAAAGAGATCAGAAAAACGAACCGTGTTTTGTCCATGAACGAAATAGCTTCATTGATTCCCTCTCAAAGTGCCAATCTATCCATACTCAGATATTTTTTTTTTCGCATATCCTTTTTACAGGACATCGGTGTCAACAGCAGCATCTTTCAGCTGTCTGTTGATTTCTTAACAAAATTACGTTCAGTAGTTTGCCATTGCTTATACTCAGATATATATGTTGTTATTCCCTTGAGAGACATTGACAACTCGTCATAAATACCCTCCTGTTATTATTAGTTTGTTTAAAAGATATTGTTAGTTCACTAGGAGCGGTTGACCGAGTGGCTAGAACGCTAGGTTTTCCTTCAGTAGACGCGGGTTCCAACCCTCGGTAAAGTGAGGATTGTTTTTCTCTCCGTGACAAAAAGAAAGCTATAACTTGCACAGTTCGCGAGACTCGACTGCACTAGCCAGGAGCTTTAATTCCTCAAGCTAATAACCCCCTCACCTGCCCCCTTCCCTGTCCTGCACCGCAAGCTACTATAGTCAGTATGTGACAGTTAGACAGTTATTTCACTAATTTAGCAATGCTGTCTGAACCGCGGACTTCTCATTGCTTTCTGAACTGCCGACATCTCAAATCATTAAAATCTACGCAAGGCTGTCTATTTACAAATCGCCAGCCACATATTTTGAACCCTCGACGTGGTTGTTCGGGCATTGTGAATCTGTCTTCACTAACCCCCAAGTCGCAGGCTCGGGCTTATCAAATACTAAAAGCATGTAAATGGACTACGTTGTCTCATATGTGAATAAGGAGGTCAGCAAGGCCGAATGGATAACAACGCGCGTTCTTACACATCCGGTGTACTGATGCTAAGGTAAGGGGTATAACCCCAAGACCGGATAGTTGGACTAAAATGTTGACTTCTCGTCCTTGACTTGGTGACGTAAATTACAAGTACTCTAAAGTCGGGTTTGGTTCGCCTGATGGCGAGGGACACTGTTAATAGGTAAAGCTAATCCACACGCAAAATTCAAATCAGTGCTACTAGAAGTAGGGTTATGGACTAGGCTTGAGTTCAAAGCGAGAGAGCGTGGGGAAAAATGCGAATCTGTAAACATACTTAAGATTGTGTGATCTGCGGGAGAATATATGCGGGTCAGTCAATAAGTAAGTCACAAATGGCTGTAGACAAACAACTAAATATAATAACAACTTGAAATTAGTTTATTTATATTCATTAATTTTCCATTTATTTCTTAACAAAATTTCCACCAACATTGATGCACTTATCCCATCGTTTTATCAGTCCTCCCAAACCGGCTGCAGAGAACTGTGTGCTCTGTTTTCTAAAACACGTTTTCACTTCACATTCAACTTCGGTGTCATTCCCGAAATGTCTCCCGCAAAGGTGGGTTTTCAGTGGACCAAAAAGGTGGAAATCGCTAGGGGCTAAGTCGGGGCTGTAAGGTGGATGTTCCAGAACTTCCCACCTTAGTTGGTTAATTTTCTCCTGAGTTAATCGAGCTGTATGTGGTCTGGCATTGTCATGAAGAAGCAACACTCCTCTAGTCAGAAGTCCTGGACGTTTTCTTCGAATTGCACCATGAAGCATCGATAGAACTTCACAGTACGATTCAGAATTCACATTGCCACCTTTCTTCGTAAAATTGGTTAATAGCACTCCTTGACAGTCCCAGAACATTGTCAGCATAACCTTTCCTGCTGGTGTAACCTTGAATTTTTGGACACAAGGCGAAGAAGGATGTTTTCTACCCAGCTATGCACGCTTTACGGGACAAACATTTGTCAGCATAAACAGGAAGCATTTCCTTATGAATGTCCTTTACATGCAGTCCTTTTGCTCACAAAAAACGCACAACAGCACGCTGCGCTTTAGTTGTACGCTCCATAAGTACAGTCGCCATTTTGTTTATGCGGTGCGCATGCCCATGAGGCACCTAGCACCACCTGGCGAACGGGAATACAAAGTTCAATGTTGCTGTCACCTAATGACACCTGTAGAAAACATCAACTACATTTACCTGCCATCCCACAGAACTGTGTGACTTCCTTATTGACCTGCCCTCGTAGTTATCATCTTTACAGCGATTTGAGACAGATTAACTGTCATACTGAGACAGATTAACTGTCATACTGAGACAGCACTGACTCCAGAGGTCTAGAACTACGAGACGAGATCTAAACAACGGGAGAGCTTGCAGTTAATCGCCTGAAGCTGTAATTCATAAAGACGTAATCGTTAGAAGACGAAGGACGAGGACGAGGATAGGAGGGTAGGAGGAGGAAGAAGACGAGGAGTAATAGTAGCAGTAGTAATAGCAGCAGTAAATGGGTTACGGACGCAGTTCGTAAAACCGCATACCCGCATTCTAAATACAGCTGCCGGCGATTTGGCTGTAGGCAGACTTACGTTGGTTTTTTACGAAATGGTATGGGTCAGAAAGCAATGGCAAACTACTGAACGTAAACTTGCCAAGAGATCACAACAGCAAAAAATGCTGGTGTTGACTGCGACGTCTTGTAAAGGATATGCAACAGTAGTAGTAGTAGTATCAGCAGCAGCAGCAGTAGTAGTAGTAATAGTAGTAGTAGTAGTAGTAGTAGTAGTAGTAGTAGTAGTAGTAGTAGTAGTAGTAGTAGTAGTAGTAGTAGTAGTAGTAGTAGTAGTAGTAGTAGTAGTTGTTGTTGTTGTTGTTGTAATAGTAATATTAGAGTAATTTAGTAATAATTAATGAATTAATGCGGCTGTGAACTGTTACTTACCTCCTAGTTAATCCACACAAAAGTTCCAAAGAAATCCGAAGGAGATCAGAATGGCACACACAACACAGGAAAACAGAATCGGCACAAAATATAAACAAACTTGTCAGAAGTCGCCGTTACTCATCAAACGTCCTGTCTACGCTGGTTCACCAGCCCGGAACAGTCCTAGATTTGCCCCCCGATGCCGCCACGAGCGAAGAGTAATCCTTTTATCACGTGTCCGTAGAGTTTTCAAATGCCACAAACAGCCGCTCGCGCATGCCGTGTATCAAAAGCCACAGAAAGTGTAATCAGGGTTTCACACGGCAGTCAAAAACCCTCGGTTGCTGCTGATGTTTGGGGGCGCTCGTGTTCCAGTTGTTTTTAAAACGGCGTTGTCCGTTTACCATTTTACCTCATCGTGCGCATGCCCGTCTTTTTGCAACCAGTTCCCCTCCAACCATGCTATTCACTGGTCCGCGTTGTACTAAACCAGGGGTTCTCAAATTATGCCACGCACCACACTTCGTCGGCGGGAGGGGTGGCAGCTTACAGCATGACCAAGGATTACTTTTTCTTCCATGCCGAGTGGTGTTGTCGCTAACGCCTAGGCCACACATGCCGACCTTCACAGAAGGATGAGTTAAAGTGGTATTACAGAGTTAGAATTGTGAATAACAGAAGAATATGTAGTCTTTCATTGAAACGTCTTCTTCTTCTTCTACAGCGTTCACCAGGAGACTTTTTTTCGGACGTGATTGCGTTGTGCCTGTTTACAGCAGTTTGCGCCGTTAGGCCGACACATCCGACTTCTGCGGACATTTGTTGACTGGGTTAACCTTCCCGGGTTTCATGGAAACAAAAACAGTCAAATACAGAAGTTCTAGAAAAGCTGGGAATAATAAGAGAGTTCATGAATGAAATAAAACAGAGGCAAGTGAACTATTTCAGCCACGTTAAAAGACATAACACTCTTATAAAAACCATACTGGAGAGTAAGGTCGAGAACAAGCGAGCAAGATGTAGACAAGATACACGTCGGAAGATAACATCAAGAGATGGACGAACAGCAATCTGACAGAATGTGCAGTCAGGACGAGAGACAGACAGTGTCCATTGCTGCCAATCTTCATTGTTGTGACAGCACCTGACTGTTTGAATGTGGAGATCGTGGCGAGACTGAAACAAGCATCAGTGAATGGTGAGGTGAAGGAAAGGCCCTAGCCCAGAATAGGACACACATTGAGAAAACCTGAGAACATTATTACAAGAAAAGTCCTGTGAATCCACATCATCATTATTCAGTGCCTAGCCGGCTGGCGTGGACGATCATGACTCTCCAAAAACTTCGATTGCTGACGGCATAATCAATTCGTGTGTTGACTCCCTTCCGTGTGATGAAACAAGACTGTCAAGCATTTTCTCACGCTGTCTTCCCGTGTCTCTCTGTCCACATTTCTTTCCAGTTGTCACAACATCTGGGGGTAGCAGCCTGTCCTACTACCAAGCAGGTCCACCGGGTGGAGGATGGTGGAGTGACCTCTAGATATTTTGTCTAGAGGTCAGCTGTGAATATGTTGAATAAGCAGCCGTGGACCAACACAGGTGGTGGTCACTGAGAGGAGTCGAGAGAGTTATTGGGGCAGCTATCTCTATAAAATACCTCAAATCTCTATGTCATGGTCATCAGCAGGTAAGAGACGCTATATATAACCTCTCCTCCTCTTGCTGCCTTGCAGCAGGGTCTGTCAACCATACACAAACCTGCGGAAGGTAAGGGAAAATCACCGTTGTATTTTCTCAAGACAATCATGCCTCTAAACAAAAATTTATAAAGAATCCCATAGGACAAGCATAATAGAGGGAGAGACAAAAAAAAGGAGCTTTCAAAAATGGTCACATTGGTTCAGCTGATGAACGATTGCATGTAAAGCTACAAGGCATTGGCCACAAGGATCAATAACGTTTCACTCAACTTTACATTAAGCGTTCGCCCCGTGATGCCGGGGACTAGTGAGCAAAGAATAGCAAAACCGTAACCTATCAAGCATATAAGAGGAGGCGACAAAGGAGGTTGGGCTGTTGTAGGTAATTTTAGCCTCGAAAGACTGTGTGCTATATTTCCAGAAACCTACCTTTCCATAAAAGAAAGAAAGTGGAACACATCGTTATACAAATATTATAACATAAGACAAATGACCATGTGATGAGGAGATCCTCCCCTCCTTGAGGTTCATGGTCTCCGTTGTGATGAAGCACGAGGGGGATTACCCACTTTGTCAGCTTCGAGACTAAAAAAAAAAACGTCACAACAAACCCCCCTCGATGATGATTGTCTGTCGAAACCTCAGCTTTGCACTCAGGATTGAAAGCCCCCCTCGCACGGCCGAAGTGAGTGTGCTGTCTGGCTACAGGGATTGAAACACAATCAAGGTCACTGCCCATACCCGTCTTGTATAAGAATGGGCGGTTCAACGGTAGGGTTCGTTCAACAACAACAACAATAGCAAGGTCAACAACAGTATCAGGCTGATTGCCCAGTAATAGAAATGAGTGGGACACATAGTGGAGCAAAGTAGGGAGTCTCCTTGGCGAAGTGGTTAAGCTGTTTTACTCGGGCTCGGAAGGTTGTGGGTTCGATTCCGGGCCGCGGCCTTTGGTTCAAGAGTGACATTTTTCGCAGACTCCCGTGGGTCGTCGCTAGAGCTACGGAGGTCGTACTTTGTGCGACGCTTTCCGCGCTGCGGAAAGAGACTGAGCCACATGGGATAAAAACCCGGTGCAATGAAGTAGACCGTGTCGACTTTTAAGCGACTTCTCCCTGGCCTAGGTGTTAGCGTCTTTCTCCGTAATCCCGTATACTCTGGTGAGTGACGTAATGTGCGCGAGAATTGGCAGCGGTTCTCGCCGGGTCGGTAACTTACCGAGTATTTGAGCCGGTCGCTCAGAAAGCAATGACAAACTACTGAGCGTAATCTTGCCTAGTACATGAACAGCAGCTGAAAAATGCTGGTGTTGACCGCAACGTTATGTAAGGGATATGCAACATTTAAAAAAAAAATGAGTTATATATTTTGTAAATGAATTCATGTATTTTTGCGGCAATATTGTTTTAAAGTTGTCGGATATCTCAAGTGGCAAGCGAATTTTAAATATTGATCTTGGATCCCATGTCGACCACCCTAATTAGTATCATAAATGTGGCAAGAAGTATCGAATATGGATCCCAGCACCCATCAAATGTCGATTGATCCATAAACGTATAGGTCTGGCGTCATATGGCCAATGCGTCATAAGGGCTAGATTTCCCTGGTACCAGCGTAATTTTGTTGTTGAAGGTATTCTTCTGTTACAAGACTTTCGGTAGAGAGGCAAATATCTAGATGGCTTGGCCACATCATCACATAGCATCATCGAGACAAAAACACAGAGCTGACCCACGTGTAATCGTGTGAGGTGGCGAAACATGACCCTCCACCCTTATAGGCATGGCACATGATGATGATAAAAGAGATGCCTAGTTTCACTGATGAGTACACAAACTATAGTTTAGGAACCGCTGATCAAGCCCGCACAAGTCTCTGCTGTTGAGAAATCTTTGTTCACGCCGGGCTACAATTCTAGAACCCACGGCTTCATCAATTGCAGCAAAACCTGCTCACAATTCTATCAACTATTTTAATGGCCTCGTGCCTGTACATATTTCATGGTGCATGTGGGAAGCTGACAAATTAAAACCACAAATTATGATTTATGACGGCCTAATTAATGAGAATTTCGATTGGTTTTCTTTCATACTTGCCAAATGTAAACAAGTGACATTTCTATCGCGGCTGGTCCATGAATGACTAGGTTCCGTGAAAGACCAAGGAAAACTATGACATTTATTTATAGCCCCAGTGACACATACCCCAGGGAAACGTACTGGAAATACACATTCATCATCACCATTCAGTGACCTGTCCTGTGTAAAACTTGATCCCATAAGTCTTGTGAAGTAAATCGCTATCATAAGCCAGATGTCCTTTCCCTATTGTTGTGCTGTATAAATAATCTGTCACATCTTGAGTCCATCTGCGTTGTTGTCTTCCTCTTCTTCACCTTTTCAATACAAAAAAAATTTGTTGCGTATCCCTTACGGTACGTTGCAGTCAACACCAGCATTTTTCAACTGCTGTTGATGTACTAGGCAAGTGTTACGTTCAGTAGTTTGCCATTGCTTTCTGAACGACCGGCTTCCATACCAGCACGTTATAACACAACGCGACACGGTCAGCTGCACAAATCGGTCGCAGCTGAGCTTCGAACGCCTGGTACCCGGCTCACGAACCGCGTTCGTAAGCCTTTAGCCACGGAGTAGGCTTACAATTTTCAATACAATTCCCTCCATAATTATCGTGTCTTCTTTACTCGTCCCATGTGGGTATTTTGAAGGAGGAGGGGAGGTGGGGGAGGTGGGGGGGGGGGGTCCGCATACTGACGTTCCTAAGGCTGTAGGCTCGGTACTGGACTCCGCCGTTCGGTTTTCAAGTGCAGTTTTCTAGGAAACCACTGGGGATAGTTGCCAAAGCTGCAGAGTTTGTGATCTGTGAGACTCGTTCAGCAGGCCGCTCTGCGGGAATAGGACCAGCCATGTGTGATAAAATCTGATGCTGTGAAGTCGTCTCAAACCGGCGTCATCAAAGGTAGCAAATCCATTACGTGGAAAGGCGGAATCGAAAGCTCACTGTGTGGATGTTATCTGCAGACTGCATTCTTATAGTTTCCGGAGGAACCGCCTGTGGTGAACGGAAGGCCCAATCTACGGAAGTGAGGCTAAGCAGCCATGCGCAGGACGTGACGATTCTTTGGTTGAGCCCAGTACCAGAGCGCTATGTGTCGGCTCTGCGACTATGGAAGCCTCCTTAGATGGCAGGGAATGTCCATGGTCTGCCCCTGGCTTCCCTTGGGGGCTGACCGGGATGTCTTCGGCTGTTTTAAATGGGCCAGATGGGATGAGAGATAACTCTACAACAGTGAGACAGTGTCTCACTCTCAACAGTGAGAGTCAAACGTCCTACGAAACCCTCGGGAAGGTTAACATGGTCAACAAATATCTGCAGAAGTCGGATGTGTCGGCCTAACAGCAAGAACGCAGCTCTGCTGTAAACACGTACAATGCTATCACGGCCGAAAAAAACTCTCCGGAAGAACGCAGAAGAAGGTGACGACGAGACTGAAACCTTTGAATCTCATTTAACATCTTTTACAAGTCTACAAAATTTGGTTCTTTTCATTCTCGTTTTGTCTTTATAACCAATATTTTTTTCAGTATTTGGTTCCTGATATGTCTGTTTTCCTGTCTTTTGAATGAGTTGTTACTCAATTCAAATTAAATATTTAGTTCCTGATCTGTTTATTTCCTGTCAGTTGCATGAGTTGTTACTCCAATCATCTTCAATATTTGGTTCCTGTTCTGTATATTTCCTGTCTGTTGAATAAGTATCTAAATATCTACATAGTTTAATATCTACACAGTTTAATATCTACATAGTTTAATATCTACTTAATTTAGTACCTACACGGTTTAGTACCTACATGGTAAACAGGAGGTGGAGGCTGTGCGTTTGGTAGAATTGCTTCACGGTACAATGTCCGCCTCTGACTTCACTATAGAGGGTAGAAATCACAATGTGGAACTACGCATATTTCAGATATAGGCAATTTCAGGATGTTCTGGTCTCTCCTACTCCTGGCCTAGTGCATACAAAACTTAGTCTTAGCGTACAAGTTTGACAAATACAAGACCAGGACGAACGTTGCGCATGTTGAGAACAATTCAGCTCTTGGAAATCAAACATAGTAGGCAGAAGAAGCCGCTGCGCTGACCAAATTTTAAAATGAGAAAAATCTACCCACAAAATATGATACTTAACTGATTCAGTGCCAAACAAACGTAGGGTTCAACCGAGCATGGTACACAACAAAATGAACAATAATTATTTATGTATTTATTTTTTTTTTTGGGAGCTCGCTCGCTTTAAACTCAAGCGTAGTCCATACACACTATTTATAGCAGTGATGGACTGAATTTTGCGTGTGGGTTAGCTTTCCATATTAACAGTGTCCCTCGCTATCAGGCAAACCCACTCCTACTTCAGAGGTACTTGTAATTAACGTCCCCAATTCAAGGACGACATGTCCAGCTGTTCAGTGTAGGGGTTGAACCGCAAACCTCGGCATCAGCACACCGCTATGCGGACCTGCGATTATTACGTTAATTTCCTTTCACTGAGCATCGATACTGCAGAAGATACCACGAAACAAAACAAATAACACGATCATCCTAGTATGGGAATATATCATCCTTCTGACCAAATGGGAGGTTACATTTGTCGATATATTATCCGTCGGCACTGGATCATTTAAGGCATGTGTTATTCTGATGTACACAGATTAGGTTCCTTATCGCCTCCAGGCTGTTCCTGCACCGTGTTAAGACTTTCCTGTGTGATTTTACGAAGGCACATTAGGCAAGTATGCCGGTGAATGAAGGTAATCTTCTACGGACAAGGATAAACTGTTGGTAAACTGCCTTCATTTCCGATCTAGCAGAGACTGTGAGCAGGCAGGGGTATCACAGAAAGAACTGAGGCTCAAAAAGTCCTATCATTGTCGTGTTCTAGAACATGATCGTCAATAAAGCTGATTATAAAAGCTGGTCCTTCAAACCGATTTGATGAAAAACAAGTTTCCACTTCGTTCAAACGTCTTTTTCAGTCTAAGTTATAATTGTGGAGGTTCATAGCGAGGGCTTAGTTTATTTCTGTTTCTTCTGTGTCCGTTAGTTGACTTTTCTGTGCATCTGGAGAGATGCGATCTGTGGAACGTTAGCTATTGTGGGGACTCAATATGTAGGTGGTCGCACCAATAACAGTTGCGGAATCTCTTTGTTAGTGCTCTTCTCCGTACACCCCCAGACGTCAATATAAATAAATACTAAGACAGCAAAGTCAACCCTGGTCATCCACTGCACCTGTATTCCTCTCCAGTCGTCTTGCCAGTCTACTCAGATGGACTCAGGCGAGAGAGTGAGGTCGACGAATTGCGCAACTCTTCCTCACTTTAATCCAATTCATCGCGCAAGTCATTCTTCATCCAACTTCATGTATCACCTTCGAGCCCTGTGGCTATGGGCAAACGGAGAAGTGGCAGGCGTGGGTACGCTGGCAGTCGTAGTCGCAGACATGCACACAGTCGGCTTAGGTCAAATGGTCGTCTTCTAATTGAGACAGTATGGAAAACGATTTTCGCAAAAATCGCTCAAACTTACCGGGAGAATATAAAATGGAATATTTTTGAAACCAAAAGGTCAAGGGCCAGGATTGTTTTTCTGATAGTCCTAGGTTGAGCGGGAGTGCATGACCGAATAAGCGGCAAGGCCATCCTCTATTGTTGACTAGCAGTTACTCAGGGAGAGGAGTGCCAAATGTATTGTACCTTTGGGTTCAAGCTGTCAGAGGGACAATGGTGAACTTTAGAGGCGGCATAATTTATTAGTACAGGCGGCATTGGAAGTGGCCTTAGCTGTCAGAATAGAACGCCCTACTCCAAATTTATGGTGGCGGGAAAAAGTAAATGAACTTAGAACTGAACTTGGCCGTGAACTCCAGCTAACAATGTAGATTTGGGTTAATGATATGATGGTAGTATGCAAATTAAGCAGGGTACGCGAGGTACTGATTGGAGGACAAGGGACAGCGACGTCACGTGATTCAAGAAAGGCGCCAACTCGAGAAGTAATATATACTTTAGGATCCGGTCAGTTTAGACAGTGTGGAACGAGCAAGGGTGCGGTAGCAACAGGGTCGAGGGCTGGGCGACCGCCCAGCCCAGGAGGGAGTGTGAGTTTGGAACTCCAGCGATGGTGATGTATAAATCCCAGGCTGTTTAGTGTC
This sequence comes from Cepaea hortensis, assembly GCA_963921405.1. Taxonomy (NCBI): domain Eukaryota; kingdom Metazoa; phylum Mollusca; class Gastropoda; order Stylommatophora; family Helicidae; genus Cepaea; species Cepaea hortensis. The sequence continues at coordinate 13,418,863 of OY992893.1, read as the reverse complement.
CAGGAAGATGGAGAGGCAGTATTAAAGACGGAAAGGATGCATATATCACGGTTTCGTCTGGACTGCCGAAGTAAAGTAGGATGGTCAAGGATCTGTGAACCATTTATTCCAGATAGATAAATCTGATGGAGTGGAACGCAAATTCCGAGGATCACAAAGTGGCGTGCAAGCCATTTGAGAAGGACTGTTGGCTAAAGAGCACTCAGTAGTTGCAGATGATGGCTAACGTCAGATAGGACAACCACTAGCCAGACTGCGATCGGAATCACACGGGAAACACTGAGATCGGAATCACACAGGAGACTAATGGCAAACATGATTGGAAAGGTCAAGCGGGATTCACGACAAACGAGAGGTTGAAGAAAGCAATCGTATTTCAGATATGAAACCCAGAAGGACAACGGGACGGCAGAAGAATAATGTATTGCCTGTGTAAAAGGGAGTCGGCCAAGCATACCGGGCATACTTGTCTAAACAGATATCCATCTGAACAAAATAATCCCTGGGTATATGGATTGAGGGATTAATCTATGGATCAATGGGTATTCGGGCTGAATATATGGACCACTAATAAGCCTACGGAAAGATAGTTACGAAACAAAGGCCGGTGTAATTCTTAGCTTTAGTCTTTTACTTCATGCGGTTAATAGGTGAACATAAATGGCATTCCCCTAACATCCAGTTGCATAGACTTATACTATCTATCTCTCCCTTGTGAGGTAATGCAGCATCGTATTATTACAGTTCAATATGCATTATGTGTCTGCAATGCATGTACTGATTACTCTATGCGATTATGCTGTAGATTGTCACTCTGTTATTGTTCAGAAAGAAATTAAATATATGATTGAGTTGTCTTTTATTTCGACTTGTCAGTCTGAAGTAATATAAGTAGAGTAGTTTAGAGACCTTGTGAGGCTGTACATCTCTTCTATAACCTCATAACGTACACCACGAGACATTGATGGTGCAATAGTAATTAACTATTGTTCTCACGCGGAGACACGAACCTACATCTGTCGTATCCCTTACTCTCATCCTTTTTCTCCTTCTCTCTCTTCATATTTCTTTACTATCAAAAGTAGTGTGTAGTAGGCAGAGTTCGACTGAGGAACGAACTTTTAGGCTTCACACTATTTATATCATTTCCCTCATCATTCTTTTCTTTCTCTTCTCTCTCTCTCCTCCCACCCTCCTCTCTCTTCTTCCTCCTTCTTTTCTAGCTGTCACAAATGGCGTCGTCTGGCAAGGATATGTTTCCAGAATTTTCTGGGACCTTCCAGCTTAGTCCGGGAGCTCCCAGGAGATTCCATGTGAACTTTGTTTCTGTGGTGTCAGGTTTTACTACATATTAAGATTGTATACGTTTCGTAGAATTGTGGCTTACAGTCTGTAGTTCGTTGTTGCTGGTTCGATAGTTGTCTCAGTAAGTGTTCCTTTACTAGGCTACTTATCTCATAGCTGGTTGGTAAATTGTCTAACTATCTGTCGGCGAGGTTTCTACTAAGTCTGTTCAGTTAGAAACTCTTGTTTAAAGTACACCGGCCAAACCACCTTGCTAGAAGATTACAGGAAAACCCAACATACAACAACAAAATACCCAGGGATAGCCAACTCAGAAGGAGCGGCAGCGCAGCGGAATCTGTCCGAAATGAGCTCAGACAACAGCTGAGCAGTGCAAGTCAACGTAAAGGTGGCCTTATCTTTTCATCGTTAAAGAGTATCAGAATAAAATACTCCACCGTTATACAAAGGTCACCCACTCTTCGTCCAGGAAGTCAGTGTCATGATTGACGACAGGGCATGGCAGGCGAAACCCAGAGCCATGCAAAGTATAAGAACAATTCCCACACCTGTTATGCAGAGCCAGCCAAACCTGTGGCTGTCCGGGGAATGAATTTCGCTGACTCTTTTAGGGAACAGTTATGAAGCTGTTTAGGTGACAGAACCCAAAATTTCTGGTGGCAGTGTAGACATCCGAGGCCACTAAGAAAATATAGCGCTCCTTCCCCCTCCCCCTTTGTGTTGCCCTGCAAGGAACGACAACAAGGACTCATCGTGCTAGCGTGCCCCACCAGTGGCAGGGCGAGACGGGCTGTGCCGAACGTTATCAATGGCACACGTGGCGCAAAAGAAATTCACGCATGAACAATTAGATCATCAAGAGGTGATGTTTCCCCTTTGTTTTATGCAGTGAGTTAATTATGGCTGTTGTGAAGAGACAGATGACAGTGTCACTCGTGGTAGTTAGAATATACCTTTTTTTTTAGAGGCGGGAACAGAGGTGGAATTCATCGTACCGGCGTGTTCAAGTTTCATGATACCAGAATTAGATATGTTAACGGTGTTGGGCAGTGAAAGACCAGTGACGCCCTATATTTCTGCCCGTGCATATAGAATAGACATTTACATAAAGACAATCGTAGAAATTCAGTGAATGGAAACGGAATCCAGAGAGCACCCGCAAGCAGAAACATATTCTTTTTATATTTATCTCAGCATGACAATGAACAATAGTTAAATAATTAGTTAAACATTAGTGCTGTGGTGTTGGTTCCTTATTGATGACATTTTTGGTGGAGAGCCATATGTGTAGTTGCGTTTAGCCATTTCTTTGTTTGTTTTACAGGTTGAATTTAGTTAGAAACATGTTATTTTGCTGTTTAACTGAATGTGACTGCTTGATAGGATCAACTGTTGTGGCGCAGTTAGCTCCCTTGTTATTTCCATAGCGGAAGATGTCAAGTCGGGTATGCGAATGTTTTTAATTTTGTTTGCACCTCACTCTATCGTGTTGGGCAGACACAACTGTAGTATTGGGTGTCATAGTGACAACACTCAGTTCAACGTCGTGCCAGGAGGCCAAGGAGTCCATTTATAATCTGAGATTGCCCGGGTAGATGTTAATGCGGGTACATGTTTGTTTTTAATGTGAAGGGGCATGGCGAAGAATACATGTTAGCGCCATGTCCGGGAACTGGGCAAACAAATGTTTTTGTTAGAGTTATTTCAGCGCAGGGTGTCCAAGAACTGGGTACACATTTTTTTTCAGAGTTATTTCAGCGCCAAGACAATGGAGCACGATGTCCAACGACTGGGCGCACATTTTTTTTTTATGTCAAAAGCTATTTCATGATATAAGTTTGGTTTGTGTCTGTGGCCACTAAATGTTGTCTACTTACAGCAGGGGCTGATTTGTTTTTGTGTACAGCGGCGGCGATTGTGAAGATTGCAGCTTCATGCTGATGTGTCCTTGCGAATAGGGGAGAATTGGTTTTATTATGTGTGAACAGGCATTTGCCTGTGGTGTCACAGGAATGGTTACAATGTTTTTCAGATTCAAGGATGACGGGGCACATTGATTTACAGATGTCCTAGTGGGTAGCACCTATGTGAATCTGATTGTTGTTTTGTTGTTGTTACATGGGAGTAGCATATTAAATGAATGCCTATATTGACACGGTTTTATTAATTTTGGTGCCCCTAAGTATTGCATCCATTGATTGATGATTTTGTTTTCTGGGGAACCCCCAGCATGCAAGGGATTGAACTGTCTTTATTAATAATATTAGTTGGTTACTATTTTGTTGCGATGCACGTCAGAATAAGAACAAGTTTTAACTGCCTTATGCACTGGGAGAGCAGGGGATGCAACCAGTATTCTTTATTATTATTATTATTTGGGGTGGAAGTTCCAAAAAGAGTTTTCCCCTTAGGCGTCCAATATTGTTTATGAGGGATGTCAGATGCGGAGCCAGGGCTTCGATCTCAAGGAGGAATGACGCTATATTGATGGTGGGACCCATAAACTTTTGGTAGGTGGGTATGAGACAGTATGGAAAACGATTTTCGCAAAAATCGCTCAAACTTACCGGGAGAATATAAAATGGAATATTTTTGAAACCAAAAGGTCAAGGGCCAGGATTGTTTTTCTGATAGTCCTAGGTTGAGCGGGAGTGCATGACCGAATAAGCGACAAGGCCATCCTCTATTGTTGACTAGCAGTTACTCAGGGAGAGGAGTGCCAAATGTATTGTACCTTTGGGTTCAAGCTGTCAGAGGGACAATGGTGAACTTTAGAGGCGGCATAATTTATTAGTACAGGCGGCATTGGAAGTGGCCTTAGCTGTCAGAATAGAACGCCCTACTCCAAATTTATGGTGGCGGGAAAAAGTAAATGAACTTAGAACTGAACTTGGCCGTGAACTCCAGCTAACAATGTAGATTTGGGTTAATGATATGATGGTAGTATGCAAATTAAGCAGGGTACGCGAGGTACTGATTGGAGGACAAGGGACAGCGACGTCACGTGATTCAAGAAAGGCGCCAACTCGAGAAGTAATATATACTTTAGGATCCGGTCAGTTTAGACAGTGTGGAACGAGCCAGGATGCGGTAGCAGCAGATCCGAGGGCTGGGCGGTCGCCCAGCCCAGGAGGAAGTGTGAGTTTGGAACTCCAGCAATGGTTATGTCTATATATCAGGCTGTTTAGTGTCCAGGAAGATGGAGAGGCAGTATTAAGGACGGAAAAGATGCACATATCACGGTTTCGTCTGGACTGCTGAAGTAAAGTAGGATGGTCAAGGATCTGTGAACCATTTATCCCAGATAGATAAATCTGATGGAGTGGAACGCAAATTCCGAGGATCACGAAATGGCGTGCAAGCCATTTGAGAAGGACTGATGGCTAAAGAAGAGCACTCAGTAGTTGCAGATGATGGATAACGTCAAATAGGACAACCACTAGCCAGACTGCGATCGGAATCACACGGGAAACACTGCGATCGGAATCACACAGGAGATTAATGGCAAACATGATTGGAAATGTCAAGTGGGATTCACGACAAACGAGAGGTTGAAGAAAGCAATCGTATTTCAGATATGAAACCCAGAAGGACAACGGGACGGCAGAAGAAGAATATAAGTTGACGTAAGACTTAGACCTAATTAGTTTAATTGTATATTATAATCGGGTACCTTAGTTTAGAGAACTATAGCAAACTACCGTAGGTGAACTTACCGTGTAATCATGAACGACCGACAAATGTCAGGACTGAGTGCAGCGTCCTGCAAAGGGCCCACACCTTACTAGCTAGCTAACTATAATAGCAGTCTAAGCAAGGAAGCATTGGCGAACTACTGAACGTTAACCCGCTAAATGGATCACGACCCTGCAAAGGATCAGGACTGAATGCGACGTCTTGCATATGACCTATATTTAAATGGCCGAAATAGAGTGTTGGGAGTCATATTAATCGGAGAGATAAGCAGAGTGTGGATAAACTGTAAATGTGCATGTAAATTAAGTAATTGAACTAAAAGATTAATGATAACTAGGCGGGTCAACACGGCATTTAAATACGCAGAGATGGCAGTATTGCAAGGATATAAACACAGCGACCAAACACAGCAGACGGTAGAAGAAGATGGCAAGGCACTCGCGATCACTAGGTCAACCAGACAATAGGTGAGATCGTCGACCGGAGACGGGGCGGACACAGGAAGGAATGTTGTCTTTTGTTCGCTGGGCATAGGTGAAAGGAGGTCGCGCTTCTGCTGTTGTGTAGTTAAGGCTGGCCTGGCGTGGTACAGGCCGCGAGTTCAAATCTTCCGGTAAATGGTTAAATACTTAATGTTGGCTGTAGGCGGCGCGTCGGGAAATAGGCGATAATAATGTTAGTTAAATATATATAAACGATAAATTACTGTGTTTAAAATACTGTTGTAAATTTATGTTATGGCTAAGATATATTGATACTAGCGTAGATAAAGAAGCGATAGATGTTAAGGGCTTTGTAGGTAGTGAAAGACTAAAGTTTATTTTGACATAAAACTCACGGGTATTGTTTTATAATGTTTCAGGCATTACCTGGGTAAAAGGGAGTCGCCCAAGCATACCGGGCATACTTGACTAAACAGATATCCATCTGAACAAAATAATCCCTGGGTATATGGATTGATGGATCAATCTGTGGATCAATGGGTGTTTGGGCTGAATACATGTATCACTGATAAGCCTACGGAGAGATAGTTATGAAACAAAGGCCGGTGTAATTCCTAGATTTAGTCCTTTTCTTCATGCGGTTAGGAGGTGATAGTAGGTAATAATTTCTCTAACATCTGGTTGCATAGTTTATTATATTGTCTACCTCCCCGTGTGACGTCATGCAGTATTGTGTTGTTATTGGAGTCGATTATACATAGATGTGTCTTCAATGCATGTACTGGTTACTCTATGCGATTATGCTGTAGACTGTCACTCTGTTACTGTTCAGAAGAAAATAAATATGTTTGAGTTGCCTTTATTTCGACTTGTCAGTCTGAGATTGTGTAGATTAGAGTAGTTTAGAGACATTGTGAGGTGGGCTGTACATCTTTTCTATAACCTGATAACATACACCACGAGACATTGATGGTGCAATAGTAATTAACTATTGTTCTCACGCGGAGACACGAACCCAATCTTTCCTATCCCTTACTCTCATCCCTTTTCTCCTTCTCTCTCTCTCTCTCTCTCTCTCTCTCTCTCTCTCTCTCTCTCTTTCTCTCTCTCTCTCTCTCTCTCTTCATTTTTCTTTACTATCCAAGGTAGTGTGTAGTAGGCAGAGTTCGACTGAGGAACGAACTTTTAGGCTTCACACTTATCTTATATCATTTCCCTCATCATTCCTTTCTTTCTCTTCTCTCTCTCTTCTCCCTCCCTCCTCTCTCTTCTTCCTTTTCTTTTCTAGCTGTCACATAATGACCGGAGCAGCAGTGGGATTCGGCAGCCCCCTGAGCGACTGAACAGAATTCTATAGGAAAGCACTGCTCACCTCCATAGCATGAGGAAGGGGTTAGAAAAGGTGCCCTAAACATTGTCTGCTCCATCATTACCTAACCAGCTAGCCGCTGTTGGTGGGTACCCTATACTATAATTTTCAACCCCACTGGATGAAATTAATGGTCATCATCATTTTTGATGAGCAAAAAACATAACACACATCTCCTATCTTTAGAGACATTCTATTTCGTGTCCTATTTCAAATCACTTAACTCCCAAGATCTGAAAGAAACTGGCAAAACCACGCACATTTTAAAAAAAATCTTTGCAATCATAAAGAGATTGGAGATAACCTCTTCCATTTAAACTGCCACTAAACAAAAATATGGCTCAACTAAATTATCTCTTGAGTTCTTCGAGCTTTAAAGGTCAAAACATAGTCTGGGTTCATGGGTTTCTATTGAATTTCACTAGGACCTATGAGGTTATGGACTGATTACTCAAACATAGACAAGTGTCTATGAGCGTGCACTGGAGAATGAGGCAAATCAATGAAAACTGCTTCTTCTGTAATTTGTTCGCGTTCGTCAATGACACATTTTGACAACCAGACACGGAGGCGTCGTTAAAATATACTCTGTTTGCCTGTCTTTCTGTCTATCTGTCTGCTTGGCTGTCTGTCGTTCTGTCGTCGTATCTGTCTGCCTCACTGCTTATTTGCCTGACTGTCCGTCTGTCTGTCCAGTGTTCAGCCTTTTTATCTGCATGCCTGCCTGTATGCATGCCCGTTTGTTTTTTTCTGTCTCTCTATCTCCCGACCTGCCTGCCTACGTCTCTGTCTGTCTATCTCTGTGGCTGTCTACCTGTCTGCCTGCATGTCTGCACGCATGTCCGCGTCTGTCTGTATGCATGCCCGTTTGTGTGTTTGTCTCTCTGTCCCCATGCCTGTCTGTCTACTTTTCTGTTTGTCTATCTCTCGGCCTGCCTGTCTGCCTGCCGACATGCCTGTCTGTTTGGTCACATGTCTGTCTGTCTCTGTGTCTGTCTGCCTTCTGTCTAAGTATCCGTTTATCCATAGCCAGTTTGTTTGTCAGTGTAGCGTGGTCTTCCAAGGGAAAGATAAACCTCCACGTGTAATACAGAAGAGAGAATGATTCTATCGGAGAGTCTACCCACTAATGGAATAGCAGTACATTTGGCTCGTTATATACTAGGTAGGTATGAATGCCGGTTCCTAAAGAAGATCAGTAATCGTTACAGTGGTGTAGTACAGGAAGGTAAGACTGGAACCTGCGTACAAGAGTCAAGACAGCTGGTCTTGGTCTCCAGGCCACAATTCCTGCAAAGGTTTAGAACCCCCTGTGCTCTGTCATACAACAAGATAACAAAGGTACAAATACTGATAAACAATTTTCTCACATTAACTCTTCTAACTAGACTTTGGTTAACATCGATAAACAAACCGGTAATTTTATTTGCTTAGGGCCTGGTCTGCCATATGACATTTAGTCTTTAGGTTGCATTTCTTCGCACCAAGATAGAGGTTGCACCTTCCCAATTGCGCTCCTACGCCCGAAGCGGTTGGCACAATTTAGATGTCGGGTTTGGTGAGCGCTGTCCAACATTCGGCGCTAACAAAATGTAGGTAGTACTATTTACTGTTATTCAGTAGCACAGAAATATCTTACTAAGACCTGACTTTAAGAGTGATAAATTAATAGGCACAGTAAAACATATTCTCCTGTATGACAGTGAATCATGGAAAATGAATGAACAGTTTAGGAAGAGCCTAAGGGCAAACAGTGATGTGGCTCCTGAGACGAATGTTGCGATTGCCTTGGACTGCCAGAGTAGCTAACAAATTGTGTCTGGAAAAAGCTAATGAAACTAGGATATTGAATACAAATATAAGAAAGATACAAACAAACATATTAGTCATCTGATGAGAGGAGAAACATCGGAGAACAACGCGACGACTGGATACATTAGTAGATGAGGCCAGGGCAGGCCGAGGTCATAATACTGGACGGTCTGAGACAGCGGCATGGAGGTATAGTATTAATAGAATTAATCAACTACACTAGGCACCCAGATCTATGGAGAGGCATCAAGACCTACGGCTAGGGCACATAAAAAGGGTGAATGGGTACTCGACTGGCGATCTGATCTGTCATGCCAGCCGCCTTTCCTTCTGAAGACATTCATTGGCACCCACTTTAAGCCACATGAGAGACCATTTCGACCTTTTTAAGCCGTCTCCGGGATTAGAGGAAATTACCACCACGCCTACTGTGAAGTTTTCAAGCCACTGCCCTAGCGTGGATCCCTCGTCTAAACTATCATTATATCAAGTGCCTCGCCGACTGGCGTGTGCCATCATGCTTTTCTATATCTTGCTGCTTCCAACAGTACGAATAGAACGTGCCCTGACACCTCACCTTTCCTTGCTACAACACTGTCTAGAATTTTCAAGAAGTTTCTCTTGCTGTCTTCCTTTATATCTATTTTCACAAATATTTCCAGTTGTAACAACACTTTCCAGGTTTTGTCAACTCATAATGCGGCTAAAATAATGAAAACTACCTTTTTCTGATGTTTGTGATAACTTGTCTTTGCGACTTAGCCTTTCTGATGTTTGTGATAAGTTGTCTTTGCGACTTAGCTTACCTAAACAATTAAAATATACAGAACATAATTCTTCAGCAAACATTATAAACTGCATAACGTTGAGATATCTGCAGTTTCTTGTTTGTATAAATATAGTATCCAGCATCCTCGTGATATTTCTATGTTACAGCCGTGGCTAACACGCATCGGCTACTTTGTACTGTCTACTCCCCGCGATACTTCTGTGCTAATATTTGCATAATGCTAAGACGGAACTCTCCAGCCCTCGTGTTGGGAAAGAAACAAAGAAACGCGCGGAAATATATCTTGGTGTATTCCAGAGTTCCACGAGGCGGTGAAGACAATGTAAGTAAATCTAAGTGCAAAAACGCGTAAATCTGTCCTCGCTGTGCAGCACTAAGCGAGAAAACACATTCAAAATATTAGTTTTACGTAGATTTATGGTCGCTTTTGACAAAGCAGCGGTGGATCAACGGGGACGTCAAAACTGCATTCTTTCATGGAAAATTAAACATAAACAAAAGAGAGACGAATGGCGAGGATGGCGTGCAACTTTGCTAGATCTCGCTGCAACTTGAACTCCCATCTTGGCTGCGGCGGTAGATAGACATTGCTGTGAGGTGCTTTATCCTGGGGATGTGTCAATTTTAGTGCAACTTTCAAACTTGTGATAATTTTCACGTAATAAATTCTCTTCTTGTAGACCAGTGATTCTAAAGCTATACATTTTCACTGAGCCTCGCGATATCATCATCATATAATCAACATAGCTTCATCATGTGACATATTAGGCATATTAACTGTACATTACAACAACATCATCATCATTAACTTTACAATATCATCATGTTATAATATCAGAGCTTCATCACATGACATATTATGCATATTACCTTCACATTACACGATCACCATCATCATTAACTTCATCATTTGATATCATTGGTTAGCGGTTCCCAACATGGAGGACAAGCGGTTGAGCTGATAAGGTTTCTGGGATGTTTATGCTTTTGGCTACTGCTTGCTTAGGCATTTTCCTCACGTTGGACTGGTACTGTATAGTTCTGTCGTCCTGCTACTGAGTTGAGTGCGCGGAGCGACGCTGTGAATTTCGTGTGGAGTGCTTAAACATCTCTCCGCGATTGTTTGTATTGTGAAATGCATGTTCAGAAAAATGGCGGCCGGCCGGTAACTGAAATAACTGGGTTGCCTTATGTAGTAATATGTAACTGCTGGTTCTCTAGTGACTGCCGCTTCCATCGACAATGAAATGTATGTTTTGTGGCGGACTTTTGTCTTGGCATTCTGGCAGCGGCATTATGCATAGTATACTTGTGCGGTTTGTCGAGACTCTTGTCTGTTACACTTTTCACATTGGGCAGTGAGGGGCATTTTGTGTGATTTTCACTGACACAAGAACGGAGTATAATGGGGCGATCCTTCGTCGTGAAGTTAGAACCGCGACTAATTAGCTAACATATAATTGGTTAGTGCTTTACCGATCCACCCTTTAATAACAATACGGATGTGTGCACGTTTCCAAAATTGTACTTTTCTTAGTCCTTCTGTGAACAATTAAGAAAGGTTGGTACTTTCCTGCACCTTTAGTAGACGCAAACACGACCGTGAAGTGGTACTAATGGCGTCCAGTTGAACGTACAGACACTATGTTTCTCGTGACTACGGTCTTCCGTTATAGCTGAATGCCTCTATGTTCCAACGAGGTGACTGTACGTGAGTGTGACATGCTAAGTTAGTTGCTTATCCTTTACAGGACGTCGCAGTCAATCCCATCATTTTTCGCTGTTGTGATTTATTGGAAAGATTACGTTCAGTAGTTTGCCTTTTTTTCCCTTAACGGCCGGCACTCATACCATTGTATGGTAACCAACGTACGGTGTCTGCTGTCAAAACTCCCGCAGCTGTGTTTCGAACGCGGTATGCGGTATTAAATTGTGTCTGTAACTTCTTCGTCGCAGAGCTAACATGTGACATGGTGGCAGTAGCAAATATAAAAGTGTTAAGTACGTAGTGGCCTAAGACTGGCACCTTGCCGCCTTGAAAACGTGTTTCCCCAAAATTATGACCTACCCCTAAATTATGCCGTAGCGCAATTTTTCAGGATGCTTTTAATATAAGACCTTCCCCTAAAATAAGCCCTAGTTAAGATCATCAGCTAGAATGAAGTTATTAAACGTGCAGTTGCCTTCAAGTACAAGTACTTTGTTGATGGCATCGACTTTTTCAATACCACTATCCAATACGATTGCCATAGGTGAAGCTGCAGTGTTTATGGGCCTAGAATTTCATACGACAATTGGTCAGACGGAATTCTTGATTTGGGGAGCTATGACGATGTTCTAGAAGAAGATGATCCGACTGTATTTGAATAAATATAGAATTTTGTGTCTGAACACCCTCCCCCCCCCCCCCCCCAAAAAAAAAAAAAATTACATCCCCCGAAAATAAGCCTTATTGTATTTTTGAAGCTAAAATTAATATAAGATCCTGCCTCCTCTTCTTCTTCTTCTTCTTTGCGATCATGCGGAGTGTTTTTTTTTTTTTTCCAGATGTGATTGCGGTGTGTCTGTTATGCGCCCTTGGGCCGAAACCCGTAGGCCAACACAACCGGCTTTATCGTGCTTTTTTGACCAGGTAGCATTCCTGGGAGACTCTCACTGTTTGCGGTACCGTCCACAACCCAGCTGGCCAAGTTGGAACGGTCGAAAACAACGGTCGTCCCTCAAAGGAAGGCAGGGATAGTCCATGGCATTTTCCGCCATCCAGTGTGGCTTCCATAATTGCAGGGCTGGCACATAGCTCCCTGGTGCTGGGGTCACCGAGGGAATCGTCACGTCCTGCTCATGGCTGCTTTAAATCCTCACTTCAATATATTGGGCATTTCGTTCGCCCCGGGCCGTTCCTGCACAGACCAGACTGGTCTGCAGTCAATATCCACTCAGCGAGTTTTTCGGACATGTGCTTGTCGTTGTGTCCGTCAGAGCTGTTCCAGACACGTCGGACATTCGGAAACTACCTAGTCAGAGCTGTTCCGAATAAGAGCGGCATTCGGAAACTAGGTAGATGTTCCTAACACGAGGGAAGACTAGTTAAAGCTTTTCAGGTCACGAAAGACATTTCACTCGGACGTAATTGCGTAGTGCCATTTTTATTTTGCCGCCCGTAGGCTGGCACTTCCGGCTTCAGCGGGCATTTTTGATGAGGTTAGCCTTCCTCGGGTTTCGAGACTTATTTCGACTTCCACACAGCAAGCTTTCGCTTCGGGCTGCCACGTAATGGATTCGCAAGACAGGCGTTCCATTTCGTGTCAACGAGACAATTTTCCACCTTTGACTACACTCACTCCATGAGTACGGTTACAGACTATCTACGGGACGTGCGACCGAGGTGTTTTTCCACCTTTTGTACTCGCTCACGAGGTAAGCTACATGTGCTGCCGGCTCAGCACCTTACCTCCGTGCGTCTGTGGGCGAGTAACGGTCAGGCCCTCTCATCCGGGGATACCTCATATCCCCCAGCTAAGAGCCATCGAACGAGTATCTGCGCCAAGCATGTAGCGTGCTCAGCACCTCACCACAATTTTGATGTAGGTTTGTGTCGGCCAGGCTCTCACTTCCGAGAGTTTATGGCTTAGAGACGTTCAGCCATACACCTCGGCTGGGAGCCTTAGAGGTTATGTCCGGACTGAGATTTTTGGGATAGTTTGCCTGATCTTGACTGCTATCCTCAGTCTACCTGCAGAGCAGCAGGTTGTGTCTCTCTTAGTTTGGTCCCTATCCCACGAGCTGTCCGATATGTAGTTTTCATCCATCGGCAAGCACATGGGGTCGATGGGACACGCAAGCTCCCCTACCACGGCAAGGTGGAGACACATCGGGGGAGAGATCCGGTCTTATTTTCGGGAAACAATGTAGACGATAGTTAGTAAAATGGAGTTTTACCTCTCCATAGCACGAAGCCTGGACTGAGTTTAGAGACCATGTGTTGGCCATGCAGCTTGATCCCTCTCTCGGCCTGCCTAGTTTATACCAATACTTCTGGAACAAGACAAGCTGCAGAAGCTGCCAGATCAGCAAAGCAAATCTCTAACTATCCGCCTGTCGGAGCTTCCACCCTATACCAGTTGCCGACTAAGGCTTAGGGCCTGGTCTGCCCTGCCATAACAGTTAGTCTTTCGGTTGCATTTCCTCGCAGTAGGGTAAGGTCTTCACTCTCCCAATAACGCTTCTCCGCCCGAAGCCGTTGGCACAATGTGGGGTGTCGGGTTTGGTGAGCGCCGCCCAACATTCGGCGCTAACAGAAAGCAGGTAGTAATGACTACTGTCATACGGTAGCTCAGTCATATCTGACTAAGACTTGATTTTCAAGGAACCTATGACAGGCCTATAAAACCGCTAGAGAATTCATTTCTTCTTCTTTGCGTTCATCCGGAGTGTTTTTACAGATGTGATTGCGGTGTGTCTGTTATGCGCCCTTGGGCCGAAACCCGTAGGCCATCAGATCCGACTATAGCGTGCTTTTTTGACCAGGTAGCATTCCTGGGAGACTCTCACTTTTGTGGTGCCATCTACAACCCAGCTGGCCAAGTTGGAACGGTCGAAGACAACGGTCATCTCTCAAAGGAAGACAGGGACAGTCCATAGCATTTTCCGCCATCCAAGGTTGCTTCCATATTTGCAGGGCCGACACATAGCGCCCTGGTCCTGGGCTCACCGAGGGAATCGTCACGTCCTGCTCATGGCTGCTTTAAATCCTCACTTCAATATATTGGTCATTTCGTTTGCCCAGGACCATTCCCGCACAAACCAGACAGGTTTGCAGACGGTATCCACTCAGCGAGTTTTCGGACATGTGCTTGTCGTTGCGCCCGTCAGAGCTGTTCCAGGCACGACAGACATTCGGAAAACTACCTAGTCAGAGCTGTTCCGAACAAGAGCGGCATTCGGAAACTAGGTAGTGTAGGCAGAGCTGTTCCTAGCACGAGAGACATTCAGACGAGACATTTCACTTGGACGTAATTGCGTAGTGTCAATTTTTAGTTTGCCACCCGTAGGACGACACTTCCGACTTCCGGCGGGCATTTTTTTAATGAGGTTAGCCTTCCTCTGGTTTCGAGGCACATTAGACTGTTGTGATGTCGCCCACATCTCAGCTGGTCAAGATAGAACGATCAACGACATCGCGGTCTGCCCTCAAGGGAAGGCAGGGGCAGACCATAGGCATTCCCTCGCTATCCAAGGAGGCTTCCATAATTGCAGAGCCGGCACATATTGCTCTGAGACTGGGCTCGCCCGAGGAGTTGCCACGTCCTGCTCATGGCTGCTTTAGTTCCTCACTTCCATGTGTTGGGCATCTCGCTTGCCACTGGTCGCTCAAGCACACACCAGGAGCGGTCAGACTGCGGGCGACATCCACGCGGTAAGCTTTTTCTTTTGACTTCGGACCACGCAATAGGTTCGCTCGCCGTGCGTTCCATTTCGCGTCATTGAGACGTTCTTCCACTTTTGTCTACACTCTATGAGTTAGATACAGACAGTTGTCGTAACCATTTCCTTCGACTGGGGCACTTTTCTGACTTTTTGTACTCGCTCACGGGGTAGGCTACATGTGCTGCCGGCTCAGCACCTTACCTTCGTGCAGCAGTGAACGAGAACCGGCCAGGCCCTCTCATCCGGGAATCCCTCATATCCCCCAGCTGAGAGCCTTCGAACATGTATCATACCTGAGCATGTAGCTTGCTCAGTATCTCGCCTCTATTGTTCGGTAGGTGGGTATCGGCCCGGCTCTCAGATCCGAGGGCTTGTGGCTTAGAGGCGTTCAGCCACAGCCCTCGACAGGGAGCCTTAGAGTTTTGTCCGGACCAAGGTCTTCTGCCTTCGTGTACCTGATTTAGTCTATTGACTGCTATCCTCAGCCTACCTGCAGAGCAGCAGGTTGTGTCTCTCTTAGTCTGGCCCCTAACCCATAAGCTGTCTGATATGTAGTTTTCATCCTTCGGCAAGCAGATGGGGTCAATGGGACACGCAAGCACCCCCACCACGGCAAGGTGGAGACACATCGGGGGAGGAGAATTCATTTGATTCTAGAAAAACACTGCTCATGAATCATGGAGGAGACTGAAGGACAGGCGCTTGTAACGTGCGCTGGAACTTCAATTAACCCTCCCCACGATGCTTAAAGGCATAAGTGGAACAACAACAACAACGACAACAACGACGAGGACAACGACGACGACAACAACAACAACAATAACAACAACAACGACAACAACAGTCTTGTGGTAGGATATATCGACAGTCAAGATTGTTTTATCGTCGTTTCCAATCTGCAAGCTCATACATTATTTTCTAAATGTGATTACAAACTTTAGGAACTAAAAAACTGTTTTTGGTTTTCTTTCTCTTCCGTGGACGTCTTGAAGATGCTGTGAGACAATAGATATTCCTTGAGCTATATAACCATGGCGTTTCATAAAACGATCTGCCCATCCATCATCTTATCATTTCATCTCATAATCCCATCTCATCTTGTTCCGCTTGTATCTTGTGGTGTCGAGATGAAGCATAAACAGCGGGAGAGGGTCCGTTTATGGGCTTCATATATCGAGATTTCCATGGACTCTGATATTCTTTCTGTACATCGTTTATATGATCGGCCTCTTCTTCAACTCATCATCATCGTGTGTCATGCCGATAAGCGTGAGGGGTCATGTTTCACAATCTTATGCGATCACTAGAGTCGTGGATCAGCTCTGTGTTCTTGTCTCGACCATACCACGTGGCCAAGCCATCCAGATATTACTGGATATATTATTTTTGTACCTTCCCCTTATTCTTTCCCCCGCAGTTACGCCAGTTGTCACCAAGTTGTCTAGTGTATTTCTTCTCATAACATGTCCAAAACATGTTGACTGTCTAAGTCTAATTTATCTAATCAGTTTAAGGTTTTAATGTGCTTCTTCTAGGACTTCCTCGTTGATTTTTATATCTGTCCACGGTATTCTTTGCATTTTTCACAGAAACCACATCTCCAATGCTATTATATGTTTTTTTCAGCTTGTCTACTCATTGTCCACATTTCAGATCCATACGAAAGCACGGGTTCAACTTTTTTTTTTTTACAGCCCATACATTTAACGCTGTAAATAATGTTGTGCCAGTACGAGCTGATTTTAAATTCCAGAATGTTAAGTCGGATTTCAGTGCATAACACTCCAAAGCATCCTTGCCTGATAACCACTACTCATCTAGTAATGCCTTTTCGTGATTAGGGCTTAAAATAATAAAATTACAAATTGCACAACCACAATAAATATCACATCGGATTGATTGCCACGGGTGCAAAATGCCGTTTGACACATAAGAAAAATACATGACACGTTAAATTTTGCGCGATATTTCCTGGTCATATTGCGACAAAAACTTGACACTTTCCAATTACAGTGAAAACGGTGTATTTTTGTAGTACTTGCGTATAATGCGCTCTCGGGTTTTAAGCGGACAAAGACGAGTAAAAACTGCATAATACAGTATTAAAATAAAGCGCCGATTGGACAAGAGCGTTCGTTCTTAAACATTCGGAGTGCTGATGCCGAAGTGGTGGGTTCAACCCCTATACCGGTCAGTAGGACTAAAATGTTGACTTCTCGTCCTTGACTTGAGGACGTAAATTACAAGTTCCCCTGAAGTAGGAGTGGGTTCGCCTGATGGCGAGAGACACTGGTAATAAGGAAAGCTAATCCACACGCACAAATCAGTGCAGTACACTAGACGTAGTAGCACGGGTATGGACTACAATTGGGTACAAAGCGAGCGAATGACATTTATTTTATTTTATTTGTTTTGTTTCTTTTTTAAATATCGAAAACGATGTATATTTTAGTACTGGTATATAATGCGCACCTGGGTTTTAGGGGACAGAAATGAGTTACAATCTGTGCGTAATATACGCGAGACTTTACAGTAATAAAATAAAGAAACCACAACCGTTTGGGAACCGTCGCTCTAGACCGCCACAAAGACAATGTCAAGAGGGAAAAAAAATTCTGCAGCGTTTTCCGAGATAAAGCGTTATTAGAAATAATGAAGACGAAGAGAGAAAACGGCTGCGCAAATGAGAAATCTCGCGGCACTTAGCGAGCTGTTGCCAGTTTTACTTTTATGTGCGTATGCATGTTTTTTTTGTGTGACTCCCAGCATGCAATGGTGCGAGGTAGGGAATTTGCTCTTACAGGAGGCGCCATATTATCCATGGTCGATAGCCTTTTGCCAGCATTTTGTTTCCTATTATGGTGGCTGTAATATTTAACGTTGTTTTGTTTTTTACAGCTAGGCTCGTTTCCTTTTTTTTGTTTTTCGCTGGCTTTGAACTGTAGCGTAGTCCACAGACGTGTTACTAGTTCTAGTGCATTGGACTGGTTATTTAGTGTGGATTAGCTTTCCCTATTACCAGTGTCCCTCGCCATCATGCGAACCCACTGCGACTTCTGAGGTACTTGTAATTTACTTCCCCAAAACAAGGACGAGAAGTCAACATTTTAGTCCAAACAAAGTGGTGGTCTGTTGTTATTTCGACATTGTTACGCCTTTTAAGCCTGCGTTGTGGCTTAGCGGCAGTAAACGCGTTTCACAATTCCCCACATACCGAGTGGTTTGAAACCAGTAGCAGATGATTTGGTAGCAGACCGCATTGCGCTGATGTCGATGGTATGAGCGGCGGTTGTTCAGAAAGCAACGGCAGAATACTGACCGTAAAATGTGTCTAACTCAGAAATCACTGAAAAATGCCTGAGTTGATTGCAACGTCCAGTAAATGACGGGAGTCTCTGTTGCGGAGTGTCAAGCCGTCTGCCACGCGCTCTGCGGGTTGTGTGTTCGATTCCAGGCTACGTCTTTCGGTTCACGAGCGCATAATTCTAGGAGACTCCTGGGGGTCGTCGCCGGAACTACGGAGTTCGTACTTTGTGCGACGCTTTCAGCAGGCCGTCCTGCCGAAAAAGACCGAACCATGTGGGATAAAACCCGGGGCAATGAAGTCGATTCTCTCGACTTGTAAGACTTTTTTTTTTTTAAGTAAATAACTTGCAACTAACTTTAACGTCGCTGTCACAACTTCCCCCGCTTTTTTTTTTTTTTTTTTTCAACAGTCACTTCCGCTTGTAGCCAGCCAAAGACAACCCAATATAAACACATGCCACTTTGTTGACTTCCCGCCTTGACCACAATGTAGCGAGTACACCACACACGCGTCTGCCCCAGAGCCAAACACATCTGCTCTGTGTGGGCCCGTATGAGGTCAAGATTTATAGGAGCTCGTCCGCTCACACAAGCCCAATTGTTTTAGCTAACAGAGATTCTGGGCTCCGGCAGTGCGACATCCCGTGTGGTTGAATCGTCGTGTGTTTGTCCTCAAACAAGTTCATATTTGAGCGGGTTTAGTAGATTAGGCCGTCTTGTATTGCCAGGGGATTCTCTGCGACATGTTGCCTTTGTTTTTGCTGGGTTGGTTCTTTGACTTGCAATGTGGAAACAAACCTGGCTAGAATTAATAAACATTGGCAGCATTAGAACAGCTCTGCTTGCACAGGGGAGAACTTGAATCTCAATATCGGGTGTGACTTAAATTAGCTCAAGCCGCACATCTCTTCACTCCACCCCAATTTCCCGTACGCCACTTAGAACGGCTGAGATTTTTACAGATCCAGAATAACTGATTCAGTGTCGGAGGATAATATAACGGTAAATGTGACTTCCCATTTGGAAAGAAAGACGATAGGTACTTTTGCTTTCTTACACCCCAAACAAACTTTGCGAGCTATATTTAGAGTCACCAGCTATATTTAGCGCCGACGGTGATCTCCTCTGTGTTCGGCTGGAGTGCGTTTCAGTGTGTTTCAATTGCCCCACACCACAGTGTTGTTTCTTTGGGCTTTGGCAACCGTTTCTGTGTGAGTGTCTGTCTCCTCTTCGATCCTCATTTGCATCGATCCTGCAATCACTTGCCGGTTAGGGTTAGGGTTAGGGGGTAGGGTTAGGATTAGGGTTAGGGTTGTGTGTACCCTACCCCTAATCCTAACCCTAACCCTACCCCCTAACCCTAACCCTAACCGGAAAGTGAAAGAATAGCGCACCACCGCCGCATAGAATTGCGCACCGAGCTACGGCGCAACACACGGAAACCCCCTGGATGTTCGGCGCAACACAGGGAACCCCTGGATGTGACGTCATACCCTGGGATTCCCTTTTGTTTGGGGTGAAAGAAAGCAAAAGTACCAGACGATATACTAGAGTCATGATGTTATTTGTTTCGTTTCGTGACATCTTCCGCAACTTTAACGCTGCGGTCACCCGACCAGTACGGTCACTGCCATAGAGGAAAGCAACTGCAAACTACCTCTTTAAAAGTGCCTAGTACATTATGATTCACCTAAATGGTGAGTCATGACCTCCCACGCTTTCCGGCATGGCACATGATTGATTGATTGAATGAAAATGTATATTATATGCTTGTGCATTTGATTGTGTACCATCTTGGTCCAAACCTACTTTTTAGTTTGGCACTGAATCAGTTTAATTAAATTTATGTTAAAGTTATTTGCATGTCCTTTACATGACGTTGCAGTCAATCCCAGCATGTTTCAACTGTTTTTGATTTGCTTGGTAACTTTTATGTCTCAGCGATTTGCTATTGCTTTCTACACCACCGATGATCATACCATGGAACTCAACGCAAGACGTCATGCTTCCAAATCGCCTGCTACAGACTTCAAACCCTCAACTCCGTATGTACCGTGGGGGGTATTGTGAATCCTGTCCACTGTCCCTAAACTACAACTCCGATACATGTAGATATGTAAACTGAGTACGGGAAAAGAGTAGAAGAAAGACAGAGAGATAGATACCTGGAGGAATTGATCACGTTATCAATCAATTAGCTAAACAATCAACCAACTATCCAACCAACCAACTAATCAACCAATAAATCAACAAACCAATAGACCAACTATTTCACAAACTATCCAACTAATCAACGAATCAACCAGTCAGCCCATCAGCATACCAACCAACCACCCAATTAACCAACTAACTAACCAACCATCCCACCAGCAAACTAACCATCCGACCAGATAGCCAGCCAGCCAACCAACCATCCATCCAACCAACCAACCAGCCAACTAATCTACCAGCCATCTAGCTCACCAGCAAATCAACCAACCACCTAACCAACCATCCAACCAACTATTCAGCCATCCAACCATATATTCAGCCAGCCAACCAACCAAACATCCAACCAACTAAAAAAACCATCTAACCAACCATTGAAACAACTAAATCTTAATTAGCAATGTCAGTGATGGCTTTCAAAGAATGAGTCCCATAAATGGGTGCAACTGCTGTATGAACGCCAGCAAAACGTCATAACCTATAGGAGAAGTTATATTGAAGAAAATATAGTGTAACTGATATTATTAATATTACATTAATATAATAAACATACCCTGGGAACTATACGAATCTAATTTATACAATCTAGCACTTATAACAGAGTCAACATCACACACATGTTTATTACTAATTGATTCTAACAGTTGTAAAAGCTACACTGCTTTTTAAAATCAGAAAACACAGAAAAGCGTGTACTTGCATATGCTTAAATAAACAAAACTTAAGAATACACATAGCTAACAGACACAATGAATACATAGATACCACATCAAGATATTATCACATGTATCAAGATCTAAACTCGCCAATCCTGTGTGATCTGAAGGTCTTAATGATTATCCTGCTGGGCTCTTGGCGCCAATGGGAATGGATGTTCCACACGGGCCGCATTTCCCGCCAGACGTTTAGTCAACACCCTACCATTGTACGGCGAAATTTTCTGGCCAGGTTACAGAAGAAAACAGCCAGCTCAAAAGAGTTAATGTAACAACTGACTGTGGCAGTAGGATTTAAATATTAACGCTCGAAAATTTCCTAACAATTGGGGATATCGTGAAGTGTCATTTAATCATTGAACATGTCATTTAGCACCCCGGACATTTATCCGGTGTCTCAACATTTCGTGGAACACCGGAAACAGAAGCAAATGATTAATTTTTCAATGCAAAAAAAAAAAAAACTACAGATATTTTCCTTCTAAACTGTCAATCATAACGACATAATCGGGATCGCTAAACTGCTTCGTAATTCTCGATAGTGTGCTTCGGGAATTTAACGTACAGTGTGCAAAAGCGTGTTTCCTAAGGAGGCCGCATTGCGTCCCTTGTTGTATTGTTAGGAATACACGTAACGCAGTGCAAGTCATAGAGACAAAGTGACAAATAATTCAGAATTATAACATAATAATACAGCATAAGATCCGACGGTTAGCATGATGTTTACTAACAATAACTGTACACAGATATATATATATATATATATATATATATATATATATATATATATATATATATATATATATATATATATATATATATATATATATATATCGCATATCCTATTTCAAGACATCGCATTTTACCACTGACGTTGATTTCTTGGCAAGATTACGCGATTACGCTCAGTAGTTTGCCATTGCTTTCTGAGCGGCCGGCTCACATATCCCGTAAGTAACGGGCGCGGCGAGAACCGTTACTGATCCTCACGCAGCTACGTTTGCTCACGTGGATAAACGGGATTACGGAGAAAGTCGCTGAAGTCTAGGCCAGAGAGACCGGATAATTAGTAGTAATAGCAGCAGTATTGGTAGTAAACAGAAACAACTGCGGCAGAAGTAATAATAATAATAGTGGTAGTAATAAGAGTAGTACAAATAGTAGCAGTAGTAGTAATAGTAGTAGTAATAGTAGTAGTAGCAGTTATAGTAGTTTTTTGTTGTTGTTGCATATCCTTTACAGGACATCGCTGTCAACACCAGCATCTTCCAGCTGTATGTTGATTTCTTGGCAAGATTACGCTCAGTAGTTTGCCATTGCTTTCTGAGCGGCCGGCTCACATACCCCGTAAGTTACCGATGCGATTCGAACCACTGCTGATTCTCACCGTCATCATGTTACCCACGAGAGTATGCGAGATTACGGAGAAAAGTCATAACCTCTAAGCCACGAAGCCGGCTAGTAGTAGTAGTAGTAGTAGTAGTAGTAGTAGTAGTAGTAGTAGTAGTAGTAGTAGTAGTAGTAGTAGTAGTAGTAGTAGTAATTATAAAAGTAATAGTGGTAGTATTAGTAGTAGCCGGTTTGGGAGGAATGATAAAACGATGGGATCAATGCATCAATGCAGGTGAAAATTATGTTGACAAATAAAGGGACAATGTATGTATACAAATAAACTGGTTTCAAGTTGTTATCATATGTAGTTATTTTTCTACAGCCATTTGTGACTTACTTATTAACTTACCCTCGTAGTTGTAGTAGTAATAGTAGTAGAAGCAGCAGCAGCTGCAGAAGATTACGATAATAATAATGATGATACAAGTAATGATAATCACGATAATGATCATACAAGTAATGATAATCGTGATATTTTTATTCTAATTTGTTTATACATCTGGATAATTGTTGACTGTTAATATCCAGATTTTGACGAAATCTAAAGTGCGAAATGTCACAACATTAAAACCCCAATAACAACGTTGTTTACACGGAGTGCCAAGCAGGCAGTTAGATATACTTTCATCACGAGTTCTGTGAAGTATCGTAAACACAAACATAAAATCCAAAAACAGGAGGCCTAAAAACTTAGAAGTTTAATTCTTAGGCTAATGTTGTCTTTATAATCTGGCTCTTTTCCCGTCCCGTAGATTCCTCGCCGGGTCTAGACAGAATTTATCTAGAAAAGATGGAGGTCAAACGGTTGTGAAAGATATCAACGACGCGTGCCTAGATATACTGTTGAATCCATGGTAACAGTGATTGTTTAACCAGGTAAAAATATTTACCCCTTTTCAGCCGCGGTTGCTGTTGCGCAGCTTTATCGTGTTCTTGGGAGTTCACTTGTTGAAATGTTTGGTTATTTGTTTCTTGAAAGTGTGGTTTGAGTTTCATAATGTATACTGCTCGTCATCACTTCACGTCCGCCAGGCAACGAGTTATCAGATGTAATAAACTTTATTTTACTACTGTTTCATGTCTGCTTCACATTCCTCTTGGTTCTGTTTCTGACATTCTCCTGCTTATGTATTTTGTTTCCTGTCAGACCGTATATCTCCGCGTGTATTCACTGATTTCTTCTTTTCCATTTTGTTCGTATTCTCTGTTGTGTTCGTACTGAGTTGAGTTGAGTTGAACCAAGAACATTACATCACTCGGAACGTTACCATACGTGCTCTGTCCTTATCTTCAACAGCCAGTGAATAGTCTCAATACTAATGGTATCATCTACAATTTGAGTATTTTTTCTTTTGCATCCAGAGTGTCGGCCAGGTCCTTTGATCACTCGCTACAGCACCAGTCTCTCCCAGCCATGATAATCTACCCTTTCTTCAGCACTATACACTATAAACACGATTCTAAAGGGCCCTGATTACGCCTGCCTTAGGATGCATCAATGCCATGTTCTTATTTCAGGCATGACCGGCTGGTTTAACTAGAGAACTATTGTTGTCTGTGGCTGAGAGGTTTGTGAAACAGTTTCTCAACTCGCCGACATCCGAGCCGCAGGTTCGAAATCATTTGCGGGCGATTTGGAAGCATTGACAAACTACTGAACTTAAAACTGCCTGACCCAACTATACACACGGTATTCAACCATGCGGTGTCACGTCCATGTGAATGGACACACACACACACACACACACACACACACATATATATATATATATATATATATATATATATGGTGATCTTGTGAGATGGTGACACATAACCTGCAGGGCGCTTGATGGTCATTTGTGTATAGGACTCTTGGCATTCTTGGCATATCCACGGTCCCTAACTTCTGTCAGCTCAGGTGATCATGACACTCCACAACCCTCAATTGGTGTTCCGATCTCCACGTTGTAAATTCACCAGCGTCAAGCGACAACTGTCCCAGCGCGGTGTCAAACGACGTGCCTCCTTGCACACTTGGTGCGTTGGTCTTTTCTCAGCATAAGGATCTTCAATCAAAAGTTGACCCTCATTCATGTATTTGATAGTCCTCGCCCTGACTCGGGTCTCTAAAGGCTGTTTCCATTGGAGAAAGTTAGTTGCTTATCCTTTACGGCACGTCGCAGTAAACCGGAGCATTTTTGGACTGTTTGTGAGTTACGAATGGAGTTTATGTTCAGTAGTTTGTCATTGCTTTCCTAACGACTGACGTTAATAACATTGTTATAAATCAGGCACGGCAGTCTGCCACCTGCAGATGATTTCATAAGCGGTATACGGGATTGCGAATCGCGCTCGTTATCCGTTCGTCATAGTGCGGCTGGTCCCACTGGCAGACGTTCTATAATAGTGGTATTACCAGTCAGGCTTTCCGCTCTTTCATTACCACAGCACTCGCATGTTTTGCTACGAAAATAAAGATAATATTACGAATTGAACAATGAATGAATCGTTAAACAACAAGGAGTTGACGGTTAGCTTTAATAAAACACGAGCACGAGTAACAAAGTAGAAGTTGCGATTAAAGCCTTCGTCAACACACAAACAAATGCACAAAGATACAACTACAAAAACATATATATATATATATATATATATATATATATATATATATACCAATCTTCTTAAAGTCCATGCTGTATGGTGTTGGTGATCATGTCTGTCCACAACCTTCTGTTTCGTTCAATATCAATCTTCTTATAGTCCATGCCGTATGGTGTTGGTGATTATATCTGTCCACAACCTTTTGTCTCGTGTAATGTCAATCTTCCCATAGTCCATGCCGTATGGTATTGGTGATCATGTATGTCCACAGCCTTCTGTCTCGTGCACTGCTAATCTTCTTATAGTCCATGCCGTGTGGCGTTTGTGATCATGTCTGTCCACAGCCTTCTGTCTCGTGTACTGTACATCATTTATTATGCTGATGCTCCTTCATACTATGCTATCAAACTGTGCAGCACCTTCTTTCTTGACCTGCCCCTGCTTCTCCTCACTCCAACATACTGTTGTGACGACATACTGTAGTTTTCCATTTCTAATGACGTGCCCAGAAGAATGAAGACACTTTTCTCTTGGTCCCAGTAACCATTTCTCTTATACATCAAATCCAATGTAATTCCTAAGTAAATTTAATCACATAAATCACAAATAATAGGTTGCAAGATTTGTTACTGGTCAGATTTCGTTGCATCTCGTCATGTGCACACTACTTAGTTGTATTTCATGAAGTGAATAGATTTATCATATTTTGGCTTAAATACATAATATACATAGCCAGCGATACTGTTCGATGTGGAGTATTTGTTATCCCTACGATAAATACATGGTCACTATGAAGTCCTTCTGTCTGCAAATACCCATTTTATTTGTCTAATTGTTTAGTCGTTTATCGTTCGGCTAATACAATATGCGAAACGCCTTTGCTTTGTTAACTTAAAGGCCACAATTTAGCAGGTATTGAGAGATGGCCGAGTTGGACTTGAATAACCTGTCGACGGCACAGAGTTTCCTGTAGACTAATTAAATAGCTTTTCCTCCTATACCGCATTTGTGGAACAAGTGGTAAAACGACTCGAACGTCTCGAAACAGTGTGCGAACGTACAGCAAGAGAAAGACACTCTGAGTCATGACCTGCGTGGGCCCTCCCGGGCCCTCCCCTCCCCCAGAGAGTGTCAGGAAGGTACAGGCCGAAACATTCTGAGAAGTGGAACCCTTCTGGCGATCCAAAACCTCATGTCGTGTTTACTCTGCGGGGGAGTTTTTATCACTATACGCTTGTTTTGGTTACTCGATTTGCTAATTATCTTTCCGTTCTAAACATGTAGGTTGCTTGACTCTCACACTGGAATTGATAAATGCATTTCTGTTTGGTGAACGGTGTTACGGTGTCATTCACTCGTTCAATGTTACAGATAACACCTCCATAATTGTTCTTACCTTGATAGTCAATATCATTGTCTCGCGTACGTATGGGCTATATGTCATTTTCATAATCTCGTTTTCCGATTTTATTCCTTGGACACGATTTACCCCATGAACATAATCTGATGGATTTGATTGGTTGATTGATTTAAGAACCGACATCACAGCATTCGGGGCATTCCCATAAGCGCTCCGTCCCCATCCTCAGCAGCCAGCGAAGAGTTCCAACACCGATGGATCTGATCTAATCTGATGGGCTACATTCCCATAGTTTATATATATATATATATATATATATATATATATATATATATATATATATATATATATATATAAACTATACCACTATTTCCAAATGAGTACCAGCTCTATTATACCCGGATGCTTCCTATTCAAAGACATCTCTTCTACAACTGTTGCGAGTCCGAGTTAACCCCAGGTGTTAGACAGCAATCTCTCTCAGATTGAGCAATAAAACAGAGTGATTAGACGGACAGGCCCGTGAGCTCCGAAGTTGAAAGGGCCGTAATGTGAATTCCCAACACGTACAGATGTGATTGTGGTATGACTTCTAGAACTTCTCAATAAACCAACAGAGATGGGTTCTGATGGCACAAATCAATACATGACTAGCCGGGATGGCATTTAATCAATGCATGACGTGGCCAGCAGATGAGAAATCCAGCCGGACACTGTCCGCGCACGTGCTGATTTCTCTTGGCCAACTCCATATCTGACAAGCCCAAATGAATGCTCTTTGGGCATACAAGAAATTGCATTAAAAATCTAGACAGATTTGGCCACAGTGGCAATAATATCTGGAGTTATTTTTGTACAACCGGAAGCCGCTGGAAGTGATGGAATCTGCCAGAAATTTGATTCAGGAGAAAGCTCGATGATCGGGTTAAAGGGTTCTTGTTTTTGTTTATTTAGAGTCAACAAACATTATCACTCGTACTTTAAGTTTGGGAGTCGCTATAGGGCAGTGGCTAGCGCACTTACGTGACGGATCGGTGGGAATGTGTTCGAGTCCTTAACAATACATGAATTATGTTTAAATGACATTGACGTCTTTGTTTGTTCATATATAAATGGGTACCATAAAATGTCTTGGGCAGTAAATGCGGCAGGTGTTGCTGATGGCATCACAGAGTGCCGATTGTTCTATAAAATGTGCCTAGCACCAGTACATTCACATGGGCGTTTGGAGCTGATAGAAATAGAAGAAAGAAGTAGAGACTAGAGGACGCAGTAGACAACATAAACACTGAGGCTATAATTACCCCACTGGGATTCGGACCTGTCACCGCCAAATGACTGTAGTGCCTCGCTACAGGAACAAGTATGCTTCGACAAACATATTATGTCGTATACTTGCTCCTTGCCGTCTTGACAGTCGATAGTTTGTTATAGTTTGTTACATTGCGCTTCACAAGAGGCATACTAACTACCATGCATGGCAGTCAAGGCCAGAGATGGAGTTATATCTCTCCTTAGTACAACGCCTTTGTGAATTTTAGAGACCATGTATCATGATTCCTTTCTTGGCCTGCCTTGTTTACTCCAGAGAAAAGATAACACCAATACATCTGAAACAAGACAAGCTGCAGAAGCAGCCGGATTAGCACAGCAGTGCTCTGTCTAACTGTCAGAGCTTCGATCCTAGACCAGTTGCTAACTAAGGCTTAGGGCCTGGTCTGCCCTGCCATGACATTTAATCTTTAGTTTGCATGTCGTTGCACTAGGACAAGGCTTGTAACCCCCAATTGCTCTCCTCCGCCAGAAGGCGTTGGCACAATATGGGTTGGGTTTGCCGAGCGCCGCCCAACATTGTGCAGCCAACAGAAAGCAGGTAGTACTGTCTACTGTCATATGGTATCTCAGTCATATCTGACTGACTGAGAAATGACTCACAAGGCGTATAAACGGTTTTTGTTTGCTTATCAAGTACCGATTGGTTTATGTAAATTTAGAACTAGCACCATATGCTAATGAAGCCTTATCGTGTGGAAAGAGGGTCATTTGCTTATTTCGTTTACCTTCAAGATCTTCGTCTTCTTGGATTTCTTGTTGTTGTTTGGTTGGTTGTTTTATTATTTGGTTGGCTGGATGGTTGGCTGGTTGGTTCGTTGGTTGGTTGGGAATCGACCGAATAAGAAATGATGTTACCAGACAGACAGTGGGATCAACAACTTGTGCCACGTATACTGACAGGCAGAAGATAAAATGGCTCCACCATCTCGTTAGAATGCAACACCATCAACTACCAGCAAAAGCTCTCCATCAAAGAAGATCTGATACAATAGAGGCCGCCCGAGAAAAATATGGATCGACGACATCAAATTCATTGTAGAATCACACAGAATGACACTATCCAGTGCCACCCAATGGACGCTGGAACGTCAACTTTTTCTCACCTCGACGCTTGACGGCAAAAGTGGATGTTGATGATGATAATGATTGTTGTGAATCCCTGGAAGAATGTGTTTTAACTGTGATGACATAGGGTTCCCATCGTCTGAGCCCCAGTATCCCCAAAAAGGATTCACATTTATCGGAGTCAGGTTGATAATCTTCACTCCTGATCCTGTACCAAAATAACATCTTGAGAGAGACTGATGCAGAGCTCTACATCCCCTCTCCATACCCAGAAACCAGAGGAGTGTACAAGATGACCACTGAAGCTTCACGTCCGCAGAGAGGCATATCATGATTAACCAGGTCGTGATTTAGCACATCGTAAATGGACTTGCTGGAATTCAGGTTATGTTGGTGATGTCTTCTCCCGGGGCTTTTCGTGTTGGAATGTCACCAAACTCCATACCATTACACACAGTGATAAGTAAACAATTGATGTCTGTGATTCGAACCCAGCACTTTCGTCAAAAAGTACTTCCAAGTGTTCTGACCACATGGATAAGATGTACTTAGGTCTCTTGGACTGTTTTTTCCTTCCACGTATTTATACGTTTATACATTAATGCCCCTTTGTTATTTCCTTTGTTTTCATGTATCGTCAAACAGTTCTTCCAAATAATCTGGCCACATGAGTAAAATTTAGCTTTGTCTCTTAGATAGTTTTTTTGTTTTGACATGCTACATCCAGCTTTTATGTGTTTCACGCTTCCTTGTTATTTCCTTTGTTTGTGTGTTTCTGTATGGCTTTACTACCTTTATTCTTGCTGTTTTCGATTAATGTGTATTGCTCCTTGAGCTATTTCTGTTTAAATTCGTTTGATTTATTCTTTATTTTCGTGTCAATTTTCTTTAAAAAAAATTATTGTAATCACAGTTTGCCAGTCTTCCCAATTCTACGGTGCTTAAATTCTTGTGTAACCGCCTTTTTATTCCCTTTTCTTCTGGTTTGGAAATGTATTTTTGTATCAACGCCAGTGAAATGCACTGAACTCCTGTCACATCTCTTCTGTCGATCTTCTGGTGCTTCACATTTCTTTCGTACAGACAAGGTGACCTTTTATATCATGTCTTTATCTCCTGGCTCCGTGGCGAAGGCGTTACAGACGCAATTCCCACATACCGCGCTCGAAACAGTTGCGGACGATTTGATAGCAGACCGCCTTGCATTGGATTTCATAAAATGGTATGAGTGTCGGTCGTTCAGAAATCTATGGCAAACAACTGAACGTAAACTTGCCAAGACACCACAAACAGCCAAAAATGCTGGGGTTGACTGCAACGTCCTGTAAGGGATATGGAACTTGCTTTTTTAAAATAATTTCTCGACATGTTACGTTGAAATCTGTGGTTTTGTTTACTTCTTAGAATAGTTCCATAGATGAATTCCGAAAACATCTTCAGCATATATTGCGTTCAAAGACACCAACCAGTCTAGATACCTGGTGAGTGGTATTAGAATTAGATAATCTAGATTCTTTGAACATGAGAAAGTCTAAACTGGAAAATATATCTAGACAACAGGAAAGTTACATGAATCAGGTAGATGTGTCACGAAGAGACATCAGTATTTGTAATGACTGGCTACACGCGAGGGACAATTGTATGGACAAACATTACGGGTCAATATCACACGGCTTGGACTTTCTTCGTTAGTCGAAAGTTAGGTGCATGTCCATCACAGGACTGGCGCAGTCAACCACAGCATGTTTAAATGAGTGTGTTTTACTTAGCAGTTTTTACGTTCAGTAGTATAGCTATCGCCGGTCTCTCTGGCCGAGGGGTTACAACACTTTCTCCGTAATCCCGTTTATCACGCAGAGTCTCGTAGCAGGGCGAGAGCTGGGAGCGGTTCGACCCCCGCTGGTGACTTGCGGGATAACTGAGCCGGCCGCTCAGAAAGCAATGGCAAACTACTGAGCGTAATCTTGCCAAGAAATCAACATACAGCTGAAAGATGCTGATGTTGACAGCGATGTCCTGTAAAGGATATGCAAAACATTATTATTATTAGTTTAGCAATCGCTTTCTGGACGACCGAAGCATATACTAACGAAACAACGAAAATACGATCTGCTTCTAAACCGTCTGCAATTGATTTCGAACCCTCGGATCAGTGTGTCGGGGAACTGTGAAACGCATTCGCTGTCCCAAATCCACAGAGCCAGTTTCAGATACCATCATCAACATCATCATCATCATCATCATCATCATCATCATCGTCCACTTTTGCCTTCGAGCGTCGTGTGGAGGAATAATTGGCGCTCCGGAGCCCGATGTGTGACACTATATATACTTTTTTTTTTTTAATCTTAAAAGTCGAGAGGATCGACTTCATTGCCCCGGGCTTTATCCCATATGGCTCGGTCTCTTTCGGCAGGGCGGCCTTCCGAAAGCATCTCACAAAGCACGGACTCCATAGCTCCAGCGACGACCCCCAGGAGTCTCCGAGAAAAATGCACCCGTGAACTGAAAGATATAGCCAGGAATCGAACCCACAACCTTCAGAGCGCGAGGCAGATGGCTTGACCACTTCGCCACGGAGACTCCCGGTAAATATTTTGGTTGTGTATTGTTTTCAATTTATATATAATATTTATGTTGTTTCCAGTAATACTGTATTTCTTCATGTTTTGCTTTTTAATTTCTTTTGTTATTCATGTAATCTGAGTGGTCTTGAGGTATGGTGTCCGCCTCGAGTACTGGATGTAAAGGATTAAAGCCCCGGCGGGGGACTGGATTTTTTTCACGTGGACTTCTAGAAACAAAATTTCCCTTGGTCTCTGGGTAGTGAGATCGGACGCCCGTGTGTATTGTTACGCACGTAAAAAATCCATTGGCAGTTGGAAATCGAAAAAGAGTAGCCTAAAGGCGCTGCCCGGGCAAAATTTCGACTTAAAAATCTACCCAAAGTATTTCAGGATCCTCGCCGGTGCTACGGAGTCGTGCACAGAGCTGAGATTCTCAGGACTCATGCTTGAGTTAGGAGTAGAACGAAGCACTTATGGGTTACACCCTGTGCCGTGATGGTGATCGGTCGACTAAACTAAACTATATATAATGTCTTTGATGTCGTCAATCCATTTTCTTCCCGGGCGTTCCCTTGCTCTCGTAGCAGATCTACTTTGATGTAAGGCCAGTGCTGGTAATTGATGGTGTTGCATTCTAACGAGATGACCTAACCATTTGATCTTCTGTCTTTAAATAAATGTGTCTGAAGGTGTTGATCCCACTGTCTGTTTGGTAACATTATTTCTCACTTGGTCTCTGATAGATAAGATGGCAGCTCTCCTCGAGAATCTCATCTCGCAGGTGTTGATTTTGCTAAAGTGTGATATGGATCATGTCCAAGTTTGACACTGGAAGCATAAGGTTGGTGTGAATATACTATTTATTATCTATCGTTTTGCGGATATTGGTATAGTTGTGTGCTTCAATATGTGCGAGAGTTGATATGTAACCGCACTTGCTTTTTGACATCTGATTTCGATTTCACTGTCTGTTGTGGCACCTTCTGTGATCATACTTCCTAGATATTTAAATATATACAGGCTGTAAGGACTCGTCCCTGGCAAAATAGATAGAAAAAAGTGAACCTACCCACGGGTAGATTACGGGTAGCCCGTTACCTTGGATGCAATCTCTCTGGAGGAATCAATCCTGACTCACAAGCATGCCGAAGTCGGACATACTGACCTCTATAGGGCATGGCCAGGTATAAACACACTTCACTCAAAAGAGGAACACAGAAGAAGAAGAAGAAGAAGAAGAAGAAGAAGAAGAAGAAGAAGAAGAAGAAGAAGAAGAAGAAGAAGAAGAAGAAGAAGAAGAAGAAGAAGAAGAAGAAGAAGAAGATTCATCAGTATTTCATATTTTCAGTATTTCATATCTTCCGTATTTCAAATCTTCAGTATTTCATATCCTCAGTATGTCATATCTTCAGTATGTCATATCTTCAGTATTTCATATCTTCAGTATTTCACATCTTCAGTATTTCGTATCTTCAGTATTTCATATCTTCAGTATTTCACATCTTTTTGTATTTCATATCTTCATTATTTCATATCTTTAGTATTTCACATCTTTAGTATTTCATATCTTCAGTATTTCATATCTTCAGTATTTCATATCTTCAGTATTTCACATCTTCAGTATTTCATATCTTCAGTATTTCACATCTTCAGTATTTCATATCTTCAGTATTTCACATCTTCAGTATTTCATATCTTCAGTATTTCGTATCTTCAGTATTTCATATCTTCAGTATTTCATATCTTCAGTATTTCATATCTTCAGTATTTCATATCTTCAGTATTTCACATCTTCAGTATTTCATATCTTCATTATTTCATATCTTCAGTATTTCACATCTTTAGTATTTCATATCTTCATTATTTCATATCTTCAGTATTTCGTATCTTCAGTATTTCATATCTTCAGTATTTCACATCTTCAGTATTTCATATCTTCAGTATTTCATATCTTCAGTATTTCATATCTTCAGTATTTCACATCTTTAGTATTTCATATCGTCATTATTTCATATCTTCAGTATTCTAGGGAAGTGACGTTTCCGGCTGTTATGTCTGAGTCCTAACCTTGTTACTTGTTTACTTTGTGGAGTTGGTCACGTGGTTCATCTTTCTACTGGCCTGCTAAAATTTGGTGGAACTGCGGTAAAGCTGTGAAAGTTTAAACAATATATAATGACACAAAGTAGTGCAGCTTTACATAACAGAGTTACGACACATACAGAACGTTGCGGCGGTTAGCCTTCATCAGCAAACAAACACATTCACAAACACAACATACAGTCAAGGAGAACTCCTGTGACTACATTAGAAGGTGATGACAGGACGAGAGGAACAAATGCATGGGAAAATGGAAGCAATGAAGAGGAAACGAGAATTGACAAAATGTTAATTGAAAAGAATGTTAGTCGAAGAAAATGTTTAATAGAAAAACTGTTTATAGAGAAAAAAAACTGTATACTCACCTCACGTACGGACCTGTGAATGTTTACGGAAATCTCAGGTGTATTTTTATAACGGTGCTGGATGTTACGGTACAGTGAGCACATAGAAAGAAGGGGGCGGGGTAGGAGGCGTGTAAAATTGACCACGACCCCATTGTGTTATTGGTCTGGGTGGACTGGTGTGTAGGAACACGCGTACTTACATAGACACACTTCAACTGACAAAATGCTAGTGTATGTGGACATGCAAGAAGAGAAAGAGGGAGAGAGAGAGGGAGAGAGAGAGAGAGAGAGAGAGAGAGAGAGGAGAGCGAGAGAGAGAGAGACAGACAGAGAGAGACAGAGAGAGACAGAGAGAGGAAAAGTGCCTGCGACCTACCACATGGGGTATATTGTAACCTACGAAATAGTCAGTATGGTTGCTAGTCATACAACGCGCTTCAGGAGCCCCTCGCCCAGTCCTAGAGTTGTTGGGGTTGTGTAAGATCCAACCACTGGCAATGCACGTGAAGAAGGTATGCACAGAGAAGCCAGATGTAAGAGGAGAGAGAGAGGGAGAGAGTGAGAGAGAGAGCGCGAAAGGGGGGAGAGAGGGGGAGAGAGAGGGAGAGAGAGAGAGAGGGAGAGAGATACTGGCCTGCTAGCACTGAAACAAGTCCACCCGTAGCTGCTTCTTATAAATCAGATGGCCTCATCATCATCAATCAAACGCCATCTCCACAATGGAGGTTGACCGCAACGGATCTCCTAGGCTCTCGGTCTCTCGTCCAGGCTGTGCCTTCTGACAGTCTGCAGTTCGCCTATCTCTTCATATCTTTCCACTTTTATCACTGTCTGTCACATGCTGGCCTGTCTTCAACCCCTCCCTTCAGTCTGGTTTGTACAAGAGTGCTATGTCTTTTTAATGTGCCGAATTATTTCATTGATCTCACTTGCTGTCTTTCATCAGCTCTATTTTAATAACCATCTCTATATTTATTTTTGTTTCCATGCTATACAATCTATTCGTCTGTATATCTACATTCCAAGTGTCTCAATTGGACATGTTAATTGCTTATTGATTGTCCAGGTTACTGCGCCATATAACAGTGTTGAATATATATACCGTTTGAAAACTGTCATTTTGAATGTCACATCATAATAAGTTATGTCATTATCAGGCTGAGGCAGTATGCAACCACAAGATAAGGAAGAAGCGGCATAACAGCAGGGTCAAGTTAATAAAGAATACATTCACTCTTAGAAGGCTAGGGATTGTTTTCATGTTTGATTCCGTCTTCTCTCTCTCTCTCTCTCTCTCTCTCTCTCTCTCTCTCTCTCTCTCTCTCTTTCTTTCTCTCTCTCTCTCCTCTCTCTCTCTCTCTCTCTCTCTCTCTCTCACTCTATCTTTCTCTCTATTTGAGGTTGCATACACAGTTATAGAGCAAGTTTAAGTTATTTCCATATACAGTTACAGTGAAAGACTCACTTATATACATATACAGTTACAACAGAAGGGTCAGTTATTTTCGTATATTGTTATTGTTAAAGAGTCAGTTATTTAAATAATATTGTTACAGCTAAAGAGCCAGTTATTTCCACAGTTTATTACAGTGAAAGAGTGAGTTATTTCCATATATTGTTACAGTGAAAGAGTGAACTATTTCCATATATTGTTACAGTGAAAAAGAGAGTGATTTCGAAAGAGTAAGTTATTTCCAAGTTAGCTTTTGATGGAAACATTCTGAACAAATGAGGCAGTGAGAGACAGAGAAAAATGTATGTTAAACAGCTGGGCAACAAATAATAACATAAACAACGCCAACTTCATTAGAATATCAAATAACAGGGAGAAGTGGCGAGTCTTGATCGCCATTGTCTGCTCAGACCAGTCACCTGAAGAAGAACAAGAAGAAGCAGGATACTATATCGAGGGATGGATGAAAGGAACGGGTCGTCTAATAAATCCGTTAGTGAAAACTAAATTATTGCACGTTACATAGAACCAGTTCCAAGATAAAAACAAAACAAAAAAGCTGTAGTATACCAGAAACTACAACAAATATAACAAGAAGTCCCAGCAGCTTCAGAGATCAGGTTTTATCGAAGAATGCTTAAATTTCCAGGGACAGCTAAAATGTCTAATTTTGTATGTGTTGAAAGAGGCTAAGATAGACAGCCAATTTTTCATAAACTTTCGAAGGAAGGAATCATCATTTGTAACCACATTATGAGAAGATTAAAAACTAGAACATATTGTTTCAACTGGAAAGATTTGTGGAAAAAGAGATAAAGAAAGACAATGAGAGAGAATTCTTGGCAGCTTTGTGTCATGGCATGGAAGGGTGTCAGCACACAAATTGATACACGTCTTTGGAGATCGCAAGATGTGAAGAAGCATGATCGCCAACGCCAATCGTCAAGGCACTTGATAATGATAATACACTTGGGATCCCCAGAATGCCCCGCTTCGATAAAAGTATTTGAATTCACAGTACCGTTTTCTCTGTTAGTTTTTTTTTTTTTTTTTTGCAACGAATAATGACAAAGACACGCGCTATTGGAAATTTCACTTTGACGAATCCCGCAATGATTTTCCCGGCACGATACTCCATCTCCAAGAATGTCGTTATTTTTTATCACTGTTCATATAAAAAGATAAGCAATATTTTCGGGCACGCCAGGAAGTTCATTTTTTCGTTTCAACCTTTGGCAAGAAGGGTTAATGGAATGTGAAAGTTGAGATAAGAATGTTGGCCTCCATCATTCGTCCTCTTGCCCCAGTTGTAATTAGATTTTTCATTATTGTTGTATTTCACAGAAACATCTGTATATACTGCTACTTTTATGTCGCCTCTACCAGAGAATGTCTATTTCATCAAATTTAGACAAGCTCACTTCATAATACAGTGACAATGTATGTGTTGCGTTGGGTAGAGATGGGTTGAGTCAATGAGTCAAGAACCGACATCATAGAACACGGGACATTCTTCCGTGTGCCCTGGTATCGGTTCTTGACTCAACTCAACTCTCAACTCAACGTGCTCCGTTCTCATCTGCAACAGCCAGAGAAGAGACCCAATACTAATGGTACCAGTAGCGGTCTGATTATGTATCCATCTGGCCCTTCCTCGGAGTCCTGAGTCTCGACCAGATCCTCAGATCACTCCCTGCAGTACTATTGTCTCCAGGCCGCGTTGATCTGTCTTTTCTTCTGCACTACACACAATGTATGCGAACTCAGAATGTAGAGGGTTCAATACCTGTATTTTTTTTTTTTTTTTGCATATCCTTTACAGGACATCGCTGTCAACACCAGCAAGATTACGCTCAGTAGTTTGCCATTGCTTTCTGAGTGGCCGGCTCACATACCCCGTAAGTTACCGATGCGATTCGAACCACTGCTGATTCTCACCGTCATCACGTTACCCACGAGAGTATACGAGATTACGGAGAAAAGTCGCTAACCTCTAAGCCACGAAGCCGGCAATACAATACCTGTATAGGGATGGGATATTTTCCAAGAACTGTTGGTATCTAATGAGATCACACGTCCCCCTGATCGCTTGGGTAGTGAGATCATGTGCCACACCTTCTCGGATGAGAATTAAAAAGGGAAGGACGTAATGTCTGCAAGCTGTGCATGTTCAACACCCCACTGCTATTGGAGATCGCAAAGAGTAGGCCCTAAGACCGCTAACAAAGTTGTTAAGAGAAAGGTAATAAAAAATAACTACCCACGTTTAGATAGACCGGCTGCCTTTAATGGAATCTCTAGAGCAGTGATTCTCAATCGGTGGGGATATTGTTTTTCACTCCATGCTTTACGATTCTGCACTTCTCACCCTTCTGAAATTCGTTTTATAACGTAAGTAGACCCGCAAATCATGAGAGAGAGATTTATAGGGAGAAAATGCGAAAAGGGTGGAATGACATTCTGAACATATGGTGAAGGGGTGCATGGGCCAAAAAAGGTTGAGAACCACTGGTCTAGTGGAATTAAACCTTACATAAATGTATGTCGGAGTTGGACACGCAGATCTGTGTGGTGCATAACTTGGTGTTATGCACGCCGCTCGAAGGAGGAACGAAGAAGCGGAGTATGTAGACCCGTAATTCGGTCAATGTTTTACGACAGTATCAAACTTCTCTTCCAGAGAATTCCATTTCACTCAAATTCCCTCTCACTCAACTTTTGTTTAGAACATGTTATCGTTGTTTATGCAATAACCCGTGAAGATGGTGCTTCGATCCAGGGGAAGGCAGAAAGCCTCTATCTATAGCAACCTCATTCCGACACATTCAAGCACAACTATAGGGTGTATTTTTAATGACTGTGCAGTGTTTGAAAATATTGGCGGTCCAAGTTTTGTATTCACCCTTTGTAAAATTCATGCAACATAATAGGTAAGTATAAAACTTGGAGCGGCAATATTTTCAGTCCCTGCAGTCATTACAAATACACGCCATATTAGCAGCGTCTCCGTGACCAAGTGGTCAAGCCGCGTGCCGCGAGCGCCGAAGATTGTGCGTTCGATTCCGGACCCCTCGTGCGGTTCACGAGTGAAATTTTCTCGGAGACTCCTGGGGGTCGTGGCTGGAGCTACGGAGTTCGTGCTTTGTGCGACGCTTTCGTTATGCTGCCCTGCGGAAAGAGACCGAACCATGTTGGGTACAACCCGGTGCAATGAAGTCGATCCCCTCGCCTATACACCCCGTTAAACTTCTAATAGCTCGAACGACCTAAAACCAACCTCCACAATGTGTATTGTCTGAGAAATGTCGTACAATGAACAGAAAGGACCCCCGCCCCGACCCAACCCCCAGTTATACCATGAAAAGAAACAACCCTCTTCCCTATGCCATCGAAGCAAATGGCTCTGCGCTCATGTTTTGTCACCAAACGACACTAGATGGCTGATGTGGTTACCATCACATCAAGCACCTTAATTCTTATTCAGAATATTTCAGTTAACTATTTCCTTACACAAGAGAAGTAACGGCAGAAGCAGAATATAACAATTAACAACGAAAACAGTTAGGCATGCGCTAAACTAAACAAAAATGTTTGCATATCCTTTACAGGACATTGCTGTCAACATCAGCATCTTTCAGCTGACTGTTGATTTCTTGGCAAGATTACGCTCAGTAGTTTGCCATTGCTTTCTGAGCGGCCGGCTCACATACCCCGTAATTTACCGACGCGATTCGAACCACCGCTGATTCTCACCGTCGTCACGTTACTTAAGAGAGTATATACGAGATTACGCAAAAATGTCGCTAACCTCTAGGCCAGGAAGCCGGCTTTAGGCATGCGCTACTCCTGCTAAAAAGTGAGAGATATCAACGCAGACTTTTTCGTAGCAATCACACATACCTGTTTTCCTTGTGTATTGTTACATCATTCTGCAGCCGTTGTCGTTGTTATTTTTGCCCTGTGATTCCCATTTGCCGGATTTGAGCTCGTTGTTACACGGTGTCTGCCTTTATTATCTCTCACTTTTACGCATCAGTCACACATATCTAACTGTTTTCATTAATTATTTCATTTGACTGAATCACCACCGAAGACGCATGATCAAGAGAAAAAAAAAACACTATTGCTCATCAACCTCTCTACCTTCCTACTTTACCAACATATGCCAGATTCTCTATCTGCTCTTCATTCTGTAAGTCTATTTATTCCAACCACAGCACACCTCATCAAGTCCAGGTCTCATTCGCTATCCACTTATCGATAAACCATAATTAAGCGTAAGAAGGTCAACCCGCGTGCAACGATCCAGTAGAAGCTTTCTCCACGAGACACAGGGCAAAATCAATGATACTCAATAAACCGGAGAGCCAGTGAACCGTACCTTAATCCGATCACCTCATTACGGCCCAGCTTTCGCCCAGAAGAATATCTCGGAATCCAGTTTATTAACGAGAGAAGAGGAGAAGGGAACAGAATCAAGAACGAAAAGGCAATAATACCGCAGCTTTAAACTTGCCAAGTCCGCAGTTCTTTATGTTTTAAAATATTCCTTTGTTATTCCTTTTTTTTTAAACTAGATGTCAGGTAAAGTGGGACATTCCTCTTTTAATCTAGTTGTCTTGGAAAGTTTGTTACTCCTCTTCTACTATAGAAGTCAGAGATTGTTTTGTCATTCCCTTTTTTTACCCTACACGTCAGAGACTTATTGCCATTCCTCGGTTACCCTAGATGTCAGAGAAAGGTTGCCAGTCCCAGTTTATCCCAGATGCCAGAGAAAGTTTGCCATTACCAGTCTATCCTAAGTGTCAGAGAGAGAGAGAGAGAGAGAGAGAGAGAGAGAGAGAGAGAGAGAGAGAGAGAGAGAGAGAGAGAGAGAGAGAGAGAGAGAGAGAGAGAGAGAGAGAGAGAGTTTGCCATTCCCAGTTTATCTCAGATATCAGAGAAAGTTTTCCATTACCAGTCTATCCTAAATGTCAGAGAAAGTTTGACATTCCGAGTTTATCCCAGATGTCAGAGAAAGTTATCCATTCCTAGTCTATCCTATAGGTTGGGGAAAGTTTGCCATGCCCAGTTTATTCAAGATGTCAGAGAAATTTTGCCAATCCTAGTCTACCCTATAGGTCGGGGAAAGTTTGCCATTCCCAGTTTATCCCAGATGTAAAAGAAAGTTAGCCATTCCCAGTTATCCCAGATTTAAGATAATGTTTGTCAGTCCCAGTCTATCCTAAATGTCGGAGAAAGTTTGTCATTTCTAGTTAATTTCAGATGTCAGAGAAAATGTGTGATTCCTAGTCTATCCCAGATATCATAGAAAGTTTGTCATTCTCAGTATATCCCAGATGCCAGAGAACGTTTGCCATTCCTGGTTTATTTCAGATGTCAAAGAAGG
This sequence comes from Cepaea hortensis, assembly GCA_963921405.1. Taxonomy (NCBI): domain Eukaryota; kingdom Metazoa; phylum Mollusca; class Gastropoda; order Stylommatophora; family Helicidae; genus Cepaea; species Cepaea hortensis. The sequence goes on along the minus strand of OY992893.1, from coordinate 13,378,200 downwards.
GTTTGTCATTCCTAATATATGCCTGATGTCAGAGAACGTTTGCAATTCCTTGTTTATTTCAGATGTCAAAGAAGGGTTTGTCATTCCTAATCTATTCCAGATATCAGAGAACGTTTGTCATCCCTAGTTTTTTTTTTCAGATGTCAAAGAAGGGTTTGTCATTGTTGGATAAATAGTTGATGGCTCAACCCCAAAGAGATAAAGGATCCAGAGTTCCTCTTTCTCAATGTGATCCTGCCCGTTAAAATTAATTTAGCTTTTACTGGCTCAGTGATTTGAGACCATTAAATAGAGTTTTGGAGAACCAAGGAATACCTCAAGGAAAAAATGAAATTTTTACTGAGTATCCCAAATGTCCTTAGGAATGGTTCCTTGCCTCTCCTCTACCAACTAAATAATTAATCTAGGGTAATTGCTTACAACAATTTTACTATGACAAGAGAACTCTCAAAAGAGAAAATAACTCGTAATTTTCATCATTTAATATACATATACATGGAGTGGTAGCTTATACATATAATAGCATACAGCAATCATTACAGTACAATTACAAGATTATGGGCATATTCGTCTCTAACTAATTAGCTATCTCATGGCTGTGCCACTGTATCCTACATGGTCCTCAGAGTTGCATCCGTTATTAATTATAAATATTGGGTCTATTAATTATAAATATTGGGCCTCTTCTGCTGGCCTAATCTGTGGAAAGAAACTTGGTACACCCTGGTTAGTTTCCCAGAATATTCTGGAGAGTTCTTTTATTTTTTTCCCCGGTTTTATTTAATCCTTTGGCTCACTGTGTTTCTTCCACACTATGCTTAGGAAAAGGATATGCAATACCTGTCCTGGACAGGTGGTGAAAATTGGCAGGAAGTTGCTATGGAATAGTATTTGGCCTCACTATCTCAGCTGCCTCACTCAGTTAAGTGGCTTCTGCATACAGTCAAGCTGCTACAACTACTTTCCCAAAGTGCTGCATTCACAAAGTCAGGTCTGGATAATGACCACTACCTGAAATTGTAGCATCCATCATAAGTCTTAAAATATCAGCAATGTGAACATCAGAACTGAAATTTTCTATATTTTTCTCAAGAACATCACACACAAAATACCTAAAAGAATTTTGATCCTAGGAAAATAAACAGTGGAAGGTAAAGAGTCTTGTGATCTCAAATAGTTATCCACAACATAATGGGTTGCTCTCCATTCCATCTTCCATTATATGGTGTTCACGTTTTAGACTAGAAGATGTGCAGTTTCATCTTCACCTATGCCAGTCCTCAGGTCTACCGGTTAAGTCATACCTTGATTGATTTGGAATTGACAAGTATGTCTCCCATCCCATTCTGTACCTAGTTAATTCTCTTCTTCATCTTGTTCTATTCAAGAAAAAGGGTCTCATACATTAAGGGCTTTTAAAAATCAGTTCCCATGTCAATGAGTATTTGCTTATAAACAATATAAGTACCTTATGGTATTATTCTTGTATAACCTTCAAGTGCATTCTTCTTCATTAAATGCTTCAAGTGAGAAGTTTTCTTCCATTCTAATGGGTGTAATATTTATTATTATTATCATCATCATCATCATCATCAACAACATCATGGTTTTTATAATCATTACATCATCATCATGATTACATTATTATCATTACCATCATCATGGTTTCCTTATATCATCGTAATTACAATCATTATCATTATTATCATGCTTATGACATTAGAAATCATTACATCATTCTAACATTATCATCATAATCATCATTACATCATTATCATTATCATCATGCTTATGACATTAGAAATCATTACATCATTCTAACATTATCATCATAATCATTATTACCTCATTATCATTACATTACAGTCATCATATGTGTTAACAGGGGTGACATGACTACAAAGTGGGATTTTGCTTAAGTTACAAACACAGATGCTGGTACTATGTGTAATGTATGATATTGGTTGTGTCGTGCTTAGCGGACAAAACTAGATGATTATATCATGAATGATATTTTATACAAAGTGTTGTTACGCGCTGGAGTGTACTAAATTATTATTTAGTTTATGAGTTACGCTGAACTAGTTTCTGGTGATAGTCATGGCATTACACATCAAAGTTGCCGGCTATCCTGAGATTGACTGTTGGCCTATACTCCCTCTCTCAGAGCCTGTAACTTCACTCACTCACCCAAACTCCTCATGCATCAGTCAACATATCCATCTGTGCATGTGGGGTCAATTCACTCATCTCAGACATATGTATGGATGATCATTTCACTCAGTCTATAGACACATTCATATTGGTATGGGTGGTCATATAGGAATCATTCATCACACATCCTTCATACTGGCATGTAAAGTGGGTAATTATACTTATGTGATTTCCCAATGATAACTTAAATGTTTACCATCATTGATATCACAATGAAATCTCTCATTTCACAATTATTCACCAGACACATCATATCTGTAGGAATGAAAATTAGTATATGTCTGTGCTTTACACATGATAAATTCACAGATTTAACCACAATTACATTACATTAAAACCTCATTCTTCATCAGAAATTATAATATTTCCTGAATGATAAATAGTCATTCATACTGATGGGTTTTATCAAATGATACATTTACATCTGTTTAACAAAAATGAAATCACACATGGATTTTCACAGACATGCTCTCAGCAATGACAGTTTTATGTGATATTAGACATAATTATGAGATTCTCAAATGATACTTCCTCATGTGTAGCGATAATAAAATGCACATGGGTCCCCACCTATTCTCATAGATTCATGTGATATACTCAGTCCACATTCAGGCATTATTAATATTAACCATTCTAACATGCCGGTTGACCAAGTATTATTGTGTGGCACACATATTGATTCCACATGTTTACAACATTGAAATACATTAGCCTCACCAATTTGGTGCTTTAACTCAACACACAAAATTATGATCCCTGTAGAATCTATTTGGTTCTCATGTGTTCATGAATTATAAGAAAACTGTGTTTGTCCATGTGCTCATGTCAAAAAGTAAATCTACTGACTAATGTGCTCAAATCTACTTGACTATACATATTACAGTAATTTCCCAATCAGTGCTGGCACATGTAAACTAGTTTTAAATCTTACCAGTGGGCACATGTACCATATGTCCTTACCACTGTACTAAGAATTCTGAGCTTCCTTAAGTCTTAAGTTACCACTCTAATTCATTGTAGATTGAGTTTCATGCTTAAGAAATAAAATGTATAACATGTGTCTAATGTTTTATACATTAACTAAGATGTTTAGCTGGGAGCAAATAAAACACTGTAGTTTTCTCCTAATGTACAGTTTATCTGACTTTGATAACTGGGTATAATATTATTTGGTTTCTACTAGATTAATTTCTTAAGAACTCACCATTCTAAATCATTGTAGATTGAGTTGCTTAAGAAATAAATGTACAACTTGGACTAATGCTTATACATTAAATCAGTTGTTTACGAAATACAATACCTTGCAGCGAAGTATCTGTGATCTCTGACAACCAAACGGAAATTATAGGTGTTGATGTAATGATAAAGGACGTGAAAATAAGAATCTACAATCTGTATAGCCCAGCAGATAAGGACCTTACACTCTCAAACATGAAAATAACTGACACAAACTGCATTATTGTCGGAGACTTTAATAGCCGTTCAGAAAGATGGGGATACCCAGATACTGACAAAAGAGGAGATGAATTGGAGGACTGGGAAATAGACTCAAATCTCCATCTACTCAACAAAGCGGATGACACACCGAGCTTCTACTCCAGAAGATGGCTTACCACTTCTACTCCAGACTTAGCTTTCTGCACAGGAGACATCCTCCACAAAATCGATCGCCATGTGCTGGACCAATTAGCAGGGAGTGACCACAGACCAATCAAGCTTGTAATGAATATGGATTATGTTCCACAGGAGCAAAAGCCCTTGCCCCGATGGAATTACAAACGAGCAGATTGGGACAGATTTGCCATACTAACAGACAAATATTGTGAAAACATAAATACACGATATGGCAACATAAAGCAAATGGTGGAAAGTCTAAACAGAGCGATAATACAGGCGGCCACTGAGTCCATTCCTAGAGGAGCGAGGAAAAATTACAAACCATACTGGACTGAAGAACTACAAAGTTTGGAGGACAAAGTTGAAGATGCCAGGAAGACAGCAGAGAGAGAACAAACAATTGAAGCGAATATCTCTCTCAAAGCCATCTCAGCAAAATATAAAAGAACAGTAAATCAAACAACAAGAGATTGTTGGAGGGAAAAAAACAGAAAACCTGAAATTTGACAGGGATGGAAACAAACTATGGAAACTAGTGAAAGCCATGAACAATGAAGGACCTAGAAACAAACAAATAACAATTAAACAAGGAAATGCCTTGCTTACAGGAAAAAAGGCTGCAAATGCACTAATGGAACACTATGCAAATGCAAACCACATTGATATTACAACCGAACAGAAGAAAGCAATCAAAGACAAACAGATACATCATAGAAATACAGAGACAGCAGCAGAATATATGATGGCAAATCTAACAATGGAAGAAATGGAACAGGCAATGAATACCCTAAAAAAGAAGAAATCACCAGGAAAGGATGGAATCACAAATGAAATGCTAATAGGACTAGGCACCAAGGCAAAGAAGAAACTACTAGCAGTCCTAAATAACAGCTGGAAGAGAGGAATAGTCCCACAGGCATGGAAGGAAGCTATACTAATACCAGTCCCAAAGAAAGGAAAAGACCTGGAAGAACCAAATGGCTATCGACCTATCAGTCTACTTAGCTGTGTAGGAAAATTAATGGAACGCATTATCAATGGCAGGCTAACATGGCATCTGGAAGAAAACAAACTCTTAACACCACACCAAGCAGGATTAAGAAAGTACAGATCCACTGAAGATCAAATAACCTATATAGCTCAGGAAATAGAGGATGCCTTCCAAGAGAAAAAGCACACACTAGCAGTCTGGATAGATTTAGAAAAAGCATTTGATAAAGTATGGAAGGAAGGACTGAAAGTAAAACTGCAAAACATGCATGTTTGTGGAAAAATGTATAAATGGATCAGCCATTACCTTGAGAACAGAACTGCCAGGACAAAAGTACAAGGACAAACAAGCAAAATGATGCTGCTGGAGCAAGGTGTCCCCCAAGGAGGAGTTCTTTCACCAACATTATTCCTAGCATATATAAATGACATCACAGAAAATTTTCCAGCCAGAGTACACACATCCTCCTTTGCAGATGACCTAGCCATATGGACATCTGAAGAATATATTAGTACAGCTAACAGTAGAATACAGCAAGCCTTATTAGCGCTAGAGGACTGGTCAAAATCATGGCTAGTGAAGATAAGTGAGGAGAAAACAACATGCACAGTGTTCTCCCTCTCAAATAAAACTCAGCAACCTAAGCTGGTATTGAATGGAAAAATATTGCGCCATGAAGAAAATCCAAACTATCTAGGAGTCACCTTTGATCGTCGCCTGACATGGAAGACACAGGTTGAGAAAAATCGAACAAGAGCAAGGCAGAGAATGGCAATCATGAAAAAGCTTGCTGGTACAACATGGGGAGCAGATGAGAAAGTTCTCAAGAAGTTATATACTGGACGGGTGAGGCCAGTACTGGAATATGGCATTGCAGCTTGGGCAACAGCAGCTAAGTCAAACTTTAACAAAATAAGTAGAGTACAAAACCAAGGAATGCGAATCATAACTGGAAGCCTGAAGACAACGCCTATTAATGAACTAGAAAAGATCACTTGTTTACAACCAATGCAGGATAGAAGAGATAGCAGAGCCCAGCAACAAGCAGAAAAATTTAGAAGATTGTCAGACCACCCTATGTACAACATATTTAATGGTTTTGGAAAGGGAAGACTGAAGCGTAGCAACTTTGTAGAAACTGCAAAACGAAGGATTAGGGCAGATCCTATACTTAACATATCAACAGTCAAGCCCATACACAATGCACACAAGTTCCCAGCTTGGAGACAGCAGCAACTGCCTGAGATGATAGAAAACATTCCTGGTATTGAGAAAAAGATCACTCAGCATGAAACCGAAAGAAGAGAAATAACCCTAAACTACATAAAAGAACATTACCCAAGCAGCAATTGGACCCATGCATATACAGATGGATCAGCCAAAAATTCAATAGAGAATGGAGGAGGAGGAATTCTCCTAAATTTAAAAAATGGAGTGAAAAAAAACACATTCAATGGCAACTGGAAAATTTTCAAGTAACTTCAAAGCGGAGGTAGAGGCTCTGAAAACTGCAGCAGAAATGCTCCTGATGGAGGAAAATAAAGAGAAGCAAATAGCTATCTTCACAGATGCAAAGTCAGCTGTCTCAATACTGAAGAGCAATAACAGGACAGAACTAACTGACCTAAGAGCAGCACTCCATGGTCTATGCCAGAAATCCAAAAAAGTTGTAATACAGTGGATCCCATCACATTGCAGTATACCTGGAAACGAAGAGGCTGACAGACTGGCAAAAGAAGGCGGACGACTACCACAGCCTGACATAGACATAACCTATAATGAGGCAAAGAGGTTGATAAAAAGCACTTATAGAACCAAATGGGAATCAGAGCATTCAGGCCATCAGAAGGATGATGCATAATACAAACTCGACCGAAGAGAACAAGTAGCAATCTTCAGACTCCGCACAGGACATAACAGGCTGAAATACCACTTGTTCAATAAACTAAAGATAGGAGATACCGATGAATGTAATTGTAGAACTGGAAAAATGACAGCAAAACATTTGCTGCAGGATTGCCCAACGTATGCAGAACAGAGAAAGATATTTTGGCCCACACCTGCTTCATTTGAGGACAAGCTCTATGGAGATATCAACAAGCTAAAGTTGACCGCAGCTTACTTAAACTACATACAGGTTGACATTTAAAGGTGCATGAAGACCCAGAGGCATGAAATGGAATATTGCTTGGATAGCAAATCCATTATGTGGAAAGTCCAAATCGAAAGCTCGCTGTGTGGGCTTCATAAAAGGTGGAAAAGTGTCCTAGTGGCACGAAATGGAATATTGCTTGGATAGCAAATCCATTACGTGGAAAGTCCGAATCAAAAGCCCATTGTGTGGGCTTCATAAAAGGTGGAAAAGTGTCCTAGTGGCATGAAATGGAATATTGCTTGGATAGCAAATCCATTACATGGAAAGTCCGAATCGAAAGCTCACTTTGTGGATGTCATCTGCAGACTGCATACTTCTGGTTTCTGGAAGAACAGCCTATGGTGAACGGAAGGCCCAATATACGGAAGTGAGGCTAAGCAGCCATGTGCAGGACGTGACGATTCCTTGGGTGAGCCCAGTATCAGAGCGCTATGTATCGGCTCTGCAAGTATGGAAGCCTCCTTGGATGGCGGGGAATGCCCATGGTCTGCCCCTGCCTTCCCTTGAGGGCTGACCAGGATCTTTGGCTGTTCTTTATGGACCAGCTGGGATGGGGGATAACACCACAACAGTGAGAGTCAAACGTCCTAAGAAACCCCCGGGAAGGTTAACCCGGTCAACAAATGCCCGCAGAAGTCGGATGTGTCGGCCTAACGGCGCAAGAACGCAGCTCTGCTGTAAACAGGCACAACGCAATCACATCCGAAAAAAAAAACTCCGGATGAACGAAGAAGAAGAAGAAATCAGTTGTTTACTTTCGGAGAAAATAAAATTCACTATGGTTATTCTTAATGAATAGTTTATCTATAAACTATAACAATTAAATATATTATAATTAACTTCTTAAGAACTCACCACACGTGTTCAACAAGTCGACTTACCAACTCTTCTTCTGGGAAAAAGGCTCACAGACTAAACTAAAATTTAAATTAAATTAAATATGGTGTTTACCTTATTTATCAGAATGGCTTCCACATACTTCGGCGACTGGTTTCAGAGTCTGATTGCGATGTCTTTGTTGGCTGAGGCTTTCCTCCTCTTAGTAATCAAACTATGTTTTATTTTACTATTTGTTTGGGAGGGTACACTCACTCCAGCATCTGCATCTGATCTTCCTGCCTCGTGTGTGTATGGGTTGGTGAAAAACAGACTGTGTTCCGGTTGTTCACTGCTATTTATACGGTGCCTTTTCCGGTTCACGTTTTTCATTGACAATGGGTATATTAAATCTTGGATCGTACAATATCAAACAATCCTGTTGTGGTGTTCAGGCTTTAATTGTCGACGGGAAATTACAGCATGTTACGTTTGTGAAAATAAAGTATATCACAGTCATTCCTAATCTATACCAAATGTCAGAGAAAGTTTGTCATTCCCAGTGTATCCCAGTTTAACGGGATGGAGTTTAGTTTAGTTTAGTTTAGTCGTTGGATCAACATCACGGTTTAATCCTCCTAACTCAAACCTGAGTCTCGAGAAACTCAGCTCAATGCACGAACTCCGTTGCATCGGCGAGGATACTGAAATACTTTGGGTAGATTTTTCCCGCAGAACGGGATGGAGTGCTGAGTACTGAGCTCCACGCATCTTAGCTTGGAAGAAGACTCATTTCATAGATTCACGCTTCGCAGGGAAAAAGCAAGCGACACGTTGACGAGGAGACGAGGGTCTCCTCGAAGTGTTAATCAGGATTTGACCGAGGTCCGAGTTGGACCGGTAGAAAACGTAATAAGAGCCATGGCAGTATTCACCCTGTCGGTATCTGTAGTTTGAGTTTAATCGTATTTGTTTAATTGCAAGAGTGAGAATACTGAGTATTTTCAGCAGCATACTTCGTGATGATGTGAACTTGTTTAAATGCGTAAAAGTGAAATTATATAAATTAACCACACCGGTCTTATGCTGTGAATGGATTCGTAGATGTTCCATGGTGCTAAATGATAATATAATTTGGTGGCATAGTCCACGTACACCAATACCTAATCTATTCAACTACCAATTATGAATTAAGCTGGACAGTGTGAGGAGGCATGTCCTAATGCAACTGTCTGGGTTCTGACTGATAACATCTTAACAGCTGACCCCGCCAGCATGAGGACATCGTGCCAAAGTACTCGGGCCAAGTTGAACACGCTGTGATATAGCAATGGCCCAGTCCAATAAACCGGGTCATGTCAACTAATAATATTACTACCAACGATATAGCCCACCTAAGTTGGGTTATGTCATATCCCAGATGTCGGAGACAGTTACTTCGCCAGGACCCTAGGATAATCCTCGCTCAACCCTATAGCACCGCCCATATCCGATAATTGTGGGTTCAGGAGGCTGTAAGACATGACAAGTGATGAACTCTTTTAGCAGGTCTAGTCGGTTCCTGCTTCAAAATATAATAGCTCTTTCTGCGATGAACTGTCGTCACTCGGGGTCGTCAGGTTACAATGCTGAAGCTAGGGAAACATTAGCCACAAAGTACTTAGTCTTGTTTACATACAGATGGATCAGCTAAACACGCAGTAGAAAATGAAGTGGTGGATGTCTCTTGAATCTAACAACTGTGCAAAGAAATTAGTCAGTCGCAATAGGAACATTCTTAACTCATTCAGTGCTAAACACGGGGAACTGCGTGGTCTCGAGGTATGGTGTCCGCCTCGAGTGCTGGAGGTCCTGGGTTCATGCCCCGGTTATGCCGGGAATTTTTTCTCGAGGACTTCTTGTAATAAATTTCCCCTGGTCTCTGGGTAGTGAGATCGGACGCCCGTGTGTATTGCTGCGCACTTAAAAAATCCCTTGGCAGTTGGAAATCGAAAAAGAGTAGCCCTGTCAAACTTTCGAGTTAAAAATCTACCCAAAGTATTTTCAGGATCCTCGCCGGTGCTACGGAGTTAGTGAACTGAGCTGAGTTTCTCCAGATATATATATATATATATATATATATATATATATATATATATATATATATATATAACGTTCTAGTTTCATTACCCTCGTCCAAGCAATCAATATTAGTTACTCAGTCAGTCCAAGGTATTTGCAACATTTTTCTCAAGAACCACATCTCCGTTGCTTTTTAGCTCTTCCTAATTTGTTCATTCACGTGCCATGATTCACTGCCATACAAATCAGAACAGAATCTATTTAATATTTCAGAGGTACAGGCCTTGACAAATACAGCGGAAAAGTTGACAAGAACAAAAAAAGAAACACTCCTTGAACTATAGACATATTTATGTCGATGGTCTCAATATTCAAGTGCAAACGCAGCGCAGACTAGAAAATCTAAGATCAACAACATCGAAGCACGAGCAGTGTCAAAAATACAAACTGGTTGTGGCGCAATGGTTCCCTCTAATTGTAAACTACCCGTGTTTTGTGAGGCTGAAGAATCGGTAAAGGGAGACAGAAAACCACCTCAGCCCAATATAATCATAGCATAGGATGCGACCAAAGAGTTTATTAGAGGCAGCTACAGAACCTAGAGAAGATCAGGGCATCCAGACGCCAAATATTTGATGAACATGACCATCTTCGCAGAAGTGAACAAGTATCAACCTGCAGACTGCATTAAGACACAATAGACTCAAATAGCACTTGTTAGTTAGTTAGTTAGTTAGTAAGTTAGTTAGTTAGTTAGTAGTTAGTTAGTCAGTTAGTTAGTTAGTTAGTTAATTAATTAATTAGTTAGTTAGTTAGTTAGTTAGTTAGTTAGTTAGTTAGATGGGTGATTGGTTAGTTGCTGCGTTGGTTGGTTGGTTGGTTGGTTGGTTGGAGGGTTGGTTGTTTGGTTGGTTGGTTGGCTGGTTGGTTGGTTAGCTGGTTATTTGGTTAGTTAGTTAGTCATGGTTCCAACGGGTCGTCCCCATTATGCTCCGTTCCTGTGCCAGTGAATATCACACAAAATGTTCCCCACTGTCCAATGTGAAAAGTGGAAAAGACAGGAGTCTCCGCAAGTCAACAGCCCGCACAGGTACACTGTGCATAATGCCGCCATCATAAATTGCCAACACAAAAGTCCTTCACGGAAAATACAGTTCATCGTCGATGGAAGCGGCAGTCATCAGAAAGACTTTATTGACCCGGGTTTTATCCCAAAGTGCTCGGTCTCTTTCCGCGGGGCGACCCACCGAAAGCGCCGCACAAAGCACGAACTCCGTAGCTCCAGCGACGACTCCCGGGAGTCTCTTGAGAAAATGCACTCATGAACCGAAAAGGTAAACCAGTGAATTCAGCAACATCTGGCCGCCATCGTTCCGAACATGCACTTGTTCAACACGCTACAGATATAATACACTGATTAAAGTAGAAATCCAGTGTGGAATTGGTACAACAAGTAAAGCACCTTTTGTACACATCGCGATGTGTATTGGATACAATGTGCGAACCCTTTGATTGTGTAGACAAATCGGCACTTAATGTATAATATGGACAATATCACACCGATCTCCTTTACTTCCGAGGACATGTCCAGTCAGCCATGGAGGATGGGTCTCCATGGGAACCCAGGTCAATGAAACAACCCCCCTAGATGGACGTAGAACGCACGACCGTCGGACGGAAAAGTAAACGTGCTCACTGCGCTACCTTGGCTGCCATTTGGTCACATGACAGCTAAGTATTTCCGTTGAAGTCCGACATGTGCACAGCAGAGACACGTTTGTTTAGTGACACTATTTACATTTGTGTATAAACACTATACAGATGTCAACAATCTTTACCCTTTTTGGACCACAATCCCTTTCAAATTAATTTCCAAAATATGGCTGACTGGGTCACTGGATTATTAATGAGGCTGGCCCGATTGTGGACTTCCAGTATATCCGTGAACGTTTGAAAGTCTGATCACCATTGCGTGATTGAGTTACTTAATGTCATTTAGTTCGGCACAGACGATATACCGGTCTGTAATATAGTCCATGGATTGAAGAATATAAACACCGGTCCAACAATATATCGCCTATACACTGCGGTTTGTCACTCAACTAACTGTTCATGTAATCAGGGAAAATGTTAGTGATAGTCTTTTACTTGCTCTATTGCTTAGAGTAAATATTACTGATCATAATTCTCTGGTTGTTTGGAATACCTTCATTGAGCACCTCACTTCTAGTGTTTTATTTCGAATGTTCAATTTAGCTCAGCACTTGTCTGACCTTCTTACTAAACAGGGTTCAAAGCTTGATATCAGTTAGCACTGCACCAGAGTATCGCCATTTTCTTCTTCTCAGATTGGGAACTACTTTCACTTTCAAGTGGATGGAACCTGTCGAAGAAATAACACCCGGTGAGAGAAACCCGACTCAGACCCATTCTACGTGAATGTAGGCCTAAGGCCATATTCAGACTGTAACATATATATCATCCTAGAGCTACACTCTGGCATAAGACAGAGTTGTTCAGCACATTACCCTAGACAAGGTAGAATCAAGAAAAGCCAAAGGAAAAGCACAGAAATCCCAGTAGACTCCCCTACCATAATATCCTAGCATTGACTTATCATTTATCTCCCCACTCAATCTCAATCCTGCTGAATATCTTCTCATGTCATTGTACTTATCCTACCGAGTGCAATGACAACTCACTCGACACAGCCTAAGTCACTCTTCAGCCTAATGCTGCCGACACTCTATACTACGGTTACACACGCAAGTTCACTATGCTCGAGTTCTAATCTACATCACTACTACCTTATTTAACCTATTCCAGTCCTAGAATTAAACCACCAAGTCACATCAAGGACAAATGCCTGTCGTCTTTAAACGACACCAGACATCGTGATTTGTATTTCTTATACGGCACTGAAATAAATCCACACTCCAGCCGGTGTCAAGTCAACCTGTATACTGAATTTAAAACTTGATTCTCATACAGCATCGAATTTCGCCTGTAGGACGTCATGGGTTTTTCCTCCCCACCAAGTCACCCCTGCTCCTTTCTCGTCTTTTGATCCTCGTACAAAAACATCCCGACACGTCTCCTTTGATATAAATGATCTTTCTGGACATCGATGATTATCCTTTGATCTCGACTAGTTTCCCTGGATCACGGGACCTACGTTCCCGTACTCAAAGAGTTCGGCTCGCGTTTAGATTGACGATCTCTGGTCTTTGATATTTTCAGGTCGACAACCTCCAGTCACCCCGTGACAGTATCTCTAAACTCCACTTCTGTCCTCTACTTCTGTGAGTGCCTATCAACATCTGGCAATGTATTTCTCATGCTATTTCAATGACCTCAAGAGTTCTCTGTCAAGGAAAGGAGAACTTACAAAGGAAATCGGATTCCCGAGAAGAATACTCAATGTATTAAGACGATAGAAAATCAGAAATGATTTCCAGCAGCGCTGGATTTCATTAGAAAACAGCAATTTAAACTGTCGACCATGTAACTAGGCTGCCAACTAAAAGTACACCACAAGAAGCAATGATGTACAGACCAAATGGAACCAGAAGAAGCGGCCGATCATATAAACGATGGACAGAGGAAAGAACAGAATCCATGGGAATCTCTTTATATGAAGTCCATAAACGGGCACTTTCCCGCTGTTTATGCTTCACCTATTCACCGCAAGGTACAAGAGGAACAAGATGCAGTTAGATGATTTTTCTATCATTTGATTTCTTTAAATATATTCACGTTGACTCCTGAAGGTATCAGGAGAAGACAAAGAAACACCCTGAAATGCTCGTAGCTTTCATGGCAGATTTCTATTGTCTAGAGCGCCCTCTTATTTCTATTCCATTTCCAACGTCTTCTCGGCGTACAGATCAATGATAAGGAACATATTTATCACGATAAAATAGTGTATACTTGTTTATCTCTGGTTTTTGTTTTGTCTGCATTCTATCAAGCCTTGACACCATATGCATCAGATTCCTTCCTCGAGCTGAAACGAAGGTAGAATTTGCGATGCCTGTGAGAATCACGGAAACCCATTACACTTGTCAGTGTGTGCCACACACGAGAGATTTAGCTCCCAGCAGATGAAGCAAACGTCTCCAGTCATCTCTTATCACTGTTTTGTGAAGCGTCTTTCCTTATCTCCAAGGGTCGTGCAGATCAGATTCCTGGACCGGCGATGTTCTCTGGGGAAAATCAGCTCACCTTCCAAGCATGACTCGACTTCCTGTCGTTTGTTTTTTGGGAGTCGGCAAACACACTGCCGCTTTAAGAAATGTAGAGGAACGAGAAGATGCAGCAACAATCGGTGTTGTTATCCTGACAGATACAGGCAGTGCGCGCTGATTAAATACATGGCAGACCAGGGGAGGGCACACTATCAAGACTAAGGGCTGTAACTAGATCTAAAGGCACTGAATGTGGTTGAAGATGAAAGCGATGAAGAAGTAGGGGGGAATAAAAGAAAGAGATTTGAAGGTTTGTAAATAAGGAGAACATTAACAATGAAGCTGGGAGAAAGAATAGGGGGAAGGGGGGGGGGGGGAAGAAGAACAGGGCGAGGGGCGTCGAGAAACAACAGAATGGATGGTGACGAACAGGAAGAGGAGGTGACGAAGATTAGGAGAATGAAGAAATGAAGAATGGGAGATAAACTGAAGAAAACAGACGGCGGGCTGAAGAAGAGAAGGAGATGGTGAAGAAGAAAAAATTATGGACGAAATGGAAAATAAAAGGAGGGGGAGATGAAAAGAACGAGGAGAGTACGGTGAAGAAGAATAAAATATACACGAGAGAACAGGAGTGTGTACAGAATAACAGGAGGAGAATTTGAAGACGAATTTTGGCGGAGGTGACAAAGAATAGGTTAAAGAGGTGAAGGAGAATAATGGAGGATGTGAAGAAGAATGGAGGAGAATATGGAAGAGAAAAGGGGGAGAAAGAATAGAACATTTAGGGGGTAGTGGGTGTATAGAAGATGTATTAAATATTTTTGTTTTCGCGTTTCCATCCTGTTTCAAGATGCTGTGGTCAACATCAGCATCTTTCAGCTGTATGTTGATTCCTAGGCTAGATTACGCTCATCAGCACGCCACGACTTTCTGAGCGACCGGCACCATACTCTCATAAGTCACTGGCTCGACTCGAACCGCTTCCAATTCTCACGTCAACCATGAGAGTATTCGGGGTTACGGAGAAAGTTGCTAACTTCTCGGCCAGGGAGACCGGTTTATTAAATATATAGTACTGACAAATGTTATGGCAACTAAGCAAGATAAAGACAACGAGATAAAGGTTTGCTTGTACACATGGCATAATCGGGCCAGTAACACAGATGTGTTAAGAGACTGGGGAAAGCATATATGACTAAGATGATCGATGAGTGAGAAAGCACACAGATCCAGGGGAATTTACGACCCTGTTTTCTTCGTAGTCCCGTGTAAGTTCGGCAGTGACAAAGCCCTCTTACTGATCAGAGATGGGTGGTCTTGGTGTCAGGTCTTAGTCAGATATGACTGAGCTATTGTATGACAATGGACGTTACTACCCGTTGTCTGTTAGCGCCGAATGGCTGAGCTACCTATGACAGGAGGCAGTCTACCTGCTTTCAGTTAGCGCAAAACCCAACCCCATATTGTGCCAACGGCTTCGGGTTCAATGGCGCTGTTGGGAGGGTACAAGCCTTATCCTAATGCGAGGAAGTGCAGCCTAAAGACTAAATGTCTTGGCAAGGCAGACCAGGACCTATGCCTAGGTCGGAAACTGGTCTTGGCATGAAGCTCCGACAGGCAGAAAGTTAGAGCACTGTTTAGTTGATCCGGCAGCTTCTGCAGCTTATCTTGTTCTAGACGTATTGTTGTTACCTTTCCCCTGGAGTAAACTAAGAAGGCCGAGAGAGGGATGATACTGCATGAGCAACATGTGGCTTCTAAAATTCAGCACAAGTTTCGAACTATGTAGAGGTTTAACTCCATCCCCAGTCCCCACTATGAGTTGTATTTATCATTTCTTAAAGAACAATGTAACCAACCATCGTCTGTCAAGACGCAAGGTACCAGTGATTGGTGAACCATGGTCGCCCACCCTTATCAGCATGGCACATGATAATGGTGTTAATGATGTTTAGAGTTGCTGAAGCTAAAGTGACATTCCGCAAGAAGGAGAATATTCTATGCAATATGAACGAGCGGTCCGAGGAGCTGGTAGTGATATATGGAAGCGAATCACAGACAATTAACAGATGTAGGTCAACATGGCCGAATGGATAAGAACGCGTGTTCTTAAATGTTCGGTGTACTGGTGCCGAGGTAAGGGGTTAAACCCCTAAACCGGACAGTTGGACTAAAATGTTGACCTATCGGCCTTAACTTCGGGACGTTAATTACAAGTACATCAGAATTTGGAGTGGGTTCGCCTGATGGCGAGGGACACTGTCAATAGGTAAAGCTAATCCACAAGGAAAATTCAGTCCAGCTACTACTAGAAGTGGTGTGTGTGGACTACGATTGAGTTCAAAGCGAGCGAGCGCTACAATAAATATATAAATAAATTAATTAATTAATAAAATAACAAATAAACAATTAGAAGGTTAATGAGAAATTGCTGCGAGAGTGCAGATGTGGTTCTATAGAAGATTGCTTTGTTCCAGCCACAGTGACATTAAAGACACGGGTATATAGTCGACACTATCATACCCATGGAAGGAAGTGATCTATACTTAATACTCAATTTATGAATCAACATCACTGCCCCCGGGACGATCCCACACGTGTCCGGCAGCCCAGTAGTCATGGGTTCGAATCCTTATGCTGTTAAAATTGACCTGGGCTCCCGGGACTCTACAACCTATAATAGGTAATAGAAAATGTCTAGGGAAGTAGAGGCGGTCGGCACAATACTGACCGCATCAGTCACCGAGTAGGAATTCTTCTTCTTGTACTCCATGATGTGTGGTTTGGTGATCATGTCTGTCTACAGCCTTCTGTCTCTAGCACTGCCAATCTTTGTATAGTCCATGACGTGTGGTGTTGGTGATTGTCGTGTCCTCCTTTAAAGTGTCGTCCCTGGAGTGAAGAGAGTCAACACCCACATTATAATATTTTTTCCCTATCAATATCCTGGAGAATCCACCAGCTTCCGTCCAACACACTCCATCAGCCCGTGGACACCTATTCCTATCACCCTCTCACTGTCGTACTATGCCCCCTCTCATACTTCCCCAACGCAACATACTCAACAACTCTTGCTTCTAAAAATTAATAAAGATTAATTTATTAAAAGAAAAGTGTAACGTATATGAGACGTGTATGCGAAGAAAATGTGTGTCGTGTCTTATAACATAAATGTATGTGTCAGCCCTCAAAGTTCAGGATCATAGTGTACACATCATGGCAAGGATCACACGACATCACAAGACTCATCACAAGGGACCTCACCGAAGTCGTGTCCTTCTCTCCAGACATGTCCTCCTCCAGGAACTCTGATGACCATGAGATCTGAATCCCATGTAAATATATAATCCGTGGAAAAAACTATTATTGTTCCTAACGCAACTGTTCCTAATAGTTTATAGAAACTCCGGCTTCATAATTCCGGCGCGGTGAAACAAACATGGAACACTGTCCCATGAACAAGACTGTTTGTCTCTTGCTAAATGTTCTCTAGTTCTCACTATTAAACAGTTATTGTCTATACTCCAATAGAGTCTTTTATTTTTGTTCTAGTCATAAGTGAACTGAATATCCATCACTACTGGTGTGTTAAAACTGGTATGACCTAAACTCATTCGGTATTTATCCTGTAGGATACATATACCATTCAGCTCCACTGAGCAATGTTGATCATCTTCCTCTAGCATAATCTCTGTTGTAAAGTTGCTGGCCAATCTTCCTGCGCCAAACTTTATCCGGGATCGGATTGTCTCTTGGTTTCATGTTCTTCATTCCAACCAGAGGGAACCTGTAACATAAATCATATAACCGGTGATAGCCTCCCCGTCACTGATCTCTATTAGATGATCGTGGCCATCGGCCTCGCTCAGAAAATACAGTGAACCTACTCTGTCAGAGACAGATGACTGAACACATAGGTTATCATCAGGCCAAGACAAGAACAAAAAAATCAACAAACAGAATGCGGAACCCCGCCCACCAGGGACACCTACGGGAATATCCCAATTATCCCTCATTACTTAATTCTCAACTAGTAAAGCTAATCCACACTTCACTAATCTATTTTCAACTAACAGAGCCAAGTATCACTTCCCTACTCTAGTTAGTTTTCCACTAACAGTGCTAATCATCACACTTTAGTTTTAACAAGGCTACAGCCTATATTAATTAGAACTAATTATAATCGGTTCTACCTTAGGCAACACTGCAGTTAGATCAAATTACATCCACTCTTGCCATGACAGGCACGTGTAAAATTAAATCACTAATTCGCACACGGTAGACGTTTTCCCATCAGAACCTCAGTGCCGAAGCACGTCTTCTACAATCCAAGGTTTGCGTTCAACTCCCCATCTCCAATCATGGTTTTTGGCCAAACCTCTAAAATTGGTCACGTGACATGGTTGTTGTCCTGCAGGTGTTATTTGGGCAATCATCCATTGTCAAGAATCGATTTTCCCTTGCCTAGTCACTGTCAAAGTTGTCATCACTTGTTTTGACTCCCCCAACAAACTAACGAGTTACTGTATGATCCCAACAACAGTTTTCCCCAACAAGCTGCCAATCTTCTTGATGTTCCGGAAACTATAAATTGACAGATGTACTGTTATCTTCCGTGCTGAGTACTTCCGTTTTCCCTCTGACTTGTTTATAATCTGTCAAAGCGATGTATGATTCAGCAGGTATGATAGCGCAGGTATATTAGGTCTTGTCCAGAGTGGGGGCCCGTCCGGGATTATTCCAAGATCTTTGTGTGTTGTAGACCTCTCACATAGGGATAGGGACTTTGTCTTTATCCTCTACTACAGTCTACATAAGATTCTACTACTTCTACCTATTTCCTAACTGTCTGACGGACATTTGTGTTGTGGTGATTAGTTAGTACTAGTGATTATTGATTCATTGTATTGCTTCACCCACACATACTTGAGTACCCACCTATCATAGTCAACATGTCTACCCAAGAGATAGACTTGGACAAAGTTCAGGAAACTGGACGTAAGTCTGGTCTTGAAGGAGATGCTTTGAAATCCTATGTCCAAGAGGTGGAAAGAAATTTTCGCCAAGAGGAAAGAGAGAGGAGGAGAGCAGAAAGAGAACTGGAAGCCAGTAAAGTGGCTCTGGAGGAAAAGAGGATAGCGGCTGATACTGAAATGAAACGGCTTGAGTTGGAAGCCGAGAAAGAAAAACGTGACCATGAGTATCGAATGAAGCTACTTGAGGCACAGGTGCCGGCTACAGGTGTAACTGATGGAGCTATGGGAGGAGGTGTACCTCCTGGCTCAGAGTCAACCAGTAGACGTGACTACCAGGCTATGAAATGGCCTTTACAGCCGTTCGAACCCGAGAAGGAACGGATAGACCAATACTTAGAGAAGTATGAAGCCATGTCTATTGCAATGGGTCTAGACAAACAGAAATGGTGTTTGAAACTCTCCCAGGGACTCCGTGCCGAAGGTTATGAGGTGTATGCACGCTTACCACCGGGGTTACAGAATGATTACCCGGCATTGAAAGCGGCTCTCTTGAAGAGATTCGAGATCACAGCGCACTCATACCGAAGGAAGTTTCGGACGGCGAAGCGAGAACCTGGTGAACTGTTTTCAGCATACAGTGTGAGATTGAACTCATACCTTCTTAAATGGATGGCCTTGGCCGGATTTAATGAGGAGTATGAAAGTTTGCGTGAGTTGATGGTTGTAGATCAGATGCGAATGCAAATGTCTAAACCCTTGCGAAACTTCTTAGGTGAGAATGGGGCTGAGAGATTGGATATAGTCACCAAGTTAGCCGAAAGATACGTTGAAGTCTATGGCGAGACTGGGGACACCAGTCCAACGGATCCGAGATCGAAAGATCCGGATCAAGGTAAGTCAAAGAAGAAGTCAAAGAAAACCACAGGTTCTGATGAACCAAAGAAACAGGTAGGCTCTTTAGAGAAGATCTCTAACGTCAACCAAGGTAAGAATAGCCCACCTAGTTCTCCAAGGAGGAAGTGGAGTGAACGTTGGTGCAAATTCTGCAAGTCCAGCACTCACAATACGAGTGAGTGTAGGAGTAAGCCCAAGGACTTTCACTTTGCTTGTCTTGCAGAGGTTAGGGATAGATCTTGCAGGAAAGTGAAGTCGGTTGATGGGAATGGAGAAACTAGACGACCTCCAGTGGTTGAGGAAGTTGAAGTGAATGGGCAACAGGTGTCGTGCCTCTACGACACAGGATTGCAATTTTCAGCTGTAATTGCATCCCACCTGACAGGCCCAGAGCAACTCACCGGGGAGATGACGGAGATACAGCCAGCCAGTAGGAGTGCTGTGGCGTTACGTTGCCCGATTGCCAATGTGGAGATTCGGAGCAAGTGCGTTACTGGACGCATTCAGGCGGCAGTCGTACCGGATCCTCTATATCCCCTAATTCTTGGCCGGAAGTACGTGTTTCTGGGCGAACCAGAACACCCTAGCATCCATAAGTCTAGGCAGGTCAGAGATACAGAGGAAGAGGGTCTTGAAAAGGTAAGTCTCCGAAATACTCACCCGGATAGAATGAGTAATGCTCGGAGCAAGGATGCGACAGAGTGTCCTTGTTCGGAATGGTTGCCCAACAATGAAAACCCGTTAACTCAGGGTAAGTTCAACTCTGATAACCAGTCAGCGTTAATTCAGACTGGAACAGAGAAAAGGCAGAGGGAACGTAAGTTGGTTCCTGAGAGCTTCAGAGCTAATCTGCTGCGAACGGTACATGTCAGGTCCCCAACCGGACATCTGACTGTAGGGACAACCAGTAAATGTCTATCCCAGTACTATTGGTGGCCGGGAATGACAGGCGACGTGCGCAGGTATATTAGGTCTTGTCCGGAGTGCCGTAAATGCACACTTGAGAAACGGACGAAGACGAAGATATCCTTAGAGGTTGGAGACCGAGTTCTAGTACTCCTCCCAATCGAGGGGAACGAATTCGAAATCGGGTGGCAGGGCCCATTCCTAGTGGATAAAGTGGGGCTCCACAAGCACTATGGAGTGGTGATCCTGGGAAAGTCTACTACTTTCCATTCCAGTCTCCTCATGCGCTATGAGGGGAAGCCCGATGATAAGTCCACCAGCCCAAGGGCGCCGAGATTCGCTGAAATAACGGTTCGGGGTTCAGGTCAGGTAGCGGAAAGCCTGTCACACCATAGGAAGTCCTATATGTATGTGCAGGTACCTTCTTCGGTTCAGCCCGGTGCTCGGGGGAACATGACCGGCCAAAGGAACACCCGCAGTGCTAGCTACACTGAGAACCGAGGTAGGAAGAGGTGGGTTGTGTCGGAACGGACACATACCCTTGGTCCCTCAATCCGACCGACTGCAGTCCAGCTGGGTCCTCGAAAGGGGAAGCTGGAGTTGCAGAAGTCCAGTAAACTCTGGCAGGAACGATCGTTAAATCAGGTCGAGACGGGAGCTCTGGTCCGCAGGACACTGCGAGATGCCCGATCGCAGTAGCGGAGTAGGCGTTGATCACCCGTGATACTGAATAGCTTGCCACCCCACCGAATGTGGTAAAAGTATTCTATACAATATTGACGGGTTAGACTTCCTCACCCGCCATCCGGTCTCTTAGAAAGAAGAACGAACGACATAGACAGCTTCTGCGTAGAAGTGGAACGACGGGGTCGATCCTCTTAAAGTGGGGGCCTATGTGACGAAACGCGTTTATCTGTCTTGCGTCGTCAACAACCCGCACTATTTTGGCGCGTCATCGGGGACTTTCCCAGCTAAAAATAGACTGAGGGAAGCCGATGGAGGACTTATTATCTAGAATCGTCTCGAAACACCGGAATTCGAGTAACCCGTGATGCTGGGTATCGCTCTAACTTCCCGTGCAGAGAGATCTAGAAACTCTAGGCGGGGAATGACGTTTTCCCGAGAAAGTATCTTTTCTCAAGAAGCACTCGCTTCTTGTGCGCATCGAGTTGGCACGAAGCGGGAAATTGGCTAAACCAGCCATTCACTTACTTTTGTTCGAAGAGAACAGACGCTGGCCTGAATGTGAGCCATTTTTGTGTTGCGTCTCACCTCAACCATGATTCGGCTGACTGTTATGAAAAGGAAGCTGAGAAGCCCTTGAACAGTTCGGAAGCTGACTGGAGAGCTGGTTTCACCATCCAGGTAGATATTTGGTTAAATCATGTAACTTTGTACGTGTGTTCCACACGCCATTGTTCTAACCTCATTACCTATGCGGATGTCCTCGCATACTAATTAGCAAACCGATCGATAACGCAGGTGACAATTAATCGTGGGTTTGTTTACCGTGTGCTCGCGAATCAGCTGTTAGGAACGCCGTAATGTGATGTGGGCGATTTGGGTTCCAAATATATGTACTATATATTGCCAATCGTTGCATCTATTAGGTTGCTGAGTTAGAATAAAACCTAGTTACTTGTGCCGGATGGAAACTTAGATTATGTCAGTCAGTTGCTGAAGCCAGAAGAACGGTTAGAAAACCAGGTAAGTTGGTAGGTGGAGATTCAGACAAAATTGTGCTTAGTTACTAAGTAAAGGAAGAACTTAGTTCTGTGCCACCAGGAATGATGTAACTATTGTGTAGTAACTTAATAGTGAATTCATTGTGTGGAACAGCGGATTTCTGTGGAAAGGTAAGTGGCTTTGGTGCTATATCTATATATATATATATGATGTGACATTGTGTATATATATTAGGTCATGGCATGGGATACTTCCTGGGTTAATTCCGAACGCCGAATAGATCGACGCGTGATAACACTGCGTGCCGTCGCGATGTAAATATGCGTTCTGAAATCTTGTCTAAGCTATCCTGTTTCTTTCATACTGGCGCTAGTGCGAGTGAATGCTAAGGTGCTGGAAGTATGGAAGGATGCAGGAGGCTGTATGAGACTGGGGAAATATAGAATATGGGGGATGTGAAAGCAAGTTATGAAAGTATGTGTTGGTAGACCAAACCAACGATGAAGTTCAGTCCAGGCCAAGGCTAAACCACTTGGGAGGACAGAACTGGAACAGTACCCTTGGAACATGGGGGGGGGAACATGTATTCTCAAGAAGGCTTCTTGACTCTAAGGCAGAGTCTGATAAGAAGAGTTTGCTGTGGCGTGGGCAGGTGGTCCCACCAGCAAACAGGCTTGTGTACATATTGGATGTGATCATGTACTGTTCCTATATCCCGAGGGATGGTATATTGATCAAGATTATGTTTCTTAATGTACATTGATGATGTTAGGAACGAGTCTAGGGACTCATTACCTATTTGTTTAGTTCGATTAAATTAGAACAATAACAGCCTTGTATCATTACTGACGTTAGCGACGACTGGTAGATGATTAGGGATAGGTGAGACCAATGATCAGACTCGTCATTCTGATTTCTTGCTCTGTTTGACGGGCTGTTCTGTGAGGCCAGCTGACATTTGTGAACACATGCTTTACTACTCTCCATATAGAGATAATGCTTTGGTTATATGAATAACTAACTAGCATGACTGAGAGTTGAGTAGTTATTGGTAGGATGCATGTGGACTAATGTTTGGGCCAGTAGACTCTCACCGGTCGCTCTTCCTTTTCAGGAGTTTGCCTGTTGAGGAACCAGTCAACTATAATTGTTGTTGGCAGAAAACCACTTCGTGTGACAGAGCGAAGGGTTCAGTTCTTTACTTATCACGCCAGACTCCATCACACCAGGTACCCAATGTGATTCACCATGCGTGAAGGTTGCTTCAAGACATACAACTGCCCTGAAGGTGCACGTGTGGGAAGTGATGGTTTGTGATCGTTTAAAATAGAAGATACTCTGGTTTTGCCAGGAACATTTCAGCATGTTGAGTAATCATGCTCGACAGGGAACACCGGTCCGTCTGGTTTGACGGGGGTTCTGCCTAAACGCAGAAGTAACTAATCTTCAGACACTTGAATGGTTCTTTGGACAGCTCGAGTGGCAGGTCTTGAGAAGAACTACACCAGTATTGACGTGTGTCAAGTGTAACCCGGTGGAAGGGACTATGGATTATAGTCCAACCTGAATTGTTTCCGTAAAATAGATGTCTGATTCTATTCATGTACTGTTTCCGTATCCAGATTATCAACTGTGTTCTAGAAGGACTCAGTAACTTTTCAGTAGCCATATCGGATCCTGCAAAGTGTGACTGTAAGAGACCATTGAATTGGTCAATGCCATATCGGTTCTGCAGTGGGACTGTGCTATGAGTGACAGACCATTCGGTTGGTCAGAGACTAGTTAGTTCATCGAAGTAACCAATACTTGGAGCCAAGTCCAGGAAGATTGTCTCCAACTCGGTAGTGTTCGAGAACTGTATTACCAGTGACTCCGTGGGAGTGTTATAGATGCAGTTGGTCCAGTGAAGTGTGGTCCAGCAGTGACTCTATTGTTGTGGTTCCACGTTCGGGAGACGGAGTGGTCTCCAAGGGTTCTAGTCATCTCACTGGAAGGAAGCCGGGTGAGTGGCGGACCAACTGGACGGGACATCTGCATCCACTCTACTTCTCAACTCGATGAAGACACCTACATCTCTAAGTCTTTCTCTACTCTATCTTCTATTTGTGTAAATAGATTCTTCTATCAGGATGTTCATTTCAGTTCTATATTCTCAAGGGTAGAATAAACTTTATGTAAGTTGACTTGCTCTTTGTATCATGATTGAGTGTGGTCTCGGACGATGCCTAAGTGTTCATTGTTCAACAGGTGTAGGTAGTTAGTGGGGGTCTAGAATCTGGAGGGGTGTGTAGACGTAACTAAATAACCTGAGATCAACCACAGAGAAAAAAAGTGTATCTGCTCGTCCAACCCCTGGGGTTAGAATACACGGGAGTGCTAGAGACACCTCGGGTGTGGTTCACTCTCACTACCCAAGGTGAACCCGAAACACTCCGTTACAGAGTGAGAGGCTATTCTGCGAATTTTGCCCGACATGTGATGATCGACATCCGATTGCCACCATGATCCCACGGGTTCCATCTGTATTCAAATGTTGACAAACTGTCAAAGCGATGCCGGGATGTGTCTCACTCACCACCGAGTGTTCCCCATTCGTCGACCAGATATACACGTGCAGCCACAAATATTGTCCTGGGATTTTGACATCCGGTGTGTTTATACTGTTAGTTAAAATAGTTGTCGCTGGCAGATAGTCCGTTTTATCAGAAAGCCTCTATAATAATCAGCTGGGTAAACGCAAGGTTTTATTTTGTGACAGTGATCATGTCTGTCTACAGCCTTCTGTCTCGAGCACTGCCAATCATTTCTAATCCTAATGTTCCTCCATGCCATGATGTCAGACTGTCCAAATCTTCTCTCGTGGTCTCCCACTGCCTCTCCTCTCTCCAACTTTCCCGTTGTAAATTCAAATTTCCCCCTTCTCATCTCGTGCCCACAGAATGTGGACTGGTCTCTTCTGGTGGGAAGTTGTATTTGTGAGCTAACTTCAAGGCCAGCCAGCACTCATGTTTTTATAGACCAAAGACATTCGATGGGTAAAGAGGGCAATATCTCGCCAGGAACATTCATTGGCCAGACAATTTCCTGATAGGGTGGGTCGACCCGGCCAATGGCATAATATATGATTAAAATATGACCATGAAGTTATGAGATATGCCAGATATGTTTCTGCCAGCAAAAAGCTAGCGATCAAAGCTACAATTAAAGATATGTTTTAAATTGTGTTGCATGTCCTTAACATGACGTAGCAGTCAACCCCAACATTGTGGCTGTTCGTGATTCCTTGGCAAGTTTTACGTTCAGTAGTTTGCCATTGCTTTCTGAACGACCAGCACCTATACCTTTTTTTCGAAAAAACCCAGCAATGCTGTGTTTCAAATCCTGGTATACGGGATTACGAATCGCGTCCGTCACACCCTTGGCCACGGATATATGTTATCACAAATATGCCATGCGGATTAAGAATTTAGTTCATAATCCCGCATACCACGTTTGAAACACAGCTGCCGGCGATTTGGAAGAAAAACTACTGAACGCAAACTTGCCAAGGGATTACAAACAGCCAAAAAATGCTGGAGTTGACTGCAACATACTGTAAAGTAGGGGTGGCCAACACGAGGCCCGCGGGAGTCATGTTGCGGCCCGCGGAGCTAGGTCACATGAGCATAAATGTTAACTTTACTGTACATATCGCCAAAAGAACATTACATCATGAGTCGTTCGTATCATATATTTTTAAATTATAGGTAAGAGAAATCTGAAATATCTCGCATTTTTGGAAAAAAAATAATTGGTTTTTAGCTATTTTAAATATCCTGCATTTTCGGGAAAATTCATAGATTTTACCTATTTCAAACATCCCTCTAGATTTTATTAGAAAGCAGCAAGTCAAATGGTTTGGCCATGCAAGTAGGCTACCAGTCAACAGCATGCCACAACAGGCAATGACGTACAGACCAGATGGAAACAGAGGAAGAGGCCGACCACGTAAACGCTGGACGGAGGGAATAACAGAATCCATGGGAATGTCGATATACGAAGCCCATAACCGGGCACTCTCACGAAGTTTATACTTCACCTCGACACCGCAAGGTACAAGAGGAACATGATGAGATGAGAGATGAGAAACATCCCTCTATTTGATACTAAAGGTTTTTTTGTCCGACGCTAGGTGTTGATAAAATTTAATATGAGACTTCAACTTCTGATATATATGTTATGTGGTCTTCGGCGTCTTCGGGAAGCTGGCAACGCTATCGGGCTCATACTCATAACTACTTTCAGTCCAGATCGACAAGGTCCCTTGTTATTTCGTAGTTTCGTTCTATTATCGCAACTGCGTCCGGAGAGATTTTTCGATCGACGTTAGAATACATATTTATCATGTTTATAATAAGAGTTCAAACTACTTTAACCAAGTATTCTGTCTACCATATCGATTCTATAGGTAAGTAAACATGAAACGTTTTATTTATGTAATTTAAATTAATTAATTATTATTAATTAGTATTACCCGTGGTGTTTTATTTATTTTTTTATTTATTTATATGGTCAGTTAAAAACGAAGACCTTCAATGGCGTCAACTAGTAAAGACGTTGGACTGAAGAAGAGAAGAATCACAGGAGAATAAGGAAGTTTTCAAGACATGTGGACTATAAGCTAATTTTTTTTTTTCGTGGAAATTAAAACAAAACCCATATGCTTGATATGCAATGATTATGTTTCTGTTTTGAAAGAGTATAATATCAAACTGCACTACTTGATTGATTGATTGATTGATTGATTAATTGATTTAGGAACCGACATCACAGCACTCGGGGCATTTCCATAAGCGCTCCGTCCCCATCCTCAGAAGCCAGCGAAGAGTAACGGCACTACTTGACTAAACATGCAAATAAGTTTGATAATTTCGACAAGACCAAGTAAATGACTTTTTAAAAAAATTCTGCACAACAACAAATATTTACTAGAGTGGATTCGGAGTCAACATGCTATGCAAAAGTTAGTTATGCAGTAGCCATAATACTAGCAAAAAAAAAAAAAAATTCGAAGCCATATTCAGATGGTAAAATGGTTAAGGAATGTTTGGAGAGCGTCGATGAAATTCTGTGTCCATAAAAGAAGGATTTCTCAAATATAAAGTCTGTCTCGTTAGACTACTACTAGGCGTGTGGACGACATTGGAAAACATATTGAAGATTATTTGAAAAGTCGAGCAGCCGAGTTTATATTTTATCGTCTAGCATTGGATACTGCCAAACTGGCAATTTTTATTAAGGGTGTTGATGTCCATTTTAAAAAGACAGAAGAATTAGCGGCACTGTATCCACTGAAGGACATTACTAAGTCACGAGATTTGTTAGAGGCAGTTACATCGATATTGAATCTCTTTTCGTTACAACTTAACAACTTATCGGGCTTAACAACGGATGGTGCTCCAGCAATGGTTGGGAAACATGAAGGTTTAGTAAAATTGATTGAAAATGAGGCCTCCAATGTCGGTAATACTTCAATGCTAAATTTTCATTGTATTATTCATCAGGAGAATTTATGTTCGAAGTCCCTCAAAATGGACCATGTCATGAAAGTGGTCGTCAAAATAGTGATCTTCATGAAGTCGAGCGGGTTGAATCACCGTCAGTTCCAAGAATTTCTAAAGTATATTATAATGACGTTACATCTTATGCAGAAGTAAGATGGCTGACCCGTGCCAAAATGTTGAAAAGAGTGTTTGATTTGCAGCAAGAAATACACTCATTCTTTGCAAGCAAGTCAAAAAGTATCCCAGAGGTTGAAGACAAAGAGTGGGTTTGCGTCTTTGCATTTCTGGTCGATATAACTAGCCACCTAAACAACGGTAGGCCTAATACTCGTCTACAAGGGAAAGATAAATTAATTAATAAGATGTGTGATATTGTTTCTGCATTTCAAATGAAACTTGGTATTTGGGAACAACAGTAAAGGACAAAAATCTTTACTCACTTTCCTACATTGTCATTGCAACCAGACGTCACACAGGAGGGGGCGGATAAATAAGCTTCTTTCATATCTGACTTAAACATCGAATTTGAAAACCGATTTCAAGATTTTAAACAACATCATATGCTTTTTTATGCATTTGCAACGTCATTCGCGGTAGACGTGAATTTATTACCAGGAAAATTACAAATGGAACATTGTGAAACGTGTTATGATACACAGGTAAAGGGTAAATTCCATCAAGTTGGTTTGGAAGGGTTCTATAAAATATATTTGGACAAGAATAAATAGCATGCGTGTTAAAAACATGCTCTGTCGATGATTTCGCTATTTGGAAACACGTATGCGTGTGAACAGCTTTTTAGTCTAATGAAACACACCAAATCACAAGTGAGAAAACGAATTACTGATGTTCATTTGGAAAACTATTTGCGTGTAGCGATAATATCAGTCGAGATCAGTTTTGATGCACTTAAGTCTGCAAAACAAAGTCAGATGTCTCACTTTTAAATATTTTTAAATTGTCTAATAAATATGTTTGTTTCTCAGTTATGTTTTATTCCCCCCCCCCCCCCCCCCCAAAAAAAAAAAAAAAAAAAAAAAATTAAAAATAAAATAAAAAAAATAGATATACCTATTTCTTGTTTTTTTTTTTTTTTTTTTAAACATTAAACCAGGCAAGCGTTTGACCACGATATCTACTGGGAAGCGACGATGTAGTGGAAGCTATAGCACCTTTGCTTGTTTACTTTAAATAACAAAAAAGGTGTGTGGCCCGCCAGGAAATATTATTTCTGAAATTTGGCCCGCCTGATCTTCTTCTTCTTTCGTTCGCCTGAAACATGTCTACAACTGCAATGTCGTCTCTTGTATGAATCTAACAGTCTTTTTTAGTTCATTCAGCGGTCCATAGAGTTTATCTTCCTCTGTTGTCTCTCTAGGCCAGAAGGTTCGCCTGGATATGTTGTAGTTTGGGCAATCCTGGAGTATGTGCTCTGCTGTCTGCGACGCCAAACCACATGTGCACATGGCTGAGTCACCAATCTTGAATTTTGTATACATGTGGTTGCGTAATCTATTGTGTCCTGTTCTGAGGCGCAGAAGAATGACCTGTTCTGGTCAGTCCATAACGTGGTAGTCGTCTTGAGTAAGGTTTGGTGGCTTTCTGATTGATTTGATCATTCTTTTCTTTTGGTGGTATGTAATAGGCACATCAGGTTGTTCTTCTGTTGCTCCCTCCTTAGCCAATCGATCAGCTCAGTCGTTTCCGGGGACTCCACAGTGGGATGGTATCCACTGTATGGTGATCTTACGCTGACTGCTAAGTTCAGAAAGTAGTGTCATCAGAACTGGCAATTTCCCAGACAGGAGCGCCTCTATTACGGATTTTGCATCTGTCAATATCACTGCAGGTTGTGTACCATGGCTGGTATTTTGTAATTTTTCTGTGGCTATCTTGATTGCCTCAATTTCAGCATCATAGTTATGGCAGTACTTTCCTGTTGGAATTCTGGCCGTGTCTCTAGTATTATTTGGGTATTCTATGTACACTCCCGCTCCTCCATTTCGAACAGCATTTTGTGCTGACCCATCTGTGTAGACTCGGATCCAGAGGTCATGTGGGTATTCATCATCAAGGAAGCTGAGAGTGGCTGTTCTGCGCTGTACACTGTTCTGTTCTTCCTTGTCACATATTCCTCTCACTTTTGACTGGATTTGTAGTGATATTCTATGTTCATCTTTCCACGGGGTTTGTTCTGGAATAGTTGTCAGGGGGATACCAACTGTGGGAAGATCGATGGATTCTCTGCAGAATTGTTTTGCCTGGTGGATGAAACTACTTCTTTTCAACCGCCCCATAGCTAAGTTTTCAAATCGGTTCTTCATAGTGTGGCCTGGCAAGCTGAGGAACTTTTCTGCTTGTATTAATGTTTTTGTATCTCTGCGTTCTCTTAAAGCTTGTGTCCTCCCCATTTTCTCCATTGCTACTATAGGGGTTGATCTCATCCCTCCTGTGATGACTCTAAGAGCTTGATTTTGCACCTTGTCCAGCTCCTGCAATGTAGTTTTTGATGCTGAACACCACGCAGTTGACCCGTATTCAAAGTGTGGTCGTATGCTCTGTTGATAAACTTTGCTAAGTATTTTCCCACTGGCTCCCCAAGTGGTCTCACTTAGCTTTCTCAGGATGACTATTTTCCTTCTGGATTTTGCTACTGCTTTTTTGATGTGTTTTCTCCATGTCAGCCTGTCGTCGAATGTTACACCAAGGTATGTTGGTTCCTTATCTTCTCTTGGGGGTGTTCCATTTATCTGAATGCTCCCTGCCTTTTGTTTCGGAGAAAGGGTAAATAGAGTGGTGCTGCACTTGTCAGTGTTTATGCTGATACACCATCTATCCGCCCATGCAACAAATGTATCTACAGCTCTCTGTAGCAATATGGTGGCCACTGATGCATGTTTATTTGCGCTCCACAAAACCAGGTCATCAGCGTACATTGCCGCTTTAATTCCATCGGGTAGATTAGCAACAAGATCATTGATGAAGATTAGAAAAAGTGTTGGGGACAGGACTCCGCCCTGGGGAACACCGTGACGCAATAGAACTTTCTTGCTCTTGAGACCGTCTATCTGTACTCGGGCTCTTCTGTTGTGCAAGTATGCTTTTACCCATTTGTACACTCTTCCATTGACTTTACAGTTTCTCAGTTTCTTCATCAGACCCTCTTTCCAGACTTTGTCAAAGGCTTTCTTCAGATCTATCCAAGCCGCAAGTACCAGCTTCTTCTCTTGGAATGCATCCTCAACTTCTTGAGAGAGGTAGGTTGTCTGATCTTCCGTAGAGTAGCACTGCCTAAAGGCAGCCTGTTGTGGCACAAGGATGTTTTCACTTTCAATGTACCATTGTAGTCTGTGACTGATGACGCGTTCCATTGTTTTGCAGAGACAACTGGTGAGGCTAATGGGTCTGTAGCTGGAGGCAATGGAACTGTCTTTCCCAGATTTTAGGAGGGGTATCATGATTGCTTCTCTCCAGACCTGTGGAACACTGCCTAAGGTCCATGTATTATTAAAGATCTGTAGCAACTTTGCTTTAGCCTCTGTTCCTAGGTTCCTGATCATTTCATTGGAGATACCATCAGTCAGCTCCTGGTGATTTTCTCATTTTCAGTTTTGATATGGCTAGCTATAGTTCACTGGATGTGATAGGTGTCTCCATAACCTCATGTACAATTTCCTTCTGTCCTGTATTTTGCCATTTCTCTCGAATCTCCTGTTGTTTCTCTGGACTAATTTCAATATTGTTATCTTGTGCGAATGAGTCCGCAAAATGGTCAGCTGCTTGCTTTCCTGTTAAAATGTTTCCGTCTGTATGTAGCGCAATTTTTGAGTTTCTCCCTGTGCCCTCATCGTTAAGCTGTTTTATTAGCCTCCATAACTTCCTTGTGTCTCTTTCAAAGTTCAGTGACTCTGTTTTCTCCTGCCAGCTTTTCCGTCTAGCCTGCAGTTGGGCCCTTTGAAATTTGGCTTTTGCGTGCTGATATTTATTGTGGTGCTCTTGGCTGGGATTGGCCTCTGCTTGTTTTCTACATACATCCACATCATTATGCAACTGTTCCAGTTCACTATTCCAGTAGGGTTTATAATGTTTACTGGCTCCTCTTGGTATTGTTTCTCGTGCTGCCTGTAGTATGCATTTCCCAAACTCTTCAACTACTTTATTTATGTCCTTCTCAGTGTTCAGGTTTCTAACCAGTATGCTGGTGCGATGCTTGTACATTGCCCAGTCTGCTTTCTTGTAGTTCCACCTCGAGAGGGTGTTGCTTTCACTTACAAACTCATTTTCTACGATTAGAAAGACTGGCCGATGGTCACTGCCACCAAGTTGTTTCCCAACAATTCGTGTAATGTTCCACTCCAGGTCTGGTGAATAAAACGCCAGGTCAGGTGTAGTTGTAGAGTGCCTGATGAAAAGGTTGGCCATCCCTGCTGTAAAGGATATGCAACTATTTATAAAATATATTCACCCGCTCGAAAATGGGATATACGTTGTCATGTATTGTTCGGAATTCGTAGAATCAAAGGACTAGGAAAATGACAACTCTCTCTCTCTCTCTCTCTTTAGTCTCGGTACAGACGACACAACCAAGCGAAGTAAACTGATAGCAGTATAGAACTCAGGTTACCGTTTCCTCATTAAGTGTTGGGAATGCGGCCTATAATTCTTGACCGAACAGCACTGGACGGCTAATGTTGACAGTAGAGCCCTGACTACCTGAATTATATCAGTTTCAGAATCTCTTCGCTGCAAAAGCGCATGGAGGGAAATAATGGCTACTAACAAACACAATCACCCGATTTTCACAGACTAAATACACAGCGGAAGTGGTCGAGAATACGCACAAGGAGTATTTCTTTGGTATGCTGCATCAGCATCATCATCACCAACATCAACACGGCCTTGCAAAGAGGCGTAGACGATCATGTCTCTCCACAGATATTGTTCCTTGGAGTTCTGGAACAAGTTTATTGACGATGTTCTTGCATGCCATGTTTGAGACCATCATGCATCATTCTCTTGGTCTGTCTGTCGCTTCTACCACTGATTATTACTGGCGGTCTCGTATGTGGCGAATCTATGTTGAGAAGAGCAATAGTGTATTGTACGTTGTAAATGCTTTGCTATATGCTTGAACTCTTATAAGAGGAATTTCTGATAAGAAGAACTATTTCTTGTGTTCAGGGCGAGGTCACCTTATCAGGTCTGCACTGAAGTAATTAACGGGAGTCCCAAAATATCATTGTCAAGACAGACACACAAGAGAATACGTGCAGACAGGTCAAGCAGAAGCTATTTACAGCAAATGAAAAATATCGTATGCAATAAGTCATTAAATGTTTGTGTGTGTGTGTGTGTGAGAGAGAGAGAGAGAGAGAGAGAGAGAGAGAGAGAGAGAGAGAGAGAGAGAGAGAGAGAGAGAGAGAGAGAGTTCTGAAATGTTAATTAGAACCCGTGTTAATGCATTGCAGCAAATCATGGAACATGAATTAACAAACTGAGATGCTTAAAGCAACGGAGACAGGGCGGACGCGCCATGGACTAGGCTGACATTCTGAATGCTCTACGTGAAGTGAGACTTTTGCGAGAACCAAGTGATGACTGTGAATCTACAACAATGGCCAGACTGCGAGAGCAGCAAATTAAAAGAGGGGTGGCCAAACAAGAACACTACGCAGGAAGCCAAAGAAGATTGATAAACCAACACAGAACTGGCGTCGTTAGCCGCTACACGCTGCGGGATTTGCTGAGGAGGGGATCCGAGCACTTATGGACTGAATGGTTCGATGTGCAACGAGGATGATCTGTCGACTAACTAACTAACTAACTAACGGAGATGTGATTCCAGAGACGTATGTTGCGAATAACTTAGGCTGTCAGAGTAACTAACAATTGCCTGGAAGAGGCTAATAAAACAGAACATTATATACAACTGTATGAAAGAGACAAACAGCTTTCTTTGGTCATGCGATGAGAAGAGAGGCATTGAAAAACATCGTAACAACCGGAAAGATCAGTGGGGAAAAGAGACAGAGGTAGACCAAGAGAAATTATGCTGGATGGACTGATACGGTGGTATTGAGGAGTAGCAGCAGAGCAGATCCAGGAACCCAAGGACCGAGATATGTGGAGAGACATGGACGCCTACGCTGGTTCACAGGGCACATGATGAGGCACGCAAACAACGATCTAGTGCAGTGGTTCTCAACCGGTGGGGAATCCCCCCCCCCCCCAGGGGGGAATTTTAGGGTTTCCAGGGAGGGGGGGGGAAATGAAGACCATTTCAAGATCGCGTTAATACAAGAACCGATTACTTGATATTGTTTTTCCCTTCATACTTTACAGTTAAGTACGTCTCATCCTTCTAAAATTCATTTTATAAAGTCAGTAGACCCACAAATCATGTTTTATGTGGATGTCTAGACTTGTTTTAGTATGTGCTATTAAATTTACCTTACATTTTTACGTATACTGTATAATACTGTATAGGGATGGAGGGATTGTTAGATAGGAAATATGAAAGGGGGGGGGGGGATGACGTTCTGAAAATACGGTGAAGGGGGGCACGGGCCAAATTTTTGATAGAAGGGGGGGGGGGGGGGGAGTGACGTTCTGAAAATATGGTGAAGGGGGGCACGGGCCAAAAAAAAGGTTGAGAACCACTGATCTAGTGGATAAGTTGAAAGAGAAACTACGCGCTGGGCTAGGTTTGCCAGACGTCCGGCAAAAAGAGGACAAGTCCTTTCTAGCCTAATATTCTCCGTCTGGCAGGCAAAGCTAAAAACTTTTATAATATCCGGCTTTTCTTATATTTTATGTTTAAAAAAAACTATGAGTAATTAATCCAGATCATAAGGTAATAATGGTACAATCGACTGTTTAAATAATCTTTTGTTAACATTTTGAAGAAGGCCTGCTTTGAATTTATATTTATTTTTTTTTAGCATGATTGTTTCTTGGTCGCTTCACTAAGAGTAAGATACACTTAATGGCAGCTATTGTAAAAAAAAATTGTACTGATTGTGGGTTTAATCTCAAACGATTCACATGAAACATTCAATATGTCCTCCTTTTTGTCTTATTATGTCCTCCTTTTGGTGCCCATATATCTGGCAGCCCTACGCTGGGCGGACTAGCAACTGTAACTACACGCTGGGTGGACTAGCAACATTCAGTAACATGAAAGCATGAGCAGTGAGAAGGGAACAAAAGAAACCCACACACGCGCGCGCGCGCGAAAAACAAACAAACCAGCTGGAGGTCAGAACTGACACCGTTGAAATACGATTAGGGCAAAGGATACTTTCATCCCTCGTAAACATTTCAGGGTTTCCTTGATTGGTGGCGACCTCCAGTCCTGGCCGATCAAATTACCCAGTCCTAGGGACTGACTCGTCTCGGGGAATCTGAAGTAGCCGACTTCTTGGTCACTTTCTATCTATGTCGTCTGGCAAGAGAAACTAAGCAATGGCATTAACCAGCACTATCCTCTTTCAACTGTTGTCTGATCTGGTAGGGGTGCAACAATGCCGCTTTGTTAGTCGGTGCAGGAAACCCTTCGCCTGGCAGGGCTGGCTGTCAGTCAGGGGCGTAGATTTATTTGTGCAGGTGGCGTTTACATTTGTTTGGCAGTGAAGTGGGCATTGCTGATTAGCATCTCGTATTTAACAAGGCGTTGTTCTCCTTTCCTGCCTCTCCACTCCCCAACTAATCTATGTGTTTATGACTCTATTCAAGCATCTATCCGTCTGTCAGTAATTATAATCTGTCTCCTTCTATTTAGACATTTGTTTCTCTTTATCAATCTAGTTCATCCATCCACAAAGCCTTCTCTCTCTCTCTCTCTCTCTCTCTCTCTCTATATATATATATATATATATATATATATATATATATATATATATATATATATATATATATATATAAGGCCAGGGGAGGTGTTATAACTCTGCATAGCACAATGTCTGAGCTGAAATATACAGACCATGTGTTGCCCATGCAGCATGACCCCTCTCTCGGCCAGCCTAGCTTACTCCAGAGGAACCAATACACATGGAACAACACAAGCTGCAGAAGCTGTCGGGTGAGCAAAGTAATGATTTAACTGTCCGCCTGTTGAAGCTTCGATCTTAGACCAGCTTCCAACCACGGCTTAGGGCCTGGCTTGCCCTGCCATGACATTTTGTCTGTAGGTTGCATTTCCTCGCACGAGGATAAGACTTGTACTCTACAAATTACCCTCTTCAGTCCGAAGCAGTTGGCACAATGTGGGGTGTCGGGTTTGGTAACAAACATTCGCTGCCAACAGAAAGCAGGTAATACTACCGTCTGCTCTCATTACAGTAGCTCAGTCATATCTGACTATGACCTGACAATATATATGTGTGTGTGTTCGTGCGTGATATATGTTATAAATACCCCTAAGTGGGACGCAGAAGTGTTTCCAAGGCACCAGGGCCGGGTTATATACTGGCCAAGACCTATTGACGCGTCCTCGTCGAGCGTCCTGGGCAACAGGTCCCTTCGGGGTCCTGGCTAAAGTCAGTAGGATCTCCGATTCCTCCGAAGTCGGAGAGTGTCTGCCTGTACGGCGAGGAACCACCAGTCTGCACACCAATAAGCCAGACATGGGACAACGGATACTCACGCAAAACTCAGGCCCTGTATGACATCACACTGATGTTGGACAACAAGATGTCTTCATCCGACATACATGACTTCGCGTTGGAGCTCAAGCCAACGAACACAAGCAAGCAAGCAAGCAAATGCCCTAAGTGTTTAAAACTATCCACTTGGTGAATAATTTTCCCTTCTATCTCTATTTCACATTTGGGCCACCTTTATTTTTGATATCACCATTGTTACTGTTTTATTGATATTCAAGGAGAGTCCTTTCTTTGCGCTCTCTGTTACAACAAAGTCCAACAATTGTTGTAGATCTTTTGCGTTATCCGCCATCAATACTGTGTCATCTGCTTATATATATCCATTCCCCAGTCTTTATCAGTCTATTTACCTACCCGCCAATCTGTTTGTCAATATCAATATATTTTACAGGCGTTCATCTAAGCTCAGAAAGGGCCCTGCATTTTCCAGAGAGAGAGATTTCGCCCAAGTTGGTACCTAAGAACCATCTCCTAGGCGACTGTGTTGCTTCCCGACCCTCAGAAACGAACGGGGTGTGCAAGACCAGTACTAAAACTTCACATCTGTGGAGAGGCATATTAGGATGTAACCAGCTTGTGCTGAACCCGTGGGCCGGCAGTAACTTCTGTAACACAGAATACAGTGAACACTGGCACGCAGAATATATTACAAATGACGATAAGGACAAGAGTGAGCAGTTCAAACAAGCTTCTATGACACCAAATCAGCACTGTCCATGCTCAGAAGTGGCTGACTGACGCCTCGGGTTGGGATTAGGTACAGTACATACAGACTGGCTGGGATTGGTTTTCTTTCCTCTATCCCTGTACCATCTGCCACAAAGAAGAAATATAATCGATGCAGAGCAAGGGGACGACCAGGTAAAAGATGGAGTGATGGTATCAAGAAGTACAGTCTATTAGAAAGAGCACATAAAAGTCCCCCCCCCCCCTCCCCCTACCCACAGGCCAGTGGAGATAGAGAAGAAGAACTGTCAACAGTCTAACTCAGGGGCCAGAGTTAGTAAGACTAATCATTATGACAGCATAATCATTATTAATGACTGGTCGCAATATAGATCATGAAGATAATACAAATGCGGTTCCAATTTTATATTATATTTACTGTGTCACCAAAATTACATGGTATGTTAAGCTGACTGATGTGGTGTAGGGTAGTGTACTTGCTTCACTGTGTTGATGACTGGGGTTCGTAATGCACACGTCACTTTGCCATTATGAGAGAGAGGTGAGAGAAAGTGTGTGTAAGAGAATGTTTGACAAGCTGAGAGAGAGAGGGATAAAGAGAGAAAGAGAGGGAGGATGAGAAAGTGTGTGTGAGAGAAAGAAAGACAGACACACAGAGAGAGAGAGAGAGAGAGAGAGAGAGAGAGAGAGAGAGAGAGAGAGAGTGGTATGGCATCAGTGGCATAGATGTATTTGTGCATGTGGCGTTTACATTTCTTTTGTAATGAAGTGGGCATTGCTGATTAGCATCTCGCATTTATCTCATTATAGACGAAAACACAGCCACACAGAAAGAGACAGAGAAATACAGAGGCATGCATACAGAGACAGAGTCAGAGAGACATAGAGAAAGAGGCAGAGAAATACAGAGGCATGCATACAGAGACAGAGTCAGAGAGACATAGAGAAAGAGGCAGAGAAATACAGAGGCATGCATACAGAGACAGAGTCAGAGAGACATAGAGAAAGAGGCAGTGTGACAGAGATAGAGAAACAAAGAGGAAATTGAGAAAAGAAGAAAGGGAGAGAAAGAGAGAGGAGGAGAGAAAGAGAGAGGAGGAAAGAAAAAGAGAGAAGGACACGTAAAGAAATGAGGAAAATGATAGGAGGAAATGGAGAGCGAGGAGAGAGAGAGAAGAGAAATGGGAACAAGAGCGGTAAAAGTAAAGACAGGAAGTAGGAAGTAGACAGGCTGGAAAAAAAAATAATCTGACATGATCATTAGAGCCTTGGATCAAGTAAGTCTTCTTGTCCTAAGCCATTTGGTCAAGCCATCTAGGCATTTAATTGGAGTTATCTGGTGTACATGACTTTCCCTACAGGGCAAGACTGCTCCTACAGAACACCAATTTATGACGTTTATATGAAAATGATCTACATTGTGGAATCATGTGCTAGGGATGCTGAACTGTGGAATCATGTGCTAGGGATGCTGAACTGTGGTTTTCCCTTGCCTTCTGGAAGCTGTCCCATGGTTGTTCTTGCGCTCACTTGCTTTGAACTCAATCGTAGTCCATACACACTATTTCTAGTAATGCCGGACTGAATTTTGCTTGTGGATTAGCTTTCCCTATTAAGTGTCCCTCGCCATCAGGTGAATAAACTCTGATTTCAGAGGTACTTGTAATTTACGTGCCCAAGTCAAGTACCAGAGGTCAACATTTTAGTCCAGCTGTCTGGTGTAGGGGTTGAACCGCTTACCTCGGCATAAGCACACCGGATGTTTAAGAACAAACGTTCTTATCCAATCAGCCATGCTGACCTACTTCCCACGGTTTAAATCCCCTAGTCTTTTTCTAGAGACAAAGCATGCAAGGCAGCAGAGATGAGAAGTTAGTGTACCTTACCCTCCAATGGTCATACTGCAGTTTTGATGTATTTTACAGTTAACTGCCCCACAAACTAACTTGCCACTTTTGTGACCACCATGTATATTGTTGGTCCACATCCGCTTACTGGATATTCATGGCTCTATATGTGCCATCCAGTGGATGCACCCATTAGTTCTTACTATTATGACCCACCACCTCATCTATCTCAGCTCCATTTCCATAGCTTTGTCTTAAAAGTGAACTTGACCTCTTTCACTATACTGTAAACTGCAAAATTATTTTGTTCATTTTAAGTTTATTTATAAGACACTGTAATTATCAATCAACATGTACTGGTTTTGATCCCCAAAAGAAAGCTTCCAATTTGATCTCTTTCAGTTAAGTTTTCAGTATGCCCTTGTACAGGACATTACAATCAGCCCCAATATTCTCTGGCTATTTGTGATTTACTAGGCAAGTTTACATTCAATAGTTTGCCATTGCTATCTGAACCACCAGCACTCATACCAATGTTGAAAACCAAAGAAAGGCAGTCTGCTTCCACAAATTAACACAAATCGTCTGCAGCTGATTTTGAACGCAGAATGCAGGGATGTGAACTGTGTTCGCTATTGCTTTACTACAGGTTTTACTCAACCAATAATTAGTCACTATTAACAAATAGTCCCATACGTTTTACACATAAACCGTATATTGTTTAGTGGACTGTTATATATTTGCTGCAAAAACTCTTAGTGTTGTCATAAAAACTCAAGTCTCTTATTTTGGAATTTAAGGTCAGCGTAGAAGGATGGAGAGAAGCTGGCTCTCAGATATCAACACATTAGGTGCACATGATACACTTTACTCAAACATCTATGCACCTGTCATTTACTGCCAATATAGTACCTTGCGGTGTATGGCAGAAGGGTCTTTGAGCCTGAGGAATTAAGGCCGCCTGGCTAGTACAGTCACCGCCAACTGTGCAGGTTAGGATTTTATTTTTGCCCCGACAGAAAAAAAACCCACACCTTACCGAGGGATTGAACCCGGGTCTCCCGAAGGAGAGTCCGGCATTCTAGCCACTCGGCCAGCCGCTCCTCTATGCACCAGGTGCACATAATACACTTTATTTAGACATCTATGCACCAGGTGCACATTGATACACTTTACTCTGACATCTATGCAAATGATACACTTTACTCAGACAGATATGCACTAGGTGCATATCATACACTCTACTTGGCGCCATCAAAGGTGGAAAAAGCACCCCAGTGCCATGAAATGGAATATTGCGTGGATAGCAAATCCATTACATGGAAAGTCCAAATCGAAAAATCACTGTGTGGATGTCACCTGCATTCTTCTGGTTTCCTGAGGACTGCCTATGGTAAATGGAAGGCCCAATATATGGAAGTGAGGCTAAGCAGCCATGAGCAGGACGTGACGATTCCGTGAGCCGAGTACCAGATTGCTGTGTGTCAGCTCTGCAATTACGGAAGTGTCCTTGGATGGCAAGGAATGGCCATGGTCTGCCCCTGTCTTCCTTTGAGGGCTGACCAGGATGTCCTTGGCTGTTCTAAGTGGGCCAGCTGGCATGGGGGAAACCACCACAACAGTGAGAGTCAAATGTTCTACGAAACCCCTGGGAAGGTTAACCTGGCCAACAAATGCCCGCAAAAGTTGGATGTGCTGGCCTAACGGCGCCAAAACGCACATCTGCTGTAAACAGGCACAATGCAATCACGTCCGAAAAAACTCTCCGGATGAATGCAGAATAAGAAGATACACTCAACTTGGAAATCTATGCACCAGGTGCACATTATACACTTTGTTCAGATACCCTGCACCAGGTCCCATGACACACATTGCACACGGCATGCATCATCATGATCATCATGTGCCGTGTCAATATGCATGGATGTCATAATTCACCATCTCACACAATCACCAGATTCTTGGATCAGGTCCGTGTTCGCCTCCTGATTATATTGATTGATTGATTGATTTAGGAACCAACATCACAGCATTTGAGGCATTCCCATAAACGCTCCGTCCCCATCCTCAGCAGCCAGCGAATAGTTCCAACACCAATAGTACCAGTAGCAATCTGATTATATGTATGTCTCGCCTTTCCTCTGAGCGTTGAGCATCGGCCAGATCCCCTAGTTACTACTGATTATATCAAGTGACCAACCATCCAGGTTTTTATGTCTTTTTCTGCCCCTTGCTCCTTCCCCCAAAAATTCTGCTAGTGAGCATTAAGTTTTCAAGCAGATTTATTCTCATGACATGCCCAAATAATCTTTACTATGTCTCATTTCTCTACATCGTTGTAAGGATGAAACACTTCACCCAGTAAATGTTTATCTACTCATCAATGTCTTGATCTCTAAAACAGTCTAGCATCATGATTCAGGAATGTGAGCTATCAAGACAACATTTTCTGGAGTCAGTTCTTCGTCAATGTATTGACGCAAGCAGCACTTCATGTTCTTAGACCTCAGATAGTGTAAACGGCCGGTGTCTATAAGCCGCTTGCATCTGCGACCAATGTCCTCTCTCTCGGAAACACTGAGCTCTTCTCTTAGACTTTTGCTGGGGACACAAGTTAACAGTGTAACTGAGAGTTTTGCAGGGAATACACAGACAAATGTAATATAATACAAAACAAATACAGTGAGGCCTTAGCAATTAGATGATTCCAACCAGTTTTATGCAAATAAAAAGAGTTTGTTTGTTTTAAATTTAAAATTACCATGGGGATAATATGCTCCAAATTAGAACAATACCAGTGACTATGTGTATTAAGTATTTAAGGTAAAGTATTACCCGTTTACTGGTCTATATGGCTAAGGGTTTGCAAATGTGGTTTGTGAGCCTGTATACCCGGGTTTCGAAACACAGTGGTGCTGGTTTTTTTCGAAAAAGGTATAGGAGCCGGTCATTCAGAAAGCAATGGCAAACTACTGAATGTAACATTTGCCCATGAATCACGAACAGCGAAAATGCTGGGGTTGACTGCTACGTCCTGTGAAGGACATGCAACTTAATTTCTTGTTTATATTACCCGTTTATAAATTCTGTTTGATATATAAATCTGCAGTATTCACCTGACTAGATACAGTGAAATATGGCAGGCATTAAATTGTGCAACATATTGTGTGTGGCTACTGTGTTTAAATGCAATAAAAACCATGCAGTTTAGAATCCTAGCTTTCTATGATTTCATGTACAATTGTTTGACATCTGAATGGTAAAGATGATCCCTCAGCTGAATCAGCCTTAATCAAATCACTGTCACACGCTGTCACTAAGATATGAATTGTTAGACTTTCTTCACAGTCTACACAACAGCATTATGATGTTGGGTAGTCAGTTCCCTTCCTCAACGCCTTTTGTTTCCAGGCAGCTATAAACACTAACAGATAAGCAGGTCCGCATGGTCGAATGGATAAGAACGCGTGTTCTTAAACATCCAGTGTGCTGATGCCGAGGTAAGTGGTTCAACCCCTACACTGGACAGCTGGACTAAAATGTTGACCTGTCATCCTTGACTTGGGGACGTTAATTATAAGTACCTCTGAAGTTGGAGTGGGTTCACCTGATGGCGAGGGACACTGTTAATAGGGAAAGCAAAGCCACACGCAAAATTCAGTCTATCACTACTAAAAATAGTGTGTATGGACTATGCTTGAATTCAAAGTGAGTGAGCGCAAAAAAAAAAAAAAAAAGCACTATCAGATACTCACTGTATATGCCTGGGTTACTTAACTCCAGAGCTGTAAGTAGTAAGTGAGGGAAGGAACATGTTACTTGCCTTGATGGTGCATTGGGCACATGGTGCCACATCCATATGTTTATAGACCAACTGTCCCTGGGTGGGGGATGTGGTCAATGTCACTCTTGCCGTCGTTACTTCCTAAGACACGTCCCGGCACCCAGGCTGGGTTGGCTTGGGAACTCCCAGGTCAAGTTAAAACAATCTGCCCTGATACAGATTCAAACCATGACCACTGGGCCGGTAGGCTAGCATCTACTAATCACAACTCTACTGCCTGACTAGTGCTTGCTGGGGAGTGAACCCAGACCACTGTCTTATTAAGCGGGAGCAATAACCATTGCCGCACAGATGTGAAATACTGATTTACTATATAGGCTCATAGCATTATGGTGTAGAGTCAAGAACCGACATCACAGTACTCAGGATATTCCCATATGTGCCCCGTCCTTATCCTCAACAACCAGTGAAAAGTCCCAATGGTACTAGTTGCAATGTGTTTGTCTAGTCCTTCCTCTGAGTATTGAGGGGGTCTCAGCCAGATCTTCTGGTCACTCCCTGCTGTACCATTCTCTTCAAGCAATGATTGTGTATCTGTTCTACCAT
This sequence comes from Cepaea hortensis, assembly GCA_963921405.1. Lineage (NCBI taxonomy): Eukaryota > Metazoa > Mollusca > Gastropoda > Stylommatophora > Helicidae > Cepaea > Cepaea hortensis. The sequence goes on along the minus strand of OY992893.1, from coordinate 13,334,564 downwards.
GCTATATGTATGATCCCAAAGGGTCATGTTCACATCTGCTTCATCGTGCACCAAATCCCCACCATGCAGTGCAGACCAAACAAAATTTGTTTGTCTGTTCATTACCCACAACACCAGATTGTGCCGGGGGGAAAACCCAACAGATGCTCTCTAATTTTGATGGTTGAATTGAAGCCTGCCACTCTGCCCAAAGCATGCCTGTCTTCTTCTTTCTCATTATACTTTGTGAGTCTGTAACAATCACAACATGCATATGATGTTTGTCTTTCAGCAAACAGAATGCCACCATGACTTCCCCCACCTGCATTCTCAGACTAGATGTTGTGGTATTATATACCAGGCTCTCCTGCACCAAACAGCAACCACCAACACTGCTAAATGAATTGCTAACAAGTAAAGTCAAGGTTGAACCATTTACCTTGCATCCACATTTATAAGGTCATCAGTCCCATGATCTTCAGCTTTCACACCAGTTCCCACAATCCCATTCTGCTCTGCAGGACTTGTCAAGCCATCTTGTTCAGATGGCTTCATTTTACCTGCAGATTTCTCACTGTTGGTTTTGCTTCTAGCTGACTTGGCTGGAAACAAAACAAACCAAACAACAAAGTGATAATTAATATGAAAATCTGCAGATAAACATATTTCTCTGTAGTACAGTGATTCTCATGCCATGTTATTAGGACGCCACAATAAACACTGTCAAGGGAGTAAAACAACTAGTTAAAGAGGGATCACCCAAACATAACTACCTGGTCTACAGTTTTCTAGTTGCATGCCTTATGCTGTTACTATAAAATGAAACAGGGTTAACTGGTAAAAATGTGGATATGTAATTAATGAAAAAAACAGGCTGAGAAAAATCACAGCTTTGCGAAAACACAAAAACTCACTGGACACTGTGGTGACAAAGTCTTCATAAGCAAACAAAAACAAGGAATATTAATATAACTGTATTAACAGATTCACTAAATAATGTCTAATAGTAGAGTGGCTGGATATTCAACTTTGCCTGTATCATTTAATATTTAGTACTGGTTAGTTTTGTTCTATTTGGCAGTACATTTTTACATCATCATTATCCAGTGCCTTGCAGGCTGGTATGGGCGATCATGCCTCTCCACAAATTGCAATCTCATAGATCAATTCGTGTGTTGACTCCCTTCCATGCCGTGACACAAGACTGTCAAGAATCTTCTCATGCTGTCTTCCTCTCTCTTTCTCTTTACACATTTACCCCAAATTATGGCTAGAATAGAGGTTGATCATTTGCAGGCACTACAACAAACATCAGCATGGCCTGGTCAATAGAGCCACTTCAGCTTTTGTAGGTGTAATGACTATGTGCCTGATAATCATTCATGCTTAACTATCCAGACTGAACCTTCTGGAACACTGACTAAGAATCAGTTATAATTACTGCCCTATTGAAGTCTCAGAGCTGCAATGACTGCTACCACCCCCATTCTCATGCTGGATGTCATGTTAGACTATGTTTGACTCCCAGTGATCTTGCTCTTCCATCTAACTATGAAGCCTCATCCGGATCTCTCACTTCACTGCATTGATCCATATATATATATATATATATATATATATATATATATATATATATATATATATATATATCTTCTTTTTCTGTGCTCATCCGGAGAGTTTTTTCGGACATGATTGCGCTGTGCCTGTTTACAGCAAAGCTGCGTTCTTGCGACGTTGGGCCGACACATCCGACTTCTGCGGGCATTTGTTGACCGGGTTAACCTTCCTAGATGTTTCGTAGGATGTTTGACTCTCACTTTTATGGTGTTATTCCCCCATCCTAACTGGCCCATTTAGAACAGCCGAAAAAAAACAAAAAAAACACACACACACGCAGCACGCCCGCATGCACACACACACACACCTCCTCATCATCCCCTCAATCCTCCTTGCTTTTTGCTTTATTTCCAACTCTGCTCACTGGATTTAGGAGGCCTGGTGTTCCTTGCCAGTGAGAAGTCCTGATCGTTCGGGTCCCATCGATTTACGGACGTCGGTCGCGGCGATTGGGCAGTCTTGAGCATAGCCTACGATGGGTAGCGTTGTGATAATTTGGTGTGTCCAGTGTGTGCCACGTGGTTACACACCCGCTTCACGCGCGTGATCCGGGACTGTTTCCGGATCCGGTCAGGGATATGCACTACTGACGAGCTCAAACGAGGGCGAAACTCGAGTATAGTGCTTCCATATTGACGTGGATAGGCCTTAGGTTCATACCAGAATGCGATCAGTGTTGCCAGTAGTGGGTTGTGCTCAATATTTATGTTATGTTTATTTCTAGTGGCTGTGTGATGTCCCTTGTGACTCTTAAACCAGCCTTTGCCTGGGATATTGCAAATTTGGATCTTAATGAGATATGAGGCCAAGCATGTACCACATCAGGGGATCTCTAGTGCAGCCCTGCACACTTCATATAAATTCATTTTGGATGCATTCTAATCCTATGCACTGAAATTAGCCCACTGACCCGATTAACCACATTTCAGGTTCAGTCGCTTTGTTGGAATCATACAGGCGGAATTTGAAACGTGTCCACCCACAAGGATACAGATGAGTAACCTTTAAATTGATATTTTCATGCAGTGTTTTTCACGTAGTAGTGTCGGTTTGTGTTTGTTGTTTCTGTGTGCTGACAAAGGCTTTGGCTACAATGTCTATTCTGTTACTTGTGATGTGTTCTAGTAAAGTTTATTGCCTGCTTCTCATTTACTGACAATTCATTCATTGTAATCCTTTGCAAAGCATGGCCAGCAGCAACATCAGCCTCTCTGAATGAAGAGTAATGTACAAATGTTGCTCATGTCTGTTCTTGAGACCCAGATGGGGTTGGTGTGGAGTGTGTGGAATATGTATCACCATATTGGAACTGTTGAGTCTACCAAACTACAAAGGATAACTAACACAATCTTCAAATGACAAGAAGAAGTCAGCCGATAAGTGCAGATATGACATTTCATCTGTAATTAGATACAATACACATACCAACCAACAATAAAAAACACATAAAAGATGAATTGCGGTAGAAGCAGATAAAAAAGTAGAAACAGGACAGGTAAAGAAAGAAGAAGTTGAGTTAAGAACCAACATCACAGCACTTGAGACATTCTAACACGCACTCTGTCCTCATCTTCAACAACCAGCAAAGAGTCCCAATACTAATGGTATCAGTTTGCAATCTAATTTTGCCCATCTGGACTATCCTTGGAGTGAAGGAGAAGAGGAAGAAGAAAGTGAAGAAAGAGAAGAAGCAAAAGAAGACTAAAAAGAAACAGAAGAAGAAGAAACAGAAGAAGAAGAAGAAGAAGAAGAAGAAGAAGAAGAAGAAGAAGAAGAAGAAGAAGAAGAAGAAGAAGAAGAAGAAGAAGATGATGATGATGATGACAACACCACTGGTGAAGTTTGATAAGGAAGCTTCACTACCATCTCAAGGACTGAACAACTTAATGTTGAATATTTATAACACATTTATACACAACCTACCTGTAACCTTCGCACAGGTTGCCCAGCTGCTCAGTCTGGTCAGAAGGTCAAACTCCTGAGGGGAAACGCCACAAGCAGCCATGAACTCCTGGCCTATGTATGTATCCCAGGTACATCGGTGATGGCAGCAGAGTGCAATCAGTATACCCGTTGGAAGTCTAAGCAGACAGATCACAGAAGGAGACCACAACTTTATTACGGACTCAATGCTTACATCCAAGGATGTTAACAATTGTTCATCAGCATCAAGTTTCCGGGCTTAACATGATTTAAAGGCAAAAGGGTCAGCTTCACTGCACAGGATTCTATACGGCTCGGGCTTCTTTCTTATGTAAGTATGTATGCAAGTATGTATGTACATGCACATGTTTGTGTGTGTGTCTGCCTTTCCCATAACGGGTAATATGCACTGTTTATGTTCACAATATTCATTTGAACATGTTTTTTTCCATTGTGAATGTAACATGCACAATACATAATTGATGTACAAAAAGATGAGTGATTGGAAGGGTTGAATGTAAGATGGGCCTGTGTGCCCAATTTGTGACCCTTTTGAAAATTAGTTTGTTTGTTTGTTCTGCAGTGGTTTGCAGGAAGCAAGAACTCTGTGGCTCCAGTGATGATCCCCAGGGGTTAAAAAAAAATTACATTCACAAGCCAAATGGCATTCCAAAAATGAATGACCTTTGGAGCACAAGGCAGTTGGCCTAATAAATTGATCAAGGAGACCCCAAATTAAAGTACTTTGCTGAAGTAACTCACCAGGAGTTCAATAGTTATGACTATATTTCTGTTAACCCATGCTCAGCTCAGTTGTTCCATAAACCCACTCTGTTTTAATTATCATTTCCACCCCACCCAGCCTGGATCACTGTTCATGTAGGACTCTTTGTTAGCTCTTTCTCTAGTTCCTGTACCACACTAGAATTACTTGAAAGTAACAATTGCTAGTGGCGGAAAGGGTGACATGCAGACAGACAAGGAGAAGGAAAGAAAGAAGGAAGGACAGAAAGAACATAAGAAAGAATAATATAACATAAAAAAGAAAGAAAGAAAGAAAGTAAGAAAGAAAGAATGGAACATGCAGGAACGAAATACCGAGAGCAACAAAAACAAAAAAGAAACAGCAGAAAGGACAGAAAGCCAGAAAAACCCAAAGCTTCTTGTATTAAATGGAGACAGTCAAAACAAACCACCTACTTGTGACTGCATTCCCTGTCAACCAATTTCAGCGTTTTCGCAGGCGGTTCTTGCTCACTCGGAAAATCTGCAGGTGCACTTTCCTTTCTTTTACTATCCACCACTTTATCTTCTCTGTATGTTGCAGCACTGCCACACACTGTTTCTTTTTGTATAAGTGTATTTGTTATGTGGCTGGGAGTCTGTTCAAAGCTTGTACTGTTGGGGTAAGACTGAGCAGGGTGTGCTGAACTACACCCTGTTGCATCCACACCACTTCCATCAAATGTTCTGACTGTAGAATGATTTTCTGCCGTGGTATCTGTTTCATTAATTGTGCCTAATGCTAAAGGTTTATCTGGCAATGTTGGTTCTTCTCTCTCTGCCAGATTGTCACTATGCTGGTGAGTTTGACTATTCAAGCCTGCTGATTGTTGATTGCTGCTGTCAGACTTGGGGGGTGATGAATGTTGGGAGGGTTTTGTTCCTGCGAGTGTTTCCACGGCACATCTAATGCCCATGTCTGTGGCGCCACCACACAGATGCTTTCCAACCACAACTACAGACTTGCTAGACTCCACCAGATCCACGAATCCTGTGGAAGAGGACAGTCAATGTGTTATTTGTACAGTAGAGGAAATACAAGGGAGATTCAAATTAAAACTTTAAAAGTGTGATACAAATTACAATAACCACACCAGTGTCTTGTAACTTGTCAATATTGTTGTAAAGGATGTCAAGAGTGTGAAGCAGTGACATCATGGTGCAGATGAACACGGTGATGTCATAAGGACAGTTTAAAGATGGATGCCACTTTCGATATGCACCAAAGAGAAGCGTTCTGTTATCCATTTTGTGATCAGTAAAGGGGTGAAACCTATAGACATTCATTGGTGAATGAAGGTCCAGTATGGTGATGCATGTCTGTCAGTTCAGCAAGTGTATGAGTAGGAAGTTTCAAATCGGCGTGACTTCTGTGAAGAGGTACAGCAAGTGAAGCTTGAATGGTTACACACGTGGCCAAGAGCATTGTTTTTCTACAGGAACCTAAGCACTTTATCGGTGATGGATCACTCCAGCATAGCACTTCACAAAGAAACAAGGAAGAATACAAAACCAGAAAAGAATAAAACTTACCTAAGCAAAGGTCTTCAATGTCAACCTTTATACGTTTAAATTCTGATTCTGCACCTCCTTGCTTATGAAAAGAGTCCATCTGGAAATCAAAAGGTACAAATTTTATAAAAGGCAGAAAATCCGAGGGACTTTTACAGGACCTCTTGCAAATCTTGGGTACAAACGGTGTATGTTTGATTTTTGTGCGCTGATTTAGGCTTTTTCAGCAACGTCCATTTTGTCACTGGGATCGTGTTTTAGCAAAACTTACTGATTCTACTTATTATTTTTTTTTTTTTGGGGTGATTCATTCATTTGGGTAAATCTTGCCTCGCAACATGAACAGCCTTTTTGTGGGAACAAAATGTGGTGAAAGGAACAGGTCACCCTCTTCATAATGCTCTAACCCCATATATGTGAGATTCTACACTTGCCATCCATCCACGTGGCTGTATTGGTCACAGGACTATCTTAATCTGACCCAGCTTTCTCTGTTATCATAGTTTCTTTTTCAGATGTATCGAAGAATGTTGAGGATATCCTGGGCAGAGAAGACAACAAACACTGAGGTACTGACAGCTGCAAGTGTTACAAGATCACAAATCAAAGCCTTAAAGGAAACACACATGAAGTTTATGGGGCATGTCAACAGAACAAATGGAACATTAGCCTTTAGTGGGGACAATAGGCAAGAGAGACACAGGAAGATGTATGAGGAAAGCTGAAACAGTTGGGTAACAAATAATAATATAAGCAGCACCAACTTCATAAGAATATCAGATGACAGCGGGGATTGCAGACTGATGATTGCCGATGTCTTGTCCTCACCAGGCACCCGAAGAAGAGGAAGAGAAAAGAAACAATACCTGTAGCACTTCTCATGGAGCTGACAGTACTGGAGAACATTCCATTGTTTTTTTGCCTTTCCCTTGTGGACACTTATCCATATGTCCAATTATCATCTTTTTAACCAATTAATATTTGAGTCTGCACAGGCCAAGTTTTATTCTGAAGACGGAATGTATGGTTGCTGATATAAAATTATGTTTTTATATGGGATGTTGCTGATATGATATGGTTGGGGTTATTATACAGGATGTAGGGTTGCCAATATGCCAGAGTTGGGGGGTTGTTACGTGGGACGTAGGGCTGCTGATATGATAGGCGTGGGGTTATTATATGGGATGTATGGTTGCCGATATGATAGGGTTGAAGTTGTTATATGGGTTGCAGGGTTGCTAACTGGCCATGGTTAGAGTTTAAGCTGATCTAGACAGCTCTTCATCTCCATGTGGGGCATCCTAAAGAAGACACAAGTCTGGCTAACACATAATGGATCAACCTCTGTAATACAGCCTGCCGAAAACTCAAAGCATGAAACAAGACAGCAAGAACCATAGATATCCCTCACAATAATGGAGGCAATCAGTACCCAAGTCTTGCACCCATCACATGGAGATCTCATGAGCATATTCAGAAGGAGTGTGCTGCTTGCCTACCATCATCAGTTCACAATGAACTGAGTCATGCAGGAGTGAATAATTCAGGTGGATGAGATTTTGTAACAACAGCAATTTCATTTTATCACTTATCTATAAGATAGTGTCTTCTTCTTCTTCACTCATCTGATATTTTTTGTTTTGGACGTAACTGTGATGTGCATGTTTACAGCAGAGCCATCATATGTGCACTTTTTGATCAGGAAAGAAAGGGAAAGACAGATAGAGACAGTGAGAGACAGGGAAAGGGAGAGTATGACAAACAGCATATGTTGAAGAAATCAAAGGTTCATTACCAAGAGGGTCAGCAAGAAGAACTCTGGAAAGGCAATGTGAAACAAGAAATCAAAAAGTTAAATATTGAGGACAAAACAACACAATGATTAAGTTTGAATAATGAAGACACAAACAACAGATTGAACGATTTGTTGCCTGGCATATTTTGCAGCATCTCGTCAGGTACATACTGCAGAAATCACACAACATAAAGTAAAGTAACTAGATAAATCCTTCAAGCTGAAATATACACATATTCGCACAGTAATTTCAATTGTCTACCACGGTAATTTTAAACTGACTATCATGTCTTTCTGTTTGCACAAAACTGACCAATGCAGATTAATCATGATGGCTTCTGCGACCTATAACAAGCAACTATGTTGTGTGTTAAACAACACACAAAATACATTGTGACAGATTTCCAAAATGTGCCGTCCAATCAATGACATAGGAGGTTTGCGGTGTGTCGGCTTGGCTAGGTTCCCATTATCTTTGTGTATTATCTTGTCTTGATTGTCTTGTAATGATCTTTTGTCTATCTGCAGTGGTTTATGTTGTGAATCGCATGTTTCAAAAATGGTGGTTGGCCGGTTGCTGAGCGAGCTGGTTTTCCTTATGCAGTAATGTGTGTGCAACTTCTAGTAGTTCTGGTGACTGCTGCTTCCATCGACGATGAATTGTAATTCTAGTTGCTGGGTATGTGTTCAACCACCCTATTAATGATTCAGCTAAAAACACCTAACAAAACGACATGTCTTGTAGAAGGAACATACTGTGTGTATGTGAAAGGGTAGGACCTTCACATGTATTAGGCCTGAGTGCATGGACGAAAGGTGATCAGTTATCTTCTCCTGTAGCAAATGGTGAGTGTAGGCATGAAACCCTTGTCCAACCATATCCATGCCAGTATCAGCCTAATGTCCTGACCATTACACCAAATGATTGACTACAAAACATTTTCATGCTTTCATTTTGGACTACAACACAATGTTTAAATACAGAACAAGGGGAAGTTAACTATTGTAGACTAAAACACAGAGATTAGATACAGGGTCTTACAGTCTCTTGCAGCTATACAAAGATGAAGAGGAAGAAGAAGAGAATACAAAGCTGTGGAGCTGTCAAAGTTATAAACTGTCATAGTTTCTTACATATTTATAAATGTTCATAGTTTCTTGCATAGTTATACACTTTCACATTCTCTTACATAGTTATAAACTTTCGTAGTTTCTTACATATTTATAAACTTTCATAGTTTCTTACATTGTTATAAACTTTCATAGTTTCTTGCATAGTTATACACTTTCACATTCTCTTACATAGTTATAAACTTTTGTAGTTTCTTACATATTTATAAACTTTCATAGTTTCTTACATAGTTATAAACTTTCATAGTTTCTTACATATCTATAAACTTTCATAGTATCTTACATTGTTATAAACCTTCATAGTTTCTTACATGGTTATACACTTTTATAGTTTCTCACATAGTTATGAACTTTCATTGCTTTTTTCATCCATCCATCCATCATGTGCCATGCCGGTAAGCGTGGGCGGTCATGTTCTGCCATCTCACTCGATCACCAGAGTCGTGGATCAGCTCCGTGTTTCTGTCTCGACCATGCCACAAGGCTAAGCCATCCATGTACTTGCTTCTAGGTCTTCCCCTTGGTCTGTTCCCCTCGATCTTACCAGTTGTCACCAAATTCTCCAATCCATTTCTTCTCATAACATGCCCAAAAAATGTTGACTGTCTACGTCTAATTTCTCTAATCAATTTACGATCTTCATTTGTTTCTTGAAGGACTTGTTCATTGGTCTTTCTGGCTGTCCATGGTATTCTTTGCATTTTCCTCAGAAACCACATCTCTACAGCCATCAGATGTTTCTCAGCCTGACTGCTCATTGTCCATGCTTCACATCCATACAAAATTACAGGTTCAATGTAGCATCTCAACACTCTTTTTCTTGTTTCAATTGACATCTTTTCATTGGTCAATATGTTTTTCATCTTGCTAAAGGCTACTTTTGCCATGGCGATTCTTGTTCTAATCTCTTCAAGGCATCTCCCATCAGATGTTATTACTGTTCCGAGATAATTGTACCTGCTCACTTGTTGAAGAATATTCCCATTTACTTGTATATTACATTGTGGTATTTTGTCCTTCCTAGTGACGACCATAATCTGTGTCTTTTTACAATTTAATTCTAACCCTAGTTGTTCACTGTGTGTAACAATCGCATCTACTAAATTTTGCAGGTCCTGTTCATTGTCTGCAATCAAGACTGTATCATCTGCATATCTAATGTTATTGATGCATCGTCCCCCAATATTGATTCCTTCCATATCTTCAATATTTCTGAAAATACTTTCACTGTACAGGGAAAACAGATCTGGAGACATAACACATCCCTGTCTCACACCCCTTTTAATAGGCTGATATTGGCTTACTTCATTATCAACTCTTATGGCAGCTTGTTGTTTCCAATATATGTTTTTTACAAGTCTAAGATCTTTTCCATCAATTTGTAGATCTTCAAGCATCCTTATCATGTTGACATGTCTCACTTTATCAAAATCCTTTGTGTAGTCAATAAAGCAAAGGTGTAGATCTTTGTTTACTTCTATAGAACGTTCGATTATGTTTCTCAGTATATACACAGCATTTACTGTACCCTTGCCTTCCACAAACCCACATTGTTCTTCTCCTATTTCAGGTTGTATTTTCCTCCTAACTCTTTGCATGATAATTCTTAGCAAAATCTTCGTGATGTGACTCATTATACTAATTGTTCGATGTTGATCACATTCCAAGGCTCCTGATTTCTTTGGGATTGCAATAAATACAGAATTACATAACTCCTGAGGTATATTTCCAGTATCATATATTGTATTAAGCAGACTGGTAACTTGATCTATTCCAAATTCTTCTAAAGCATTAATCATTTCTGTTGTGACGCTGTCTGATCCGGGGGTCTTGCCAGATTTCATATGGTTAAGAGCATTCTGAACCTCCATCTTCAAAATTGCTGGTCCTTCATTATTATTTTGAACATCATACTGTTCGTCTCTGTTATCGTCATACAGGTTTTTCACGTAATCTGACCATTCATGTAATATCTGATCTTTTTCTATTATGACTCTTCCATCTTTTGTCTTTAGGCAGCCTGCTGATGTACGTGTTCTTTGATTAGTAAGCTCCTGAATTCTTTTGTGCATTAGTTTCGCATTGTTACTGTTGTGTTGTTTTTCAATTTCTCTGCAATTTTTCTCAAGCCATGTTTCTTTTGCCTCCTTACATAAGGTTCTCACTTTTCTGTGAATTTCTTCATATTTGGCAGGATTATTTTTGTTCTGTCTTCTTGTTTCCATTAGTTGTAAAATTTCTTCAGTCATCCATGTCTTACGGCCCACTTTCTTTACTTTTGGAATAGTTTTTTCTGCTGCGCAACTGATTGAATTCTTCATCGTTTCCCATTGATCATCTACATCTTGAAACAGGATCTCTAGATCAGACAATATATCAAATTTGTTCTTTCAATCAATCATGTGCCATGCCGGAAAGCGTGGGCGGTCATGATTCGCCATTTCACTCGATCACCAGAGCCGTGGATCAGCTCAGTGTTCCTGTCTCGTCCATGCCATGTGGCCAAGCCATCCAGGTATTTTCCTCTCGGGCTTCCTCTTGGTCTGTTCCCTTCGATCTTGCCAGCTGTCACTAAGTTCTCCAGTCCATTTCTTCTCATAACATGTCCAAAAAATTTTGACTGTCTACGTCTAATTTCTCTAATCAATCTACGATTTTCATTTGTCTCTTGTAGTACTTCTTTACTTCTATGTTAAAATTATCTTGTATTTCTTTGTCAGTTTTCAATTTGCACAAGTCATATTTAGGGTTTCCTGCTGTATACTTAACTTTCTTTAACTTTACCCTCAATGTGCCTGTAATTAATCTGTGATCACTGTAACAGTCTGCATTTGGAACTGTTTTTACGACTGTTAACGCATTTCGAAACCTTTTGCTAATCAGGATGTAATCTATCTGGTTTTTAATCCTGCTGTCTGGACTCCTCCATGTCCATAATCTTCTAGGATGCTGTTTAAACCAGGTGTTTCCTACAACCATTTCTTGTTCTTTTGCCCATTCTACAAGTCTGTATCCTCTTTCATTTCTCTCTCCCAAACCATGGTTGCCTACACTGCATCCATCGCCTTGCTGTCCTATTTTTGCGATGAAATCACCCATTATGATATTTATTTCTGATTTTTTGCAGTTCTTCAAAGCAGACTCCACGTCATTATAAAATTCCTATATGCTTTCTTCACTGCTTTCACTTGTTGGGGCATATACTTGAATGACATTTATTTTAAAAGGTCTTCCGTTTAATTTTACTAATAGGACTCTGTCTGACACAGCATGATATCCTTTGACAGAATTTGATGTTTGCTTATCTAATATAATGGCTACACCTCTTTGCTGTTCTTCTCCCCCAGAGTAAATAATCTTACAATCCTCTCCTGTCCTTATCCCTCATTCATAGCTTGAATTAAATTACCCCTCATTTCATAGCTTTTTTCATAGTTTTTACATAATTACGCTTTCATAGTTTCTTTCTTAGTTATAACTTCCATAGTTTCTCACATAGTTATAAACTTCCATAGTTTCTTAATTGGTTATACACTTTCATAGTTTTTTAAAAAGTTATATACTTTCATAGTTTCTTACATAGTTATAAAATTTCATAGTTTATTACAGTTATAACAAATATGGCAAAGGTCTGTTGTACCTTGTATCTAACACTGCTTCTGTCGATCAACAGGTACGAGTTGTTGGTAAAATCCTTCGAGGCTTTCTGTATCCAGTGAGACAGTTTCCCTGCAAGAATTCCAGATACACAGATAGATAAACATGGACAGTGTTATATTTCAAAAAGGATTTCATTTGTACTCCTTTTGGAGATGAGCAAAATCAGGAGTTTGAATTTACATGTCCAAGAAATAGATAATCCGGCAGCATAAAAATGAGCCACTTATAGAGAGGAATTGCCTGTGTGTTACCAGTGAAGCACAGAATAGTAACATTGTAACCTAACATGTATGTAATAAGAAGCGACTTTCTAATGCCATAGACAACTTTAGGAACTTTCGGTCTCATACGGCAGATAGGTGGATGATCTGTTAAAGTCTTGGAGTATTGTTTGCTTCTAGCCATGGTTTGTTTATGGATTTTTTTCATTTGGACTTGCAATACATGGTTCTGTTGCCAAATTACTGAGCGAAGTGCTTGGTGTGACACCCTGAGCTGTGGATGTCACGAGGAATGATCTTTTGTCTATCTGCAGTGGTTTATGTTGAGAATCGCATGTTTCAAAAATGGCGGTTGGCTGGTTGCTGAGCGAGCTGGTTTTCCTTATGCAGTAATGTGTGTGCAACTGCTAGTTTTTCTGGTGACTGCTGCTTCCATCGATGATGAACTGTAATTCTAGTAGTTGCTGACTGTTGTGTTGGCATTCTGGCTGCAGCCTTATACAAGCATGGGTGTGCATAGTTCTAGTAGTTGCTGACTGTTGTGTTGACATTCTGGCAGCAGCCTTATACAAGCATGGGTGTGCATAGTTCTAGTAGTTGCTGACTGTTGTGTTGGCATTCTGGCAGCAGCCTTATACAAGCATGGGTGTGCATAGTTCTAGTAGTTGCTGACTGTTGTGTTGGCATTCTGGCAGCAGCCTTATACAAGCATGGGTGTGCATAGTTCTAGTAGTTGCTGACTGTTGTGTTGGCATTCTGGCAGCAGCCTTATACAAGCATGGGTGTGCATAGTTCTAGTAGATGCTGACTGTTGTGTTGGCATTCTGGCAGCAGCCTTATACAAGCATGGGTGTGCATAGTTCTAGTAGATGCTGACTGTTGTGTTGGCATTCTGGCAGCAGCCTTATACAAGCATGGGTGTGCATAGTTCTAGTAGTTGCTGACTGTTGTGTTGACATTCTGGCAGCAGCCTTATACAAGCATGGGTGTGCATAGTTCTAGTAGTTGCTGACTGTTGTGTTGACATTCTGGCAGCAGCCTTATACAAGCATGGGTGTGCATAGTTCTAGTAGATGCTGACTGTTGTGTTGGCATTCTGGCTGCAGCCTTATACAAGCATGGGTGTGCATAGTTCTAGTAGTTGCTGACTGTTGTGTTGGCATTCTGGCTGCAGCCTTATACAAGCATGGGTGTGCATAGTTCTAGTAGTTGCTGACTGTTGTGTTGGCATTCTGGCAGCAGCCTTATACAAGCATGGGTGTGCATAGTTCTAGTAGTTGCTGACTGTTGTGTTGACATTCTGGCAGCAGCCTTATACAAGCATGGGTGTGCATAGTTCTAGTAGTTGCTGACTGTTGTGTTGGCATTCTGGCTGCAGCCTTATACAAGCATGGGTGTGCATAGTTCTAGTAGTTGCTGACTGTTGTGTTGACATTCTGGCTGCAGCCTTATACAAGCATGGGTGTGCATAGTTCTAGTAGTTGCTGACTGTTGTGTTGACATTCTGGCAGCAGCCTTATACAAGCATGGGTGTGCATAGTTCTAGTAGTTGCTGTCTGTTGTGTTGGCATTCTGGCAGCAGCCTTATACAAGCATGGGTGTGCATACTGTTGGTTTTGTTCGGACTATTGTCTATTTCATTTTTCACATAAAACACAAGGAGCACTTTGTGTGGTTTTCACCGTCACAGGAATGGAGTAATTATGGGGTGACCAGTTGCTGTGAAGTTGGAACTTACTAAGTTGTTATTAATGTGGTCATCATCATCATATTCGGGACAGGTCCATCAATCAATCAATCAGGTGTTGCATCCACAATGAAGGTTGGCTGCAATGGATCTCCAACACTGTCTATCTCTCGCCCTGACTGAAAATTCTGTCACATTTATGTTCGTCCATCTCGTCATGTTATCTTCCCACTTGTATCGTTGTCTACCTCTTGCTCGCTTTCCTTCAACCTTGCCCTCCAGCATGGTTTTTATATGAATGTTATTTCTGTTAAGGTGGTTGAAATATTTCACTTGCCTCTTGAAATGGTTCGGCCACATAAAAAGACAACACAGGTCCATAGATGCTCTTATCTCCATCTTAACATCCCGGCACCAATTCTATGTTAAATAATAAATGGTTTATGCCCATAAGAAAACGTTTATGCCTGGGGGCGCTCCACCTCACTTCCATCTCTCTCACACTGGATAAGGAAGCAGATTCCCAAGTGTCCTTAAAGTCATCTGCTCATCCTGTATCTTTTATGGCATTGATGATGTCTGGCCCATCTATTACTCTTTCATCATTGATCACTGCCATGTCTGGCAGCTTGCTTGTTACCTTTCATGCCTGAGTGGCCAGGTACATAGATGCATGTTAGCTGGACCAATTGTGATGTGCTCAGTGTGTCGAGCCACTCATGTCGTATGACGCCAGTCACAAGTATTGACTGGTGCCCATAGAAGTTGCATACATGTGTGACTGCACATTTGTCATGTGTACCAATGAATATGTCATGTGTGACTGCACATTTGTCATGTGTACCAATGAATATGTCATGTTTGACTGCACATTTGTCATGTGTACCAATGAATATGTCATGTGTGAATGGCTATTTTTCATGTATACCAATAAACATGCCATGTGTTATTGGCTAGTCTGTATATGTACTAATCAATGTGATTGGTTATTCTTCATGTGTACCAACCAATCCACCTTGTGATTGGCTCTTCTTGTGTATCAACCAATCCACCTTGTGATTGGCTCTTCTTTATGGGTATCAATCAATGCAACATGTGTGAGTAGTGATTCTTTATGTGGACCATTCAACATGTCATGTGTGAGTGATTATTTTTCTTGGGTTTTGATCAATGCACCACATGTGATTGGCTATTCTTCATGTGTAACGATTGTTATTATCACATTGTTATTATTAATTCCCCATATTGGGCAGCTCAATAGTACACTTGTGATATTGTTATCATTATTTCCCATATTGGGCAGCTCCTGTAATATTTTTACACTGATAAGAGTTAACAACTACATTTCCTTTCAGGAGAAAAACTCAAACTACAACAGACCTTTGCCAGCTCCCATTTCAACGAAACAATGGCCGCCATTAAGAAATCCTAACTGTTCCAACTGTCCAATAAGTGATGCCTGGAAAAGGAGAATTGCAATAAATCGGCTGTCTATCTAATGTATCATCCTTCACTTCAGCTATCATCATATTGTCACCAATAACTGTACAAAAATATCACAAACCTCACACTACCTACTGTTGTTATTAAAAACAATACTGAGGCCTGATTGTCAATGAGGGTGAGGCAGAAGCCAACAAAGTTTACGGTGTTATCTTTCGTTACACATGCTGAGAACAATGAAGACATGCAGGTTTCATGCAGAGTGGCATGATTCAATTCAACAATCAAAGTTAGGGAGCATTCATTGGATCTTTTACCCAGGACATGCTGGTGTGTTGGGAAATGAGCAGATGGACAAACTAGCTGGGTCCATATGCTGGGTGGGGTATTGGTGCACGATAAGAGAAATGTGGTAAGGCCCTTTGCGATCATATGTTTAGTGAGAGAGAAAGAAGATATACGATCATTGCCTGGAGAAAATGGTGTTGCAGTGAGTAACCAGAGGACCTAATCAACAATTAATGCTCTGAGGAAAGGCCAGACAACACACAATCAGATTGCAACCAGAACCATTAGTACTGGGACTCTACTGGTTGTTGAAGATGAGGATGGAGTATGTATGGGAGTGTGTGACGTGTGATGTCCCGAGTGGTGTGATGTCAGATCTTGACTCAAATGATGTCATTATACTAACCATCAGCTAAGAGTTCAGAGTACTATCATCATCATCATGTGCCCTGCAAGGTGGCATGGATGTTTATGTCTCTTCACAGGTCTCCATACTCAGTATTCTGGATCAATTCTACTGATGGTATTTGTATTCCTCAGTGCTATCATCTTAAACCACAAAGCACCATTTCTCTCGATCTGCCTCTTCTAGCTCTAAGAGCGACTGAGTGTTGCATTGACTCTACATTACTGTATGGTGCAGAAACATAGAGAATGAATCAATTATGTGAAAGTAACATCGCAATTCTTGAAATGTGATTATATAGATGAAGAGGGAAGCTGGCCATCTAAGAAGAAAATGTTACAGGTGGACAACATCAAGAGCTGGACTGGAAGAAGCTTATATGACTGCACCATGAAGACACAGGACAGAAAGAAAAAACGTTCAAAGCGTCATAAATTGGGCACACAGGGACCTATTGTGCATGTCACATTCACATGGGAAAACATTGCTAAATCAATGTTGTGAGCATTCACAATGCATATTACAATGTTATGAGACAGGCAGACAGATATACAGACAGACAGGCAGGCACAGACAGACAGACAGGCACAGACAGACAGACAAACACAGACAGACAGACAGAAAGACAGTGTTGGAGATTCATTACAGCCAACCTTCAATGTTGAGATAGCACTTGATTTATTAATTGAAATTGATACAACGCATTACAGCCTGTTTTACTGAAATACCCTTCTAATTTAATTGTGACTTAATAGGATAGAATTTTACTACACATACATACTGGAACAATTACTGAGCTTCAGTGATCAACTATTACTTCTTGTATACAGTCAGTCAACTATTACTTCCTGTATCCAGTCAGTCAACTATTACTTCTTGTACAGTTCTAATGGAGATGGTACTTTGGTACCATGTCAGGAGGAATATCTCTACACCTACCTTACTCTGACAGATGCAAGAGCTTGTCAAGTCTCAACTGACTCGATCGTCCATACATTCCCCAAAAGACTCAAAGACTTTCAACAGAGTTCCGGAGTAAATCAACTAAGCCCAGGTCACTCTTTCAGTCCCATGGTTTTTTCTGTAACTCTTGTTACTGTTGTGAAGAACACACATCCCTGTCTTGAGTGTGAAAGGCAATGAGATGCTTTCCTGAATGCCCTAATACCATGAGATGTACATTACCTGTTGCAATAGTTCCTTGCGGAGAGCTGCCTGGTCCTCTAAAGCCTTGACAAGATCATGTTTCTCATGCCCACAGTACTCTTCCTTCACACATGGGTGTTCCAAGACAGCAGTCTCAATATAGTCTACATGATCTAACAGAAACACAGAACACCATAAACACACAGATTAACAATATATTGCTAACATAAATATAGCTACATAAATATTACAGCGGTTGTATTACACAGGGGTATAGTGGATTGAAAGTGCAACATTAGCCTCAGTTCAATCCATGGCCTGTACGGTACAGAATCAAAATGCAAAGGATTGTATCCTCCCCATAATCCTAGAAAACTGGAACAGATATCTAGTTTGTGTTGGTTGAGGATGACTTTCAATGTACACAGATATCTCCTTAAATGCTCCAGTCTCTGTCTATAAGATCACACATGGAGAACCTCAGCTCAACGCATGGACTCCGCAGCAACGGCAAGAATCCAAATGTGTGAATACCAAAATCAAACATGTTATAAATATTTTCTGTTGGTAGTTTTACTCATTAAAATATGCTGTATGGGCAGCACTGGTCACTCCCTGCAGCATCATTCTCTCTAGTCTGTGATGATCTACCTGTTCTTCCGCACTATACACACAATTCCAAAGGGCCCCGACCACATCTGCCTTATCATGCACCAATACCCCACCCAGCGATGCTGACCCTGCCAATCTGTCCACCTGCTTGTTTCCCACCACACGAACATATCATAGTGGCAAAATTCCAACAGATCTCTCTAATTTTGATTGTTGAAACGAAGCCTGCCACTCTGCCTGAAGCATGCCTGTCTTCACCTTTCTCATCATACTTTCTGAGTTACAATCACGACATGCATATGCCGTTTCTCCTCCAGCCAAAAGAATGCTACTGTGACTGCCTCCACCTCCATTCTCAGACTACATGTTGTGGTATCATATGCCAGGCTCTCCTGCGACAAACATTTGCATGCCCAATGTGACTTCAATGTCCTGTGTCCATCTCCATGATGATCAACCCCTGCCTCTTTTTCCAGAACCCACACATTCCATCACTGTTCTTTTCATGCCAGTGTGACATTTCATATGGCCGCAGTATTTTAGTTTCTGTGACATGGTACTGCTCTTGATTACAGAAATTAGATGTAGAAAGTCAAAATTTTTTGGACATGTTATGAGAAGAAATGGATTAGAGAACTTAGTGACAACTGGCAAGATCGAAGGGAACAGGCTAAGGGGAAGACCGAGAGGAAAATACCTGGATGGCTTGGCCACATGGCATGGACGAGACAGGAACACTGACATGATCTACGACACAGGTGATCGAGTGAAATGGCGAGTCATGACTGCCCACGCTTTCTGGCATGGCACATGATTGATTGGTACTGCTCATTAGTCAGTTTGCTTCTATGATGAGATCTTATAGAATGTCAATGTCTTCCTTTTCTTCTTGGTTCAGGATATTCCAAGAACTTTTCTGCAACATTAAGTTTAAAAGCCCCACATTTCTTCTTCCATCCATCCATCATGTGCCATGCCGGTAAGCGTGGGCGGTCATGTTCTGCCATCTCACTCGATCAACAGAGTCGTGGATCAGTTCCGTGTTTCTGTCTCGACCATGCCACAAGGCCAAGCCATCCAGATACTTGTTTCTAGGTCTTCCCCTTGGTCTGTTCCCCTCGATCTTACCAGTTGTCACCAAGTTCTCCAAATCATTTCTTCTCATAACATGCCCAAAAAATTGTGACTGTCTACGTCTAATGTCTCTGATCAGTTTACGAGCTTCATTTGTTTCTTGAAGGACTTGTTCATTGGTCTTTCTGGCTGTCCATGGTATTCTTTGCATTTTCCTCAGAAACCACATTTCTACAGCCATCAGATGTTTTTCAGCCTGGCTGCTCATTGTCCAAGCTTCACATCCATATAAAAGTACAGGTTCTATGTAGCATCTCAACACTCTTTTTCTCGTTTCAATTGACATCTTTTTATTGGTCAGTATGTTTTTCATCTTGCTAAAGGCTACTTTTGCCATGGCGATTCTTGTTCTAATCTCTTCAAGGCATCTCCCATCAGATGTTATTACTGTTCCGAGGTAATTGTACCTATTCACTTGTTGAAGAATATTCCCATTTACTTGTATATTACACTGTGGTATTTCGTTCTTCTTAGTGACGACCATAATCTGTGTCTTTTTACAATTTAATTCTAACCCTTGTTGTTCACTGTGTGTAACAACCGCATCTACTAAATTTTGCAGGTCCTGTTCATTGTCTGCAATCAAGACTGTATCATCTGCATATCTAATGTTATTGATGCATCGTCCCCCAATGTTGATTCCTTCCATATTTTCAATTTTTCTGAAAATATTTTCACTGTACAGGGAAAACAGATCTGGAGACATTACACATCCCTGTCTCACACCTCTCTTAATAGGCTGATATTGGCTTACTTCATTATCAACTCTTATGGCAGCTTGTTGTTTCCAATATATGTTTTTTACAAGTCTAAGGTCTTTCTTCTTCAGTGATTGTGAAATTGTCCACAACTCACATTCTGGCTAATTTATTCCCAATTGTTCTTCTTCTTTCGTTCGTTTGATATTTGTCTATATCTGCAATGTTGTTTCTAGTATGAATGCAACTATCTTTATTAGTTCACTCAGTTGTCCATAGAGTTTATCTTGCACTGTTATTTCTCTAGGCCAGAAGGTTTGCCTAGATATATCACATTTTGGGCATACTAAAGTATGTGATCTGCTGTTTGCGGCGCCAATCCACATGTACACATGGCTGATTCGCCAATCTTGAATGTTGTATACACGTGGTTGCGTAATCTATTGCGATTTAGTCTCAATTAAATAATTAGCTACATTTCAATGAATTCTCATTCTGTTCTTTTTCTTCTTCTTCTTGCAATCACTATCCTTGATGATTACACCATCAGGCGAATTATCATGATGAACTTAATTGCGTTTTAGAGTTCATCTTTAGTTCCATACAGGATGAAGTTTAGTGTTAATTCAGCGGGGCAGAATACCCTTCTCAGGGCCCTAATCAGAGAACAATCCAGCAGAACACGTTCAGCAGTTTGTTCACTTAGACCACACAAATATAGCGGAGGGTCAGAGAGACAAAGTCTATACATGTGTTCATTCAGTCTGTTATGCCCCATCCAGAGGCAAATAATGGTGACCTGTCCCACGCTGTCAACAGTGGGGTCAAACACCTTAAGGCATGTGAAAGGGTCCTTTACTTCCACAATCTCCACGCCTTTTAGCAAGTTTATCTGTTTTTTCATTTCCAGGCTATTCCTTACTTTTGCTTTCTCTCCCTCAAGCAGACACACAAGTGGGAAGATTAGATCAAGAGATGGATGAACAGCAGTTAGTCAGAGTGTGCAATCAACCAAAATACAGAAAGTTTTAGAGGCTCATTGAGAAGACAGTACTTTATTAATTAACTGTTGTTACCTTCATACAGCTTATTGACTCTTGCAATCAATGCAGCCAGTTCTGCTGAAGTTAAATCTTTGACACAAACCTGCAACAGATCAATCAAATAATCAATTAATCAATCGAGTCTGCACAATGAAGGCTGGCTGCAACCTGCAACCACAGCTTAGTATATGTGAAAACACATCATTTCACACCCACAGAGAAGTATCTGCCAAAGAATTCAGTTGACCAGAAAGAAGTCTGTTGTTTGTCTATCATTATGTAGGAGGACAGTTTAGTCATCTACCAGCCGAGAAGTGGGTGTGGATATAGTCATCTACCAGCTCAGAAGTTGGTATAGGTATAGTCATTTACCAGCCCTGAAGTGGGTGTGGGTGTAGACACCTGCCAGCCCAGAAGTAGATATGCCGATAGTCATCTACCAGTGCTGATGTGGGTTTGGCCAGTCATCTACCAGTCCTAAAGTGGGTTTGGTCAACATCTACCAGCCCTGAAGTGGGTTTGGGTCTAGTCATCTATCAGCCCAGAAGTGGGTTTGCGTATAGTCATCTGCCAGCCCAGCCTGTCAGACCTGAAGTGGGTTTGTCTAGTCATCTTCCAGCCCTGAAGTGGGTTTGGGTCTAGTTATCTATCAGCCCAGAAGTGGGTTTGGGTATAATCATCTACCAACCCAAACTGTCAGCCCTGAAGTGGGTTTGGGTACAGTCACCTATCAGGACTGAAGTGGGGTTGTAGGTGTTCACAGGATCTATCTGAGCCTGCAAACATCTGTTACAGTAAAGGCAGTGGAGTAAAACTGGACCTTTTAACACACCTTGGGACATACTAGGTATATCAAACTAGCTCTATGTTGTTATCACACTGTTCACTGTGGTGTTATCACACCATGTTGTGAATCACACTGTGCCAAATATCAAAGTGAATGGTCATAGTCTAAGTGTTGTGGACAAATTCACCTATCTTGGCAGCACAGTGTCACAAGTTGCCACAACTGATGATGAAGTAAATGCAAGAATCTCCAAGGCCGGCGCGGCCTTTGGCAGACTGTACAAGAATGTATGGGATAGAAATGGAATAAGCCTGCAAACAAAGCTGAAAGTCTACAAAGCAGTTGTATTATCCACACTGCTATATGCTTGTGAAACCTGGACTGTTTATCAGCAACACGCTAGGAAATTAAACCACTTCCACACAGTCTGCCTTAGGAAGTTACTGAAGATTAAATGGCAAGACAAGATCCCAAACACTGAAGTCCTAGAAAGAGCGTCCATGCCCAGTATCCACACTCTACTAATGAAGAATCAGATTCACTGGGCTGGTCACTTGACTCGCATGCCAGATCACAGGCTCCCTAAACGAATTTTTTACGGTGAGTTGCGCTGTGGTAAACGCTCCCAAGGCGGCCAGAGGAAACGCTTTAAAGACACTGAAAATCTCACTGAACACTTTTGGAATTAATCATGACACCTGGGAGACTGCAGCCAGAGACCGAAATTCGTGGCGTACATCATTACGCAAGGGTGTAGTCACTTGTGAGGCAACCAGGACTGCAAGAGTTGTGAAGAAAAGACAGAACAGAAAAACTACTGCTGAAAATCCACCTCCAGAAACGTCAAGCATTCTTTGTCCACATTGTCAAAGAACATTTCGAGCCAAAATAGGCCTTATCAGCCATCTTAGAACTCACGGCTCCAAACTTTCAACGCCACTGGATGAAATGAATGGTCATCATCATTCTTGATGGACAAACAACATGTTGTTATAGAACAACAGGCTCTTGACAGGTGATTAGAACAATATTGTCCCTGTTGCCTTTACCTCTCAGGACATTTCCTGGCACACTATTTTAAGCTAAGTTGATCTGGGAGGCAGGTACATTTTGTAAGTATGCCTCAATGAGGATCTGAACACATGACCACTGGGTAGTCAGGTGAACATGCTAGCCACTGTAATACTTGGCTCCCAGCGAAGAACTAGGATGGCCTGGTCACATGGTATAACTGAGACAAGAACACAGACTTGATCTATGACTCTGGTGGTCGTATCGCCCATATGTGGCCGGGACTCATGCGGGGGAGCAAAGAATAGTAACACTGTTTCCTCCCATGCACGTCGTAAGAGGCGACTAAGGAGGATATGGTTCCGTCGCCCTGCTACTGAGTGAGTGCGTGGTGTGACACTGTGAGCTGTGAGTTTTGCGAGGAATGCTTTTACATCTATTCACAGTTATTTGTAGCGTGAACTGCATGTTCTGAACGATGGCGGCCGGCTGTTGCTGGATTGACAGGTTTGCCTTTTCGGCTTACGAGTGCATTTTTCAGGAGACTCCTGAGCTACAGAGTTCGTGCTTTGTGCGGCGCTTTCGGCGGGTCATCCTGCGGAAAGACCGAGCCATATGGGATAAAACCCAGGTCAATGAAGTCTTTCTGGTGACTGCTTTTTCCATCGACGATGAACTGTATTTTTCATGGAGGACTTTTGTGTTGGCATTCTGGAGGCGACATTATGCACAATGTACCTGTGCAGGCTGTTGGCTTGCCGATACTCCTGTCTATTCCATCGTTCACATTGGGCAGTGAGGAGCATTTTGTATGATATTCACTGGCTAAGAAACGGAGCAATATGGGGACGACCCATTGCTGTGATGTTGGAACCACGACAAACTAACTAACTTCTGGTGGTCGTATGAGATGGCCAACCATGTCAGCCCATGCTTATCAGCATCGCACATGATGATGATATGATTACTTTAATATGATTTTACAATTACTGGTAATATGATCTGAAAATTACTGTTAATATGATCTTACAGTTACTGCTAATATGCTCTGAAAATGACAGCCAATATGATCTGAAAATTACTGCTAATAAGCATTGAAAATTACTGCTAATATGAAAAGACAATTACTGCTAACATGATCACAAATGGAAACACTAGCAACCTTCTTGTTCTCCAGGGACATCTCTCCTGACTGTGATGCCTCAGGTGCCTTGTTGATGCCTCGGATGTAGTATGCCTAGAGCAGCAAATGATGTATTAGATTACATTTTTACTATCAGATTAAATGATTAAATAATCAAGGTAGCTCCATGACAGGACTGGTTGAGTTTAAGTGAGTTTACATATACCAGGACGGTGTGTGAGGTGAGGTGTTTAGCTACCATCCTTACCATCTTTCTTTCCCAGAAAAATCTCTACTCCTCATTAAAAAGTCTGGATTCCATCTGGGCACTGAGGCAAAGACTGTAGATAATGACACACCTAAACTTGAAGAGGACACAAGACCAACCTTGGCCTGATATCAGTCAGGCTTTGTGTGCAGTGCCAAATCATGACCTACTGGTTTCTGGGCTTGGAGAGAGGAAGAAAATCCCTGCCACACAGTTCCTTTCTGGTACCTTGGCACTGGGTCTGGAGAAGACTCCACACAAAGTTTACTCTGAGAGACCTTTAGATCACTTGAACGTCAATGCACTAGAAAACCTGCTCACAGACAGCATCATGCTTCAGAAACTGTAATACTTTGGCCATGTGAAGCATGACAGTGGCTTACAATGAAACAGCGATGGAAGGTGTGGGTCCTGGAAGAAGACCATGAGCCATTTCCAGCTGTGTGCTTGTGTATCTAGGGACGTTATCTTTAATCAGCCTAAAAGAGGCATTAGTCCTGAGTTTGCTTGCTCAGCCTGGGTGTTCCAGGGATTTGAACCCTCACCCACTCCAATGCCAGTGTCAGCACAAACTTAATTTACAACAAAGTTGGGATTGCTCACTTGGTATAGAATCCAGGGCAAACTCAAATGCAATGAAGATGGACACAGGATATTGCAGACACCTGGGGTATGAGGGTGCATGAGGCGGGAGAAGTCAGAAGAAATCAACAGTCTTTCAGCAGGCCGTTATGACAGCGAGGTTCTGAAAAGGACCTTCATGTGTTGATGCTCAACAATCAGTAAAGTCATCTGCTCTGTATCCTCTACTGGAACACAGACCTTGAGCAACTCACCTCAGTCTGCTATTTTCCACAGCTCACTACATGTCGTCCCCAAATCATTCATACCTATCTCTATTTCACTTCCCTGTGTTTGTATGTCTTCCTTTCTTTTATTTGTCCTGTCACAAGTCATCTTGTCTTTTGCTTTGTTCCCACAGCTCACTCCACGTTCCAATATTATTCACACCTCTGTGTTTGTATGTCTTCCTTTGTTTCATTTGTTCTGTGGATTCCAGTGAAAAAACTGCCTACTTATATTATTTAAAGGTTTTCTCAATGTGTGTCCTATCCTCCATCAGCATCTTTTTTCACTTCAATGCAATCTGTCTAGTTCTCTCCCTAAATAGTGCATCAGTGATTATGTCTTACCATTTTAGTCAATCTATTCTGCACAGGCACCAGATAATGAATGGTTGTAATTTATAAGTACAGTAAAACCTCGGTTTTCGTTGCCTGTGATTTTTGTTGATTTTGGTATTCGTCGATATTTTCTGCCAAAAATGTATCTGGGTTTTCGTCGGTTGCCTCGGATTTCATCGACGTGCCCACGGGACCTCGCTGCTAATTTTGCAAAAACAAAGAGACCCACACGTTCTTATGCTCAGTTTGGCGTTGTTTTTCATTGTGTGAGCATAACTTGCTAATAAGTTAACCCTTTTCTGTTAGCTCCATCACTGGACCACATAAAGTTTCCAGAGCCAGCAGCCCTTCGAAGAAGAAGGCCAGGAACATGATCGAGTTGAAGAAGGAAATCACTGAAAAATACGATACGAAATACCCAGCCGCATGTAGGGGAAGTCAAAATCCATGATAAGTTCCATTGTGGCGAAAAAGGAAGCAATAAAGGAGGTTAATGTAGCAAAAAGCGTGAATGTGCTAATGAAACAGAGATGCAAACAATTAAAGACGTTGAACAGTTATTATAAACATTATTAATTTGGAGAAATCAAAAAATTAGATAGCGATTCTGTTTCGGAAAATGTGAAAAAGCCAGACTGTTGTATGCCGATCTCATTAAGAAAATGCCTCGGATGAATGCTAGTGTACTTAGTGATTTAAAGGCCAGCAGAGGATGGTTTGAAAAATTCAAGTAACGCGTTGGCATACACAGTGTTACTCGGCACGATGAAGGTGCAAGTTCAGACAAGTCTGGGGCAGAAAAATAGTATTAAATACTATATTTATTCTCTGTAAAATGTGTTTTTGGTATATATTTTGGAGTGTCTAGAACAAATTAATTGGAGTTACATTAATTCATATGGAAATAATTGCCTCGGTTTTCGTCGGTTTGTGATTTCACTGATTGTTTTCGGACGGATTATCGACGAAAACCAAGGTATTACTATAACTCTCCATGCACCCTCATACCCCAGGTGTCTGTAATGTCCTGTATCCATCTTCATTGTATTTGTGTTTGCCCTGGATTCTATACCAAGCGAGCAATCCCAACTTTGTTGTAAATTAAGTTAGTGCTCACACTGGCATTGGAGTGGGTGTGGGTTCAAATCTGTACAGCAGTGCTGATTTGATATTAAGAGTTAAATATTTCACATTAGGTACTAGATTTAATTTCTGTTGACTTTCATACATTTCCTAGTGTTATGAAAGCTCCTCTTGCATTTGGTATTCTTATTATAACATCTCTGTTTCCCCATCTTTATCTACAGTGCTGATAGAGTGACATGATAAATGTTGCTAGTGACACAATTATGAAGCAGGGATCAACTCTATATACTGTTGCTACTGTGATATCTAATACAAAACTCTCTGGTACTTACTGCCTCCTGCGTGGATTTTTGAGATTTTGTCACATTACACTTCTGTACGTGTTTATCCAGCTCATCTTCGTAGCAATTACTGACAGAAATATGAATGTTATAAAACATATTGATATAATAAAATATACAATGATTAAAATAAATAGAGATAATCACTGGCACCTTGCCGTCTTAACAGACATTGTGCTTTTAACAAATCATAACAATTACAACTCAGGTGGGTAGCGAATGTTATACCTCTCCATTGCACAAAGTCTAGGCTGAATTGAAGAGACCATGTGTTGCCCATGCAGCATGATCCCTCTCTGGCCTGCCTAGTTTACTCCAGAGGAAAAGTAACAGTAACACATCTGGAATGAGACAAGCTGCAGAGTCTGCCGGATCAGCAAAGCAATGCTCTGTCTGCCTGTCAAAGCTTCGATCCTAGACCAGTTGCCAGCCAAGGCTTAGGGCCTGATCTGCCGTGCCATGACATTTGATCTTTAAGTTGTCTTTCCACACACTAGGATAAAGGTTGTACCCTCCCAAATGTGCTTCTCTGTCCAAAGACGTTGGCACAATGTGGGTATGGGTTTGATGAACACTGTCCAACCTTCAGCGCTAACAGAAAGCAAGTTGTACCATCTATTGTTATACCACTAGCTCAGTCATATATGATTAAGACTTGAAAAGTCAATACAAAATACATAAAAACCCCTCAGATTATTCCAAATTTCACAAAATAAACTATTACATTCTTCAGCTCTTGGTCTGGTTTTGAGGCTTCTCAATCATACTTTACCAATGGTGTCTGTTTCAGCAGTAGGCCTCCTCCTCCTCTTCTTCTTTCATCCTTTATCCCCATTCGATGGATAGGCCCTCTGCAAAATCATTCCAAGCCTACTTATCCTTTCTGTTTCTACTTCTCTACTCCATGTTTTGTTAAGTCTTCTCCTCCACCACGAGTGCTGTCTTTCCTGATTTATACATAGTTCTAACATCCCAGGTGTCAATTCTGGAAATGTCCATAGATGAATCTCCTTGGGGCTTTCTCTGCATTGTGACACACCTCTTCTAGAAAAGTTTTTTTCCCTCTTGATTGGCTTGGTTATTCTTTTCTCCTTAAAAGTGAACTTGTTGATGATTGATTGGATATTGTAGCTAAAGTTGTTCTATTAAATGAAAACGGATTTCATGAATTATATCAACGTAAATATAAAAGGATAAAAGGGAAGATTTACTTCATTGCACGAGATTTTCCCATTTAGCTCAGTCTCTCTCTGCCCAGCAGTTAACCATTTGCCAAAAGCATCATGCAGAGCACGAAAGCCATAGCTTCGGTAATGACCTTCAGGGATCTCAGAAAAAAATAGAACTCGCAAACCGAATGATGGAGTCCAAAACTGAACACACAAGGCAAACGACTTAACCATCACGGTGATGACCCAACATAAATAAATATTGTAAAAGAAAACATGTAAATAATGTACTTACTTAAAATATAACTTGCTAAAAGAATGACTAACTTATCACAGTGTGCAATAAGAAATACTGTTCATCTATTAGATAATTTCATGAATTACTTACTGCTTTGGATTCAGCGGGCAAGGAATTCTTTTACGTACACCATGGATCTGGGGGGAAAAAAGAACAAAAAAGCATGCTCATGTACAGGTCCTTTGCAGAACATCGCTCTCATTACAGTCCACGAGACAGACAATCTTTTGCCTATTTCAAAGCCTTATGTACTCTTATGCCCAAGGTGTCTGTAAAGTAATGTGTCCACAATAATACTGGTCAATGCTTACCTCTCCTTCCTGGGACCATACCTTCCATTATTGTTCTTTCTGAACTACTGTGATGTTTAATATAGCCAAAGTATTTTAATTTCTGAGGCATAATGCTCATTATGAGCCAGTTTTCTTCATCGCTCAGATCTTTTAGAATGTCACTACTTCTGTTCTTGATACATGGCAATCAAAGAATTTTATGTTATAACGTACTCTGTGGCTCTAGCAACATCCCCAAGAAGGCTCTGAGAATAATGCATTCACGAACCAGTAATGAACCAACCACCTTCATGCAGCCTGACCACTTCATCACAAAGATCATTAAGTTCAAAGGTCCTGATTTTCTTCTGTAGTGAATATGAAATAGTCCATGACCCACTATTCATATGCTACCATAGGAAAGATGCATATTCTTAAAACTGTCACTTGAATATGTTTGTATGTTTTGTACCTCCAAACATGCAAGCATTTAGACAGTAATTGTACCTACTCCATCCATCCATCATGTGCCATGCCGGTAAGCGTGGGCGGTCATGTTCTGCCATCTCACTCGATCAACAGAGTCGTGGATCAGTTCCGTGTTTCTGTCTCGACCATGCCACAAGGCCAAGCCATCCAGATACTTGTTTCTAGGTCTTCCCCTTGGTCTGTTCCCCTCGATCTTACCAGTTGTCACCAAGTTCTCCAAATCATTTCTTCTCATAACATGCCCAAAAAATTGTGACTGTCTACGTCTAATGTCTCTGATCAGTTTACGATCTTCATTTGTTTCTTGAAGGACTTGTTCATTGGTCTTTCTGGCTGTCCATGGTATTCTTTGCATTTTCCTCAAAAACCACATTTCTACAGCCATCAGATGTTTTTCAGCCTGGCTGCTCATTGTCCAAGCTTCACATCCATATAAAAGTACAGGTTCTATGTAGCATCTCAACACTCTTTTTCTCGTTTCAATTGACATCTTTTTATTGGTCAGTATGTTTTTCATCTTGCTAAAGGCTACTTTTGCCATGGCGATCCTTGTTCTAATCTCTTCAAGGCATCTCCCATCAGATGTTATTACTGTTCCGAGATAATTGTACCTATTCACTTGTTGAAGAATATTCCCATTTACTTGTATATTACACTGTGGTATTTCGTTCTTCCTAGTGACGACCATAATCTGTGTCTTTTTACAATTTAATTCTAACCCTTGTTGTTCACTGTGTGTAACAACCGCATCTACTAAATTTTGCAGATCCTGTTCATTGTCTGCAATCAAGACTGTATCATCTGCATATCTAATGTTATTGATGCATCGTCCCCCAATGTTGATTCCTTCCATATTTTCAATATTTCTGAAAATATTTTCACTGTACAGGGAAAACAGATCTGGAGACATTACACATCCCTGTCTCACACCTCTCTTAATAGGCTGATATTGGCTTACTTCATTATCAACTCTTATAGCAGCTTGTTGTTTCCAATATATGTTTTTTACAAGTCTAAGGTCTTTCCCATCAATTTGTAGATCTTCAAGCATCCTTATCATGTTGACATGTCTCACTTTATCAAAAGCCTTTGTGTAGTCAATAAAGCAAAGGTGTAGATCTTTGTTTACTTCTATAGAACGTTCGATTACGGTTCTCAGTATATACACAGCATTTACTGTACCCTTGCCTACTACAAACCCACATTGTTCTTCTCCTATTTCAGGTTGTATTTTCCTCCTAACTCTTTGCATGATAATTCTTAGCAAAATCTTCGTGATGTGACTCATTATACTAATTGTTCGATGTTGATCACATTCCAAGGCTCCTGATTTCTTTGGGATTGCAATAAATACAGAATTACATAACTCATGAGGTATATGTAATAACCTACTACATATATGAATTAGACTGTACTTACATCCATTATACATATAGGATTTAGACAGTATTTAAACATACACATACATGAACTAGATTGTACTTACATCCATTACACATGCCAACCATTTAGACAGTATTTAAACCAGCTAGATTGTACTTGTACCCATAATACACTCAAGCATTATGCAGTTTTAAAAACTATAACATAAATGAATAGGACTACTTACACCCATTATGCATGAATGCTCTGGACAGTACTGCTGTCCTTCTTTTGGCTGAAATCTGCAGTAGCGTCTCTTTTTGGTTAAGAAATAATGGCACTGTCCATTTACTGCCGCACTGACACTCATTTTCTCATGTGCAACTACCAGAAAAAATCAATACAGAACTATATACTATATGAACAAAGCTAAGACATTACTGAAATATAGTGACTGTGGCAAGATATGGCAACAACAACAAAAATATAAGAAATTAGGTCATTTTCAGAGGCCTGGTCTGAAGCACACAGCAGTGAGCACGACTTTCAAATCTTCGCTGTTATGTGATTTTTTTTTATGAAGTTGCTGATCATTGCATTAGTTCTTTAGGTTTTCCAGAAATGCCTTTCTCTGCCACTTTTACCTAATATTTTTCAACATAATGCCAGAGGTAGAAAAAACTAAATATAATTCAGGAGCCAGTCCCTTTTTCTCAAGAGCCAGCATATTTATTTCTGCAAATGCAGGCTGAGAAAACTATTACAAATTCAGGCGACAGGTGGAATTTTCAAGCACTATGGTGACCTGACTCCTGGACTTTAACACCCCCGCATAATGCTAATCACGCTATCCCACCTCCACTGTTGCTACATCTTATACATTTGTAGTACATTTACTTATGGTTTTGATGACTGAACTTGTAACATCTGCACCTGTCAACATCTCAAAGTTTGCTTTCTTCTCTGTCGACAATATTCTCACAATTCTTCTCTAAAAAAAAATGTTTACATCTCCACTGGACCCAAGTTCTTCCTTATTTCATTACTCACTGTCTAGTATATGCAAACAGACAGAAGAAGGGCCACACACACTAACTCAATAAGCAAAGTATTCTTCCAGCTATGATATTTCTGTTTCTCAGTACAGCTGCACATTCTAGTAAAAGAATCTGTGGATCATCATCATCAAGTGCCCTGCCAGCTGGCGTACGCGTTCATGGCTTTCCACAGATCTCGGTCTTTGGTGTTCTGGATCAACTCTGATGATGGTATTCCTGTCTCAATCCATTCAGCATTATTTCTCTTGGTCTGCCTCTGCCTCTCTTCCCCTCGATCTTTCCAGTTGTCACGATGTTCTCCAATGCCTCTCTTCTCATCACATGATGGAAGAAAGCTGTTTGTCTCTTTCTTATTGTTGTACATAATGTTCTAGTTTCATTAGCCTGTTTCAGGAGTCATTGTTAGTTACTCTGGCAGTCCAAGGAATTTGCAACATTCGTCTCAGGAACCACATCTCTGTTGCTTCTAATTTCTTCCTAATTTGTTCATTTACATTCCACAATTCACTGCCAAACAGCAAAACTGGTTCTACATAAATCTGTGGATATGATGATTATTTTCTTTATTTTTCAGTCAAATCTATAATCAGATGTCAATATGTAGCCAAGAATGACTAAGGCAGGTATTGTTACATTACTATATATGGGTCCACACAGCCGTTGATGTTTGTGTGGTCCTTGGAAATCGCTCATAGCCGACACTTTGGATGTTTACCATCTTTTAGCTGTTTTATTTTTTTTATATGTTTTCATCTCTCTCTCTTTCTCTCTGTGTGTGGTGTGTGCGCGCACGTGCGTGCGTGCGCATGCATCCTTGTGTGTAGAGAAAGACAGATAGAGAGAGAAAGAGAGACACGCACACAATACAATATTCTTCTTTGGCTCCCTGTATTGTGCTCTTATCTAGCCTCAGCCTATTAACTTGATATTCTTGCTCACCCTGTGTTTATTGTTAACCCCTTTCATGATCCTCTTTTCTTGATCCTTCGTGTTATATTAACCAGCTGTATCTCAGGTGTTACTTTAACCCTTTCTGTCCAAAAAGGTTACTAACTAATCCCCATTAAAGTAACCAACTGTCTAAGAGTTGTAAAGAAAAGTATGTTTCAGGCAATCATTATTTTTACCATAAATACAAGGAACAGAAGGTGTTCCAAAATATATCGAGGGATAGCACTTAGTTAACAGAAATTCCTTACATTTCTTGGAATAATGAAGACAAACAACAGATTGCATGATTTATTGCTTGGTATATTTCATTGCATCTTGTCAGGTACATACTGCAGAATTCACACAACATAAACTAAAGTAATTAGATAAATCCTTCAAGCTGAAACATACACATATTAGCACAATAATCTCAATTGTCTACCACAGTAATTTTAAACTATCATGTCTTTCTGTCTGCACAAAACTGGCTTATGCAGATTAATGGTGATTGCTTTTGCCACCTTTAACATGTAACTATTTTATGTATTAAACAACATGCAAAATGCATAGTCCCTTTCAATCAAATGGCGGTTTTCCAAAATGTGCCTTCCAATCGATGTTGTAGGAGATTAGTGGTGTGCCGGCTTGGCCAGGTTCCCATTACCTTTAGAACCAAAGATATTAAACACATAATAATACTGTCCCTCAGCATCACCATCATGTGTCCTGCCAACTAGTGCAGGAGTTTGTGTCTCGATATGGATCTCTGTCCTTGGTGTTCCTGATCAACTGTTGCTGATATTCCTACATGCCACCATCTCAGTCCATCCAGCATTATTTCACTCTTTCTGCCTCAGCCTCTTCTCCCATTGATCTTTCCAGTTGATGCTTCCCAATACCTCTCTTCTCATTATATGACCCAACAACACCGTTTGTTGCTCATCGAAGATAGGACTGCGTATTTTCGCTTCCTGGCTTCTGATTGGTTGTCTTTGTGTTCAGTACATCCTAGTTGGGTTCCCACCCTGTCTAATGGTGTTTTTTCATGAGGGATTGTTTTATCAGTTGTCAACTCTTACTGCCTCCCAACCCCCTTTTTTTTTCCTGCGTTTCCATCCTGTTTCAGGATACTGCGGTCAACATCAGCATCTTTCAGCTGTATGTTGATTCCTAGGCTAGATTACGCTCATCAGCACGCCACGACTTTCTGAGCGACCGGCTCCATACTCTCATAAGTCACTGGTGCAACTTGAACTGCTTCCAATTCTCGTGCACTCACGTCAACCACGAGAGTATTCTGGATTACGGAGAAAGCTGCTAACCCCTCAGCCAGGGAGCCGTCCTCCTAGCCTCTTAATTTGGTAAATTTGACTTAACTGCAATTTTCATTGTTTCCTTGTGGTCTAGGTGGCAGGGGAAGCCAAGGTATCTTGTGTCATGATTGCCGTGGCAGTTGGAGCACTTTCTGTTGGCGATCGGCCTTCTTAAGTCCATGTGGATCTTTGCATTAGGGTACTGGCTGTATGGTATGGGTGGGGTCCAAAGCAGTATGTATTTGCAGACCTCCACCTCACCTTTACATGTGACAAAACGTCTGGCACCTGGAGCATTTCAGCACTCTAGAAATGTAGTTCTCCGGGGATTGTTCTCTCTTGTTCCATCTTATGGTTTAAGGGATCACTCGGTCATCCGCTGTGATGATGACGACTGTGGAGGAGGGTATGTGAACTATCATACTATGTCGGTGTTGTTATTCTTCCCGATGATTCTTTGTGCACCAGTCGATCCCTTGCCTATAGGCAAGGACAATATCTGCAAATAGATTAACAAACTAAGGGTGGGAAAGTAGACGAATAAAGATACACTAGACAGCACAATAAGCAACAGCTAGAGACAGGAGATTTGAACCCACCACCTCCAGTACCTCACTATTGCCGTGTCCAACTCACGCACGACTTGAACCGGAAGAGAAAGTTGCGCATCTGCAGTAAAAACAAAACAGTAATTTACCCTTTCAAATTAATACTTATCAAATATACTGTCATAGATAAATCATTTGTACCTAATACAAACAGTTACATCGTATGACATAATTTACTGAGTGGGTGATATGACTGTGAAAGTATACACATAAGCAGACACAGCGTTTGTGCGGTATGACAATTGATGGCGGCTGTCTGATCAGGGAGTCCTCGAGTAACAGGGAACCGTCTCATCAAATTGTACGGGCTGTTTGTTAGCGGGGGACAACCAGCTTCATGTGTGGGCTGTCTGTAACCCGAGGATAACCATCTGCTTGTACGGTTATTTGTGAGCCGAGGATAGCCATCGTCTTGTATCTGAACCTTTAACCATCACCGTTTTGTACGGGTTTGACTGTGAACCGAGGATTAACCGTCTTCTGCGTACAACTTGACCAGGGAGTCATCGTTCTAGTCCTAGAGAACCATCGTCTTGTCTGTGAGCCGAGGTGAAACCCACAGTCATGCTCATCACGCTCAAAACGTTACAGCAACAAACGTTCAAGCTGGATGTTTCTCCAGAAATTACAGTCAGTTTTTTACAAAAAGCTTAATTGTTTGGTGTCTAAAATTTATATATCTGTCCTTCTACCCATTCCCAGTCTTGGTTTATTATATATAGTAATAATGGTTTACCCCGGGAAGGTTAACCCGGTCAACAAATGCCCGCAGAAGTCGGATGTAAACAGGCACAATGCAATCACGTCGGAGAAAAATAAAATAAATCTGGATGAACGCAGAAGAAGAAGTAATAATGGTTTATGATTATGAAATATGCTTTGTTTGGGGATATATTTTAAAAACTAATGCAATTTTACCTCGTTTAGATCTC
Source organism: Cepaea hortensis (assembly GCA_963921405.1). Classification (NCBI taxonomy): domain Eukaryota; kingdom Metazoa; phylum Mollusca; class Gastropoda; order Stylommatophora; family Helicidae; genus Cepaea; species Cepaea hortensis. The sequence goes on along the minus strand of OY992893.1, from coordinate 13,299,255 downwards.
TTCTTCAGTCCTAAGTAGTTCATGTGGTAATAAAGCAGACATCATTGGCACCTTGCCGTCTTGACAGACAATAGTTTGTACTTTAAAAAGGCATAATAACTTTTACCTATGGCGGTAGCGAATGTGACTGATAAGGCTAATTCGTGCTGTAAATGTCCGTTCACAGTGGGTGCATGTGAACACGTCATTTCCACCATCATGCACCATCTTACATCTCACATGCTTGGTGTGTGACTTTTCTGCAATAATTTTCTCCTTTGACTTTATTCCATTTCTGATATTTGCCTTCCATGCAACACGTTCAGCGTCGACTTGCTCCCACTGTGCATTATCAAAGCCTGTATCAATCATGTCCAGCTTACACACATCTTTGTATCGTAGTATCGACCCTGAGATCTCTTACCCATCTGTAATTCACCAAAAACGATGTCCTTTGGTATTCTACCATCATCCATACTCCTAAGATGTCCTATCCATCTAAGTCTACAAAGACTGAGCATGGAATAAACCGTCACACAACCTGATCTTTCCAATACTTCAGTATTTGTGATTTTGTCTTGCCACTTAATACCAAGAATTTAAAGCAGACAACATGTAATGATAATCCAACAGTATCATATTTAAATCCTTTTGAAAATCATAAGTGGAGGTATATATGAATTGGCAATCTTCCAAATAACGGTCCCAAATTATTTATTGTAAAAAAGTATTCCTTACAGGGCCTCATTAGGTGATGTAATAAAAAATATTAAATATATAGAACTGAGATTAAAATAAAGAATCATATAATTGAATGTGTTGTCGATCACTTATGATCGAATGTGTGGTGGGCTACTAGACCGATCGATCGATGTAATGTTTCTGGGTCCAGAGGACCCTCACTATTGTCGGAGTTTTATCCATAACTTGTGCTACTCATCTTACCATGTGTATGTCCCATCTGTCTGCTCTCATCTTTATTGCTCCAGAATGAGCATAATCACCCAATGAGGCACTTCAATTGATACTTTTCACAATAAATAATTTGTTACTGTTATTCGGAAGAGTGCGTTTGAATTGTGTATGAAACATCAGTAAAACATGATGAGAGAAAATGACGATGTCAGTTTTGATCTAAGAAAACAACCGTTGCCATAAGTCCACCTGTGTGACCCCAATTTAGTATGGCAATACACACCTACTACCACCAGATAGACTCTGCTTGTTTAAAATTTACCATTGCTGTTTGTCTATTATTGTACCAATGTGCTGCAAAAATAAATAAGCATAATAAAAGTTATTGCTTTATGAAACCATTCTATAATACTAATAATATGACAGTTTGCTTGCTCACTCTTAAGCTAGATCATGGGCTTTTATGGCTCAGGCTTGAGGGAAGATTGTGAAGGAAGATTCTGGTGCTTTTGCCTTGACCACAAGTAGTCTTACTATGGAAGTTATGGTAGTAAGTAAAGCAATAACATGGCTCGAGACACAGACCTTCACTCAGGCATACTTCCTTAGTGACTCAGTATGCTCATGTAGATAAAGGTGGGTTGGATCCAAAGACAGTTGTTGGTGTCTCTGGGGCGGTCACTTCTGGCAAAGATTAGTTTAATTTTTGTGCCAGGGCATGCGGGTGTACAAGGAAATGAGCAGGCTTGCAGGTAAGGCTACTGTAGAGGGCATGCGAGCCATGGACCAGGCTGATATACTGTATGCTCTATGAGAAGTAAGACGTTCTCGAGAACCAAGTTAGGACTGAATCTACAACCATGGTCAGACTGCGAGAACAGCAAGTTAAAATAGGTGTGGCCAATCAAGAGCACTATGCAGGAAGTCAAAGAAGGTTAATAAACCAACACAAAACGTGTTGTGAGCCGCTACACGCTGCAGTATTTACTGAGTAGGGGATCCGGGCACTTATGGACTGAATGGTTTGATGTGCAATGAGGGTGATCTGTCGACTAGCTCACTCTTAAGCTTCTAGTGGTCTGGTGCCAAACTAGCGGGTTCAGTCCCTACATCTACCAGTTGGACTAAAATGTTGTATTCTTGGCCTGAGGATGTAAATTACAAGTACCTTAGAAGTTGGAGTGGGTTTGTCTGATGGTAAGGGACACTGATAATAGGGAAAGCTGGTCCACACGCAAAAATCAGTCCAGAATGGACTACGCTCAGTTTAAAGTGAGCTAGCAAAACAGTAGGGTATGATTGTTTCCCCTTGACCATCATGATTTATTTTTTGTATGGCTCAATTGAGGTTGGTAATTGAGTTATGTGTTGATGCGGCAACTGCTTGCATGTAGGGGTAATGTCTTTCAGATCAGATGCTGAGGTTAAAAATAAATATTTCAATTACTGGTTTTGAAAAGCATGTTAAATATATAGCAATTGAATATATATTATGTAGTAAATTATGGATTAAAGAAAAATGAAAATGTTTCTTTTGAAAGCCCACATTTTCATGAATAACAGTTACCTGTTTCCAGTTGTCTTCTAATGATGAAGCATCAGATATCTTTTTAATGAGGCATACAAAATAATTATATGTGGGTATCTAGTTTACATTTTATAAGGAATAAGCACCTTCAGAATATTTCTTGTTCCATCCATCATGTGCCATGCCGGTAAGCGTGGGCTGTCATGTTTTGCCATCTAACTCAATCACCAGAGTCATGGATCAGCTCCGTGTTTCTGTCTCGACCATGCCACGAGGCCAAGCCATCCAGGTATTTGCTTCTAGGTCTTCCCCTTGGTCTGTTCCCTTCGATCTTACCAGTTATCACCAAGTTCTCCAATTCATTTCTTCTCATAACATGCCCAAAAAATTTTGACTGTCTGCGTCTAATATCTCTAATCAGTTTACGATCTTCATTTGTTTCTTGAAGGACTTGTTCATTGGTCTTTCTGGCTGTCCATGGTATTCTTTGCATTTTCCTCAGAAACCACATTTCTACAGCCATCAGATGTTTTTCAGCTTGACTGCTCATTGTCCAAGCTTCACATCCATATAAAAGTACAGGTTCTATGTAGCACCTCAACACTCTTTTTCTCGTTTCATTTGACATCTTTTTATTGGTCAGTATGTTGCGTGGACTCATCGATTTCTTGTTACCAGCCACATATTCACAAGGATAGTTACTTTGACAAACTAAACTATATTCTGCCAAGATACACAGTTCAGACAACCTGGGAGGCCTATCATACCATCTCAGTCTTGCCCTATGTATAATGTATCTTGAGTTTTTGGGCAGCATATTTCAGGGTTTGGTGGTGAATTTACATTGTACATTATAGATTAAAATCATGCAACAATGATGGTTTATTTCACATCTCACAAGTACCACGTCATCTAATTAAATATGACTATTCTCTTAACCTCCATTGTTTGATGTAATGGTCTCACAGCTTTGAGGGTCTTTTTAGATGAACGAACAAACAAACTTTATTTTTAAAAGGTCACTAACTGGGCACACGGACTTGTCTTACATTCAGCCCTTCCAACTGCTCATCTTTTGTACATCAGTTATTTATTGTCCATGTTACATTCACATAGAAAAAACATTTAGACAGAAGAATTAGTTCCTCAGTAATCATTGAGTTAGTGACATTGACTCCACTGTGGAGCAAGTATGTCAGGAGGCTTGTGATTGTCAAAAGAAATCCCCGTTTGATGAGTCTTGAGGTCTCTTTAACTTATTGACTCTCTCTGAGGATGAGCCCACCTGTGCCAAAACTCTCAGGTGTTCATCTTGTGACTATACATTGGGTAGCACGCTAGTGAAGTTGATAGGGAACTGTACTGATGTCATGAACAAGTGTTCGATGCATGAGCTTGTCACCTGCTAAATGATGGAAAGATTGACCACCTATTCCTCCACGCATTCAGGCCTTAAAAATGTGGAGGCCCTAGTACACCACAGACCAAAGCAAGAAACTGCTTTGGGACAAATTATTATGCTCTTTTACATTCAGTGGCCAAAAAAAGTGGCAAAAAAAAGACATGAACTGTGACACCTATGTACTTTCAGGTGAAAGAATTAAAAGACAAGATTGAGTCTGAGAGAGGGAAGGACTATCCAGCCAGTGGGCAGAAGTTAATCTATGCAGGTAAAAAGTAACGTTTTAAATGTGAAGTTGTTTATCGTTACGATTCAGTTATCTCTAGATTATTGTATAATTGTCTCTGAGCTGCTGCAGTTTGCTCTGGTTTACTGTGTACGTTTTTATAGATTACTATGTTCTTGCTTCTGAGAAACAGTATACTTGTCTCCAGATTACTGTATAATTATCTCTTTATTACTGCGTGCCTGTATTTGTTATTGTGCGCTTTTATCCAGGCTACTGTATAATTATCTCTTGGCCTGCATCTGTGTGAATAGTCCATCTGTGAGACATAACTGGTTGATCCTGCCAGTAGTCATAGGCTTGTCTCAAAGATTAAGCCATGCATGTCTACATTCATACTGTCTCACGGTGAAACTGCAAATGGCTCATTAAATCAGTCGAGGTTCATTAGATGTCACGATCCTACTTGGATAACTGGCAATTCTAGAGCTAATACATGCTTGCTTCTCAGATCCAGACACTTGGTCTATGGCTCTCAGCTGAGGGATATGGCTGAATGCTTTTAAGTCAAAATCCCCCGGATGTGAGGGCCTGACCCTTATTCACCTTCTGCTGCATGGAGGTGTGATGCTGAGCCGGCAGCATCTGCAGCCTACCTTGTTCCAGACATACCGGTCATCCTTTCCTCTGGATAAAACAAGGCAGGCCGAGAGATGGATCATGCTGCATGGGCAACAGATGTTCTCTGAATCCAGCCCAGGCATTGTGCGATGGAGTTTTAGATTCAGTCCACATATTTTTGTCTGTAAAGATGGCAAGATGCCACTACGATTGCCACAGCTAGAACAAACATAATTCAGTAGCTAGCCTCTTTATTTCATAAGCCAGCATATTTTTGTGTGTGGTAATTACAGGCAAAGAACATGACTGAAAATTCAGGTGTCAAATAAAAATGTCCAGGTGTCCTGGATTTTTCTATCCCTGGTTATTGCATACCTTTGGTCTTCTCACCTACAGATCAGTGTGTCATAATCTACTGTATATTTGTCTCTCTAGGTTTTATGTGCTTGTCTCTTAAATTAAGTTATTGCTACTCATCTCTGGGTTGCTGAATGCCTTTCTATAGTTTACTGTGCACCCATCTGAGTTACTGTCTACTTGTCTGTGGATTATCATGTACACATGTCTTAATGTTCTGTATATGTGTCTGTAAAATTGCAAATTGATATGAGATTTTAGATGCAGAACATCATGATTTTTGGGCATATTCTGAGGATTCTTCTTTCGTTCCCCTGAAATATGTTTAGAACTGCAATGTTGTCTCTTGCATGAATCTAACAGTCTTTTTTAGTTCACTCAGCGGTCCTTAGAGTTTATCTTCCACTGTTGTCTCTCTAGGCCAGAAGGTTCGCCTGGATATGTTGTAGTTTGGACAATCCTGGAGTATGTGCCCTGCTGTCTGCGACGCCAAACCACATGTGTACATGGCTGTGTCACCAATCTTGAATTTTGTATACATGTGGTTGCGTAATCTATTGTGTCCTGTTCTGAGGCACAGAAGAATGACTTGTTCTGGTCTGTCTGAAGATAAATAAACCTGGAACTTGACAACTGACACACTTGTTAGGAAAATATGAAGGAACAGATATAAATACTTACATAGCTTAACAAAGTTATCTGCATACCCTTTACAGGACGTGGTAGTCAACACTAGTATTTTTTGGGGCTGTTTGTGACTTCTTGGCAAGTTTCTGTTCAGTAGTTTACCAATGCTTTCTGAATGACTGGCACTCATACCATTGCAAGGAAACCAATGCAAGGCGGCCTGCTTCCAAACTGCCTGCAGCTGTGTTTCAAATGCGGAATGCAGAATTATGAATTGCATTTTTAGCCTCTTCGCCACAAAGCGAACAATTAAAAAGCTAGTCAACAGATTATCCTCATTGCACATTGAACATAAGTGCTCAGATTCCTACCTCAATATCTCTCTTAGCGTGCAGTAGCTAACACCAGTTCTTCTGTATTGGTTTACTTCTTCTGTGGACCCTGTATAGTACTCTTGTCTGGCTTTCCCTCGTTTTGACTTGGAGTTTTTGCAGTCTGGTCAAGATTGTTAATTCATCAACATTTGATTATTTAATTGCTATGCCACTCTCAGAGGATTCAATATATCAGCCTAGACTGTTGCTTGTTCACTTTCCACAGTAGCCCCACCTGCAAGACTATCAGTTTTTCATTTTCTCTGACACCTGTGTAGCCTGGCACAAAAATGAAGTTGATAATTGTCTGTTTTGACTGCCTCAGAGACTCCACCCACTGACTTAAGGCCCAACCCATCTCTATCTTCCTGGGCACTGAGAAAGCATGCTTAGGAGAAAGTCTTGTCTCCAGCCCTGCAATTGCTTTAGCTACTGCCATGATCTCCATAGTGAGGCTGCTTGTTGCAAAGACAAAGGCAGCAAAGCCTTCCTTTGCAGTTCTTCCCCTGACCTGAGCCATAAAAGCTTATGAGCTCCTCACATGCCAAACAATAGGCCTATCTTTGTAGATGACTGCATCATATTCAGAAGAATCCTCAATTATCAAGGCCTGATCTTCTGCCTCCTCATAAATAGCTAGATGCATTTGCCAAATGGCATAATAAGGATCAAAGCACAGACTGTTTCAAAACTGGTGATCGGGTAAGATGGTGAACTGTGATCACATTACATATGATGGTAACAGTACTTCTGTAGGGCCATGCCTTCTCTGTTGTTGGCAGACTTTATTTTATGGTGTGTTATCTTCAACAGGTAAAATTCTGGATGATCTGAAGATGGTTGGGGAATACAACATTGAGGAGAAGAACTTTGTTGTGGTTATGGTAACAAAGGTAAGTTGCTGCTGCTGCCGCAGATTCTTGCTCTGTATACTTGTCTGGGCCATGTTTGCTGGTTGGTGGGTGAACCCTTTGAAAGACTCAACTCTTCAAATCTAATACATTAGAGTGCAGGTGATGTAGAGAATTTCCACTGGATCTGATACCAAAGTACCATCTCCATAGGGGCTATGTTGCAGATTTCTTCTCCCCCTTGCAAGTTCAGAAACCATCAAGGTGTACTATGCCAGTGCTGGAACTTCACATTTGAAGAGAGACATGTTAGCATGTAACAAGGCCATGATTCAGCACAGCACAATTGGACTGACTGGGATTAGCCCTAGGTTGGTAATGGTTCTTCCATTGGCTTCACGTATTTCATTGCTGGCTGACTCCCCCCCACAGCCAAGAGGGAATGTTTGCTAGTGAAGGTATTCTCATAAGAGTTATGCTATGTGGAGAGTGGCTCATAAAACCTGATTTATACAGGGATATTTATAGAGATTCATATATACTGGTATATACAGGGATAGTGATAGGGATTCATATATACTGATATATACAGGGATATTTATAGGGATTCGTATCTACTGATATATACAGGGATATTTATAGGGATTCATATATACAGGGATAGTGATATGGATGCTGGGCCACAAAGATAGAAAAATCCAGGAACCTGGTCACCACGGCATCTAGAAATTTTTACCTGGCACCTGAATTTTCCATTGTATTCATAATCTGGGTTTGCAAAAACAATATTCTGGCTCCAGAGAAGAAGGAGCTGTCTTCTGAATTATGTGTATTTTTTTATATCTCTGCTGGGTCATACAATTATGGCATGAGGTGACTGGGTGCTTATGAGACTGTCATCTTCAGTCTTCATTGTAATCTGAGCATTGAACTGGACTGCTAGTTCGGTAAGTCTGTTCACTATCCACTACACCTTTCATCTAAAATGTTCTTGCATATCCTTTACAGAACTTATGAAAAACCAACACTACTGTGTTTGGAATGCGGGTATGCAGGATTACGAAGTGTGTACTTAACCCCCAGGTGGCCTGAAATTGTTCTTTTATTTCAAGTATCCTTGTTTAATACCTATTGCTTTATAAACATGTTCTCTTATTTAAAATGAGCTATCTTTGGGGTTTTTTAACACCTCTTTCCAGCAAAGGAACTCTATACAAGATCTGTTAAAAATGTATTAGACCATTGTATGAGAAAAATACTGTAACTTACCTGGAGGTTTCAAACCTTAGTCCCCTTCAAAGTACCCTTCTTGGGACTGTACACACATCTCCCAGCTGTCCCACCATTGTTGAAAGCATTTCAGGAATGCCTTTTTTGGAATGGAGTACAGCGTGGCCGTCATATTCTGTGTATCTTGTGTCTCATATCTGGAGCCCCTTCATCAGCATTTTCATCTTTGGGGACAACTAAAAGTCATGTGGAGAGTAGAGAGTTTGATGAAGCAGAGGAATTTTGTGTTTGACCAAGAAAGTCTTAATGAGGTGCAAAGAATTGGTCGGTGTTTTATCATGATGGAGCTGCCAAGTTCCAATTACCCACAAGTTTATTCACATGCTTCTCTTTGTTTAGATTATTTTAGAGTGAGTGAGTATAAAGACTGAGTAGCTATATGTTTTTTGTGTTGTATGAATTTTTGTTCTTTTTTTAGCACACATTCAGACATCAACTCGGAATGTATTTCAAGAAAGTTGCCTTCGACTTGAGTTTGTTGACATCTCCATAGACAACTCAAATATAAATGTTAACCAAATGCACTTTCTATCTTCTTCTATGATGGACACTGCTTCAGTAAAATTGAGCTGTCATTGTATAACTTCCAGTTACATAATCAGTAACTCGTATCTTTAGCCTATTGAATAAACAACTCAGTGTCCTGTGTGCCTGTTAGTCAGGTATGACTGCCTAAAAGGTTAACCCAGTCAACAAATGCCCGCAGAAGTCAGATGTGTCGGCCTAACAGTGCAAGAACGCAGCTCTGCTGTAAACAGGCACAGCACAATCACGTCCGGAAAAAAAAAAAACTCCAGATGAACGCAGAAGAAGAAGAAGATGAAGATATGACTGAGCTACCGTATAACAGTAGACGATACTACCTGTTTTCTATTAGCGCCAAATGTTATTAGTCAAGTCTTAGTCATATAAGACTGAGCTACCGTATAACAATAGACGATACTATCTGCTTTCTGTTAGCGCCAAATGCTGTTAGGTCCTAGTCAGATATGACTGAACTACCGTATAACAGTAGATTGTACTAACTACTTTCTGCTAGCATGGAACATCGAGCACCGCTCACCAAATCCTACACCCCACATTGTGCCAATGCCATTGGGCAGAACTCAATCAGGAGGTTACAAACCTTATCCTGTTATGAGAACATGCAACTCAAAGTTAAATGTTATGACAGGAAGACCAGAGTTTAAGCCTTGGTCAGCAACTAGTCTAGGATCGAAGCTCCAACAGGCAGGCAGACAGAGCATTGCTTTGCTGATCCGGCAGCTTCTGCGGCTTGTTTTGTTTCAGATGTATTAATGTTAACTTTCCTCTAGGGTAAACTAGATAGGCCGAGAGAGGGATCATGCTGTGTGGGCAACACAAGGTCTCTACAATTCAACCCAGGTTTTGTGCTATGGAGATTTTATTATACCTTTTTTTTAAGCACAATAACTATCGTCTGTCAAGACGGCAAGGTGTCCTGTGCGCCTGTGCCGTCTGAAGATTACTACTTGATTCTTGTATATGGCTGTTAATGTGTGTCGTCATACTCTGCTTACCACTTGTTTCTGTATCCACTGCTCAGAAACCTCTTGTCGCCATTCTTCTTTGTCATTGCTTTGGTTTAATTGTTGAGAAATTGAATATATATATATGTATGTATGTATCAGGGTGCTTTTAATTCTATTCTGGCCTTAATGTCTGTGATTTGTTGTTAACACAGCCAAAAGCAGCAACTACTAAACCAGCAGAAACGCCGGCTACGACTGAAACAACAGTAACTCCTGCCACAACAGGGGCCGTAGCTGCGGCACCAGCCGCAGCTGTAGCTGCTGCACCGGCTGCAGCTGCCCAAAGTGACAAGCCTGCTGAGACTATAACTGCTCCAAGGTACTGTAACCATTTCATTATATTTAATGTTATTTGTTATCATAGCTGACGATTGTACGGCACATATAGAAAGTTGACTCGTCTGAGTCCTGAGTCTCTGCCAGATCCTCTGCTCACTTCCTGCAGCACCATTCTCTCCAGTCCGTGATGATCTAATTGTTCGTCTGCACTACACACACGATTCTAAGAGGTGAAGACACAGCCAATCTGTCCGCCTGCTTGTTTCCCACCACACCAGCATGTCCCGGGGGGAAAATCAAACAGATGCTCTCTATTTGTTATTATTGAATTGAAACCTGCCGCTCTACCTGAACCAGTATGAAAGTGGACATAGGTCATTAAAGACACCTTGGCCATGGAAATACACGAGGTAAGGTCATTAACAAGAGACCGGGGGTTTTTCCGACAGGCCATGCTGGATCATATCTTGCAAAGGAGCTACTACACAATGATGATGGTGATATTACACGTGACAGGTATCTCCTATCTCGGACATATAATAACATATGATAGCAGAAATGAAATAGAAATCAAAAAGAGAATAGGAATGGCCAAAATTTCTTTCAACAGCATGAAATCAATATTAACATCTAGAGAGATTAACAACGCAATAAAAATGAGAATGGTCAAATGTTACATATCCCCGGGAAGGTTAACCCGTCAACAGTCAACAAATGCCCGCAGAAGCCGGATGTGTCGGTCTAACGGTGCAAGAACGCAGCTCTGCTGTAAACAGGCACAACGCAATCACGTCCGATAAAAAACTCCAGATGAACGCAGAAGAAGAAGAAGAAATGTTACATATATTCAACACTATTGATGGCGCAGAAGCCTGAACATTGAACAAGCAACTAGAAAGTCAAATATAGGCCCTGGAGATGTGGATATACAGAAGAATATGTTGTATTTCATGGAAACAAACACAAATACAGAAGTTCTATAATCACTGGGAATGAAAAGAGAGTTGATGAAAGAAATAAAGAGGAAAGTGAAATATTTCAACCATGTTAAAAGACATAACTCTCTTACAAAAACCATACTTGAGGGCAAGCAAGCAAGAGGTGGACAATGATACAAGTGGGAAGATAACATCAAGAGATGGATGAACATCAATCTGACAGAATGTACAGTCAGGACGAGAGACAGTGTTGGAGATCCATTGCAGTAAACCTTCATTGTGGAGATGGCACCTGATTGATTGATGATATTAAAACATCATTTTGTTATTGTTCTTAGTGCTGCAACAGCTGCACCTACAACTGGGGCAACAGCCGGGACTGAGGCTCGAACTGATACTCTCCAGTTTGCTGAGAGTAATCTAGTGACAGGCCAGGCATATGAAAACATGGTCCAGCAGCTGATGACCATGGGCTTTGAGAGAGACAGTGTTGTCCGCGCCCTGAGAGCCAGTTTTAATAATCCAGACCGGGCGGTGGAGTATCTGCTGGCAGTAAGTCTGTCATATGTTGTGGTATTCTTGAGAACCAATGTTAAAATATCCTGGTCTCACTGATTTCATTGTCCCTAATGTTTGCATGACTACATTATTACTCAGTTCATTCCGCTGTTTTTATTTTTATTTTTATTTTTTTGTTTTATTATTATTATTTACAACACTGATTTCATTATTGCTCACATTCATTCTACTACTTTCATTACTACTCAAATTTATTCCATTGAGTTTATTTACATATTTTTCACAGGCTTCGTTATTACTCAGATCTATTCTTCTGCTTTCTTTATTAAGCTCTTCATCTCACCGACTCCGTTATTGCTTAAATTTAATGCTTTCATTATTATTCCAAATTATTTAATCAACTTTATTATTACCCTTGGTCATTCTACTACTTCCATTATTATACCCATGTACTCCACCAACTTTATTATTACCATTATCATTCTATTTCTTTGATTATTATTCCCATTTATTCCACCAAAATTAGTATTACTCATGTTCATTCTACTACTTTCATTATTATTCCCATTTATTCTATCAACTTTATTATTACCCATTTTCATTCTACTACTTTAATTATTATTCCCATTTATTCCATTGACGGTATTATTACCCATGTTCATTCTACTACTTTCATTATTGCTGACATTTATTCTACTGGTTTTGTGACGTTTATACTACTGGCTGTATTATTCTTATTATTATTGATTCCACTGGCTTCATTATTATTCCCATTTGTTCCACCGACTTCTTGATTATTCCCATTGCTTCCATTATTTTCATACAGGAGTTCTAGCAACTCTTCAAAGCAGCAGCAACAACTTGTGGGAGTGGGGAATTTGTCTCAAAGTAAAAACCAAGTGGGAAAATGAACAAACAAGACTTACTATCTTCAGATTTCTACCTCATAACAGAATGTCAAAGGAAAGCACTAAAGTTGAGAGGGTCGATTTCATTAGTGTTACCACATCTGGCTTGATTTCTCTCCACAGAACGGCAAGCCACTTGTCTAGAGTGTCGCACAAAGCACGGACCTGTAGCGTCGACGATGACCTCCAGGAGTCTCTACAAAAACTGCTCTCGTCTGAAAGAAGCAATCCGGGGAACAAACCCAGGACCTTTATAAGTCTAGGCAAAGAGAATCTCACAAAGAACCAAGAAGGAGATTATCAGCAATAATATTGTGGTTACTGGGGATATTTTCAGCTGTCATAAAGAGCAACATAAAACTCTATTTGACATGTCTTAAGGCCTGGAGCAGATAGTGCTAGACTCTGTGGCTGTCAGTATCACAAGGGCTGCCCTTACTTCCCAAGACACATCCTGGTATTCCTTTCAGGCTCGTCAGACCTGGAAGCCTGGGTCGTTAACATGTGTCTCAGTGTGAATTCACACAATAACCACTGGAGCCACACTGCTGCTCCCGAGTTGTGTCAGTGATTGTGGTCAAGAATGAGTGTGCAGTTTAATGGTGGAACAACATGTTTTAACACTGGGCTTCTCTAAAAAAAATTCTCACTCGACGCCCATTTTGGTCCCCTCCACTCAATTATAAAATTAATAGATAGGAAGACTATGATTGCTATGTAGATAATAAACTGTGCATGTGTGCAAGCCCAAATTATTTTAATGTGACCCTTGTAAACTACAGCCCATTCCTTTGTTCCTGTTCCCATGGGTTAACATTACAGCTGATTATTCCACTTGTTTTATTGTACCGGTGCTGTGGTTTAAGGGCAGTGTACATGTTCTCACTTCCCCGGTGTACTGAGTCCAGGTTTCCACATCAGCTGCTGACCATTTGGAAGCAGACCACCCTATGTTGGTTTTGATGGTATGGGTGTCCGTCTTCCAGAAAGCAGTGGCTAACTACTAAGTGTTTTAATTGCCTTGTATATCACAGACAGCCACAAAATAACTGGGGTTGATTGTGAAGCCATTTTAATAGACATGTAACTAACTGTTTTATTGTGTCATGACTGACAACTACACAATGGGACATGCCCACATCAGGTTCCTATTATGGAACTATTTTTGTAAAAATTGTCCATTGGCTGTCAGCCCAGTTGGTGTGTATTTGAATCCCCCTCAAGGAATGAAATGATCTGGGCTCTCAGGTCAGCCAGGCTTAGATACCAGGGAATGTTGGAGGTAAAGGCAGCCGGCATTGTATTGATCACATCATTCAGCCAATTGGTCCATTCAATGATCACATCACTCAGCCGATTGGCCCATTCAGTAATCACATCATTCAGCCGATTGGTCCATACAATGATCACATCATTCAGCCGATTGGTCCATACAATGATCACATCACTCAGCTGATTGGCCCATTCAGTAATCACATCATTCAGCCGATTGGTCCATTCAATGATCACATCACTCAGCTGATTGGCCCATTCAATGATCACATCACTCAGCTGATTGGTCCATACAAGTATGGGGCTAACAGCGTATGCCCAATATTCCTGAATGCGTGAAAAGGCTTCTCTACTGACTTTACCCATGATTCAGTGGTTGCATTATCATCATTACCATTACTATTGACTGCACTGATCACTTTCTTGTTTAATCATTATGTTGACATCTGATGGTAAACATGTATTCTTGCTGGCAGGCAGCCTTTGCTAGCATCTTGATGCAGATTTAATTGTTCTAAATTATTATTCTTTCTTTTCACATGAAAACATTCATCTGAACTGCTGCATGCTTTGTTTTAGGGCATACCTGATCAAGGCAATGAAGAAGGGTTTGGAAATCAGTCAGCTGTGAGAACTCCGGGGGAGAGTGAGTCCAACGATTCACTGGTACCAGATCCCTCACCACAGCTTGCAGGTTTATCCCAAGAAGGTATGTAAACTCCACTGCTTCTTGCTTTGGTCATATGTGGGCCTATAGTCATTGAACACAGTTATTTTGTGCGTAGCATTCAGCTGATTGGTCCATACAAGTATGGGGCTAACAGCGTATGCCCAATATTCCTGAATGCGTGAAAAGGCTTCTCTACTGACTTTACCCATGATATATATACTGGAATATATATACTACAATATATGATACTGGAAACATACCTCATGAGTTATGTAATTCTGTATTTATTGCAATCCCAAAGAAATCAGGAGCCTTGGAATGTGATCAACATCGAACAATTAGTATAATGAGTCACATCACGAAGATTTTGCTAAGAATTATCATGCAAAGAGTTAGGAGGAAAATACAACCGGAAATAGGAGAAGAACAATGTGGGTTTGTAGTAGGCAAGGGTACAGTAAATGCTGTGTATATACTGAGAACCGTAATCGAACGTTCTATAGAAGTAAACAAAGATCTACACCTTTGCTTCATTGACTACACAAAGGCTTTTGATAAAGTGAGACATGTCAACATGATAAGGATGCTTGAAGATCTACAAATTGATGGGAAAGACCTTAGACTTGTAAAAAACATATATTGGAAACAACAAGCTGCCATAAGAGTTGATAATGAAGTAAGCCAATATCAGCCTATTAAGAGAGGTGTGAGACAGGGATGTGTAATGTCTCCAGATCTGTTTTCCCTGTACAGTGAAAATATTTTCAGAAATATTGAAAATATGGAAGGAATCAACATTGGGGGACGATGCATCAATAACATTAGATATGCAGATGATACAGTCTTGATTGCAGACAATGAACAGGACCTGCAAAATTTAGTAGATGCGGTTGTTACACACAGTGAACAACAAGGGTTAGAATTAAATTGTAAAAAGACACAGATTATGGTCGTCACTAAGAAGAACGAAATACCACAGTGTAATATACAAGTAAATGGGAATATTCTTCAACAAGTGAATAGGTACAATTACCTCGGAACAGTAATAACATCTGATGGGAGATGCCTTGAAGAGATTAGAACAAGAATCGCCATGGCAAAAGTAGCCTTTAGCAAGATGAAAAACATACTGACCAATAAAAAGATGTCAATTGAAACGAGAAAAAGAGTGTTGAGATGCTACATAGAACCTGTACTTTTATATGGATGTGAAGCTTGGACAATGAGCAGCCAGGCTGAAAAACATCTGATGGCTGTAGAAATGTGGTTTCTGAGGAAAATGCAAAGAATACCATGGACAGCCAGAAAGACCAATGAACAAGTCCTTCAAGAAACAAATGAAGATCGTAAACTGATCAGAGACATTAGACGTAGACAGTCACAATTTTTTGGGCATGTTATGAGAAGAAATGATTTGGAGAACTTGGTGACAACTGGTAAGATCGAGGGGAACAGACCAAGGGGAAGACCTAGAAACAAGTATCTGGATGGCTTGGCCTTGTGGCATGGTCGAGACAAAAACACGGAACTGATCCACGACTCTGTTGATCGAGTGAGATGGCAGAACATGACCGCCCACGCTTACCGGCATGGCACATGATGGATGGATGGATTCAGGAATAAAGACCTAGGTAAAACATACAAATTGATCATTTACAGCATTTGGTCTTGCTGGTTTACAAAATCTGTTAAAAAAGTATCAGACCTTATTTTGTCCACATAAACTAATGAAACAGGAGATGTCCTCTGGTGGGAATGTGTAGCAGGTATTTATGCACATGCCAGTATTTTCTACCACCCACAAAGAGCGTCAGTTGCTGGCACGTTAGTGGAGTGAACGCACGTCTGATTTTCATTTGCCTCCAAATGGTAGAAGTACTGGAACAGCGTTATTGCGTCAAATTTTGTCAAGGTCTTGGAGATGCCCGCGTGAAAACCATTCAGAATGTTCAACAGGCTTTCAGTGACAATGCCATAAGCGTCACATTAATTAAGTAGTGCTGCAGTCACTTTCAAGATGGCTGTGCGTCAGTAGCGAGCCAACCATGGTCTGGTCGCCTTTCAGCAAACCGAAATGATGAGTCATTTACCATGTGCTGGCTTAGGTCATGCACAAACATTATATCACCAATCTAGAACTTGAGGACAAGATGGTGGTAAGCATTGAGTCTGTACACTCCATTTTGAAGGATGATTTGTCTGTGTGGAGAAGTTCTTGAAATTCATGGCTCCATTTTGAAGGATGATTTGTCTGTGTGGAGAAGTTCTTGAAATTCATGGCTCCATTTTGAAGGATGATTTGTCTGTGTGGAGAAGTTCTTGAAATTCATGGCTCCATTTTGAAGGATGATTTGTCTGTGTGGAGAAGTTCTTGAAATTCATGGCTCCATTTTGAAGGATGATTTATTTGTGTGGAGAAGTTCTTGAAATTCACGCTGAAGCTGTTAGCGATGGAGCTGAAGCAACTCCTTCTGGAAGTCTTGCAGGACATGCTGGACTGGAAAAGCATCTGGTTGAGGCTTTCTTGGCCAAACACAATATTCCTAGTATCCGTAAGGCTCCCTACTCTCCCAACATGACGCCTTGTTATTTTTGGGTGTTCCCTATGCTGAAAGGACCCAGATTTGAGTAACAAGAAGACATAATTTGTAATGCTATGGTCACAGTATACTCCAATTTGAAAGAGGCCTTCCTGAAATGTTTCCAAGATTCACTGCCATACAGCAAAACAGGTTCTATAAAGCATTTCAGCACTTTCTTTCTTACAACCAACTATAAATCTGTCTGTTCTTATCTTTGAAATTAAAAATGTCACAAAGTAGAAACGAGGTATATTCATATTTGCATATCTTTATATCTTTATAAGGTGTTGGTGGAGAAGATCCGTTGGCTTTCCTACGATCACAGCCTCAGTTTCAGCGAATGCGACAAGCAATTCAGGAAAACCCGCAGTTGCTGCCAGCACTCCTGCAACAAATTGGACAGAGTAATCCGCCCCTTCTCCAGGTAAATCCCATTACATTTGTGCAGTATTGCTAGAAAACATCTGAAACCATCAAGATCATAACCAGCCACAACACAACCATCATCCACAACACAACCATCATCCACAACACAACCATCATCCACAACACAACCATCATCCACAACACAACCACCAACAATACATAGCACAACCACCATCCATTCATAGCACAACCAACATCTGTATCATAACCAACATCTACATAGCACAATCAAGATCCGAAATGTCAACAACATTTACAGTGCAATTACCATCCACAATACAGCCATAGTGCAACCAATATCCACAACACATCCACCATCCAAAGTGCCACCAACAATCACAACACATCCACCATCCAAAGTGCCACCAACAATCACAACACATCCAACATCCACAATTCAACTGACACTCACAACACAGTCACCATCCAACTATCAGGGAAACATGGATGGAAAGCTGTTCAGTCTCAGAAGGCTGAAAGCTCGTCAGAGAGCTCCTGTTTGCTGATGATTGCGTTCTATACGCCAACTCAGAGGTGGACATGCAACACAATGTTTCAGCTTTCTCACATGCCTGTGCCAACTTTGGGCTTAATATCAACTTGGAGAAGACAGTAGTTATGTACCAGCCAGCTCCAGGGAATAATCACACCATGCCGAATATCAAAGTGAATGATCATAGACTAAGTGTTATGGACAAATTCACCTATTGTGGCAGCACTGTGTCACAAGCTGTCACAATTAACGACAAAGTGAATGCAAGAATCTCCAAGGCCAGTGCGGCCTTTGGCAGACTGTACAAGAATGTATGGGACAGAAATGGAATAAGCCTGCAAACAAAACTGAAAGTCTACAAAGCAGTTGTATTATCCACACTGCTATATGCTTGTGAAACCTGGACTGTTTATCAGCGACACGCTAGGAAATTAAACCACTTCTAAACAGTCTGCCTTAGGAAGCTACTGAAGATCATATGGCAAGACAAGATCCCAGACACCAAAGTCTTGGAAAGAGCGTCCATGCCCAGTATCCACACTCTACTAATGAAGAATCAGATTTGTTGGGCTGGAAATCTGACTTGCACGCTAGATCACAGGCTCCCTAAACACAATTTTTTTTATGAGTTGTGTTGTGGTAGACGATCCCAAGGCAGCCAGAGGAAATGTTTTAAAGACATTCTGAAGATATCACTCAAAAGTTTTGGAATTCATCACAACACATGGGAGACTGCTGCCAAAGATCAAAATTCATGTTGTGCATCATTACGCAAGGGTGTGAAAAAATACTGGACAGAAAGCCACTGCAGGAGATCCTTCTCCTGGAACATCAAACATTCTTTGGCCATATTGTCAAAGAACATTTTGAGCCAAAATAGGCCTTGCTAGCCATCTTAGAACTTACAGCTCAAAACTTTTAAGCCTACTGGATGAAATGAATGGTCATCATTATACTTGATGGACCAACACCATCAAGGAAACAAGAGAAATATTCTATACCCAACAGACTTTACTCCTTAGATAAAAAGATATTATTGTTGTTAACAGGATATTTATATCCATACGTTAGTTAAGTTTTCAAATCTCTTTAATTCAAATAGCGTGCATGCATAATACTACACTTTTCTTAACTCCTTTTCTTTGGATGTTTGAAGTGCAGTGATGATTATCTGAACTAAACTTCTTGTTTGAAACAGTTGCATTAATCCACCGTACTCTGATTGTTTCTTGAACTGCTTCTGTCCCGTGGTGTGATTACTTTCACTCCATTGGTCAGTGAAGTCAACGACCCATGTACATTGCCTTCAGGCTCACTGGCCCTGTAGTGTTCGATCCATGTGTGTCTAGACCAGTCAGCAGCCGGTGGCTGATGTGGGCAGTATTTAAGTACTCATTTAAGGCTGGGTCAGACTTAAACCAAAGTAATCCGCCCTTTCTTCAGATACATCCAAATTAGATTTCTGCAGTATTGCTAGAAAATAGCTAAAACCATCAAGGCCATTATGGGTTATGTTATGCTGTTGTCTGTGGTTGTACTGTGAAGTACACCTCTTTGGTTTACAAAAGCTGGCACCTGTATGGGATAGAAAGAGTTAAATTAATAAACAACTATGACTGTTGGTACAGCAAGTTTGATGTCTTTCAACAGATGATTAGTCAAAACCAAGAACGTTTTGTCCAAATGTTGAATGAACCAGACGAAGGGTCTGATCAAGAGGGAGGTGTAGGAGCTGGGGGCACACGTGCACCTCCTGGCTCTAACTACATCTCTGTCACACAAGAAGAGAAGCAAGCTATTGATAGGGTAAGGGCTACATTTGGGAGAGTTGATTTATTGACATGTTTAGTTTCTTACTCTTATGTTTGTTTGCTTGGAATTAACGCATAGCTATAGTTTTATTTCTTACATGAACTGACTACGGAGTTTCGTGCATTTGAACTAAAACCTTTGAAGGAAGACTGGAGTGCCGTCACCTTGACAAGTAGCTAAGTTATGGAGGTTATGGTTGTAACTAAAGCAATAGCCTGGCTGGAGACACAAATTTTTATTTTGACATGTTTTCTCAGTGACTCAATGAGTATGCTCAGGAAGGTTTATTGGGCTGGGCTCTAAGGTAGTCGATGGAGTCTCTGAGGAAGTCATGGCTAACAAAAATCAGCTTGAGTCCGTGATGAAGGCAATGTGTGTTGCGGTGGTCTCCTCTAACCAATGGAATGCCACTGTGACTGCTTCCACCTCCATTCTCATGCTGGATGTTGTAGCCTCATATGCCATACTTTACTTTTTCAAGAATCGTCCATTAGCTTTCACAATGAAGACCTCAACCACTCCATGTGTTTCTCACCACTGACCCATCAGTATAGATCACTATGTCACCTTGATGTGTATTACTCTGGATCAGTTGTTACATGTGAAACTCTGCGGCCCGCTGCCCATTCTCTGCACTCACAACCCAGTGTTACTATTACATTGTGGAAGTCTGCCGATACTTCAACCCACTCTTTTTCACGATTGATGATCTCTAGAACACACACCTGACGTATAGATATTTCCACCTGTGCCATCCAAGACCTGTCTCGTCTTAGACTATGACCCTTGACCATATCCATGGCTGCATGCAGAGGGTGATCCCTATCTGCAGCAACTCTCAGGTACCATGTGGCCTGAAGGACCCTATGCCTATCCACCATTGTTGGTAGCGCCGGGATATGCCTCATGCATATAATTGGTGCGTCCTTTGTGCACCCCAGAATAACACGCATGGCTGCATTTTGTATGTGCTCCAATCTTCCAAGTTGGCTCTTTGATACTGTCAGCATCCCCAAAGCATGCTGAATGACTTCATTGGTTCTTTCCAGCTTCCCCAAAGCAACGTTAGACCATAGCAGTGACTATTGTAACTAATGTAATGCATTTTTTACAATTAGAAATGTGTTGAATAAGTTATAATGAATACTTCATTGGTTCTTTCCAGCTTCCCCAAAACAGCGTTAGACCATAGCAGTGACTGTTGTAATTAATTTAATGAAATTTTTTGCACATTTTTTGAAGACGTCATGTACTTAATGTTTCAAAATTGTTCTACATACAAAGTATAGTGAGACTTTACAAACACCTGGTATATGACTGTGTGATCCTTTCACAAGATGTTTGTTCTGTCTCCATTTTAATTTACCTACAGAGTAATGTTGTAGATACATGACGTAGATACAGAACCGGCTCGTGGCGATGGAGTTATGAATGCAATTTGTAATCCCGCATACCACGCTCGAAACACAGCTGCGAGCGATTTGGAAGCAGATCGCCATGAGTAGGTTTCCATACAATGGTATGAGTGCCGGTCATTCAGAAAGCAATGGCAAACTACTGAATGTAAACTTGCCCAGGAATTACAAGCAGCTAAAACATGCTATGTCCCATAAAGGATATGCAAGTAAGTTTTAGCATGACTTTGTAATCCTTTCACAAGATGTTTGTTTCTGTCTCCACAGTTGAAGGCTTTGGGTTTTCCAGAGGACATGTGTATCCAGGCATACTTCGCATGTGACAAAAACGAGGATCTAGCTGCAAACTTTTTATTGGCACAAAACTTTGATGATGATGACCTTCCGAGTTGATTCTCTTCTGACATGTTTAATATTATTATTATTATTATTAAATAACTGTTCTTACATAAACATGTAGGAGATTCATGTCAGTTTGATATTCTTCTCCCAGTGTCATAATTTGCATTGTTTGAAAGACTGTTTTTCAAGTTTCAAAATAATAAGTGAAATATTTGAATATGATAATACAAGATTACATATTTCATTTGTTGTGTTTGTCGGTTTGTGCACTATAAACTTAACTAACACAAACAGAATTGAGGTTTTATTAATTCCATAGACAGATTCAGAAGCTAGAGTGTTTGTTTTAGGGTTTCATTCAGAAATCTCTTATCTTACCTGCTGCTTGCAAGTAATTTGTTATACATTGACATGTTAATTTAAAATGATGTACTGTATCATCGTTTTAGAATGTTTATATCAGTTCACAAATGCATGGCAAACAAGTTTGTATTTACAACTTTCTTCATGTCATAAACACTTATAAAGTTTTAGACTTTCTAGATCACGTCTTTAAAGCATTGTAAGGTCATTGTTTTAGTTGCTATAGATAATGTTTTTTGATGGTTTGCAAAGCCACAGTTTTAAGCTTTTAGAAAACATGATTTCAGTGGAAATTATGGATCTAGTGGTATTTATAGAGTGAATATGTTATTGCAATTAAAAAATACATTGGTTGTACAGTGTGTTTTGGTTTCATGCATGCGAACATCCATAGAAATGAAGATGTGATGCCGCCAGCTATTACGATATATTGAGTATATATCACATTCAATCTTCCTGCATGTTTATCTGAAGGTATAGAGGAGAGTAAAGACATTACTGTGTTGTAATCATCATCATGATGCTGCATATTCTCTACAGAACACTTCTTTCTTTGCAGCCTCACTGAAATACCTCACTCATACATTCTGAGTTTACCCATGCTTGCAGTTGTTGAGAATTTTTGTTTCAAAAACATTAGTTGCATATCCTTTACAGGATGTCGCAATCAATCCCAGTATGTTTTTTTTCTGTTTGTGATTTCTTGGCAAGTGTATGTTCAGTAGTTTGCTGTGATTTCTTGGCAAGTGTATGTTCAGTAGTTTGCCATTGCTTTCTGAATGACAGGGACTCATACCATTGTATGAAAGCCAGCATATGGTGGTCTGCTTCCAAATCGCCTGTAGCTGTGTTTCGAATGCAGAATTACAAATACGCTTGTAACCCCTTTGCCACAGTCCTGTCGCAGGGACTTTCTGAGGGTATGTGAAGCGTTTGGATCATCAGATTTTTTTAGGTCTGTGTGCATGGAGGAACAGGCAACCAGTCTGTTCCTCCTACAGTAAACGGCAAGTGCATGCATTGAACCCTCATTCATTGTCGCTTATGATTAAATGACAGTTTCTTAAAGATACTGGTCTTCAGTCCTTTAATAGTTGAGCGGTTCTCCCATCTCATCTGTAGCCATATTGATGGTTTCTGTAATTTCCTTGTGCAGCCTTGTCTTGGTTGGCTTCTGGCTTGTTTTCCAGGGACACCATGTCTTTCATTGCTTGTCATGTTGTCTTTGATTATCCACACAGAGGACTGGTATGAAACAGATTGTTTAGGTGATGTCTGACCACCGTTAATCTTTGCTACCGCCCATAAACTTACTTATGGGAAGTTAATGCAGAGGTGTTCCCTTGCCTTCCAGAAGCACTTGAATAGCTGGCATACATGTACACAGGCTTCATTGCTGCACTTCAAACTTCCTTGTTTTTTTAATTACTGACATATGTGCCATAACTTGTGTGTGCCTGGAGAGTGATGTTTGTCTCCCTTAGCTGATAATTTAAGGCTGCTTGCCCAGGCAATTGCCATGTAATATACAGCTAGGATTTAGGTTACAAGACCCAGCCTTATTGAGGATGGAATATACTTCCATGATGTTGGAGGTGGAAATTGTGAGACCTTTATATACATGGAGATAAGACCATGCTATCTTATACATGTGGTATAACTATATGTATGGTCTAGCGGACCAAGGCCCAGTGTGATACTTTGTGGGTGACTTCCACTTCCGACAGCCAAGAGTAGACCCTGGCATGATGTAATGATAGTTGTCTTTTTAATGTACAGGTTTTATAGCTAAGTTGCCCTGTGGATGCCCTGTTAACTGTTGATTTTATTTTTAAATTGTGTGCTGTTTCTAGGATCTTTTAGCATGAGACATAGAAGTTTAATGGGAAAGTTGTCTGTCCTACCAAATGTTTAGTGTATTGTGTTTCTATGATTTTTTAACTTGGTATAAAGAAGTATTCTAGGCAAGTTGTCTATACTTTGGTATTCTTGTTTTTTCACGTGAAAAAGAATCGGGAAAAGAAAGTTATTTAAGCACAACTTCTGAAAGAGCAAAAACGTCTTTAAAAGCTTTTTAGGGGATGAAATAGTCAAAATACCAACCAAACCATATGTTTAATTATGCTTAAAGCAATTTTCAAAGCAACATCAGGAGATGGTGTTAAGATTTTGAACAGGACACATCAGACTGACATGTCATCTGTTTCACAAGTTTAATTCTGTGTGCTGGGAAATAGCTTCATGTTGCTCACCTAGTCCTGATAGATTCACCTGATCTCTGTGTGCTGGGAAATAGCTCCAATTGGTCACCTAGTCCTGATAGATTCACCTGATCTCTGTGTGCTAGGAAATAGCTCCAATTGGTCACCTAGTCCTGATAGATTCACCTGATCTCTGTGTGCTGGGAAATAGCTCCATGTTGTTCACCTAGTCCTGATAGATTCACCTGATCTCTGTGTGCTGGGAAATAGCTCCATGTTGGTCACCTAGTCCTGATAGATTCACCTGATCTCTGTGTGCTGGGAAATAGCTCACCTTCTACAGCCCTACCCCACTAACAACCATGAACATAAAGTAAATATGACACCAACCAACTTCATTTCATCAAAACCTGGTTGCCCAGCTGTGTAATCTGTCCACATACACCTTTCTGTCTTCCACTGCTTCATTTGCCTAGTATTTTCCCACATAAGACTAATTTCTCTATTCCACTTGTGTTGATATGTCTGATAAATTTCACGTCTTCTTATTCTGGTTTTGACAAGTGATCTAACAATGCCAGCAGCTGTCGATATCTCGGCATAATATCTTGGCTTTTTGTGTGTTTGTTGTGTTACGGAACACTGTCACTTAATACCTCCATTGGTGCTCATTTCTTCTCCCATGTATCATACAAGGAGCATCACAGCACAGTGCATGAACTCCATAACACCTGCATAAATCCACATGTCAGTATATACCAAAAAAAGAACATTCATGGAAGGGATAGTTTCTGGGAGAAGAAACAGGCCAGCGCAAAGATGGACACACGACATTGAAGACACCCTAAACATGAAAATGGTCTCTATGGTGAAGGGCTTACAGACATGATTCATAATCCCACTTACCCGCATTCGAAACACAGCTGCAACCGATTTGGCAGCAGACTGTGTTGCACTGGGTTTTAACAAGTTGGTATGGGAGCCGGTCGTTCAGAAAGCTACGGCAAACTACTGAAGGTAAACTTGCCATCAACAATAGCGGTAAAATGCTGGTGTTGACAGCGATGTCCTGTAAAAAGGATATGCAAAATAAACAAAGGCATGAAAATACATCAGGCAGGAGGAACTGGCCAGGGATTGAGAGTCTTTTCTGTGACCATGATGGCAGTCTCCTTCTGCTTGAGTGAATACCCCTGGCTTATACCATCCTGTTCTCGTTATGTACAAGTGCACCCAGTGAATGGATTGCTGGTGTTGGGTTCTACATCATACCCCTAAACCAGTGGTTCTCAACCTTTTTTGGCTCGTGCCCCCCTTCACCATATTTTCAGAACGTCATTCCCCCCTTTCGTATTTCCTACCTAAAAATTTGGCCCGTGCCCCCCTTCACCATATTTTCAGAACGTCATTCCCCCCTTTCGTATTTCCTACCTAAAAATTTGGCCCGTGCCCCCCTTCACCATATTTTCAGAGCATCATTCCTCCCTTTCGTATTTCCTAGCTAAAAATCCCGCCCCCACCCCTACACAGTATACGTAATAATGGAAGCTAAATTTAATAGCACATACTAAAACAAGTCTAGACGTCCACATAAAACATGATTTGTGGGTCTACTTACTTTATAAATTGAATTTTAGAAGGATGAGACGTACAGAACCGTACATTATGAAGGGAAAAAACAATATCAAGTAATTGGTTCTTGTATTAACGCGATCTTGAAATAATCTTAATTTCTCCCCTGGAAACCCTAAAATTCCCCCTTTGGGGGGGGGGGGGGAATTTTCCCCACCGGTTGAGAACCACTGCCCTAAGCTACCTCACCTGTTCTTGAGTTTATTATGTTGTGAATGTAGCAGCCAACAACCGGATTCGTTGGGAGTCATGATAGCTTAGTGGCTAGATGCTGGAATAGTGGTCATAAGTTTGAATCCACATCATGGTCAATTTTAAAAACTGACTTGGGCTCCCTGGTTCGACCCTAGTCTAAAATGGGTATCAGGAAATCCATTAGGAAGTAAAGGTGGCCAAGTCATACAGACCACATCAACCACCCAGTGCTGATTGGTTGATAAAATGTTTGGTCCTGTATGCCTTGTGGCATTGAAAAGTGTCCTTGTCTGTTTTACTTGACCAGTGCTTCTCAAGTTAAGTTATCAGCTGTACTTCTAGCCACTCCCCTTCCAGGAAACATCACCAGAGCACGTGAAGCCTGTTAGACTACAAGACTTTCATAAATGCCTGCTTCAGATAAACACTGTCCCATGGCTGATGCTGCCATTGAAGTGTGAAGTCTTCATGTAAACATGGCTATGGCATGTTAGATGTGATGGCCAGTTCCCATCTTATCCACCATTCCGAGACAATTTCCAGACAGTTCTTACACTTATCAGGTACTTGTGAGGTTGGGTCTACCACACAGCCAGTTTGGTGAGATCAAATCCTCTCACTGCTGGGGGTTAAACCTAGGCCACTTTACTGGAAAGCATGCACACTAATCAATGTAGATTACAGCTTACATTACTTCTATGGTCTTGTCTTCAGGATCCTGTAGTTCTCTTGAGCAAACCCATCTAGAAATGTGCTTATTAACATTGCTACAATAGTTTAGTTGCTGCTGTAACCAATGGACATTTGTTATCTGAAGACGTGACAAGTTGTACTTTATCAACAGTGCTAATGTGCCAATTTATTATTATTATTATTATGTTTTGCTTGGTATGTTATATAAATTATATTAGAAGAGAAACATTTGTCTGTGTGATTTCTGTGTTTGCTGTGCGTCTTTCTGTTATCTCTTTAGTATATGATTTAAGAAGCCAGTCTTAAACGACTTGTGTTCCCATATAATAAAACTAAACTGAAAGCCACTCAAGAAGTATTGTTACAAGTCAGCAGTGGGCTGGGCATTGTTACAAGCGGCTTGGCTTGTGTCCCAACAGTGGGCTGGGCATTGTTACAAGTGGCTTGGATTATGTTCCAGCAGTGGGCTGAGCATTGTTACAAGCGGCTTGGATTATGTTCCAGCAGTGGGCTGGACATTGTTACAAGCGGCTTGGCTTGTGTCCCAGCAGTGGGCTGGGCATTGTTACAAGTGGCTTGGATTATGTTCCAGCAGTGGGCTGGACATTGTTACAAGTGGCTTGGATTATGTTCCAGCAGTGGGCTGAGCATTGTTACAAGTGGCTTGGCTTGTGTCCCAGCAGTGGGCTGGGCATTGTTACAAGTGACCTGGCTTGTGTCCCAGCAGTGGGTTGGGCATTGTTACAAGTACCATTGGTATCTAATAATATTGGATACCTAGAGTGTGCCGGCTCTATGGCGAAGGGATAATGGACACAGTTTGTAATTCTGCATATTGCGTTAGAAACACAGCTGTGGGCGATTTGAATGCAGACCGCCTTGCGTTGGTTTCATACAATGATATGACTGCCAGTCATTCAGAAAGCAATGACAAACTACTGAACGTAAACTTGCCAAGAAATCACAAACAGCCAAAAAATGTTGGGGTTGACTGCGACATCTTGTAAATAATATGCAACTAATTTTAGAGTGCAGTTTTCTCAGAGACTCTAGGGGGTTGTTGCTGGGGCAACAGAGCTTGTGCTTTATGCAATGCTTTCAGCAGGCCGCCTTGCGGAAAGAAACCGAACCATATGGGATAAAACCTCAGGCAATTAAATCAGCCTAGACCTACTGGAGGTGCTGTAAGTTGCATGCATTGAAAAACTCAAAGCAGTTGGAAATTGCAAAGAGTTGGCAATAAAGTGACTGCTCTGGCAAAACTGTTGGAAAGGAAACCAACCCACCTGTAGATAGAATCTGTTACCTTCAGTAGAGTTTGTTTCGAGGAAGTAAACTCAATACAAAGGCATGCCAATGTCAGACACACCAGCCTCTGAGGGACAGCAGTACATAACTAGTTGTGACACTCACCCCTCCCAAGAGGAACATAGGAGATATTGAGCATGCTGAATGTTTTTGGTTGTTTCTGAATTTCATTTATCCATTTTATAGCTTTTAACATATGGAGGCCGGCTCAATGGCGAAGGGGTTACGGATGCAGTTCGTAATCCCGCATATCGCATTTGAAACAGCTGTGTTGGTTTTTTATGAAATGGTATGGGTGCCGGTCATTTAGAAAACAATGACAAACTACTGAATGTAAACTTGCCCAGGAATCATGAACAGCCAAACAATGCTGGGGTTGACTGCTACATCTGTAAAGGATATGCAACTAACTTTATTTTAACATATGGAGATAGAAAATAAAAAGTACACATATGTTGGTATGTACGAAAGCATATGGTCGAGTGTCAAATGTATCCTGTATTAGAGTGTTAAATGTATCTGTATCGATAAAGGAAGTGTGCAGATTTTTAAGAATTTGCAGGTCATGTTATGTTTATATTGACAGTGTTTCAAACACTAGCATGGCTTCTGTGATTTTATTTTGTCATGTGTGATTTTTGCCTGGTGAATTCTTCCTATTAAAAAAAACAAAACAATATGCCACTTTATTTTTGTATGGCATTTATACATTGTGTGCCATTTTGTGGAATATAGGTGTTGCCAGATTTCTCGTAGGTTCGCTAACTGCTTCCTAAATGCTCTTTAATTACTTTCTCTTTCCTAAATTGCTAGTTATATTGGCATGAAGTATAAAGATGTAGATAAATATTTATGTTGAAATAGTTTCTGTTTAGTGGTTGTTTATTTTTGCTGATTTCATTTTTTTTATGGGTCCTCTTTATCAGTTTTTGGTTTGTTTTAATCCATTTTTAGGTTACCGCGGCTAATAGGTTTAATGCCCTTAAACTTTCTCTTCTGACCACCGCATATTGGGTTTGTTTCACAAGCCAGTCAGTTGGACTTAAATGTTTCCTTTTCATTCTTGACTAGGGGATGTAAATTACAAGTATCTCAGAAGTCGGAGTGGGTTCGCCCGATGAAGGGGAACATTGATAATAGGGAAGTCTAACCCCGATGCATAATATTTCCAGTGCACTCACTAGTAGTAGCAAATACCAGTAGCAGTAGAACATGTGTGGACTATGCTTGAGATCTAAGTGAGCGAACAAAACAAAAATAATATATATCTATTTTGAGATTTATTGATAAAAGCATTTTGGGTGGTCAAAAGAATTAAGAGTGCTTGCTCTTAAACTTACTGCCGGCTGATGGCCTGGTAGAGCATTCAATTACTTCACCGGCATTAAGTTGAGCTTTTACATTAACTTCTCATTCGGAAAGCAGTGGCAAACTACTGAACATAAATTTGTCTATAAAATCAACCTGGGGTTAATTGCAACATTCTGCAAAGGAGATACAGCATTTATTCAAAGAGATGGCTCCATGTTAAAGGATATGGTGGAGGTCAGGTGAAGGGGCAGTGCTGTAGAGGAAGACAACATTACGTGAGGATAGACAACATAAGTTGGCTGGCACCACCAGAGGTTCAACCAACGAATTTAACCTGTGGTGCACATTGAAGAACAACCTCAAGAACTACAAATAGCAACTGTACAGCGCATCCTGGATTAAACGAAACTCATCCAGCAGAAAACAATGTGGAACGGATCTCGGATGGCTGCAATCAAAATGGAAACCGAAGAAACAACACATCCTACATGACCTGAAAGTAATGCATGAGTTAATGATTCAGGTGGTGGAAATTAAGGAGGAAACTAAAGAAATTCTGAAGAAAATTCAAGAAGAAGAACACATATTGAATTTACTCAAAGAACATACAAAGAACGAAACAGTCATAACAGATGAGACACAAAGCAAGTCCCAGGCAGATAACGAAGCAAGAGAAAATGAAACTGAAGACAAATATAACTACATATCACCAAGAAGGAGACTACAAAGATACAACAACAGACCAAGATATGGGGCGAGAGGC
The DNA here is from genome assembly GCA_963921405.1 of Cepaea hortensis. Taxonomy (NCBI): domain Eukaryota; kingdom Metazoa; phylum Mollusca; class Gastropoda; order Stylommatophora; family Helicidae; genus Cepaea; species Cepaea hortensis. Next base: position 13,269,410 of record OY992893.1, on the reverse strand, counting down.
GGATGGAATCACACTTGGGAAGACTGATAACTCGAAGCCTTAGAAGGGCACAAATCTGACCAGACATGTCAAGCAGCAACAATGAAGAAAACTACATCAAGCCAGAAATGCAACAGAAATTAGAAAGTGAAACACACAACTCTATCTCCACAAGCAGATGCAGAAAAGAGACACCATAGGGCCCCAATTATAACACGTCGACATTCTGGCATTTGAACAGGGCTTCAACACTTCTGTCTACATATTGAATGGATTGAGGCTCCATGAATTCTCTCAAAGAGTTGAACCGCAGTCAGGACTTTCAGCTAGCTGAATCAATATTCATCATCTCATCTCATCTTGTTCCTCTTGTACCTTGCGGTGTCAGGGGAAAACATAAACAGTGGGAGAGTGCCCGTGTATGGCCTTCATATATTGAGATTCCCATAACTCTGGTATTCCCTCTGTCCATCGTTTACATCAATGAATGTTAATAGCTAGAATTCAAAAGTTTTCATTAAAGATCAGAGTGACTGTAAAAACACGCAAAAAACATGAGCAGGCTTCTCAATCAGTACCAACCCAGATTGGTAGATGTCAGTAAAGATGTAAAGTAGAGGAGCCCTTGTCACAACATTGGCGGTCACACTAGTGTAATTGTTAAAGGGTTGCACTGATAATTTTATGAGCACGGTCAAATGAGGGTACTACGCCTGCACTCATAGTCCACAAAAGAGGGAAAGATACGGCCTATTTCTCCGTGCGCAAAATGTGATGGTGGTAATATGTCACAGACACATAGTAAGTTTCTGCTTTCGGACTGTTGTTTTTTTTACATATTTTACATGAGGCTTGCCGGCTCCACGGCGAAGGGTGTACAGGTGCAATTCGTAATCCTGCATACCGCATTCAAAACACAGCTGTCAGCAGTTTGTCAGCAGACCATCTTGCGTTGATTTTCATACAATAATATGAGAGCAAAATTTCAATAATTCAGAAATTAATGGCAAACTACTGAATGTAAACTTGCCCAGGAATCACAATATATGTCTAGAGCGATCAGCACTTGATGGTCCATGTGGTCTGGGTCATCCCATCCACCTGGACTTGCCAGGTACTGTCCTGGCATCAGTGTTAAGTTGGGTAGACTTGGAAGTCTAGATAACTAAATAATAATCATCTCCCCAAAGAGGATTTGAACACATGACCACTGGACCAGGGTGCAAGCATGCTAGCCACTGCTTTACTACAAAGGGGCTTCAAATGAAAACCTTAAATTGTTTTTATTTGGTGAACATACTCTGAAAAAGTAAAGAACTAATGTTTCATTTTTCGATGTAGTCACCACTGCAAGTAATGCAAGTCCTCCAGAGTCGATAAATTGCTTGAATTTCTGTAGAAAATCTCAACTCTGGGGTCACTACTCGGTGTGCCTGACCTGGTCGTGAACAGTCTGTCACAGAAGGCACGTCATTTTGAAACGTCCTACTCCACGCATACACTTGCTGGAATGACAGGCATGCATCGCCTTACTGAACCTTCATTCGCCGATGGATTTCTATAGATTTCACCAGTTCACCGATCAACAAATGAATAACAAAACGCTGCTCCCCTTTGATGCATGTCAAAAGTAGGGTGTCCATCTTTAAACTGTCCTTTTGATATCACACGCTTAACACTCTTGACATCCTTAACAACAATATTGACAGGTTACAAGACAATGGCATGGTTATTGTAATTTATATCACACTCTTAAGGTCCTCACTTGAAGCCCCCTCGTATATCTTCCATCAGGATATCTGCTGAGAAAAAAAAATAGGTAAAGATAGTCCCATAGCAGTTACTGTCATTAGGATGTGAAGTGATCAGTCCTCATATATTCTAGGTCACAACATGTTGAGATAGGCTGACCAGTGCCCTTCCTCATTATTTTTCTTTTCAAACAATTCCTTAAAGCTTGATGCCCATTTGTATGCTGATGAAACCATTAATGATGTCATTAGAAACACTGTACACTTAGGAAAAGAAGAGTCCTAGTCCTGGTTCCCCAGTTGATAGTTATACAAAATAGTCTGTTTCAAGATCTGTATAAATCCTGTATAACCAACAAGCAATCAATATATCATAACACAAAACAAACTCACACAATTATATTCACAAATAGCAGAGTATTTATTAATACACAAATGAAGGTTCTAAAGCACAGCAACAGAACATGTGTTCCCATACACCATACACGTATTCTGTGTGTTTAGGTAGAAAAATCCAAGAATTCCCAATTTTACAGCAATATATTTAAGATTTTTATAAACATCATAATTACAAAATAAACAAACTCAATGCCAAAATAAACAAACACAGACAAAATAATAAATATTAAATATTGTTCACCTTATTTCAAAATAAAACATGTTTGTTTCTCCTTGTTTCAATCCTTCTTTTCTCTTTTTTTCAGAGCAAATAAAAACTATGCTACTTCATTCTGAAATAAAATACACATACAAGTGTTTTAATTTGTTACATTTATTTCCTTTCAGCAATCACCACAAGCAAACACTAATCATTTACATGCCATCTTTTAAACATCCATCATATTTTGATACACAAAATGTATAATCAACTAACACCCCTAGGTAAATATAATAGTTGCTTGTACAATCATAGGAAAATTCATATTTAATAACACCACTTTATGTAAGGTAGTACAATATGTCAAACACAGCTATATGTCAAACAGAAATATATGTTAAAAAGAGCAGTATAAAATTTGCTATATAGTCCTATTTTTGTATTAATAACATTCTTGATACTCTCCTGAATTATTCTTAATCAGCGGACACCATCATGCTTGAGTTTACTTAGAGTTTATAATGAACAATAATCAAACTGAACACCATCTTTCTTGAGTTTACTAAAGTTTTAAAGCAAGAACCTATAAGACTGAATATCATCTTAAGTTTTTCTAAAAGTGTAAAGTAAGAATAACAATCAAATTAAACACCATCTTGTCTCAGTTCACTAAAGGCTTAAAACAAGAACAATAATCAAACTGGAGACCATCTTGCTTGAGTTTGCTAATGGTTTCAAACAATAATCAAAATGAACTCCATCTTGTTAGAGTTTACTGGAAGTTTGAAATGAACAATAATCAAAATGAACACAGTGTTTGAGTTTACTGGAAGTTTAAAATGAACAATAATCAAAATGAACAACCCCATCTTGTTTGAGTTTACAGTAGGTTTAAAATGAACATTAATCACACTGAACACCATCTTTTTAAAAATTTTCTAAAAGTTTAAAGTTGAATAATAAGCAAAATAATCACCAAGATTAAAGGTTTAAAACAAGAACAAGGTTATTCCAGGATAGATATTGCTACAGTAGCGTACAATTCAACTCTAACTATGCTGCGCACCACTTTAAGTGCTAAAACATTGTTCCAACTGTATCCGTCTCAACTTAAAAAGGTCCCACTTGCTTAAACTCTATATTAAGTAATATATAAGGCCTGTATTCCATTCCACTATTTCTACAAGTCTCTTCTGGTAATGTGTGTGTTCACATGTGGTGGACTTACTAGCCATAGTTGAATTAGCTGATACCAATCAACAAGCTTCATATGGCTGTTACTAATCATGACTTGAAATTTACTCTAAAATATTAGCTCATAAGAAGGTAATTTTTATTTGTAACGTATGCTAAGAGGTGAAGATCCCATAAAGGCTGGGGGGGGGGGGGGGGGCTGAGGGATCAGCATATCTATCTCACACATATTATGTGTGTTTGATCCTTGGTAAAACTTGCAGTTTTTTTTTAACCCTTTACAGGGCAGACGCTTGTCCATTTTGTAGCCCTGAACGGGCAAGATTTTTTCAGGTTTGGAAAAAGTTCGGGTCGCGTTAGTAAAAACATCACAAATAAGGTGTTAGTCAACCGATTTTAGTTAAATAAACAACACAATGAAAGGAAAAGCATGCAGAATATGTTACTCACGTGATTGTTGCCGGTAATCCATATATGAACACAAATATTTACGAAATACGGCATGTTGTTTGTGATTTTCCGTCATCTATACGGCAATTTATAAACACATTTTCAGAATCATAATCACTTTCTTTAAAGTCCGACTCACGACTGCTAATGCAAAGTAACGCTTTGCACTGATATCTAGCTCCGATTAATAATCAACTTCGTGCCCTTTAATGTCATTTAAATTGAACAGAGCGAAATCTCGGCTATCACTTGAAGAATCGCCGAAATCCATTTTGAAAAACAGCGTAAAAATCCCGAAAACTATAAAAAAAAGTCCGTTAAAGTCTGTTCAAAGTCATTGTAGCGCGTTTACAAATGGCGGCCACGTTGTCAAGCTATCGGCGAAAGTGAAAGTAGTCATCGGAAGTGTCGGAAAACCGAGAGATCGCATTTTTAAAACGACTAGTCGTCAAAGACGCGATTGGGCGTTATGCCCGTTTAACGCATCGAACGCTATCAGGCGCTGTGCCTGTTAAAGGGTTAAAATCATAGCTTGTAGGGTAAGTGGTGATTTTGGCAAAGGGTGGTTATTCCTCAGCCCAGGCAGGAAGAAGCAGAGACTGGACCTGTATCGTCAATGCAGTACAGTCAACTGGCTAACACCTGCTATCTCTGACACTAGATCAATTGCACAAATTGGGAGTGGAGCCTGGCCAAGCACGCTGTGACCGTCTTCGAGGATGAGAGAGGAGACATTGCAACCACCTCCCCAAGGGGACAATGAGTAGAAATACTCTGAGATGGCTGCTGCACATGAGGACGGAGCAAGCATGGTGCTGGGTGTCGATCGTGAAAGCATAACATAACATTCTTCAATCCAGATACCCTCTCTCGACACTCGCTAACAATAGTATAAATGCCATACAGATGAAAACATTAAATTATATGTATTATTTGTGTCTTACCTTCTTGTTTGAAACTCAAGGTAACACATATTGTATGCAGATAAGAATTATGCACATTATAAGGTTCATTAACACATCAGACAGCACGTATATGCACTCACGTATGTAAGTAGAATAACATTTGTTATTATGTGTTCACAACCATAAATGAATCACAGAGCCTGGATAGGACAGATGGTAACATATTTATCAGGGCAAATAACAAGGCTGGATAGATAACATGCCGACAATATAACACAACAAATGGACAGTAGTTTGTGGACTGGGGCTTCATGTGTCTACAGCAAGAATACAGACTTAGAGAAGAAGAGACACACAATAAATTGCACGTTTTATTGCCTGGTATATTTCACTGCATCTTGTCAAGTACATACTGCAGAAATCACACAACATAAACTAAATTAATTAGATAAATTCTTCAAGCTGAAATTTACAACACACATATTCACACAGTAATTTGAATTATCTACCACAGTTAAAGCTGGCATAAGCAATCACCATTAATTCACAGAAGCCAACTTTGTGCAAACAGAAAGACATGATATTCACATTCATTTTAAAATTACCATGGCAGACAATTCAAATTACTGTGTGAATATGTGTGCTGTATATTTCAGCTTAAAGGATTTATTTAGTTACTTTAGTTTATGTTGTGTTATTTCTGCAGTATGTGCCTGACCAGATGCAGTGAAAAATGCTGGGCAATAAATCATGCAATTTATTGTTTATGTCTTCATATTCACTATGGGAAAAACATTATTTTTAACTTAGAGAAGAAACCAGAAAATACTATGAGTGATAGTAAAACTAAAGGTACATTAAATAATGGGGTAAATTATTACCTCACACTATATGAAGATGTAAGTGAATGTGTGCAGCACTTGTGTGCAGCACTTGTGTGCACACTTCAATGTGCACTGGGTATGTGGTGCTAGATGAATAATTGTATAGAGCAACTGCCTTTACTGGCATCGACATTTCCTGGTCCCATTTTCAATGGGTCTACCTAGCTGCCCAGAATGAACACAAAATATAGCCTGGAAACTCCAACGAAAGAGTAGACGCACACAGATTAAGCGAACATTTCACACAAAGTCTGTATTAATGAACACAGGAACAAGAACATGTATATGTAACACTTAAGTATAACAATCACAGATAAATAATCCACATATTGCAATGAATACACACAAAAACAAAGCCCTATATGAGACAACATATAAGTCAATACATGACCAAGAGCTTTGTTATTTCAGTTGAATGTTCTACATTTAGCAGGATTTTATGTGTTGAATTGCTACTTCAGCTAACAAATGGAGCCTAGACCAGCTAACAAATGGAGCCTAGACCAGCTAACAAATGGAGCCTAGATCAGCTTACAAATGGAGCCCAGATCAGCTTACAAATGGAGCCTAGATCAGCTTACAAATGGAGCCTAGACCAGCTAACAAATGGAGCCTAGACCAGCTAACAAATGGAGCCTAGACCAGCTAACAAATGGAGCCTAGATCAGCTTACAAATGGAGCCTAGATCAGCTTACAAATGGAGCCTAGATAAGCTTACAAATGGAGCCTAGACCAGCTAACAAATGGAGCCTAGATCAGCTTACAAATGGAGCCTAGATCAGCTTACAAATGGAGCCTAGATCAGCTTACAAATGGAGCCTAGACCAGCTAACAAATGGAGCCTAGACCAGCTAACAAATGGAGCCTAGACCAACTAACAAATGAAGCCTAGACCAGCTAACAAATGGAGCCTAGACCAGCTAAGAGCCTAGACCAGCTAATGAATGGAGCCTAGACCAGCTAATGAATGGAGCCTAGACCAGCTAAGAACCTAGACCAGCTAATAAATGGAGCCTAGACCAGCTAACGAATGGAGCCTAGACCAGCTAAGAACCTAGACCAGCTAATAAATGGAGCCTAGACCAGCTAATAAATGCAGCCTAGACCAGCTAACAAATGGAGCCTAGACCATCTAACAAATGGAGCCTAGACCAGCTAATAAATGGAGCCTAGACCAGCTAACGAATGGAGCTCAGACCAGCTAACAAATGGAGCCTAGACCATCTAACAAATGGAGCCAGACCAGCTAACAAATGGGGCCTAGACCAGCTAACGAATGGAGCCTAGACCAGCTAACGATTGGAGCCTAGACCAGCTAACAAATGAAGCCTAGACCAGCTAACAAATGGAGCCTAGACTAGCTAACAAATGCAGCCTAGACCAACTAAGAGCCTAGACCAGCTAACAAATGGGGCCTAGACCAGGTAACAAATGGAGCCTAGACCAGCTAACAAATGGAGCCTAGACCAGGTAACAAATGGAGCCTAGACCAGGTAACAAATGGAGCTTAGACCAGCTAACGAATGGAGCCTAGAGCAGCTAACAAATGGAGCCTAGAGCAGCTAACGAATGGAGCCTACACCAGCTAACAAATGGAGCCTAGACCAGCTAACAAATAGAGCCTAGACCAGCTAACAAATGGAGCCTAGACCAGCTAACAAATGGAGCCTAGACCAGCTAACAATTGGAGCCTAGACCAGCTAACAAACACAGCGTCAGTCATGATCTTCCACATGAGGCAGGCTGGCAATGACTACACACTGCTGCATACTGTGAGACTGCAAATACCACATAATTCAAATCCTAATTATTGCAAATCCCATGTACTGCAATCACATAAATTAAAAAAAAAAAATATCATAGATTTTAAAATACCACAGATTGCAAAATACCATAGATTGCAAAACACCATAGATTGCAAATGGGAGAATTCCTCAAATACTTTTCTCCAAAGTGCCAATTCATCTATAAATATATTAAAATATAAGGCAAGAACCAAAAACCCAATATACCTCATACTTTTTAATAAGGGTATTGCATTTCATGGCTGAATGGATAAGATTACTCATTATTAAACATCTGGTGTGCTGATGCCGAGGTAGTGGATTCAACCCCCTACATCAATCAGTTGGACTAAAATGTTGACTTATCATCCTTGACTTGGGGATATAAATTACAAGTACCTCAGAATTCGGGGTGGTTCACCTAATGGCAAGGGACACTGGTAATAGGGAAAGCTTATCCATATGCAAAAATCAATCTAGTACATTAGAAGTAGTAGCACATGTGTGGACTACACTTGAGTTCAAAGCGAGCAAGCAAGAAAAAAAAAATTGCATATCCCATACAAGACAGCCACGATGATCAAAGACGATAAATTCACAACTCCTTTTCATCTGAGCAAGTGAAAACACAGAATTCACACTTTGTGACTTTGTTGATCCAAACAGTGTTTTCATAGCAATACTTTCAAAAATAATGTACATATTTTCTTTCATATATTTAACAGAGGAAAGCTGAATACACCAGGGACTACATGCCATGTAATCATATAGAAAATACCTCTGTATGAGTGCGCAGGGATATAGCTTCATATATACTAGGTGAAAGTTTTAAGAGTTATTTAATTTAAGCAGTTGTCTTCCAAAAGACGTCTCTTAGGCCCATCTTACAAGACTGAGATAACATCAAAGCAGTATTTGATCAGGAACTACATTCTATAAATCACGTGTCTACATCACATACAAAATTTGCATGCCACATGTATATGTCTATATGTGTGTTTATATATAGCTACTTCTAGGCCGGCTCTGTGGGAAGTGTTATCGTAATTCCGCATATCGAGTTCAAAAAACAACTGCGGACGATTTGGAAGCAGACCACCTTGCATTGGTTTTCATTTAATGATATGAGTGCCAGTAGTTCAGAAAGCAATGGTATACTCATTCGTTCATTCAGTAATATGTCCTTTGCAGAACCTCGCTCCCATAACAACTTTCTGGAAAACCTCTCGATCATAAGCAAGATGTCCCGTGTCCGAAAGACCCATCTGGAGATCATCCGCCACATCCTGCACCCATCTTCTCTTTGGCCTTCCTCTTCCTCTCTTCCCAGGCATATAGCCTACCCCTCCACTATTGTTCTCTCCAAACTTTCGTGACGTTTCAAGTGACCAAAATATTTCAATTTTCTTTGTTTTAATGGCAAATGTACACTCAAAGAAATAGCTAACAGCAAATCAGCACCAAAAAAAAAAATGCTGGGTCTAATTGTGACGTCCTGTAAAGGATATGCAGCTAACTAATTACTAGGCACGTCCACCAGGCGGCAGATGGTGGAGGGATCTTTAGATTTAGTGACTAGGCATGAATGTGCTGAATTAGTGGCCATGACCCAACACAGATTGTGATCATTGAACGGGTGCAATTTTATTGTGTGGGGCAGATAGCTTTAACAAAAAGTCACTTAAAAGTCGACTTCATTGCGGGGTTTTATCCAACATGGCTGAGTCTCTTTCCGCAGTGAACTGCCGAAAGCGTTGCACAAAGTACGAACTCCGTAGCTCCAGCGTTGAACCCAGGAGTCTCCGGACAAAAAATGCACCCGTGAACCGAAGGACCTGGAATCAAACCCACAACCTTCAGGGCCCGAGTCAGACGGCTTGACCACTACACCACGGAGATAACTGCAAAATACCTCACAACTCTGTGTATGACTATAAGGGTAAGAGGTGACGTAACATCTCCCATTGTTGCCTTGCAAAGCTCTTATCCATTCGACCTGCTGACTTGTACTGTAATGTTTAACTTGGCCAGATGCGGTTTGTGAGCTAGGTTTCTTGAATGTTAAGCTCCTGTAAAAGTATTTCTCTACTTCTAGAACTGCAGTATTCTACATTGTTCAGTAACATTTAAGTTCACTGGCCTTGATTTTCTTCTTTAACTGAATTGGTGCCAAAGATAATATATCGCCAAATGTGGCCTCCCATTTGGACCAAAGGACGATATAGTGCCATAATAGGGTCATCATATTATTTATTTTATTTTGTGGTAGGCTATCTTCCGCAATTTCAATGCTCAGTGAACAGAAATTCAGATTATAATATAGAGTGTATCCGGGAAGGTTAACCCAGTCAACAAACACCAGCAGAAGTTGGATGTGTCAGCCTAATGGGGCAAGAACGCAGCTCTGCTGTAAACAGGCACAATGCAATCACGTCCGAAAAAACTCTCCAGATAAACGCAGAAAAAGAAGAATATAGAGTGTATTTTTAATGACTGTGCAGTGTTTGAAAATATTGCCGGTCCAAGTTTTTTATTCACCCTCTGTAAAGTTCATGCAACATAATAGGTAAATACAAAACTTGGACCGGCAATATTTTCAAATGCTGCACAGTCATTAAAAATAAACTTGTACTTGTTAATTTGATGGGGATCGACTAGCCGAGTGGCTAAAATGCCGTGTTCTCCTTCGGGAGACCTGGGTATCCTCGGTAGGATGTGGATTTTTTTCTGTCGGGGGCAAAAAGAAAATCCTAACCTGCACAGTTCACGGCGAATGCACCAGCCAGCGGGCCTTAATTCCTCAGAATCATTACCATGGTAGGTGAATCAAATTACTGTGGGAATATGTGTTATGTGTTTCAGATTGAATTATTTATCGTATGGCTTGAGTTTATGCTGTGTGAATTCTACATTATGCACCCGAGGATATGCACAAAATATGCCAGCCATCAAACTGTGCAATCTATTGTTTGTTGTTTCATTATTCAAATTAACAATGGGAAAACATTGGTTGAAATTCTTTATCGCTAGTTCATTTTTGCAGCTACATATTCTGTTTGTTGATATTTACACAGTATATAAATACCATAGCTTGTCGAATGCTTTGTTAACTTAAACAGAATAAAACAGCGCAAATTAACAGTTACATTAAATAAGTAACCATTCCAGAGCGAACCCCGTGGAAAGATGAACATAGACTATCGCTACAAATCCAGTCAAAAGTTAGAGGAATATTGGACAAGGAAGAACAGAACAGTGTACAGCGCAGAACAGCCACTCTCAGCTTCCTTGATGACGAATACCCACAGGACCTATGGATCCGAGTTTACACAGATGGGTCAGCACAAAATGCTGTTCGAAATGGAGGAGCGGGAGTGTACATAGAATACCCAAATAATACTAGAGACACGGCCAGAATTCCAACAGGAAAGTACTGCCATAACTATGATGCTGAAATTGAGGCAATCAAGATAGCCACAGAGAAATTACAAAATACCAGCCATGGTACACAACCTGTGGTGATATTGACAGATGCAAAATCCGTAATAGAGGCGCTCCTGTCTGGGAAATTGCCAGTTCTAAGGACACTACTTTCTGAACTTAGCAGTCAGCGTAAGATCACCATACAGTGGATACCATCACACTGTGGAGTCCCCGGAAACGACAGAGCTGATCGATTGGCTAAGGAAGGAGCAACAGAAGAACAACCTGATGTGCCTATTACATATTACCAAAAGAAAAGAATGATCAAATCAGTCTGAAGGCCACCAAACCTTACTCAAGACGACTACCACGTTATGGACAGACCAGAACAGGTCATTCTTCTGCGCCTCAGAACAGGACACAATAGATTACGCAACCACATTATACAAAATTCAAGATTGGTGAAACAGCCATGTGCACATGTGGTTTGGCGTTGCAGACAGCAGAGCACATACTCCAGGATTGCCCAAACTACAACATATCCAGGCGAACCTTCTGGCCTAGAGAGACAACAGTGGAAGATAAACTCTATGGACCGCTGAATGAATTAAAAAAGACTGTTGGATTCATACAAGAGACAACATTGCAGTTATAGGCTTATTTCAGGCAAACGAAAGAAGAAGAAGAAATAAGTAAATTAGGCTAAACAATTTGGTACATCGAACTGACGGAAACAACTTGATCAATACACATTCAAGTCCTTCAGTTTCAAATGAACAAGTGATGTGTAGTAGGTTCTTACCTATGAAACCTAACCATCAAAGAATGTCTCTTACTTTTTACATTTTGTCAGAGATAACTATGGAGAGAGAGAGATATATTTGTTAATGAGAAAAAATTGGAGGTGGTGGAAAATTTTGAATATCTTGGGTCATTAATTACCAACAATGGTGACACAATGAAAGAAGTTAAAAGACAAATAGCTATTGCTCTTCAAAGACTAAAACAACTGAATAAATTTTGGAGTGGGATAGATAGAACTACAAAAATTAGATTTTTAAGAGCATGCATCTTTCACATTGCAACATACGCCTGTGAGACCTGGACACTTACTAAACAAGCTGAACAGCGCATAAATGCCTTTGAATATAAATGATATAGACGAGTTCTAAGAATATCTTGGGTAAAGAAAAGAACAAATGCATCCATACTTGAAGAGTTGAATATTGAAGAAGGTTGGCTGTTAAAGACGATAAAACAAAGAAACCTGAAATATTTTGGTCACTTGAAACGTCACGAAAGTTTGGAGAGAACAATAATGGAGGGGTATATGCCTGGGAAGAGAGGAAGAGGAAGGCCAAAGAGAAGATGGGTGCAGGATGTGGCGGATGATCTCCAGATGGGTGTATCAGAAGCGGGACATCTTGCTTATGATCGAGAGGTTTTCCGGAAGGTTGTTATGGAAGCAAGGTTCTGCAAAGGATTTAATGAATGAATGAATGAATGAAACTAAAGAAAACTGGCATTTTCGGTGATCGTTTCTACTGTGTATTCAGCCCCTGTAAAAGTAATGCATAAATCATGTTTCATAGTGATAATTTTCTGACTCGGAATCTGCTTCAGAATGTACAGGGACTGAAAGTATTGAAGTTGCAAATCAGGATAGACAATGATCAGTTATATATTTACCTATTTATCCTTCTTACAGTATTAAACAATCATTATGTAATAACCAATTTACAATTATAATAGTATATGATCAGTTATGTAATAATCTACTATACCATTCTAACATTATGTTAGTTAGTTAGTTAGTTAGTTAGTTAGTTAGTTAGTTAGTTAGTTAGTGTCAGGTCTTAGTCAGATATGACTGAGCTACCGTATAACAGTAGACGGTACTACCTGCTTTCTGTTAGCGCCGAACGTTGGGCAGCGCTTACCAAACCCGACACTCCACATTGTGCCAACGGCTTCGGGCGGAAGAGCGCAATTGGGAGGGTACAAGCCTTACCATGGTGCGAGGAAATGCAACCTAAAGACACAATGTCATGGCAGGGCAGACCAGGCCCTAAGCCTTGGTTGGCGGTTGGTCTAGGATCGAAGCTCCGACAGGCGGACAGTTAGAGCATTGCTTTGCTGATCCAGCAGCTTCTGCAGCTGGTCTTGTTCCAGATGTAGAGGTGTTACCTTTCCTCTGGAGTGAACTAGGCAGGCCGAGAGAGGGATCATGCTGCATGGGCAACACATGATCTCTATATTTTAGCCCAGGCTTTGTGCTATGGAGAGGCAATAACTCCATCCCTGGTCTTAACCGGTCTCGAAATCAAAGCGAGAGGCAACTGTTATGGAATAAAGACAAAGGATAAAATTATTGCAGATAAGTCACACACCGAGCGTGTGAGACGTAAGATGATGCATGATGGTGGAAATGACCACGTGTTCACATGCACCCACTGTGAACTGACATTTACATCGCGAATTGGCCATATCAGTCACATTCGCTACCGCCATAGGTAAAAGTTATTATGCCTTTTTAAAGCACAAACTATCGTCTGTCAAGACAGCAAGGTGCCAGTGATAGTTAGTTAGTTAGTTAGTTAGTCGACAGATCATCCTCATTGCATATCGAACCATTCAGTCCATAAGTGCTCGGATCCCCTCCTCAGCAAATCCCGCAGCGTGTAGCGGCTAACGACACCAGTTCTGTGTTGGTTTATCATCAATCTTCTTTGGCTTCCTGCGTAGTGTTCTTGTTTGGCCACCCCTCTTTTAATTTGCTGTTCTCGCAGTCTGGCCATGGTTGTAGATTCACAGTCATCACTTGGTTCTCGCAAAAGTCTTACTTCTCGTAGAGCATTCAGAATGTCAGCCTGGTCCATGGCGCGTCCGCCTTCCACAGTAGCCTCACCTGCGAGCTTGTCAGCCCGCTCATTTCCTTGTACTCCTGCATGCCCTGGCACGAAGATGAAACTAATTGGTGTTCTTTGGTGTTCTATAAAAACAGTAATAAGTGTTATCCTACACTTGTTTTTAATTTCTCATTTATTCCTCTATCTCTTCTTATTTTTCAAGCTGTGTTTCTTATGCATCTCATCTCACATGATGTGATTTTATGCCTGCGTGTTTCTAGGCTTGTCTATGTCTGGAATTGGTCAAGCAGTATTGGGATGAATAAAGCATCTATCAGCTTCCTTTCTATTTGCATGTTGCTATTTAGATGTCTTAGAATAGGTATTATTTTATAGCTGATGTTGTTTGCTTTCTATATTCTTGTTTCTATTTCTCTGTTTAGTCTTCCTTCCGCTATGAACACACTGCCAAGATACTTGTACTATCGACGTGGGCGAGTCAATAAGTAAGTCACACACGTCTGTGGGATGGCAGGTAAATGTAGTTTGTGCTTTCTACACGTGTCATTAGATGACAGCAACATCAAATTTTATATTCCCGTTCATCAGGTGGCTCTAGGTGTCTCATGCACATGCACAGTGCATAAACAATATGGCGACTGTACTTATGGAGTGTAGAACCAAAGCGCAACATGTTGTTGTGCGTTTTTTGTGGACAAAAGGATTGCCTGCAAAGGACATTTATAAATAAATGCTTCCTGTTTATGTTGACAAATGTTTGTCCCATAAAGCGGTGCATAGCTGGGTAGAAAATTTTTCTCAAGGATTCGAATGACGCCGAAGTTGAATGTGAAGTGAAAACGTGGTTTAGAAAACAGAGCACGCAGTTCTATGCAGCCGGTTTGGGAGGACTGATAAAACGATGGGATAAGTGCATCAATATTGGTGAAAATTATGCTGAGAAATAAAGGGACAATGTATATACAAAAATAAACTTGTTTCAAGTTGTTATCATATTTGGTTATTTTTCTACAGCCATTTGTGAATTACTTATTGACTTTCCCTTCATAACTTGTTTTAATGATGTTTCCATTTATAATTATGCTATATTGCACTGGTGTTTGTTGAACTGTCATAAGTTCTGTTTTTTTTTTTGTTTTTTTTTGGTTAAATTTATACCAAAATTCTAACAGCAATTGTCAAGGTAATTTATGTGGTGCTGGAGATCCGCATAAATGTAACATTCTGTATATGTAATATTTCTCACCAGGTTAAACATTGAAAAAAAACAAACAAATATAACTGCACACATATGATCAAATGCAAATGAAATGTAAAATTCTAACACAACACAGCATCGTTGTCAGAATTCCTCAGTAACAATTGGTGATAGAATGACAAAATTGCTGTCAAAAAGTAAAGTATTTACTCCTGGTTTTTCAATTTGTGTGATCACTTCTATTACATGGTGGCCATTTATTCACTTCTGAGTGTGGAATCTATGATCGTCAGACCCAACGTGGCACTCAGATTCATTGTATGTGGCCCTTCCAACAGTATTTTAAAATAATATAATTATACATTTATTTCCATTTTACATGTTATATTGACATATGTAAGTTGCGAGTAAAAATACAGAATTTTATATTAATAAAAGGAGATTTCAACCAAGATCATATCTCTTAAAGTAAATGTTGAACATTTTGGCAAATGTTTTAAGATGTATTCTTCTCCATAAATTAGTATTAATTTATTGAAGAGTTTCAATATATAATGAAATAAAATTCTCTGACAATTTTAAAAACTGAAACTTGAATTTTGTTAAAATCTCCATAACTTAAATGTTACTAAAATACCTAGTATACTGTATAGTCTGTTTCCTTGACAACTAGTAACACTCCATCATTAACCACTTTACTTATTATTTTTTCACATGTTGTCTCTTAAAGATTGAAAGGTTTTAGCGCTGGATTTTTCTCTCTGAGTTTTCATTTATAATTAAAAATTCATCTTTTCCTTCTGCTGTACTTTAATCCCCACATTGCAGCATAGGCTGTCAATGAACTCACGCCAGGATGTACTGTCTTTTGCTATCTTCTAAAGTTCAAGGTTCCTCACGTTATTCGTGTCCGTCTCTAATTCTCTCCTTCATATGTTACAGGGATCCGACTTTTAAATGTGCCAAGTGGGTTCAAAAGAAACGATTTTGTAATTGTGCTATTACCAGGTTGTCTCAAGGTGTGTCCCATTCAGCATCGGCATCTTTTTCTCACCTTTTGATTCACTGGTTCTTGTTTAGTTCGTTTCACTGTCTGGAGAGAATGGTGCAGCAGGGAGTGACCAGAAGTTCTTTGCGGCACTCAGAGCTCTGAGGAAAGGCCAGACAGACACCTAATCATACTGCAACTCCAGCAAGGTTAACCCGGTCAACAAATGCCCACAGAAGTCGGATGTGTCGGCCTAATGGCGCAAGAACGCAGCTCTGCTGTAAACAGGCACAGCGCATCGGGGAAAGCGTACAACACACTCCGGATGAGCGCAGAAGAAGAAGAAGAAGACTGCAACTGGTACTATTAGTATTGGGACTCTTCGCTGGTTATTGAAGATGTGAACAAATAGCATATGGGAATGTCTGTCGTGTTAGACAAGGGAAGTCAGACACTAGACAAACCTGCAGTAGTCAAGGGAATACCACTGTTGTATTTATAATTTGTTAATAATGCTTCCAATTACACTTCTTATTTATTTTTTATAGTTATGATTTATGCATTTGTTCAGTAACTCAAAGGATCCATTAAGCACAAATTAATTGCATATGGAGGCAACACATTCAAAATCTCACAGCACAACTAATGACATTCAAAAAGCACCCACTGCACTTCATCACCATGTATATACTAATATAATGCTTTCCTGCTGCTATTATCGTTGATATTTGGACAGGAAATAGATAAAGAATGGTTGTAGTAGTCAGTTTATGAACAAGGATATGCTGTAGGAGATTTTAAAATGTTTTCTAGACCTGTTAGATCATGGATTCCCCGAAAGACCTTGACATTATCTTTAGAAATGTCACATCACAACTTTGCAAGAAATCATGACATTATTACCTTAGCTGTCATGACGTCGACTACAAAAGAGACCTTGACATAATTACTAGAACTGTCATGACATGGACTATAGGAGAGACCTTGACATCATTACTAGAACTGTCATGACATGGACTACAGGAGAGACCTTGACATCATTACTAGAGCTGTCATGACATGGACTACAGGAGAGACCTTGACATAATTACTAGAACTTTCATGACATGGACTATAGGAGAGGCCTTGACATCATTACTAGAACTGTCATGACATGGACTACAGGAGAGACCTTGACATCATTACTAGAGCTGTCATGACATGGACTATAGGAGAGAACTTGACATCATTACTAGAACTGTCATGACATGGACTACAGGAGAGACCTTGACATCATTACTAGAGCTGTCATGACATGGACTATAGGAGAGACCTTGACATCATTACTAGAGCTGTCATGACATGGTCTATAGGAGAGACCTTGACATCATTACTAGAGCTGTCATGACATGGACTATAGGAGAGACCTTGACATCATTACTAGAGCTGTCATGACATGGACTACAGGAGAGACCTTGACATCACTACTAGAACTGTCATGACATGGACTATAGGAGAGACCTTGACATCATTACTAGAGTTGTCATGACATGGTCTATAGGAGAGATCTTAACATCATTACTAGAACTGTCATGACATGGACTATAGGGGAGATCTTGACATCATTACTAGAGCTGTCATGACATGGACTACAGGAGAGACCTTGACATCATTACTAGAACTGTCATGACATGGACTACAGGAGAGACCTTGACATCATTACTAGAGCTGTCATGACATGGACTACAGGAGAGACCTTGACATCATTACTAGAACTGTCATGACATGGACTATAGGAGAGACCTTGACATCATTACTAGAGCTGCCATGACATGGACTATAGGAGAGACCTTGACATCATTACTAGAGCTGTCATGACATGGACTACAGGAGAGACCTTGACATCATTACTAGAACTGTCATGACATGGACTACAGGAGAGACCTTGACATCATTACTAGAGCTGTCATGACATGGTCTATAGGAGAGATCTTAACATCACTACTAGAACTGTCATGACATGGACTATAGGAGAGACCTTGACATTATTACTAGAGCTGTCATGACATGGACTACAGGAGAGACCTTGACATCATTACTAGAGCTGTCATGACATGGTCTATAGGAGAGATCTTAACATCACTACTAGAGCTGTCATGACATGGACTACAGGAGAGACCTTGATATCATTACTAGAGCTGTCATGACATGGTCTATAGGAGAGATCTTAACATCACTACTAGAGCTGTCATGACATGGACTACAGGAGAGACCTTGGCATCATTACTAGAGCTGTCATGACATGGTCTATAGGAGAGACCTTGACATCATTACTAGAACTGTCATGACATGGTCTATAGGGGATCCCTTGACATTACTAGAACTGTCATGACATTGGCCCCAGAAGATGTCATAACATCATTACTAGCATTGTCATAACATATAGCCCATGAGAAACCCTAACACCATGACTACAGCTGTTTTAGTAGGATCTTCAGAAAAGAACTGTCATGGCACGAAACTCAGAAGAGACTCACAATATCATCACAAGAACTGTCCTGGCATGAATACAGGATGCTGAAAATTTAATCATCCAAGGATTAAATTGGCACAGCGAAGATTGAGATGAAGTCTAGAGGACAGATCTTGAGTAATCTACGATGACTGGTTCCCCCACACACACACTCACATATACCTCATGATAGATATTTATTGATTGACATGTAAACTATAGACACAAATAGTAGAAACAATGAGGAAGAATTTAACAATAGATCATTGTCCCAGATTATCTCTTAAACCTAAATAATGTATGTGAAGATTAGATTGCACACATATGAAATCTATGTTATAGAATCTTTCTATATCTGCTGCCTTATCTATTCAAAGTGAAATTCTCATTTGTGAAATACCACTACATGTTAATAAGATCATTTATGAAATGCCACTATATGTTAATAAGATCATTTATGAAATGCCACCATATGTTAATAAGATTATTTATGAAATGCCACTATATGTTAATAAGATCATTTATGAAACACCACAACATATTAACTGATTCAGTGCCAAGGGATAATATATCGCCAGATATGACCCTTTATTTAGACAAAGGACAATATATTGTGGTACTAGGTACTAGAGTCATCATGTTATTTCTTTCGTTTCGTGATATCTTCCACAATTTCAATGCTCTGTGAATGGAAATTACATTATAATACTTGCTCATTTGATTCTGTGCCATGTCTGGTCTAAACCAACTTTTTACTTAGCACTGAATCAATTAATAAAATCATTTATGCACACGTACTGAGTGCTCTAAATACTGTAAAATTAATTATTCTAAATAATGTACAAACAGATATCTAATATTTTGCTAGCATCACTGTTATGGGGGAACCACGGCAGTGTCACTGGCTGTCACGCTTGCCTGCCAGGCCAGTGGTCATGTGCTCGAATCCCATCTTGGTGGATATTTCTGTTGTTATTGACCGGGTCTCTCAGGTGGACCCAACTTAAACTACACACCAGGATGCTCAGGAAAATGAAAACAATATAAAATGACATATAGTAGTGCAGCTTTACATAACAGAGTTAAGACACATACAGAACGTTGCGGCGATTAGCCTTCAACAGAAAACAAACACATTCACAAACACAACATACAGTCAAGGAGAACTCCTGTGACTACATTAGAAGGTGATGACAGGACGAGAAGAACAAAAGCGTGGAAAAATGGAAGCAATGAAGAGAAAATGAGAATTGAAAAAAATGTTAATTGAAAAGAATGTTAGTTGAAGAAAATGTTTAATTGAAAAAATGTTAATAGAGAAAAAAAAACTGCATACTCACCTCACCGTTCCGATCTGTAAGTAACTAAGAAAATCCCGGGTGTGTTGTTATACCCGGTGCTGGGTGTTACGGTTCAGTGAGCACATAGAAGGAAGGGGGCGGGGTAGGAGGCGCGTAAGATTGAAGGTGGTACTAACCAAAATCCCATTGTGTTGTTATAGAGGCGAGTCTTAAGGTCTGGGTGGACTGATATGCGTGAACACGCATGCATACATAGACACACCTCAACAGACAAAATGCTAGTGTATGTGGACATGTGCAAAGTATATGCAAGAAGAGTGAGAGAGAGAGAGAGAGAGAGAGAGAGAGAAGGAGAGAGAGAGAGAGAGAGAGAGACAGAGAGGGAGGGGGGAGAGCGAGAGAGACAGAGAGAGAGAGACAGAGAGGGAGGGGGGAGAGCGAGAGAGACAGAGAGAGACAGAGAGAGAGAGGAAAGGTGCCTGTGACATCCCACATGAGGCATGTGGAGCGCTTCGGTCTACACGTACGGCGTTTCACTCATACTGTACCCTACGAAATAGTCAGTATGGTTGATTGTCATACACCACACTGCAGGAGCAACCTGAAATAGTCAGTATGGGTGATTGTTATACACCACACTGCAGGAGCAACCATACTGACTATTTCGTAGGGTACAGTATGAGTGAAACGCCGTACGTGTAGACCGCAGCACTCAGCATGCCTCATGTGGGATGTCACAGGCACCTTTCCTCTCTCCCTGTCTCTCTCTCTCTCTGTCTCTCTCTCTCTCTCTCTCTCTCTCTCTCTCTCTCTCTCTCTCCCTCTTCTTGCATATACTTTGCACATGTCCACATACACTAGCATTTTGTCTGTTGAGGTGTGTCTATGTATGCACGCGTGTTCACGCATATCAGTCCACCCAGACCTTAAGACTCGCCCCTATAATAACACAATATGGTTTTGGTTAGTACCACCTTCAATCTTACGCGCCTCCTACTCCGCCCCCTTCCTTCTATGTGCTCACTGAACCGTAACACCCAGCACCGGGTATAACAACACACCCGGGATTTTCTTAGTTACTTACAGATCGGAACGGTGAGGTGAGTATGCAGTTTTTTTTTCTCTATTAACATTTTTTCAATTAAACATTTTCTTCAACTAACATTCTTTTCAATTAACATTTTTTTCAATTCTCATTTTCTCTTCATTGCTTCCATTTTTCCACGCTTTTGTTCTTTTCGTCCTGTCATCACCTTCTAATGTAGTCACAGGAGTTTTCCTTGACTGTATGCTGTGTTTGTGAATGTGTTTGTTTGCTGATGAAGGCTAATCGCCGCAACGTTCTGTATGTGTCTTAACTCTGTTATGTAAAGCTGCACTACTATATGTCATTTTATATTGTTTACACTTTCACAGCTTCACCGCAATTCCACCAAATTTTATTCAGAAAAATGAAGGCTGCCGCAGTGATATCGACCACATTTTTTGCTGATTGGCCTATACAGATGTGGGTGAGTACCGAGGTCAACGATTGGTCTATACAGATGTGGGTCAGTACCGAGGTCAATGATTGGTCTATAGAGATATGGGTCAGTATCAAGGTCACGTGCCATTTTCATGCCTAAAAGCCTATTGGGCATATGGTGCTAGATCCATAAATATTGGGGTAGGACGATATACCCAGTTCATCTAAATGAGTGGAGAAGGGCCCTTTAACAGATCGAGTGCCAAACAGAAAGTAAGTTTGGACCTAACAAAATGGATGGCGGAAAATAGGAAGTAGAGTTGTGTCACAATTATGGCTAAAAGTTGTTAAAAGGATAGTAAACATGTTGTACAGAGTGTATTTTTAATGACTCTGGGGTGTTTTGAAAATATTGCCGTTCCAAGTTTTGTATTCACCCTCTGTGGAATTCATGCAACATAAAAGGTAAATACAAAACTTGGAATGGCAGTATTTTGAAAGACCCCACAGTCATTAAAAATACACCCTGTACTATAATGCAATGGCAACATTTCGGTGATATATGAACCTATGGCAGATATGGGAAGTCGCTTACGATGACTAATCATCCCATGGCATTGAATCAGTTAATGTTAATTTTATAACATATTTGTAAGATCATTTAATCGACCATTTATAAGATCATTTATACACACAGGCTAATGTTCTAAATACTGTGAAATTAATTATTCTAAATACTGTACAAATAGATATCTAATATTTTGCTAGTGTCACTGTCTTGGGGCTGTTCCACTGATCTCGCCGCTCTCTCCGACAGAGAATTTGCTAATGTCATCACGAGAACTGCGCCTGGAACCATGCTGAACTTGTTGAGGTGGTTGCTGAGTTGAGTGCTGAGGCGAACCTCCCGTGTCAACATAGGCTATGGTGTCAGCAGTTGGTGATTTGTCCTCTCCTATACCTGAAAAATCAACACAAGTATACATTATGTTGATTTTATAAGGATGGTTGGTCTGTTCAATGGTTGGTTGGTGGTTGGTTAACTGATTGGTTGATTGATTAGTTGATGGGTGGGTGGGTAGGTTAGTTAGTTGGGGGGTAGTTTGGTCGGTTGAGTGGTTGGTCGGTTGAGTGGTTGGTTGATTTATTGTCTGGTTGGTTATGAATCTTCTGGAGGACTGAGTTGAGTTGGCTTGAGTCAAAATTCAATATAACAGTACTCAGGACTTTCACATAGTGCTCCACCCTAAACTTCAACAGCCAGCGAAGAGTCCCCAATACTAATGGTACCAGTAGCAGTCAGAGAATGTGTCCATCTGACTTTCCTCGGAATCCTCAGTGTCGGCCAGATCATCCAGCCACTCCCGGCAGCACCATTTTCTGCAGGCCATGATGATCTATCTGTACTTCTGCACTATACACACGACCCGAAAGGGCCCAGACCACGCCTCATTCATCATGCACCAATACCCCCATCGGGCGGTGCAGAGCCAGGCAGTCTGTCCTCCTGTCTGCAATCGGGGTAAGGCTAGATATGCAGGGCTGTGCTCAAGTCTGATGGCTTGGCGTTCAAGTCACCTCAGCCATGAAAACGGCTTGCCAATCAGAGTGAAACTGATCTAGAGAATTTTCAAAACAAGATATTCTCTTAGTGCATTTAAACACAAAAGCCCAAAGCAATATATTACACGATTTCTTGCCTGGCACATTCCGCTGCATCGCGTCAGGTACATACTTCGGAATTATGTATCACGGGAACTGAATACATGAGTAATAATAATCGAGCAGCCGAACATACACCAGTGTGGGTGGAAAAGAGAATTAATCAGTCTTCGGGAATCCCCATGCAGTCGAAAGGCTATAAAACGATGTCCTCGTCGATTTTTCAACAACTCATAAAATATAGTCATAACGTGAAGAAAGACATCCCTGACTGGCAGACGAAAAGCAAGAACAGGCAAACACAAAGGAAACCACACTGGCCAAACCCCCCCCCCCCCCCCAGCTGACGTCACAGGGACGAAATCTGCTGCACAATAAAGTCTAACTGACACAGAAGAAACTAAGACCGTGCCATGAACCACCACAATTATAACTAAGGCTGAAGAAGCCGGTTGAACGAGGTGGTAACTTTTTGTTTCTTGCGAAAAATCGGATAAAAATGAAAAGCGTGTCGCATACTGTATTTGGCGAACAATAAACGATTGCTCAAATATAGTGAGACGTTAGCAATTAAGCGATTCCAGCCAGTTTTGTGGAAGAAAGAGATCGTTCTAAATTTGAAGTTACAGTGGGGATAACATATGTTCCACATTCGGACAACATCCGTGACTATATGTTTTAATTGTTTCAGCTTAAGTATTATTAATCTGTTCACTTCATATGATATGAATCTCTACAGCATGCACCTGACGAGATGCAGCAAAATATGCTAGAGACTGTTCTCCAGACCTGTTACTGATGTACCGTCTCCAAGGAAACTATTGTAGAACTCGCATTCTCTTGTCAAAACTCAGAAATCAGGGGGTATGCAAGACTGGTATTGCAACTTCCTTCATATCTATGGAGAGACAGATAAGGTTGTAACTATGCAATTATTCAGCCCAGTATTACTTCCTGGGTACAATCTTCAACTGCTCCAACATCATAAGGGAAGAAATACAAACTAGAATCAACTCTGGAAATAAGATATACTATGCACTACAACATCTACTAAAATCAAAGGCGCTATCTCGTAACACCAAAATCACAATATACAAAACACTGATCAGACCAGTTGTGCTGTATGGCTCTGAAACCTGGAGTACAACGAAAGGAGACGAAGCCTTGTTACAAACCTTTGAGAACAAAATTTTAAGACGCATCTTTGGACCCATTAGGGATACACAAAGTGGAGAGTGGAAAAGAAGAAGTAACAAAGACATTTATGATCTGTTTAAGTCCCCGCTAATCACTGGTATCATGAAGGCTAATAGACTACAATGGCTGGGGCATATAGAAAGAATGGAAAATAATAGGGAAACAAAACTCGCTTACACTCAGGAAATAAATGACCGTAGACCCCGAGGTAGACCAAGAAGGCGGTGGAGAGATAATACATGTACAGACCTACAAGCACTTGGAATCAACGACTGGCAAGAGAAGGTCCACCAGAGAGACGAATGGAGACGGATTGTATTTGCAGCAAAGAACCTCAATGGCTCGGAACGCTGAAGAAGAAGAAGATTACTTGCTGGCTGGGGTTTTCGTATGGATGAATAATATGATAGCTTTGCATTGCTCACATCATTTATATGACTACAGAATACGCCCTCAGTCTCTGAAACAAACTGGTGCGGAAGACAATCAGTGGCCAGATTTACTCAGAATCATCCAGTGCCTTACCGGCTCGCGTGGGCGATCATGCTTCACCACAAATTGCGATCTCCGACGTCATGGATCAATTCATTTGTTGAGTGCCTTCAGTGCCATGACATGAGACTCAATTTTCTCACGCTGTCTTACAACGGCAGAATACAAGGGGAAACGACCGTTGCATTTTTCCAGGACAATCATGCATCTCAGCAAAATGATAAGAATGCATAGACCATGTTTAAACCAAATGGCTTGAGCTATGATGATAGTGTTGTTGTATGGTCGCCTAACTTGACGCTACGTAGACAATGGCAGGAGTGCTGTGGGGAAAAGGTTCAATGCTAACTCTCGTCGTCCGCTACTGGAAGGAAACACTAACCACCTATTTGTCCAGCATGATAATGGAGGTGGTAACAGAGGTATTCCGTTGGTTAGAGGAGACCACTGCAACACACACTGCATTCATCACGGACTCATGGAGTATGCTAAATAAGGTGGAGAAAGGAATGTTTCGTGTGGAATGGCTGTCCTCGCTTCAGATGTCACATATTGTGACAGTTGTATGGGATTTTTGCCCTGCCCATGTGGGAGTGAGGGGGAATGAACAGGCTGATAGGCTGGCAGGGAATGCACCTCTTGGTGGTATATTGCCTATTGACAAGGGAGATGTGGTCGAGCGCCTGTGGGACTAGGCGGAGATGGCGGGGGAACAGATTGAGAACCCGTATGTGGAAAGAATGATACTGCGAGGGATCGGCAGGGTTTCTGGAAGAATCTCAAAACTGAGAGTGAAGACCAGGAGAACTTTCAGTCAGATAGCGGTGGGAACGATTAGTAGTATGACTCTTTGCTGGCTATTGAACGAGGGGACGGAGCGGGCATTGTAATGTTCTGAGAGCAGTGATGTCAGTTTTTAGCTCCACTTGTCTGTGCACTCAGGCCAATAACTCTGTAATGGTCCTAGCAGTTCATATATCCACGGCAGATGCCGGCTACAGGCCTTGTTATCTGTGTGTTAATTTCATGTTATTGTTGCTTGTGAACACAAACGCACAAGCTGATTAGAACTGCTGACACGCTGTTGGCATACCAAAGGCAATAAAGAGCATTTTGTGTGATATTCACTGGCACAGGAGCGGACCATAATGGGGCGACCCTTTGCCATGAAGTTGGATCCGCAACAAACTAACTGACTAACTAACACACTGTTGATGAATATCGGCATCTGTGGCTAGGGGAATATTGACATGCAGTTGGACAGCTCTCCGACACACCGAGTCCAGTGTTCGAAATTAGCAGTGGGTGGTTAGGAAGCAGATCTTTTTGCGGTATGTTGATGGAACTTAGTCTACAAGTCAACAATTAAGTTGACTTCTTGTCTTTAACCTGGGCAAGTACATTACAAGTACCTCAGAAGGTGAAGTAGGTTGTCCTCACGTCGGAAACCATTGATAACACGGATTGGGATCTTTTTCATATTTTCAAGTTTTAATTTTCCTGAATGCATCGTCTTGCTGATTTCCTTGTGTACTACCATGGGATTATACACATTTGAGCAGGGATTTATTTTTGCAGCTACCTTGTTTAGCTTCATATCTCAGATATCTAGACGTTCTTAAACATCCGGAGTGCTGATGCCGAGACAGCGGGTTCAACCAGGTCAGTTGGAGTAAAATGTTGACTTCTCATCCTTTACTTAGGGACGTAAATTACAAGTACCTCAGAAGTCAGAATGGGGGGTCGCCTGATGGCGAAAGATACTGGTAATAAGGGAAGGTAATCCAAGCGCAAAAATTAGTCCAGTGCACTAGAACATGTGTGGACTACGTTTGAATTCAAAGTAAGCGAATGAAAAAATAAAAGATATTCAGAATGTAAGAAGAGAGCAACGTATGCCCAGTGATGGTTATCCCATTCTGCTTTACGGCAAGTGTATGGTGGACAAACTAGACTGCCCCACCAAAAGACATCACGTAACAGACTGGACAAACAGATATCGGGACATCTGGAGCTTCTACAACTCAATTATTCAAGCGAGGATTCAACGGACAGACGGTTGGGCATGTCCAAGGGGACTGACTCTGTGTGTACAGTTCAGAAATGTACTTGTGGACTAGCCGAGACTCAATTCTAAACTGAATCTGTCTGAAACTAACCGGGAGGAACCGAAGACAAATGTCGATCTCATCTGAGAAATCTTCCGATAGGGTAAACATTAAAGATGTGAAGGTGTGAGTTTGATAGGCGGTTGTTAGGTGGAGGAGGAGAAGAAGAGAAGAAAAATGGAGGAGGAGCGAGGGAGGAGGAGAAAGAAGATGGGGAAAGTAGAAGGGGGGAGGAGGAAGTGGAGAAAAGAATAAGGAGGCGGAAGAGGAGGAACAAAAGAAAGAGGAGGAGGTGGTGGAAGATAAGAAGGACGAGGAGGTGGTGGAAGGTAAGAAGGAAATTGAGGTGAAGCAGAAGCATGAGAAGAAGGGGAGGGCGAATGATAAGAAGGAGAAAGTGAAGGAGAAGAAGAAGAAGAAGACACAAAGAATGATGATGACCTGTGTTGTAAGACTTTCCTCATATACTTCTTATGCAGTTTCATCCTCGGTTGACGTCACCATTATCACGTGGCGTAGTCGTCCGTGTACAACCACATACTTGGGTCCCTGATTGACTGAACCACTTCTACTGATGTTTTTCCTCCATGCCACCGTCAAACTCCGTCCAGCATCATTCCTCTCAGCCTTTTTCCTGCCTCTTCAGCTGTTGATGCTTCGAGGCGCCCAATGCTGTCTCCCACTGCACTAAACTTTCCAGTCCTTCCAGTGACTCTCGTCTTGGTTGACATGACAAGATAAAATTGCTAAACACACACGTATAGTTCTGCACTCTTAGAAGTAAAACACATAGATAGGGATTAGAGGACGCACTAGACAACATAAACATTGAAAACTGTAGTTACCGGCTGGGATTCGAACGCTATCGTCAGTTGGAGGTGACAGGTTCGAATCCTGGTCGATAACTACAGCTTGCAATGTTTATGTTGCCTAGTGCGTCCTCTAATCTCTACTTCTGTCTTCTATTACTTCTACTATGAGCGCCAAGTAATCCATCCATCCATCCATCATGTGCCATGCCGGTAAGCGTGGGTGGTCATGTTCTGCTATCTCACTCGATCACCAGAGTCGTGGATTAGCTCCGTGTTCCTGTCTCGACCATGCTACGTGGGCAAGCCATCCAGGTATAAATAAACAATACCTGCTTGTTTATTTATGAACTGTCTTACTGCTTTAAAATGGTTTCCAAATTGAAATTGATAGCAGATCTTCAATATGGAGAATTGAAAGCGTGTGGGTCGTCGGATTTGAGTAACACAAATAGACTTATTTATGACGATGTCTTCTACCTCCTCTTAATATGTACAGAAGCTTGTCCACTCACACGCGCCATCCGACCCGGCTTATCTGGCCGCGATAGTGCAGTAGTTACCTCGCCTGCCTGTCAATGCTGTGGTCTTGTGGGAATATTTTCCTTTCGTTTACCTTGTTGATCTAGTTTATCTTTAAAATAATAAATAAATACATTGTTCCAAAGCAGTTTCTTGCTATGTATGTGTGATGTGATAGCGCCAGTACATTTGGTAGGCCTAAAGCAGAGAGGAATCGTTCCCTCACTCTCGCCCAGGGTCGAGCGCAGGCACACGCCATTACCAGCGAAGCTCACTGTCCGCTACGCTAGTCTGCCCGCCTAGCCTATCGCTGGTGCCAGAAAGGAGGCCTGCGTGGTGTTGACATCACCGATTGTTTTAAAAACATAACATCTTACCTTCCAACTGGCAGATGAATGCACTAGCCACTGCACCAAATGTCATTTTCCCCATTGCTCTTACCCCGTTCAAGCGAAATTATAATTAGGGTCCATCCCAGCCTCAGATTAATAATCATTGGACCAAACCAGCCACATTTCGGACATAAATTTGAAAGTGTTGTTGTCCATATGAGCTCATGGCAACACTAAATGCTCAAACCCTCTACATATAAACTGGTATTTGTTATATTATGCTTCGTCTTATTGTTAAGAAGAGCTTGCATATTGTTAGTCTTAGGACTGCTGTTATTATTTTCGTTCGCGCGCTTTGAGCTTAAGCGTCGTCAACATATGTGCTACTGCTTCTAGTTCACTGGACTCATTTTTGCCTGTGGGTAAGCTTTCCCTATTACCAGTGTCCCTCGCCATAAGGCGAACCCACTTCGACTTCAGAGGTACTTGTAATTTACGTCTCCAAAACAAATGACATGCTACTGAATGAATGAATGAAGTCAAGGACGAAAAGCCCGTATTATAGTTCACATGACCGGCGTAGGAGTTGAACTTCCTATCTCGGCATCGGCACGCCGGAAGTTTAAGACCAAGCTCTCGTATCCATTCGGCCATGCTGACCCCCCCCCCCACCTTAAATTGTGATGGGCTCTACCATAGTCATGTTCTTTCCACAGCCAAAACTAGCCACTCATGGCACCTTGAATAGTGATGGGCTCTACCATAGTCATGTTCTTTCCACAGCCAAAACTAGCCACTCATGGCACCTTGAATAGTGATGGGCTCTACCATAGTCATGTTCTTTCCACAGCCAAAACTAGCCACTCATGGCACCTTGAATAGTGATGGGCTCTACCATAGTCATGTTCTTTCCACAGCCAAAACTAGCCACTCATGGCACCTTGAATAGTGATGGGCTCTACCATAGTCATGTTCTTTCCACAGCCAAAACTAGCCACTCATGGCACCTTGATTGTTACATACAGAGGACACTTCGGAAAGTAGAAACTGGAGTGTTCCAAGTGGGTTGACTAGCATCACTTGACAGGACAGAACACATTGTGGACTTTCTGCCCGGGGCATGCAGGTGTGCCAGGCAATGAACAGGCTGACAAGATAACTGTTGCTGCTGTATCTCTGCGTAGAGAGCTACTTTATGATAAAGGTAACGTGACGAAGAATCTGGAGTGGGGTGGAGAGTACGACTGAACAGACGGAATTCTTATACTGCTGTCTCAGATGGGTATGAATAGATGGTTTTGAATAATAATTTACTAAAATAATATACCAGGCCCACTTTCAATGAAATTGCTACTCTCCACTATGGGGCTCTTCGGTGGCTCTTAAGGAAGGAGGTAGAGAATGTGTGGTCATGTACCGAGGGCAATGATTTTGTTTCTTACATCCATTATTCAACAGATAACTAGGCTTTTGTCCTATGAGACTGTCGATGCTAAACACGTCCTCGGTTGCATTAGAAGTATTACAGTTGTTCAATTATATATTATATTAACAAGATTTAACATACGAGAGAATCGAATTCATTACACTGGGTTTGATCCCATATGGCCCGGCCTCTTTCCACAGAGCGTCCTACCGAAGCGTCGCACAAAGCACGAATTCCGTAGCCCCAGCAACGATCCCACAGGAGTCTCCGAGAAAATTGCACTCGTGAACCGAACGGCGTTTCAGGAATCAAACTCCCAACCATCGGATCACGAGGCAAGCAACGTACCCACCTCGCCAAGGAGACTCTCAGATATTCTATTTATGGTACTTACTTGTGTTGCCCTGGTAGTCCCATATTTCCAGAAGGTATCGCAGCACTTCGAAGTGTTTCCTGAAGTCCAGTGGTTGGTCAGGAGTAGACCTGGGGGCAGGACAGAGCAGGACCGGCCCAAAGCAAATTGCCAGGTTGTCTATTGGCATCTTGTTCTTGTCACTGTGAGCCGCCACTCTGCGAAGATGGTTGAGGAGGAGAGCCATTGTGTCCTGTAAGTTGAAGTCAAGAAGAAAACAAGGTTACAGGCTATATCCAAACGTTCATGAACCCGCAGTTTCAGAAGCAGAAGCCACACTTAAAAAGACACAGTTTACTTAACTTTTTACTAAATTTCTGACCACTCTAATTTTGTCAATATTAAACTATTAGGAGGAAAGAGGGGAGGTGTGTGTGTGGGGGAGGGGGGGGGGAGATGTTATCTTGAAATGCCGGCTCCGTGGTGAAGATGTTACAAACGCAATTCGTAATCCCGCAAACCGCGTTCGAAACAACACTGCTGGAGATTTGGCAACAGACCGCCTTGCATTGGTTGTTATAAAATTATAAGTGTGCCAATGGTTCAGACAGCAATGGCAAACTACTGAATGTAAAATTGCCAAGATATCACAAATAACCAAAATACTGTCGGGGTTGACTGCGACGTCCTGTAAAGGATGTGCAGCTAACCAACTAGCTTGAAATCGTGTCCCTAAGGCGTCCGATATGTGGCCTGTCTATTGTGTTCTAAGAGAGCATCCTAGTCATCGCGATTAAAGAAATGCCTTAATGCAACAGTCAAGAAAATGGGAATAAAATTAGCGAGACTGCTGTAAAGCTGTGGAAATGTAAACTATATAAAATAACACGGATTATACAGCTCTGTAGAACATAGAAACAACATTAAACAGGCGAATCTTTGCAACTATCTTGGAACAGTCGTAGCATCTGAGGAAAGATGCATTGAAGAGCTTACAACAAGAAACGTCAGGAAAAAGTTACTTTTTGCAAGATGGAAACCATATTCATAAACACAAAGCTATCAATTGTAGTGTTAAAGTGCAAATACAGAACAGAGCCCAGATTTATGTTGACTGCTCGCGAGACCTGGACAATAAGTAGACAAGATGAGAAACATGCGCTGAAGCAAAAATACGATGATTGAGGAAAAGAGCACCATGGATAGACAGGAAATCAAATAAGGCAGTCTTCAAGAATCTGGTGACAACTGCCCACTAATCACCGACATTAAATGTAGAGAGTCACGATTCTTTTGGGTATACAGTTTGACATATATTTGAAAAATTACAAACAACAGACATACTTGATGGGAAACGAGAAAGAGAAAGACAAACATATACATAACTTGATGTCTTGGTAACATGGCAGTACAAAAACACACACCTGGCGTGAGACTAAAATAACGATGTGAGATGGCCAATCATGATCGGCCACGATTCCGGGCATGGTACATGCTGATGATGAAATTGTTGTAAAGTAAATACCCCGTCCCTATCACCTTCTGTACTGGCCAATATATTTTATTAATTAATTTTCACAAACTCTTTCTGTTCTGTAAGATTTCGCAGTAGCTATCCAAGGTGACCAATAACCACAGTGAAACAAGTATGGTTGTGACTTTCAAAGAGGCAACACATACTATGCTTCATATTTAAATATCTAGCCATATTTCCGTAGTTTGCGCAGACCAAAAGTAACAGATACTAACATACCATATGTTGTTTGGGTCCATTACTCTTATAAAGACCCTTTTCCACAGCTTTATGCGTGTTAGGTATATGGTGCTAGCCTCATATTATTAAAGTCCAATCAATACTCGCCGGTCTCTCTGGCTGAGGGGTTACACCACTCTCTCCGTAATCCCGTTTATCCACGCAGGGTTTCGCAGCGAGGCGAGAACTGGAAGCGGTTCGACCCGCGCTCGTGACTTGCGGGATAATGAGCCGGCCGCTCAGAAAGCAATGGCAAACTACTGAGCGTAATCTTGCCAAGAAATCAACATACAGCTGAAAGATGCTGATGTTGACAGCGCTGTCCTGTAAAGGATATGCAAAAAACATTTAATCAATACTCTATGAGTGGTTTGATCAATATCATGACAGCCACCTTAACACCCTATACAATTTCCAAGAATACATTTTAAGCTGGACCCAGCTGGGATCCTGGTTTAATTAAATACAAATGCCCACCCCTAAATGGATTCGAACATATGATTACCCAACCGGAAGGCAAGCGCCCTACAAGTGAGCCATCACGGCTCTCGTAATTATGTAGCTGATATATACACATCCGGGGTACAGATGCGCTGATGTGACAGACTCGGAGTTCATAATTACCACACAATTCACATGGAACCTCCTGGAACTACAGTTGTCTGGCGAAGGAAACTAGGATCGGCCCTGGATTCCGCTTTGGGGGAGCATGTCGGGAACTTTGCAATCCACGAGACCGCAAGAGAGATACGCCGATTGTCCACTGTGATGGTAGGGAAACAGCACCCACGTCTCGCAATTACTTCTTGGACAGCCCGCGAGCATAATGACAATTGCGTTGCTTGAATACAGGAATAGAAGCAATGTATCACCGGTCTCTAGTCCTGCACATCGTATATGGATGAGCAATCTCCAATTCCTCAAGCTGTAGCCTACAAGGATGAACAATCTCCAGTCATTCAAGCCATACTGGGATGAGCAATCTCCAATCTTTCAAGTCGTACATGGATGAACAATCTCCAATCCTTCAAGTCGTACACGGATGAACAATTTCCAATCCCCCAAGTCGTACATGGATAAACAATCTCCAATCCCTCAAGTGGTACACGGATGAACAATTTCCAATCCCCCAAGTCGTGCATGGATAAACAATCTCCAATCCCTCAAGTCGTACACGGAAGAACAATCTCTAATCCCTCAAGTCGTACACGGTTGAACAGCTTCTCTGAAACAGTTCGTTTCACAATTATCATGTATTATACCCTTGGCAGAACGTTGCCCTGCCCATCCGGCCGACAAGCCTCTCTACCTCTGGCCATTTCTCCCGCCGAATGCTCCCCCATGACCAGTGTGCCTGCGATGCCCTGTGTCCATCCTTGTGCTACTCGAGTACTACATGTTCTTCCAAGAACCACGCCTTCCATCACTGGTCTCTCCCAGCCACTGTGAAGTTTAATATGTCTAAAGTATTTCACATTATGAGACATAATACTGTTTACTTCGATGTCCAGATCTTCTAGAATTTCAGTATTTTTCTTCTTGTTGATCCATGATATTATAGTCTGTCCGGAAATTAATGCCGTCATTCACGATCAATTATTTTGAAAACTGTCTGTTGCATCGTTATGAAATTTTTCCTGCCGTCTTATATTTACCCCCTCCCAAGAAATATGTCTTTGATAGGTCCAAAAGCAACTTCATTCATCGAAAGCGGCGACATTTCTTTGATGTTTTGGGGAAAATGTAGTGAATTCACGCTAACAAACTAGTCTTACAGTAAACCACGTTATTTCTGGTAAGGACACAAGTACAAGGCGTAGCCAGATTCGTATGGGAGTGGGTACAATAAAAAAGTAGCTTAAAAGTCGACAGGGTCGACTGCATTGCACCGTGTTTTTATCCCATATGGCTCAGTCTCTTTCCGCAGGGCGGAAAGCGCCGCACAAAGCACGAACTCCGTAGCTCCAGCGACGACCCTCGGGAGTCTCCGAAAAAATGCACTCGTGAAATGAAGGAATCGAACATACAACCTTCGGAGCCCGAGTCAGACGGCTTGACCACTTCACCACGAAGACTCCCGAGAGGGTTGCAATGTGATATATTAGTAAAGACAGAGAATTTACAGAGGCATGGGGTAAATAATGTGTAAATTGACAGGAAAGTAGAAGGAATATATTTCTTACCTTATTTTTCATTTCCTTCTTGTTTCTTCAGCTGCTGGTTAATAATTGTACGCAATTATTCATGTTACTAGAATGCATTTATCTTTTTATATTGAGTTCGTGAAAGCTTCCAAATAGCTGTGCGTTAAAGTACGTATGGAGTGACCAGAAATGATACCGCAATTTAGTCATCATGTGTCCATTTTTAAGGATCTGTTCAGCTGTCTGTGTAGTTTGTTCACACATACACATGGGTGACAGACCCGCTTTGAGTCTTCGTGAAAGATTGTCTACTCTGCTGTTTACTGTTCAGAGACGGAACATGATTACCTGTTTTGCACTATGAAAATAGTTGTCAGTGTCTCTGTAGTGGGCTTTCTTCTTAACGACCAAGATGAAGGTCCTCTTTTCATTGAAGTTTATAGATTGATTCGTATGCACGTGTTTTGTCCCCTAATTTGAAACGTGTTTGCTCTCACGTTTCTTGTTATGCCACAATACGTTAGTTTCCAACGCAATATTACTCTTCTGTTGGTTTTCAATGCGTTTAGTGTGTGTGTGTGTGTGTGTGTGTGTGTGTGTGTGTGTGTGTGTTTTTCAATACCAGTTGTTTGTCACAGCTGAGGGCTTGTGGAATTGAAAATTCATCACTGTGGAATACAAACTGTTGCCATTGACATTGTGCTGGTGCTGTAATGTTTAGGGCCTGCAATTCTTCTGAATATGTGGAGCAAAATATCCCAGTAGGTGTGCATGTCGATTAATGTCTGCGATCTGCCCAGACCTTAATCGGTGTCGGACGATTCCAGTAGGTTGATGACTGCTATCGGTTGCATAAAATTCAATCCATCCTTTCTCCAATAGTCATCTTCCTCTTTCAACACATGGTCCTCACATTTTTTCCAGCAACTTTTATCAATTTTTAATAGCGCGGTCTGAGTTAGTATCTTGACGTCAGACAATTTGAATAGATTGATTGATTGATTGATTTAGAAACCGACATCGCAGCATTCGGGTCATTCCCATAAGCGCTCCGTTCCCACCCTCAGCAGCCAGCGAAGAGTTCCGACACCAATAATTCCAGTAGCAAACTGATTATATGTCCGTCTCGCCTTTCCTCTGAGCGTCGAGCCTCGGCCAGATCCCCTCGTCACTCCTCGCTACCTCATTCTTGCCAGACTATGGTGATCCATTTGCTCCTCCGAGGTGTACACGTGCTCCCACAAGGCTGCAACCACGTCTGCCTTGTCATGCATCAATGCCGTAGGTATTTTGTCTTCTTGGGCAACTACATTGTGATATGATGCATTGTCCATAATTAGACACGACGGTCTATCTAGGGATAGAAGCACTGTATTCTCGAGCCAATCGCTAAATACATTGCCATTCATCTCATTTTGATAATCCCTATTGTCTGTATGCTTTGATACGAACACGAGTCCAGCATTCTGTAGTAAACCATTTTGAGTACTACCAGCATGGGCTATGACGTAACGCTGTCCTTTACTACTGGGCGCATATCCCGTTATCTTTCCGTCCACTTATTGCCATTCCTTTTCACTTGTGTGGTGCGCATTGATCCAGGTTTCATCCAAATACTATGTCATAATTTTATTTGCGCATTTCCCTCATTTCACGTAGGTATCTGCTTCTCGTGGCTCCTAAATGCGGTTGCTCGCAAATGATATTTCTACCTCCCTTGTACTTTCTAAACGTGAAGCCTTATATGAAAGGACCCACAATAATGACACACCCCTGAAGATTCTGCGACACCACTGAACACTCCCCGTTTCACTTCTCAAGGCTCTTTTCGATAGACCAATCCCGTGAAAAACGTGAACATTTACTATTGAACGCTCATGTTTCCTCGTGAAGATGTAATACTTCATCTCTGTCCCGTAAATTATATACCGCATATAAACAACCCTTGAAATTTTCTGTACAATCTCCAGAACAAAAACATTTTTGTTGGGTAGACATCATGATACGGTTATATGCTAAATCTCATCATTTTCTCTCAGCTGGTTACTGAGATATGAAATTTTATATTGGGGCAGACAAAAATAAATGGACTATAATAGTATTTCTGAAACATTTCAGGTAACACAAGCTCCAGTTTTCTTGTTTAGTGCTTGTGAAATAGTCCACGATTCACATCCGTATGTTGCCATATGAACGATACACATTCTAAACCATGTTACTATTACTTATTTGCTGTTGTTGTGCCATAGAAATGACTACACACTGCCGATATATGTTCTTCAACACTATGATATCTTCTTATATATAAAAAAGGATCTCCGTATCTCTGTCTGTCTGTATCTCTGTATGTATGTATGTATGTCCTTTATACGCTCGCGAACGGCCCATCCGATTGAGATGAAATTTTCTACACGGCTTCCTTTCAATCCAGAGATGCCAACTGTCGTAGTTTTTTTTTCTTCTTCCTCCTCCTCCCTCCTCCCTCCTCCCCCTCCCAAAATACGTACGTCCAGGAAATGGTCTTCTACATAGACACTTCTCTCTGAGGTCCGCGATAACATATTAACCTGGTGGGATGGCAATCAATCATCCTACTACCTCCTCCCTCCTCCTCCCTTCTCCCTCTTCCTCCTCCCTCTTCCTCCCTCCGCCTCCTCCCTCCTCCTCCTTCCTCCTCCCTCCTCCTTCTCCTCCCTCCTTCTCCCTCTTCCTCCTCCCTCTTCCTGCTCCCTCCGCCTCCTCCCTCCGCCTCCTCCCTCCGCCTACTCTCTCCTCCTCCTCCCTCCTCCTCCCTCTCCCTCCTCCTACTCCCTTCTCCTCCTCCTCCTCCTCCTCCCTCCTTCTCCCTCCTCCTCCTCCCTTCTCCTCCTCCCCCTCCTACCCCTCCCTCCTCTTCCTAATCCCTCCTCCTCCCTCCTATTCCTCCTGTCTCCTCCTCCCTCCTTCTCCCTCCTCCTCCCTCCTCCCCCTCCCAAAATACGTACGTCCAGGAAATGGTCTTCTACATAGACACTTCTCTCTGAGGTCCGCGATAACATATTAACCTGGTGGGATGGCAATCAATCATCCTACTACCTCCTCCCTCCTCCTCCCTTCTCCCTCTTCCTCCTCCCTCTTCCTCCCTCCGCCTCCTCCCTCCTCCCACTCTCTACTCCTCCTTCCTCCTCCCTCCTCCTTCTCCTCCCTCCTTCTCCCTCTTCCTCCTCCCTCTTCCTCCCTCTTCCTGCTCCCTCCGCCTCCTCCCTCCGCCTCCTCCCTCCGCCTACTCTCTCCTCCTCCTCCCTCCTCCTCCCTCTCCCTCCTCCTACTCCCTTCTCCTCCTCCTCCTCCTCCCTCCTTCTCCCTCTTCCTCCTCCCTCCTCCTCCCCCTCCTCCTCCACCCTACTCCTCCCTCCTCTTCCTAATCCCTCCTCCTCCCTCCTATTCCTCCTGTCTCCTCCTCCCTCCTTCTCCCTCCTCCTCCCTCCTATTCCTCCTGTCTCCTCCTCCCTCCTTCTCCCTCCTCCTCACTCCTCCTCCTCCCTCCTCCTCCCTCTCCCTCCTCCCTTCTCATCCTCCCCCACCTACGTTCTCCTCCTCCCTCCTCCTCCTTCTCCCTCCTCCTCCCCCTCCCTCTCCTCCTCCTCCTTCACCCTCCTCCCTCCTCCTCCTCCTCCTTCACCATCCTCCCTCCTCCTCCTCCCTCCTCCTCATCCTCCCTCCTCCCTCCTCCTCCCTCTTCCTCCTCCTCCTCCCTCCTCCCTCCTCCTTCTCCCCTTTCCCCCCTCTTTCTCTTAATCCCTCCTCCTCCCTTCTCCTCCCTCCTATTCATCCCTACTCCTCCTCCTCCCTCCTCCTCCTCTCTCCGCCTATCTCTTCCTCCCTCCTCCTCCCTCCTCTCTCTTCCTCCTCCCTCCTCTCTCTTCCTCCTCCCTCCTCCCTCTTCCTCCTCCTCCTCCCTCCTCCTGCTCCCTCCTCCTCCTCCCTTCTCCTCCTCCCCCTCCTACCCCTCCCTCCTCCCCCTCATCCGTCTTCCTCCCTCCTCCTTCTTCCTCCCTCCTCCTCCCCCTCCTCCCCCTCCTCCTCCCTCTCCTCCTCATCCCTCCTCCTCCATTCTCCTCCTCCCTCCTCCTCCTCTCTCTACCTCCTCCCTCCTCCTCCCTTCACATTCCTCCTCCTCCCTCTTCCTCCTCATCCCTCCTCCTCCTCTATCCTCCTCCCTCCTCCTCCTCCTCCCTCCTCCTCCCTTCACATTCCTCCTCCTCCCTCTTCCTCCTCCTCCCTCTCATCCTCTTCCCTCCTTCTCCTCCCTCCTCCTTCTCCCTCTTCCTCCTCCCTCTTCCTCCCTCCGCCTCCTCCCTCTTCCCACTCTCTACTCCTCCCTCCTCCTCCTCCTCCCTCTTCCTCCCTCTTCCTGCTCCCTCCGCCTCCTCCCTCCGCCTACTCTCTCCTCCTCCCTCCTCCTCCCTCTCCCTCCTCCTCCTCCCTCTCCTCCTCCTCCTCCTGCGATCTCCTCCTCCCTCCTTCTCCCTCTTCCTCCTCCCTCCTCCTCCCCCTCCTCCTCCACCCTACTCCTCCCTCCTCTTCCTAATCCCTCCTCCTCCCTCCTATTCCTCCTGTCTCCTCCTCCCTCCTCTTCCCTCCTCCACCTCCCTCTTCCTCCTCCCTCCTCCATTTACCCAAGACAGACAGACATACAGATAGTCGGGAACGGGATCTTATATGACTACTTATATGATTTAAATGAGATGCTCTCCACCATGGGCTGGGCCGGGTCAGACAGACAGACAGACAGACAGATAGATAGACAGACAGACAGACAGACAGTCGGGAACGGGAGCTTATATGACTACTTATATGAATTAAATGAGATGCTCCCCACCAGAGTCTGGGCGAAGACGGGCCGTGTCAGCTAGTCATATATAAAAAGCAAAGGATCTATTTTCAAGCTATGGGTTGTATTGAGTCTCATCACATTCCTCTTGTACCTCGCGGTATCGAGGTGAAGCATAAACAGCGGGAGATTGCCCGTTTGTGGGCTTCATATATCGAGATTCCCATGGACTCTTTAATTCTCTGTCCATTGTTTACGTGGCTGACCTCTTCCTCTGCTTCCATCTGGTCTCTACATCATTGTTTGTTGAGGTATACTGTTAGCTGGTAATTTAGTTATATGGTTTTGTGCTGTTTTGTGATGAAATCTAGCGCTGCTATAACCCCAACTTTCGTCATGATTTCTTCATTTCTGATTTTCTCTCTTCTGGATACATTGAGTATTATTCTCAGGAATTTCATTTCTACTGTGATTTTTCTTTATTTCTTTTTCTGCCATTGTTCAGGTTTGGCATTGATAGCATAGAGTTGGTAGGAAGATTTTGTTGCAAAGTGCTTTCTTGGTAATTATTTACACACTTTGTTCTTTAGTACTGGTGCCATTTGCCCAATGAGTTGGTTTGCCTTATTGCATATTTTCGATCTCGTCTACTGATTTGCGATTTGATAATATTATACTTCCTAGGTACTTGAAGCTCTTTACTTGATTCGGGGGTGTTCTTCTAGATGGATGTTTATTGTTCTTTCTTCTTTGGTTATAGTCATTACCCCTGTTTTACTTATGCTTATTTTCATGTTATGTTCCAACACACTTTGTTCAGACTATTTATGTGTCTTGTAATTTTGATTCTGATTTTGTTTGATCGTCCGCAAATATGAGTTCTTTAATGGTGTGATTTGCCGTTGGTTCTTCTTCTGTGTTCTGTTCTTCATGCTATGTTGTTAGGTCTCTCTTTGGCTGGTGTCTTTACATATGCTGTCTATATAGTTAACACAAGAGATACTCACAATGGCTCACAAACTCGACAACACCGGGATTTTATCAAAATATGGGAATTACCATAAATATTCATTTGTTTTGCAGATTTCCTATATTTGAATTGTACCAGGGCAGTGCCTTGTTCGACCAATTCCTCTCCAATTCTAACTGCCTAGGAATTTATAACACTTAGAGAACGAAGTCCAGTTTCTGGAACCAATACTATCAAGCGTTCATGTCGTGAGATCACTATTAATTGCTGATAACTGTTACTAATTATGTACTTTTGCTGATTTGTATGAGTCAACATAAACACGGGTACTCCCATATTTTCCATCATTATCAGAGAAGGTTAGGCGCCTGTTCCACAAACCCAGGATTAAGAGAAAGCATACTACCCTTTTGATCTTTGTTTTGTAAAAACCCACAGCTGGATTCGTGCCCGGTCTTTCATCAAACGACTGACATACAGATGCGATTGCAATGTACCTTTACCAGCAGCGCACAAGGGGACAGGCTATACAAGAATGCGTTTCTTTAGAGTCACCAGTGTTGTGTGATAGCTGCCTTTCACTCTATTATTGGTCTCAAGAAACGTGTAATCTCCTAACATGACACACTTACCTGATTGGCAGATGGAAGGCACTCTAAGATACTGAGCATGAGTTTGGCACTGCCCTCCGGGTCACACGGCAGACGTACACTAAGAGCATCGAGCAACATCTGGTACAGGGAATTGGTAAATAATGGCTCTGGAAGCTCCCTCAGAAAATCCTTCAGTACACCTGGAATAGCCAGCACAAGAAAGCGTTTAAAAGGCAACAGAAGCGACTTCATTGTACGGGGTTTAATCCCATATGGCTAGGTTTCTTTCCTCAGGGCGGTCTGCTGGAAGAGTCGCTCAAAGAACGAACTCCGCAGCTCCAGTGTTGACCCACAGGAATCTCCAAGAAAACTGCACTCGAGAATCAAACGACGTAGGCCCGAATCGAACACACAGCTTTCGGAGCGTGAGGCTGGCGGCGTAACGACTTCGCCACGGAGACTCCCAACCAGCGTATATGTGATATTAGGAGACAGTTTGTTGCAAACATACGCAAAAGAATTCGCCCAGCAGAGGAGTAGAGAACCCAATCTGAAAACATAAAACCTAAGCTGTGGCTATCCCAGACAAAATAAGAACCTGTACTGCCATGATACAGTTGTGAGCTTGAAAATGTGGCTTAGATATTAACATCCTAAAAACGAAAAACTATGATAAATAGCAATGGAAAGGAAAGATCATCAATGATCACAGTAAACGGGGAGATACTAGAACAAGTAACAAGTTTCTCCTATCTTGGACATGTATTAACAGATAATTGCAGAATTGAAATGAAATAAAACAGAGAATAGGAATGGACAAAAATACTTTCAACAGCATGACATCAGTATTAACATTTAGAGAGATTAACAGCACATTAAAAATGAGAATTGTCAAATGTTAGGCATATTCAACACTATTGTATGTCGCGGAAGCTTGGACATTGAACAAGCAACTAGAAAGTCAAATAGACCATCTGGAGATGTTGATACACACAAGAATATGTCGTATTTCATGGGAACAGAAACAATCAAATTCAGAGGTTCTAGAAAAACTAGGAATTAAAAAAAGAGTTGATTAACGAAATCAAACAGAGGCAAGTGAAATATTTCAGCCACGTTAAAAGACATAACACTCTTTTTGAAACCATACTGGAGGGTAAAGTTTAGGGAAGCGAGCAAGGGGTAGACAACGATACAAGTGGGAAGATAACATCAAGAGATGGACGAATATCAGTCTGACAGAATGTACAGTCAAGGCGATAGAAGAAATGTTGTGGAGATCCATTGCAGAGAACCTTCATTGTGGAGACGGCACCTGACTAATTGATTTGTGACCAGTGATCACATTCACACCTGACGGCGTGGGTCACGCCGTCATACGCTGGTCAGGAGGCAAGGGTATCATCTAAGGGTCATTCAGACGAGGACCGCGGTCGAGGTTGGACCTGTCGGGAGACTGATTGTGGCAATGGCAGCATTCACCTTGCCGCCAGTTATATCATTTTAATATTGTTGATAGTATTTTAGTCAAGGAGAGTAATTGTGCGTCTTTATGATAGTGTGAACTTTTGTAAACATGAAACGGTGAATTAGATAATGTAATTTGTTTGTGAATCAGTACAATTATCTCGGAACAGTCATAACATCTGATGGTAGATGCATTGTAGTGATTAGAACAAGAATCGCCATGGCGAAAGTAGCCTTTAGCAAGATAAAAAACATACTGACCAATAAAATGATGTAAATTGAAACGAGAAAAAGAGTTGAGTTGAGTCAAGAACCGACATAACTGCACTCAGGACATTCCCATACGTGCTCAGTCCCCTCGTTCAACAGCCAGCGAAGAGTCATACTACTAATCGTTCCCACCGCTATCTGATTAAATGTTTTCCTGGTTTTCCCTCTCGGTTTTGAGATTCTTCCAGAACCCCTGCCGATCCCCCGCAATCTCATTCTTTCCACATATGGGTTCTCAATCTGTTCCTCCGCCTTCTCCACCTGGTCCCACAAGCGCACGACCACCTCCCCCTTGTCCATAGGCAAGATACCACCAAGAGGTGCATTCCCTGCTAGCCTATCAGCCTGTTCATTCCCCCGTACACCCGCATGGCCAGGGCAAAATATCCATACAATTCTCACAATCTGTGACCTCTGAAGCGACGAGAGCCATGCCACACGGAAGGAGAAAAAGAGTGTTGAGGTGCTACATAAACCTTTTCTTTTGTATGGATGTGAAACTTGGGCAATGAGCAGTCGAGCCGAAAAAAATCTGATGGCTGCAGAAGTGTGGTTTCTGAGGAAAATGCAAAGAATACCATGGACAGACAGAAAAACCAATGACCAAGTACCACAGGAGATAAATGAAAATCGTAAATTGATTAGAGAAATTAGACGTAGACAGTCAAAAAGTTTTGGACATGTTATGAGAAGAAATGGATTGGAGAACTTAGTGACAACTGGCAAGATCGAAGGGAACAGACCAAAGGGAAGACCGAGAAGTAAATACCTGGATGGCTTGGTGGCATAGTCGAGACAGGAACACCGAGCTGATCCACGACTCTGGTGATCGAGTGAAATTACAGCCCACGCTTTCCGGCATGTCACATGATTCATTGATTGAATGCGTTTGGTATCCTGGTTCAGTGCTTATAATTATGTCACTTCGTGGTCCGTCATGTCTTATGACTGAAATAGTTCAATTATAACAGTCTATCCAGCCACGTACTTAATGGCAATCATAATTAGCAGCCAGGCTTGGTCCACTTATACCAATACTCGTTTCAAGTGAACAAACGGTACCAATATTCAGTCAGTCAGACTGTAATCTGGACA
This sequence comes from Cepaea hortensis, assembly GCA_963921405.1. Classification (NCBI taxonomy): domain Eukaryota; kingdom Metazoa; phylum Mollusca; class Gastropoda; order Stylommatophora; family Helicidae; genus Cepaea; species Cepaea hortensis. Next base: position 13,226,123 of record OY992893.1, on the reverse strand, counting down.
ATATGAGGAATCACGTCCTTGATACAACTACCGTTGTTCCTGACTGATAGCATCACAACGGAACAACCGGCTAACAGGACACCGTGTTAAACTGTGGTGTCCACACGAACCCATTGTCATCCTATGATGGTCATGTTGAACTTAGCCGGACCATAAGATCTATTAATACTACAACGACTAGACCCACCTATGTGTGGTCATGTCCTGTACCACCATTATCTCATTGTCACACTGTGAAACATCATGTATCTAAATGAGACCATTACTTCATTAACCATTTCTCGATCTACGCTCGTATATCAGTTGTTCTCTAGCTTGTTTGTATTGTTCCCTTCTATCTGTCATGCTTCATTTTTTTCAATCTACTGTTCTCCTTGACAAATATCAGCACCGTCTCATTGTCTTCCAGACTGCATCGCCAATGCTCACTTTTCTATTAGAGTATATCATCATCAAGTGAATTGGCACCTGGCGTAGGCGTTCATATCTCTCCACAGATCTCGGTCTTTGGTGTTCTGGATCGAATCTGCTGATGATATTACTCCATGCCAACGACTTAGTCGATCCAGTTTCATTTCTCTCGGTCTTCCCCTGCCTCTCTTCATCCCTTTCCAGACTATATACGTAACAATATTTTTGGTAGAGTATATACATACAAACCAGTTATCTACATTAGAGAGAACTAACGAACGAACTTTATTGTCAAAGGGTCACAAATTGGGCATGCAGGCCCGACCTACATTCGGCACTTCCAATCACTCATCTTTCGTTCATCAACTGTGCATGTTACATTCACACAGGAAAACAACATTGTCAAATGGATTTTGTGAACATAAACAATGCATATTACAATATCATGAGAAAGGCAGACAGCGTACACACAGACATAAATATACACATACATACCTGCATACATACTGACATCATTTGCACACACTCTCACAGTTATGCACACACTCAATAACACAAAAATACACACCCTCGCATACACTGCATGCATGCACACATACACACATAAACATGTACACATACATACACGAACATACACACGCATACACACATATACATACGTACACACATGCATACACGAAGACACACATGTACACACATATACACACAAACACACATATACACACCATACACACACTTACACACATACACATACACACACGTATACATTCACACAAATACACAAACATACACCCACACATGCACACATACAAACACATACACACATGTAGACACATAAACACACACATACACACATACATACATATCCACACACATACACAAACACATACACACACAAAAACACACATACACATACGCACATATACACATACATTCACACAAACATACACTTACACACATGCACAAACATGCACACATTTACACACTCATACACACATACACACATATAAACACACACATAGACACACATACACACACAGCCATCCACCCACACACACATAGACACACATACACGCTGCCTCATATAATCACTGATACTAGTATGAACAAACTCCCACACTTTACACACACTTACACTGACGATTATCACGAGGCTACTCACAAAAATGGAAAACAAAAAATTGGGGGAAAATGGGAAAACAAGGAAAAATGATGAAAATGAAAAAAAAAATAGTTTAGTCTTCTTAAAATATTTTTATAGAGAGGGGGGGGGGGGGTAGGGAGAGAGAGAAAGGGGGAGGGAGGGAGAGGGAGAGAGAGAAAGAGAGAGAGAGAGAGAGAGAGAGAGAGAGAGAGAGAGAGAGAGAGAGAGAGAGAGAGATAGAGATACTGTGTTTGTTAATCTTACCAACACAGATATCTACCGATTCGCGCCAGTTGCTTGTGAAACACACAGAGTTAACTACAACAGAACGATCAGACAACACATCTCACCTGTGATCACATGTATGTCTGAAACATTGTCTGGTGAGAGATCTACTCCCTGGACGTTGTTCTCGAATGCTTCTCTGAGAATGATCTTTCTCCTGGAGCTGCCACACAATCTGTAGATCCCCACCGTGTCCAGGCCGCGCCTCTCCACCTCCTGCACACACTTATACACAAGCAGCGGCACATTAAGGCCGGAACCTTCTCGAAGTATTATCGTCTCCAAGTCCACTCCAAACATGGCGTTTTTCTTCAGAGCCGGCAAGCGTTGTAACGACATCGCAGGTTCCTTATACAAGAGAGTTACAAAGAGAATTCCTTTCGGTTCAAGTTTAATAGCCACATATCGCTTGTGTCCGCTATGGACAAAGCCGGGAAGCAGAACCGAACCATGGAAGCACAGCCTGTGCTTATAATTCGCATCCCAGTGATAAATTAGAAAAGACGCTTCTTTAGAATCTTCTAGATCGATGTCAAATGCTTCGTCCCAGTCAAAGTTTATAGCACCTGTCCGGATCATTGTGCGCGCTTTATTTAGAGAATCCACGGCAACTACGCAGTACAAGTCTCGAAGACTTGTTTTGGAAGATTTCAAACCTTGTCCCGACATGATGTGAATGCTCAGTAAACCGTCTAACCCTCCGGCTCGAGTTAGCTCTACCCGCTTCTTCATATCCGCTTTGTATGGTTCAAATTCGCTGTATGGTATATGCAAGGGCTTGCGAGTGAATTGAAGATCACGTAACCTCCCTGCTGCCGGTCTTTGTGAGAGAATTGAAGAATCCGCTTGCTTTCCGAGTTGTATGGAAGTCTGTGAGGTAGATGAAGACAGTCCGCCCGCAATGGACAAGGACAAAGCTCCGCTTAAAGATGTGGTCCCTGATAAGGATCTGCCTGACAGGTCAGGATGAGATTCGTGCTGGTAGGCGCTGTATAAGAAGGGTGATGTCTCAGCGCTGCCTTGTCGGGTTAGTCGCGATGGAAGGACTGGGGTTTGTGTGGAGGCTGCCCGCCGTATAGGAACTGGGGAACCTTGTCCAGAGAGAGGCTGGCAGCCGTACTCATCCCCTGATAGACTCTCTGCACGAGATATTGGCAACTGCCCGCTTCCTGCAAAACAGACATATAAAATGGGTTTAAACCTTGCGGTAAACTGCGGAAACTTTGGAAAACACGAAGTGTAGCTCAACTTCACAAGAATACATATAATAAAGGACGTTGCGTAAACAATAACAAATAAATCACAAATGAAAGATACAGCGGTTATTTCGCTGCATCTCGTCAGGTAAATACTGCAGAAATCACATGACTTAAACTTAAGTAAATAGATAACTCCTTCAAGCTGAAACGTACAACACACATATTCACATAGTAAGTTGAATTGTCTACCACGGTAAATTTAAATTGACTTTCATTTCTTCTAATATAATAATAATAATAATAATAATAATAATAATAATAATCATAATAATAATAATAATAATAATAATAATAATAAAATCTATCTTTAAGAAAGGAGACAAGTTCCAATGTGAAAATTATAGAGGGATATCACTACAGTCCACAAGCTATAAGATCCACAGTGTTACTAAATAGACTAAAACCATATTCAGAAGACATATTAGGTGACCACCAGGCGGGTTTTAGACAAAACAGATCAACAATAGATCAGATATTTATCTTACGACAAATAGCCGAGAAAAATTGGGAATATAAAAGAGATCTCCATAACATTTTTGTGGATTTTAAAAAGGCTTATGATAGTGTCCATAGCAATAGTTATGGAATGCTATGCAGGAATTTGGAATACCAAGGAAGTTAATCAACATGACCACTCTATGCATGGAAGATACTTATAATATAGTAACATATAAAGGCAGGAAATCAGACCCTTTCCAAATAACATCTGGCTTGAAACAGGGTGATGCACTATCGCCGCTAATCTTCAATCTGGCTCTAGAGAAAGTTGTAAGGAAGGTAAAGAAGGAATGTGATATTGGAGGAACATCCAAGCTGCTTGATTATGCAGATGATATAGATATTATAGGGGAAAATGAACAAAAGACATTAGAAATATTGACTCACTTAAAGGAAAAAGCCCAACAGATGGGGCTGGTTATCAGCCAAGATAAGACAGAATATATGGTAATTTCAAGAGAAGGAATGGCTAAAAACTCTGGTAACATACAAATAGATTCTTCTTCTTCTTTCGTTCGCTTGAAATATGTCTATAACTGCAAAGCTGTCTCTTGTATGAATTGAACTGTCTTTTTCAGTTCACACTGCGGTCCATAGAGTTTATCTTCCACTGTCGTCTCTCTAGGCCAGAAGGTTTGCCTAGATATGTTATATTTTGGGCAGTCTTGGAGTATGTGCTCTGCTGTCTGCGACGCCAATCCACATGTGCACATGGCTGTTTCACCAATCTTGAATTTTGTATACATGTGGTTGCGTAATCTATTGTGCCCTGTCCTGAGGCGCAGAATAATGACTTGTTCTGGTTTATCCATAACGTGGTAGTCATCTTGAGCAGGTTTTGGTGGCTTTCTGACTGATTTGATCATTCTTTTCTTTTGTTGGTGTGTAACGGGCACATCAGGCTGTTCTTCTTTGTCTCCTTCCTTAGCCAATTGATCAGCTCTGTCGTTTCCGGGTACTCCACAGTGGGATGGTATCCACTGTATGGTGACCATATGCTGACTGCTAAATTCAGAAAGTAGTGTCCTTAGTACTGGCAATTTCCCAGACAGGAGCGCCTCGAGTACTGATTTTTCATTTGTCAATAGCACCACAGGTTGTGTACCATTGCTGGTATTTAGTAATTTCTCTGTTGCTATCTTGATTGCCTCAATTTCAGCATAGTAGTTATGGCAGTACTTTCCTGTCGGTAATCTAGCTGTGTCCCTAGTATTATTTAGGTATTCTATGTACACTCCCGCTCCTCCATTTTGAACAGCATTTTGTGCTGACCCATCTGTGTAGACTCGGATCCAGAGGTCCTGTGGGTATTCTTCATCAAGGAAGCTGAGAGTGGCTGTTCTGCGCTGCACACTGTTCTGTTCTTCCTTGTCAAATATTCCTCTAACTTTTGTCTGGATTTGTAATGATAGTCTATGCTCATCTTTCCATGGAGTTCGCTCTGGAATAGTTGTTAGGGGGATACCAACTGTGGGCAGGTCGGTGGTTTCTCTGCAGAGTCGTTTGGCCTGGTGGATAAAACTACTTCTTTTCAACCGCTCCATAGCTAGGTTTTCAAATCTGTTCTTCATAGGGTGGCCTGGCAAGCTGAGGAACTTTTCTGCTTGTATTAGCGTTTTCGTATCTCTGCGCTCACTCAGTGCTTGTGTCCTCCCCATCTTCTCCATTTCCACTATAGGGGTTGATCTCATCCCTCCTGTGGTGACTCTAAGTGCTTGATTTTGCACTTTGTCCAGCTCTTGTAGTGTGGTTTTTGATGCCCAACACCACGCAGTTGACCCTTATTCCAGGTGTGGTAGTATGCTCTGTTGATAAACTTTGCTAAGTATTTTCCCATTGGCTCCCCATGTGGTTCCACTTAGCTTTCTCAGGATGGCTATTTTCCTTCTGGCTTTTGCTACTGCTGTGTTGATGTGCTTTCTCCATGTCAGCCTGCCATCAAATGTTACTCCAAGGTATGTTGGTTCTTTATCTTCTCTTAGGGGTGTTCCATTTATCTGGATGGTCCCTGCCTTTTGTTTTGGAGAGAGGGTAAATAGGGTGGTGCTGCACTTGTCAGTGTTTATGCTGACAAACCATCTATTTGCCCATGCAACAAATGTATCTACAGCTCTTTGTAGTAATCTGGTGGCCACTGATGCATGTTCATTCGTGCTCCATAGAACCAGGTCATCGGCGAACATTGCCGCTTTAATTCCATGCGGTAGATTAGCAACGAGATCATTGATGAAGATTAGAAAAAGTGTAGGGGACAAGACTCCGCCCTGGGGAACACCGTGACGCAGTAGTACTTTCTTGCTCTTTAGTCCGTCTATCTGTACTCGGGCTCTTCTGTTGTGCAAGTATGCTTTTACCCATTTGTACATCCTTCCATTGACTTTGCAGTTTCTCAGTTTATTCATGAGACTTTCTTTCCAGACTTTGTCAAAGGCTTTCTTCAAATCTATCCATGCCGCAAGCACCAGCTTCTTCTCATGGAATGCATCCTCGATTTCTTGAGAGAGGTAGGTTGTCTGATCTTCCGTAGAGTAGCATTGCATAAAGCCAGCCTGCTGTGGCACAAATCTGTTTTTACTTTCAATGTACCACTGCAGTCTGTGATTGATGATGCGCTCCAGTGTTTTGCAGAGACAGCTGGTGAGGCTAATTTGTCTGTAGCTAGAGGCAATGGAACTATCTTTCCCTGATTTTAGGAGGGGTATCATGATTGCTTCTCTCCAGGCTTGTGGAACACTGCCTAAGGTCCAACTGTTATTGAAGATCTGCAACAGCTTTGCTTTGGCCTCTGTTCCTAGGTTCCTGATCATTTTATTGGAGATACCATCAGCTCCTGGTGACTTTCTCATTTTCAGTTTTGATATGGCTAGCTCCAGTTTGCTGATTGTGATGGATGCCTCCAGAACCTCATGTACTATTTCCTTCTGTCCTGTATGTTGCAGTTTCTGTCGAATCTCTTGTTGTTTCTCTGGACTAATTTTGATATTGTTATCTTGTGCGAATGAGTCCGCAAAATGGTCAGCTGCTTGCTTTCTTGTTAAGATGTTTCCATCTTTATGTAGTGCAATTTTTGAGTTTCTCCCTGTGCCCTCATCGTTAAGTTGTTTTATTAGCTTCCACAATTTCCTTGTGTCTCTTTCACAGTTCAGAGACTGTTTTTTCCTGCCAGCTTTTCCATCTAGCCTGCAGCTTGGCCCTTTGAAATTTGGCTTTTGCATGCTGGAATTTATTGTGGTGCTCTTGGCTGGGTGTGGCCTCTGCTTGCTTTCTACATACTTCCACATCATTATGCAACTGTTCCAGTTCACTACTCCAGTAGGGTTTATATTGTTTACGGGCTCCTCTTGGTACTGTTTCTCGCGCTGCCTGTAGTATGCATTTCCCAAACTCTTCAACTACTTTATTTATGTCTTTCTCAGTGTTCAGGTTTCTAACCAGTATGCTGGTGCGATGCTTGTACATTGCCCAGTCTGCTTTCTTGTATTTCCACCTTAAGAGGGTGCTGCTTTCACTTACAAGCACATTTTCTACAGTTAGAAAGACTGGCCGATGGTCGCTGCCACCAAGTTGTTTCCCAACAATTCGTGTAATGTTCCACTCCAGGTCTGGTGAATGAAAAGCCAGGTCAGGTGTAGTTGTAGAGTGCCATGATCTCGAGTAGAAAGTATGTGGGTCGGACGGCTTGTTAACCATACAAATAGATAATATGACCATTAAAAGAACGGAAACATACAAATACCTGGGTACAATCTTCAATTGCTCCAACATCATAAGGGAAGAAATACAAACTAGAATCAATTCTGGAAATAAGATATACTATGCACTGCAACATCTACTAAAATCAAATGCGCTATCTCGTAACACCAAAATCACAATATACAAAACATTGATCAGACCAGTTGTGCTGTATGGCTCTGAAACCTGGAGTACAACGAAAGGAGACGAAGCCTTGTTACAAATCTTTGAGAACAAAGTTTTAAGACGCATCTTTGGACCCATTAGGGATACACAAAGTGGAGAGTGGAAAAGAAGAAGTAACAAAGACATTTATGATCTGTTTAAGTCCCCGCTAATCACTGGTATCATGAAGGCTAATAGACTACAATGGCTGGGGCATATAGAAAGAATGGAAGACAATAGGGAAACAAAACTCGCTTACACTCAGGAAATAAATGACCGTAGACCCCGAGGTAGACCAAGAAGGCGGTGGAGAGATAATACATGTACAGACCTACAAGCACTTGGAATCAACGACTGGCAAGAGAAGGTCAACCAGAGAGACGAATTGAGACGGATTGTATCTGCAGCAAAGAACCTCAATGGCTCGGAACGCTGAAGAAGAAGAAGAAGAAGAAGAAGAAGAAGAAGAAGAAGAAGAAGAAGAAGAAGAAGAAGAAGAAGAAGAAGAAGAAGAAGAAGAAGAAGTTAGTTAGTTAGTTAGTCGCAGTTCCAACTTCACAGCAACGGGTCGTCCCCATTATGCTCCGTTCCTGTGCCAGTGAATATCACACAAAATGCTCCCCACTAACCAATGTGAAAAGTGGAAAAGATAGGAGTCTCGACAAACAACAGCCCGCACAGATACACTGTGCATAATGCCGCCGCCAGAATGCCAACACAATAGTCCCCCACAAAACACCCAGTTCATTTCTGATGGAATCGGCAGTCATTTTCCCATCTGGATGTTTCCTAGATGTTCACCCACACAGTCCACGAAATACAGTTCATCGTCGATGGCAGTGGCAGTCAACCAGAAGCCCAGCAGCCACGCATTTCTGCATAAGGCAAAAACAGGTCAACTCTGGGACATAGCCATCTGCCATTGTTCCGAACATGCAGTCACGTTCCAAAAAAACCTCGGGCAGATTAAAAAGCATTTCACACGAAACTCACAGCTCACAGTGTCGCGCCACGCACTCACTCAGTAGCAGGGCGACGGAACCATCAAGCCTCCTTAGTCGCCTCTTACGACATGCGTGGTAGGCTGCAGTGTAGCTATTCTTTGCTTCCCTTATGGGAAGAAGAAGAAGAAGAAAAAGAAGAAGAAGAAGAAAAAGAAGAAGAAGAAGAAGAAGAAGAAGAAGAAGAAGAAGAAGAAGTAGAAGAAGAAGAAGAAGAAGAAGAAGAAGAAGAAGAAGAAGAAGAAGAAGAAGAAGAAGAAGAAGAAGAAGAAGAAGAAGAAGAAGAAAATCACAATATGACATATTTCACATAAAAAATGCAGATATGATTCACATAAAAAGTAAAGATATATTTCACATAAAAAGAAAAGGCATATTTCACATGAAAAGAACAGATAATTTTCACATAAAAAGTAAAGATATATGTCACATAAAAAAATAACAATATATTTCACACACAAAATAAAGATATATTTCACATCAAAAGTAAAGAAAGATTTCACATAGAAAGACCAGATATATTTCACATAAAACGTCAAACAATGAAGGACCCTATCAGACGCCTTACGGGGCAGTGGGTATATGGTGCCCGACCGTTAATTGTACAGACCGATCACACCGGAATGTTGATGTGGTTAGTATCACACCGGATTGTTGATGTGGTTAGTATCACACCGGCTTGTTGATGTGGTTAGTATCACACCGGCTTGTTGATGTGGTTAGTATCACACCGGCTTGTTGATGTGGTTAGT
>OY992893.1:13036876-13211876 GCA_963921405.1 Cepaea hortensis | reverse complement strand
ACCGCGGCCCCAGCTGTGGCTCGGTGGTTCTTCAGTTAACATAGAAACAGCATAAGTTATTTCATATGGCAGCGTTTGTAAAGCTTCGGAGATTCCGTCACTGTGACTTCTCCACCTCAGACTATATGTTGTGGTATTATATGCCAGACTCTCCTGCACTAAACACCGCCCATTAATCTTTGCTGTGAACTGCCGGGTACTTCTTTTCCATCTTAGCACAGAGCCATCCGTGCAGCTAATTACATCACCTGGGCGGGAATTGTCATGTATCAAATTATTACACCTCGCATTCAGCATGTCCTATATCACCTGGATGGCTTGACGACGTGGCATGATCGAGACAGGAACACGGAGCTGATCCACGACTCTCGTGATCGAGTGAAATTGCAAAACATGACTGCCCACGCTTAACGTCATGGCGCATGATGGATGGATGGATGGATAATTGTTAGTTGCAAACCTGTTTACAGGATGTTTGTAGTCAACATCAGCATTTTGTGCTGTTGTTGATGTCTTGGCAAGTTTATGTTTAGTAGATTCCCATTGCTTTCTGAACGACCGGTACTTATATCATTTCGTAAAAAACCAGCGCAATGCGGTCTGCACGCAGCTGTGTTTCGAACGCGGGTATGCGGTGTCACGAACTACGTCCGTAACACATTCGCCAAGGAGACCGACTACGACATTAATACCATGAACTGTAATTGTATATTCGGACAGAATATAATTTTTTAATATCATTATTGCTCCTATAGTTTTTCCGTAATTAGCGCAATGAGTGTAATTAAAGAAATATTTAAACTCTGAAGCAAAGTATGAACATAAAGGACCGGTGTTGAGTTGAGTCAAGAACCGACCTCACTGCACTTGGAACATCCCCATCAGCGCTCACTCATCATCTTCAACAGCAGCTTAGAGTTCCAATACTTATGTCCGTTACAATCTGATTATATGTCCATCTGGCTTTACCCCTGAGTGCCGACTGTCTACCAAGGCCGCTGACCATCCCCTGTTGCCGCATTCTCTCTAGACCATGATAGCCTATCTGCACGTTCTTCTGCATTGGTCACGTGCGCCGCGCTCCCAGAGGGCGCACACACAGGACCTGTGATCGACAACTAACGAAGTATTCTTTAATAAGGCACCAATTGCTATAATTAAAGTGTGTTATAGATGTACAGTTTTGAGCGAGTAAGCTCAAAGTTGATAGCGAACAGCACTATGTCATGAGCAAGGTCGAACGTTTGTTCAACGCCTGGACTAGTCGCCGGCTAAAGTGAGAGAAAGATTGGTGAACTATTCCTCCGCGCATTTAATAATGTGATGGCGCCATCACATCACAGACATGTCGTAGGAAACTTCTTCTGGGATAATGTATGATTCATGTTTATAGACACACAGAGGCAGTTTCAGAGCTAACACACTGGCATGCCGGCTTGGAGTTCATGTGTCCGAATCTCCAAATAGCCCGAATTATTTAACTCCACCTGGTCAAATGTGGAAATGTTCGGGGAAGGAGGCAGACGTGATATTGACCACATGGTCCACCGAGAGCCAATTGGTCAATACAAATGTGGCCATAGCACCGTATACCTAACAGACGTTATGACATTTACATGGGTATGTTGCTTGTTTACTTGATCGTATACACAATACGGAGTTATGACATTTACATGAGTATTTTACCTTTTTACTTGATCGTATACACAATACGAAGTTATGACATTTACAGGGGTATTTTACTTGTTAACTTTATCATATACATAATACGAGAATTCGAAGTTATGACATTTACAGGAGTATGTGACTTGTTAACTTTATCATATACACAATACGAGAATTCGAAGTGATGACATTTACAGGGGTATTTGACTTGTTAACTTTACCATATACATAATACGAGAATTCGAAGTTATGACATTTACAGGGGTATTTGACTTGTTAACTTTATCGTATATACAATACAAGGATTCTAAATTTGAGTTTGTTCTGGGATCCAGGTCGACCCAGTCTAAATTGGATATCAGGAAATTTATTGGGAAATAAAGGCGATCGGCATGATGCTGATTACATCACGTACATCATACGTCCAAGGCTACTTGATGTGTGTTTAACATATCCTTTCTGTATACCCTTTACTGCTACAAGCGTATCAAGAAGTTTTTACTTTTGTGTGTGCTTTTCTATTTTCCTCCTCCTCCTCCTCCTTCTCCTCCTCCCCTCTTCTTCTTCTTCTTCTTCTTCTTCTTCTTCTTCTTCTTCTTCTTCTTCTTCTTCTTCTTCTTCTTCTTCTTCTTCTTCTTCTTCTTCTTCTTCTTCTTCTTCCCTTTATCCCAGATGGACATAAGCTTTACTCGACTGACCCCAAGTATCTGTTGCTGTCTCTTGCAGCTCCCTTCATGTCCCCCCAGTATTATTCATCACTGCTTGTAATTCTCTCCTTCATATGTTCTAGGTATCCTGCTATTTCGCTCGCCTTGTAGGTTGCAGACAAGAGGATGCCTTCTTAAACTGTCCTCAGGTTGTCACTGTGTGTGTCCTACCTATCGACAGCGTCTTGGTTCACTGCTATTTGTTTACTTACACTGATGATTCTGTCGTACCATGTTAGTCCCACTATTCTGCACAGCTACTAATTAATGAATGTTTGTAGTTTATTTCTAATTCTGTTCTTGTTTTCCAGGTTTCTCACCCACACAGTAGTGGTGGTGGTGGTACCGATATAATATTTTTTTTTGTTTTGTTTCGCGTTTCCATCCTGTTTCAGGATATTGCGGTCAACATCAGCATCTTTCAGCTGTATGTTGATTCCTAGGCTAGATTACGCTCATCAGCACGCCACGACTTTCTGAACGACCGGCTCCATACTCTCATAAGTCACTGGCGCGACTCGAACCGCTTCTAATTCTCGTGCGCTCACATCAACCACGAGAGTATTCGGGGTTACAGAGAAAGCTGCTAACTCCTCGACCAGGGAGACCGGCACCGATATAATATTGGAATTAAAAATTCTAAGTTCGGTACCGAGTTTGGCTACAAAGTGTGGACTGCGTCTGGTCCTACAGGCAGCAGGATTAGAATTGGCTAGCCTCCCACAGGAGGGAAGTTATGTGAAAACTAGTAGCCTAACGGGGCTGAGTGGTCTCGAGGTATGGTGTCTGCCTCGAGTGCTGGAGGTCCCGTGTTTAAGTCCCGGTGAGGGCCGGGATATTTTCACGTGGACTTCTAGTAACAAAATTTCCCCTGGTCTCTGGGTAGTGAGATCGGACGCCCGTGTGTATTGTTGCGCACAAAAATAATCCCTTGGCAGTTGGAAATCGAAAAAGAGTAGCCTAGCGGCGCTGCCCGGGCAAAATTTCGAGTTAAAAACCTACCCAAAGTATTTCAGGATCCTCGCCGGTACTACGGAGTTCGTTCGCTGAGATGAGTTTCTCCGGACACAGAACTGAGTTAGGAGTAGAATGGAGCATGTATTGGTTACACCCGTGTGCCGTGATATTGATCCGTCGACTAAACTAAACTAGTAGCCTACCGATGACCCGCAGACTAGACAAGTCAACTCTACCTCCCCGTGGTGTAGACCGGGAGGCCATGACAGAGAGGCCATGGGCGAATGGGGCTCTGGCTCGCCAAGGGGGACGGACTCCCTTGGTCAATATTTTCTGTCCTATACCTGCAACTGGCCTAGCAAGCCCGCAGGCGAGTTTCATATATTTTCATTAAACACAAATTAAGAAGCATAATCGGCGGACAGAGGGAATAGCAGAGTCCACGGGAATCTTGATACATGAAGACCATAAATAGGCACTCTCCCGCTGTTTATGTTTCACCACGACATCGTAAGGTACAAGAGGAACAAAATGAGATGAGATGGTTCCGAATTTGACTTCCTTTGACTTAAACAAATGTGCCAGCACTATGAAAATTTATCTTGCCTTCCGAGTTCTTATTATCTCTATCTGTTCCCCACATTCGTTTCCCCAGAAATGGTGTATGATTCCGACTCTGGAAGTGGGGTTTCACCAAGGGAGATCGGCTTGCTATTTCTTGGTGTGATCTCATTATCTTTGCCTTTCTCTATCTGTTTTCCCAGTTTTGTCTACACTGCTTCCTAAAATGCTCTGATAAGGATAAACTTAAGGGCAGAAACGTCACGATAACGAGATATGACAGACAGAATGGCAACTTGATAAGAGAGAAATGTATCGATGACTTTTTGAAAGCAAGCGGAGACGAGTCAGTGATCAATACAACTCCTTGCCGAGATATCTTTGTGTGTTAGAGGTATCTACGATATTAAGTTTGAGAGAGTCTGACACTGTGGTGTTGTAAGGGCAAATATCATATGATGAATGATGTCTTAAATAGTGGTGTTGTAAGGGCAAATATCATATGATTAATGATATCTTAAATAGTGGTCTTGTCAGGGCAAATAAGATATCATGAATTTCTTAAGTAGTGGTGTTGTAAGGGCAAATATCATATGATGAATGATATCTTAAATAGTGGTGTTGTAAGGGAAAATATCATATGATTAATGATTAAACAGTGGTGTTGTCAGGGCAAATAAGATATCATGAATTTCTTAAGTAGTGGTGTTGTGAGTGCAAATATTAACATGGTAAAGTTCTTAAGTAATGGTGTTGTAAGGGCAAATATCATATGATTATTGATGTTTTAAATAATGGTGATGTTAGGGCAAATATCATATGATGAATGGTGTCGTAAAAAGTGGCGTTGTAATGGCAAATATCATATGATGAATGTCTTAAATAGTGGGGGTGTAAAGGCAAAAATCATATGATGAATGTCTTAAATAGTGGTCTTGTAAAGGGCAATATGAACAACATTTTATGGCTGTGGAGATGTGGTTTCTGAGGAAAATGCAAAGAATACCATGGACAGACAGAAAAACCAATGAACAAGTCTTTCAAGAAATAAATGAAGATCGTAAACTTATTAAAGTCATTAGACGTAGACAGTCAAAATTTTGTGGGCATGTTATGAGAAGAAATGACTTTGAGAATTTGCTGACAACTGGCAAGATCGAAGGAAAGAGACCAAGGGGAAGACAGAGAAATAAATACCTGGATGGCTTGGCCACGTGGCATGGTCAAGACAGGAACACGGAGCTGATCCACGATTCTGGTGATCGAGTGAGATGGCAAAACATAACCGCCCACGCTTATCGGCATAGCACATGATGGATGGATGGAAGGGAAATATCATATGATGTACGCTGTCTTAAATAGTGATGATGTAAGGGCAAATATAATATAATACATGATGTTTTAAAAAGTAATGTTATAAGAATGATGTCTTAACTTGTGGTGTTGTAAGGCAAAATATCATATGATGAATGTGTTAAATAGTGGAGTTGTAAGGGCAACAACCAAATGATGCATGTTGCCTTAACTAGAGATGTTGTAAGTACAAATATATGTTGAATGTTGTCTTAAATAGTGGTGTTATAGGGGGAAATAAATGATGAATGAATTCTTAAATTGTGGTGTTGTAAGGGCAAATATGACATGATGAAGGATGTCTTAAATAGTGGGATTATAGGGGGAAATAAATGATGAATGAATTCTTAACTTATGGTGTAAGAACACATATCATATGATGAATGTTGTCTTAAATAGTGGTGTTCATCATCATCAAGTGCCCTGCTAGCTGGCATAGGCGTTCATGGCTCTCCACAGATCTCGGTCTTTGGTGTTCTGGGTCAACTCTACTGATATTCCTCCATGCCACCGTCTCAATCCAATCAACATTATTTCTCTTGGTATGCCTCTGTCTCTCTTCCCCTAGATCTTTCCAGTTGTCACGAAGTTCTCCAATGCCTCTTTTCTCATCATATTACCGAAGAAAGCTGTTTGTCTCTTTCTTATTGTTCTATATAATGTTCTAGTTTCATTAGTCTGTTTCAGGTAATCGTTGTTAGTTACTCTGGCAGTCCAAGAAATTTGCAACATTCGTCTCAGGAACCACGTCTCTGTTGCTTCTAAACTCTTCTTAATTTGTTCATTTACATTCCAAGATTCACTGCCATAAAAAAAATTGCTTCTACATAGCATATCAGCACTCTCTTCCTTATATTCAATGATAATGACTTATTACATAAGATACTCTTCATTTTCTTAAATGCGGCGAATGCTTGCCCTATTCTGACCTTAATCTCTGTTGTACATATTCCATCTGATGTTATAAATGGACCTAGGTATTTAAAATTATCCACTTGGTTAAGAATTGTCCCTTCTATTTCTATGTCACATTTTGGTGTCACCATTTTCTTTGATATCACCATTGTTAATGTTTTCTTGATATTCAAGGAGAGTCATTTCTTCACACTCTCTGTTACTACAATGTTAAACAATTGTTGTAGGTCTGTTGCATTATCCGCCACCAATACTTAAAAATAGTGGTATTGTAAGGAAAATATCTGATGACTGAATTCTTAAATTGTGATGTAAGGGCAAATAACATATGCTGAATGGTGTTTTAAATAGTGCTGTTATAAGGGAGAATATATGATGAATAAATTCTAAAATTGTGGTGTAAGGGCAAATATCGTATGATGAATGGTGTCTTAAAATGTTGTGTTATTAGGGAACTTATATGATGAATGAATTCTTACATTGTAATGTTGTAAGAGCAAATATCATAGTGAATGGTGTCTTAAATAGTGGTGGTATAAGGGAAAATATATGATGAATGAATTCTTAAATTGTGGCGTTGTAAGGGTAGTATCATATGATGAAGTTCACCAAACCTAGTTATGCCCCCTAGAGGTCATTGTTTCAAACTCGTTGTGAGTTTAGAATAGTGATGTTTCAATGTTTCCAGGATGTTCATCATAATGATGTTTCAATGTTTCCAGGACGTTCATCATATTGACGTTTTAATGTTTTCACCATAGTGAGGTTGTAATTGTTCTAGTTTAATGATACTTCAAAGAGATAATTATAGTAAAGTTTTAAGTCGGTCCATCCTTGCTAGGTTTTATAGGGTTTATTATAATGATGATTCAGGGGGTTCAGACAGTGATGTTTCAATGAATTCATCATATTGTTTTAAAGGGATCATCATCGTGATGCAATCCACACAACTACGAGCCTGGTAATTTCAACTCACCCTCATACACACCTTTACACCCATCCTCACACTCACCCTCACACTCATCCTCACACACATTCTCACAATATTCCTCACACTCACCCTCACATTCATCCTCACACTCATTCTCACATTCGTTCTCGCACTCATCCTCACCCTCACATTCACCCTTACACCTGTCCTCACACTAACCCTCATCCTCACACTCACTCTCATCCTCACAGTCATCCTCACACTTATCCTCACACTTACATTCAACCTCACACTAACCCTCACCCTCATCCTCATACTCAAGCTCACGCTCATCCTCACACTCACCCTCACATGTATCCTCACACTTACCACACCCGTCGTTTTCTGTTGCTAGAAAAATCTAGCGCTTATTAAGTTGTCTCGAGTGCAGTAACATCGATTCTGCATCACAAGCATAATCTCGTTTGTTTACTAATCTTCATTAACAACATTTATTTTCGTGTGTTTCTTAACACATTTATTTACAAATCTTCTTCAATCACATATGTAATCATTTTCTTTAATCACATATGCACTAATCTACTTTAATCACATTTATGTACTAATTTTTTTTTTAAAATCACATCTATGCACTAATCTTCTTTAATTAATATTCTTTAATTTAAAAAAAATATTACTAACATTCTTTAGTTACATTCACTTATTAATCTTTTTTAATCCATGCATGTTTACAAACAATTTTAACGCGAGTTATTTGTGCCAGCTCAAGTCGTCTCGTCAGTTTTAAACTGAACCATACAAACATCACGGAACACCATATCAACCAAATTTCCATCATTCCAACGCACACAACATTCTAAGTACCGCTGTTTGCGGCAATTTACAGAGAATGCCCTAAACCATGTTTCGTAATGTTCTTTAGAGCAGATTCCGACGGCTTTTACCGAATATGTTATGCATTGTAAATCTCAGTATTGAATAACGAACGTAGACTAATGATCTAGACGACTTTTGGCTTTCTGCACATCTATTTTTAACTTGTGTTCAAGAAGTCTCTTCTAGCATATTGACACACGGAATAATACTTTCCGTTGTTCCTGTATGAAGACTTGCTCGTGGTTGGTGGGATATTTTGATTCGGGTAATGGTACAACCAGCCCAAAGACAATTCTCCTTAGTCGGTTGCGACTGACAGGTTACGATATTGCCATCGTGTGCTTGCCTTTCCGGCATCGAAACACTGGGACAGAAAGATAGATAACTGTGAAAAGAAGCAGCCATATAATACTCGGTAGCGTAGTGGTCAGAGGTAGCCCTGCCGCCCGGTGGTCAGGAGTTCTATGCCAATCGGGGTGGATTCGAATGTGCAAACATTGACCTGGCTCCCATGCTTACCCAACCTAAAATATTGTACCCGGAAATGTCTTGGGAAGTAAAGGCGTGGTGTGTGATACTGAAAACTCTACTCACTCAGTGATGATTATTCTATAGAAATATGGGTTCTACACAACACGCAAAATGCCACAAAGACGTGTAAAAGACACCAATACTGACTTATAATAATGACAATAATAATAATAATAATAATAATAATAATAACAATAATAATAATAATAATAATTATAATTATAATAATACTTTAATAACAATAACAATTTATAATAATAATAATATTAATAATAATAACAATAATAACAACAACAACAACAACAACAACAACAACAGCAACAGAGTGTGTGATTCTGTTGTTCACACATTAGGATTCTCGCCGATGTTAGTGAGAGATTTTCCTCGTGTCATTCAGGGGAGGAGACTGGTACTTATGCTGATGAACTAGTGAAGTTGTAATAACGCGAAGAATACTGCGCCGTTTTGTTAAATATGTGACTCGGTACATTCGACTTCGACAAGCATTTTGTCGAGTTTATTTTCCTGAGCTTTTGACTGTCCCCAGCCTGCCTACAAGGCTGCAGATTTGTGTTTCTCTTGGCCTGGTTCCTACCCCCTGACCTGTCCTACATGGGAAACCCTGCTAGTAGCAAAGCTCTGTGGTAGTTGGAGGACACAATCCCCTCTACTACTTCAATGTGGAGACCACAACATAGGGGAGTGTGCCGTGAAAGTGATCAGTCTCCGGAACCTATGCGTTGAGTTGAGTTGAGTTGAGCTAAGAACCGACATCACTGCAAACTGGACATTTCCATATGCGCTCCGACCCTCGTTCAACAGCCAGAGAAGAGTCACACTACTAACCGTTCCCATCGTTATCTGATTG
The DNA here is from genome assembly GCA_963921405.1 of Cepaea hortensis. Lineage (NCBI taxonomy): Eukaryota > Metazoa > Mollusca > Gastropoda > Stylommatophora > Helicidae > Cepaea > Cepaea hortensis. The sequence goes on along the minus strand of OY992893.1, from coordinate 13,202,512 downwards.
AAAGTTCTCCTGGTCTTTCCTGTAAGTTCTGAGAACCCCTGCCAATCCCATGCAATCTTACTCTTTCCACAAACGGGTTATCATTCTGTTCACCTGCCTTCTCCACCTGGTCCCACAGGCGCACAACCACCTCTCCCTTGTCCTTCGGTAGTCTACCACCAAAAGGTGTATTTCCTGTCAGTCTATCAGCCTGTTCATTCATCCGCACTCCCACACTGCCAGGGAAAAAAAATCCATACAATTATAATAGTCTATGACCTCTGAAGCCATGTGAGCCATTCCACACGAAACATCCCTTTCTCCATCTTAGCAAGTATACTCTCGAACCTAATCACATATAACCATATCAACAACACAGGTGAGGTTCCAGGCATGTCATCTATCACATAATTAACGACAAGCACATATTATTGAACTATATTCGCCACTTTATATTGGAATTATGGATTATGAAAAGGCTCTGACAGCATTGATAAGGAATCTCTTTTGAGGTTGATGCGGCATTATGGGATCGCACAGAAAATCATTAACTTAATAAAGGCAGCATATGCAGATATTAGGTGTAGAGTTCTTCATGGGGGACAACCGATAGATACATTTGAAATAAAAACAGGAGTACAACAGTGTTGTCTTTTTTTCACCAATAATAACCACCAGAAATGGAATTCGCAGATCCGCATGGCCGAATTGGTAAGAACGCGTGTTCTTAAACATCCGTTGTGCTGATACCGAGGTTAGCTGTTCAACCCCTACACCGGAGAGCTGGACTAAAATGTTGACCTGTCGTCATTGACATGGGGACGTAAATTACAAGTACCTCTGAAGTCGGAGTGGAATCGCCTGATGACGAGGGATACTGTTAATATGGAAAGCTAATCCACAGGCAAAATTCAATCAATCACTGCTATAAATGTATGTATGAACTACACTTGAGTTCAAAGCGAGCCAGCGAAAACAAAATGGAATTCTTTGGAATCTGACAAAGCGACTTGATGATTTGGACCCTCCCTAAGACATTGCACTTCTGTCACACACACGTAATCAGATGCAGGATAAACTAATCACACTTAATGAGAGGTCGCAACAATTAGGCCTAAAATTCATAGAGGAAAGACAAAGAAACTAAGATTAAACCAAGAAATACCAAGACAACTCAATCTGAGATTAACTAAGAAATAACATCTAAATCTAAAATTAAACCAAGAAATAACAACTCTATCTCCTTTAACGAAACCCCACTTCAGGAGGCGGAATCATACAACTGCTTAGGAGATTAGCATGGCCGAGTGGATAAGAACGCGCGTTCTTAAACATCCGGTGTGCTGATGCCGAGGTAAGGGGTTCAATCCCTAGACAGGTCATTTGGACACTGGTATTAAGACAAGTTAATCCACACGCACAATTCTGTCCAGTTCTACTAGAAGTAGTGTACATGAACTATGATTGAATTCAAAGCGAGCGAGCGCAAAAACAAATACACCTATTTGGGGAACATTGTGGGGGAAACGGGAAAACGGATAGAGACATTAAAATAAGGATACAACAGGCAAGAGAAGCTTTCATAGCACTGGGACTTTTGTGGAGGTGAAAGTAAGTTAAACCTAGCACCACACTTAGACATGTTAACTTTAATGGTAAATCTGTATGGGTCAGAAAAATGGGGAACAACTAAAAGAATTACTACTAAACTACAAACATTCGCTAATTGGTGCCTGCGCAAAATATTGGGAATAAAATGGTACGACAGAATCACAGAGATGAGGAAAAGAGACTGGCGCTGGATAGGACACACACTGAGACAACCGGAGGACAATATAACTGGACACTCTCTTGTCTGGAACCCACAAGATAGGACACACACTGAGACAACCTGAGGACAATATAACTAGACACTCTTGTCTGGAACCCACAAGATAGGACACACACTGAGAAAACCTAAGGACAATATAACTGGACACTCTCTTGTCTGGAACCCACAAGATAGAACACACACTGAGAAAACCTGAGGACAATATAACTAGACACTCTTGTCTGGAACCCACAAGATAGAACACACACTGAGAAAACCTGAGGACAATATAACTAGACACTCTTGTCTGGAACCCACAAGATAGGACACACACTGAGAAAACCTGAGGACAATATAACTAGACACTCTTGTCTGGAACCCACAAGATAGAACACACACTGAGAAAACCTGAGGACAATATAACTAGACACTCTTGTCTGGAACCCACAAGATAGGACACACACTGAGAAAACCTGAGGACAATATAACTAGACACTCTTGTCTGGAACCCACAAGATAGGACACACACTGAGAAAACCTAAGGACAATGTAACTAGACACTCTTGTCTGGAACCCACAAGGTCTAACGATTATGCGGGAGACGTAAAACACGTAGAGAAAAGAATTACAGACAGAGATGAATAATATTGGGATGACACGGAGGAATCTGTTAGCAGGCAGGAACGCATACATGTCCTACTTATGCTATCATCTGCACACGTTGTGACATGAGATATATCGGATGGACAGGTCTACGAATGGCTGATAGATTAAGGCAGCACCTCTCTGATATTACCAGTGGTGCCCAGAAACCGGTATTCATACACTTCAACAGTTCTGACCACTGTGGCGTGGCCGACATATGGGACACGGCAATCAAATCGTGCGCATCTCACAAACGCGAACGTATGACATTGGAAAACCGTCTCATCAGCATCACGGCCTCAATGTCCAACACAGTTTCATTTAACTTCCATACCCTCTACACTTCCCATCCGAGCAGTTGTATAGTCCACTAAAATATTTAGTTGCACGTCTTTTACAGGTAGTGACAGACAACCCCAGTATTATTTTTCCTGTTTGTGATTTCTTGGCAAGTTTGCGTTAAGTGGTTTATCATCGCTTTCTGAGCGACCAGCACTCATACTATTTTATGAGAGGCAACGCTGGGTGGTCTGCATCCAAAACGCTCGCAGCTGTGTTTAGAGCGCGGGATGCGGAATTGCTAACTGCGTCCGCGACACCTCCGCCACTGAACCGGCTATAATGCTATATTAATCACTATCTCACCTTTTGTTCACGTGGGCGTCCCCCTACCCCCCCCCCCCCTTAAGCGGGTGTTCCGTACCCCCCTAGCGGGTGTCCCCCACCGGGTAGCTTAGCCAATCACTGAGTTTCTTCAATCCAGTAACCGCTGGAACCACACATCCGGTTAATTCCATTCACTGTTACTCGTTCAAGACGTGTTCAGCTAAACAATGATACAGATAAGTAACCTTAATATTTTCATATAGTGTTTTTCATGTAGTTGTGTGTCAGTCTGTGATTGTTTGTTCTGTGCTGACGAAGGCTTTAGCCGTAATGCCCATGTTGTTTCTTGTAATGGTGTTCTAGTAAGGCTCACAATCTACTTCTCGTTGTTTTGGTGATTCATTCATTGAACACATACATAGAACGGATGTTGTGGTTTCCTTGAAGGCCCATGCAACAATAGGGGATCAAGAGCAGAAGAAGACGATAAACCAGTTGATAAATGAGGTAATTCAAGTGAGCATCGGCGTGACAGAGAGAGAGAGAGAGAGAGAGAGAGAGAGAGAGAGAGAGAGAGAGAGAGAGAGAGAGAGAACTGGAAAGCTAGAATTGGAGTGAGAAAAGAAAGAGATCGTCGGAGTAAAAGGGTGGGAGGTGGAAGTTAGAGGGTGTCGGTGAGATAAAGACGGGAGAGACATGGATAAAGTGAGAGACAGAGGGGGACTCGGTGAGAGAGATAGTGAGAGAGAGATGGGGGAGGGAAGAGAGGGAGAATCGGAGTAAGACAGACATAGAGGGAGTTGGAGAGAGAGAGTGAGAATGAGAGAGACACAGAGAGAGAGAGAAAGAGAGAGAGAGAGAATCGGAGTAAGGGAGAGAGAAAAAGACATATAAGAAATATGAGAGAAAGAGAGAATCTGACTGAAAAGAGATAGAGCCCATTGGAGTGAAAGACAGACAGACCGGCAGAAAGTAGGAGGAGAGTGAGAGAGAGAGTGAGAGACAGGCAGAGAGTGGGAGGGAGAGAGAGAGACAGAGATAGACAGAGAGAGAGACAGGGAGAGAGACAGAGAGAGAGAAAGAGAGAGAGACAGAGAGAGACAGAGAGAGAGACAGAGAGAGACAGAGAGAGAGACAGAGAGACACAGAGAGACAGAGAGAGACAGAGAGAGACAGAGAGATAGAGAGAGACAGAGAGATAGAGACAGAGAGAGATAGAGAGAGAAAGAGAGAGAGAGACAGAGAGAGAGACAGAGAGAGACAGACAGAGAGAGAGACAGAGAGAGACACAGAGAGAGAGACAGAGAGAGACAGAGAGAGACAGAGAGAGACAGAGAGAGACAGAGAGAGATAGAGAGAGACAGACAGAGAGAGAGACAGAGAGACACAGAGAGAGACAGAGAGAGACAGAGAGAGACAGAGAGAGAGACAGAGAGAGACAGAGAGAGATAGAGACAGAGAGATAGAGACAGAGAGAGAGACAGACAGAGAGAGACAGAGAGAGACAGAGAGAGACAGATAGACAGAGAGAGACAGAGAGAGACAGAGAGAGAGACAGAGAGAGACAGAGAGACAGAGAGAGACAGACAGAGAGAGAGAGTGGGAGGGAGAGTGAGAGAGAGACAGAGAGATAGATAGAGAGAGGTAGTTTTTATTTTGCGTTAGCTCGCTGTGAACTCAAGTGTTGTACACCACGTGCTACTACTTCTAGGGGACTGGACTGATGGTCGTGTGTCCATTCACAGAGAAGTCATTATAACTAACATTCTAAGACAGGATACAGAGAACAAAAACAAGACAACAAAACAGAAACAAATATCCAATAAGGTAATTAGAAATAAATCAATGATTAAAGCATTATACAAACAAGTCTCTCTCTCTCTCTCTCTCTCTCTCTCTCTCTCTCTCTCTCTCTCTCTCTCTCTCTCTCTCTCTCTCTCTCTCTCTCTCTCTCTCTCTCTCTCTCTCACACACACACACACATGAGAGGGACTAAAATTAAGACCTTTAATGTTTTGTGTGTGTGTATGAATATATTCTGAAAAAGTAAAGAACAATTATCATATTTCGCGAATACCGGGGATGTGGTACAAACTGAACGAGGTAGTCTTCAATGGTTTCAACCACTGCACGAGTTGTATGGGGGTCGAGCATTGTCATGTTGCAAAAGGATACATTTACTCAGAAGTATACATCGATTGGATTTGATGCAGGTCGAAACTTCCTACATCTTCTTACTCATTGGGCGCCGATTGTTCTAAACTTTGAGATTAGCACCGTATATTTCCAACGCCTAATGGATTGAAAGGAGACCAATGCTTTTACGTATTTAAAAAAAAAAAACAGCAAGAACAAAAGAAAACAAAGTCAGGGAAAGGCATAATTTAAAAGCAGAAAAATGTCAGAAGGAAATTCGCAAAAAGAAATAGAGGGGCAGACAAAAATTAAGAAGTATGAAGAAAAAGAAGAGAGAAGACAAAGAATAAGCCTAGAAAATGGACATACTTTAACGGCAAAATAAAGACAGAAAGAATTTAAATCAAGAGAAATACATTCAGACAGTCAGATAGCAACAATAAAAAACAGACAATCAGAATAGAGGCAAAACCAGAAAGAAAGGCCAACATTTACTGTCTTCCATCGAGATTGAAAATGCCATAATTGTTTCAACACACTTATAATGGAACTACAGTAGTGCTTTCTGAAGAAAAAAAAAACATAGTTAGCAGCAATGTTGTAATATGAGTCATAGACCATTTCGCAATCGCAGATGTAAAATAATCGAGGCTTCTGGAATTTAAATGTTACAGAAAAGTTCACAGAATTCCGTGGGTTAAGAAGAAGAAAATTGTAATATTCTGTATGATCTGAACATCTAAGAAAACTGGCTAATGAAACAAGGAATGAATCACCGAAAACGAGAAGTACATTCTGTGACAAGACCGCCGGGGCTTGGACTGGTTTGCCACGATAGATACTATCCCCAGCCTTTGCTCCAACCACCTCACTAGCACTCTTCATCTACCAGGCCCCACACAAGCCGGGACAGCTGGACCTCCCCTCCCTCACCTAGGGTTCCCTACCCCAAGGGGGCTCGGACCAGACACCAGTCATATCACTGCACAAAGTCATAGCTAAGAAAACAAAAATTTAATTCTGAACTAAGTCAATCACAACACAGAGAAGGATGGCTGAAAGCAAGACTAGAAGGTACTATGTACAAGAGCAGATATGCAGATGAGGATTCTTCATCATGGAGGCGGACGATAGCTGGTGCGGTTGTCCAGTCGTGGTAGCGACTCACCCAGGCTCCTCCAGTGGACCGGAACTCCAAGGTCTGCTGCCTCTCCAAAGTTCCCTCTTCACACAGAGAACCAATCACGGGCTGATCAAGAGCAGTACCACTGCCTGACTGACACTGCACCGATGAACAAGGATCCTTCCTTGCTGTCGTACTATTTCGCTCGTCACACTCCTGATGAAGTCTGGGCCGACCCTAGAATATTAGCGGTCTCCCACTTGCAGAAAAAGTACATGTAGCACCGTATCAAAATACACAAGTGCCTGGTCACTCTTCTATCTCATAAGTGACCCACACACTGATATGTCACCTACAAAATGAGCAGTTGCTCCACATGAACACAAAACATCACTGGCAAAGTCTATCAGGTGACTATGACACTTCACCTTATTTCCATGTCCTTGGACAAATAGATCTTCACACAGTATCATGTAACTACCCTGATGGATGGGTATCAATCACAACTTAGCATACACTGTCAACAGTTCACCACGTTGGAATGAGGTAGCTCCCTACCTTAACAAACATGTCAACAGTTCACCACGTTGGAATGAGGTAGCTCCCTACCTTCACAAAAATGTCACTCTGGTGTTCCCACCACTTAGGTAATCAATGTCTTAGGTCACTGGACCACCTGTTGGCTTCAAAAAGGTAAACCAATGTAGAAACACTATTCAAGCATAAATGATATACGGTGTCCCATGACAACCCAGCCGGGCCGGAAGCATAACAGAGTCCATGATGACCGGTGTCAAGGTCTCACATCCGAGGTTGCGACGCGTTGTCTGTACCAACGCCAGACACCATAACAACACGCAACCCTGAGTAATGTTAAACACGGCAGAGAGAACGCGGCGTCGTTACCGACGCCCGGATAGGTAGCCACGCACAGCAATTGAGTTCACCCCGTGAACCGTGCAGGGGACACCAGCTGACGTGAAGGTGTAAGCGTGTAAGACGCCAGAACTGGCAGACGGGCTTAGATCGTTGAACGGACAGGTCGCAAGGGAATGCGAGTTGAGTTTGAATCTGCCTTGAGAGCTAGCCTGTATGACAGTGGGAGACTTGTTTGAACGCTTGTATAGTTTGACTGTAAGTGAGATGTTTATTGCTTGCATGTATTATTATGTATTGTAGTGATATTGTTCATGCTATAATGATTGTTATGGATTGTCAGTGCGCGATGTTTGTGCGATGATAAATGTGGCGCGTCAATAAAACGTGTGAATAATACTTTCGGATATTCACTTCGTGTGATTTGATAGTTTGATATTACTTCACACTTGCCAGAAAACGAGCTACTTGTCTTGTGTTATGCAAGACTCTGACAAGTGCGAATGTGGAGGCTTTCGTCCGGGTTTTGAATCAAATGCGAACGTATAAATTTTTTTTGTCCGAGTTTGAAGCGAATGTGAATATGCCGATAGAAGTGCGCAAGTCATAGATTAAGGTAAAGTAACGAATTAATAGAGTTGATTTAATTAAATTATAAGTGTGAAGATATTATTTGAAGCCAACCGAGGCGTCTTCAGACTTAGCACTAAATTCAACAAATTTTGTACCTAAAATCCAAAATGGCGGCCCTTGAATGTCATTGAGTAGAGGTAGTGTGAGCGTGAAAGTTGTTGATTGTGGTAACGACTAACAATAATACTTGACAGCATACAAACCTTTACAGACTTCAGTGACATTACACACACCATACATTTACAAACGTTCTAATTTCGTTTAGTTTAAAAAGTACAGGGTTTTTGTGACAACTTTACCTGAGTCTGGTGAACTTCAAAAATTTTTTGTGCGTCAACCCGAAAGACGTTCCAGTGTGATTTCAAGCACCACTGAACAGCACAGTACCCAAGGATTACTTGAGTATAAAAATTTTTTTCATCTCTCTTTATACTTTCGTTAGTCTGGCTTTAGACATTAACTGTGCTATATATATACTTGTAACTTACTAACATCATAAGTAATTTTGTGTATATTTATTCCATCATACCTATTGTTCATCATGTCTTCTTTGAACAATTTCATTGAAATGGGTTTAAAATTGAATATGTCTGGTGAGGAATTGAGAGCCTGGAGTGAAAATAAATATGCAGAATATCTTCTGGTTCAAGAAGAAGAGTGGGAACGTGAGGATAGAGCTACCGAAGAGGCTTTCAAACAGTTTGAATTCGATTTGGCTGTTAAGCAGGCAGAATCAGATACTGCTTTAAAGCTTCAACAAGCACAATCAGATGCTGCTCTAAAGCTTCAACAGGCACAATCAGAAGCTGCTCTAAAAGAATCAGAAAGGGCATTAAAGCTTCAACAGGCACAAGCAGAAGCTGCTCTGAAAAATAAAGAGGCAGACTCAGAAGCTGCTTTAAAGCTTCAACAAGCACAATCAGAAGCTGCTCTAAAACAGTCAGAAGCTGCAGTGAGGCAAGCTGAGATCTTAGCCCAAAGTAAGAGAGAAGAGCAAGAAACACAACTAAAAATTGAACAGCTAAAAGCTGAATGTTCTAAAGATAAAGTGAATAGAGAAACAGACACAGATCAACCTCATAAGAAGTATCAAGGTCTGATCAGAAGTTACAACACAGGTGATTGCATAGCAGCATTCACCCAAAATTTTGAATTTGTTATGGATCATTACAAAATCCCAAAACCTGAATGGGGGATATTATATGTAAGAAGTCTTTCTGGGGAACCTCTTAAAGTCATAGAGTCGATCCCAAATGACCTGAAAGAAGATTATCGTTACATTAAAGCAAAAATTATGTCACACCTTTTGCTACATGAATCAGGTTATAGAGAACAGTTTAGGAAGTTGTCTCCTAAGCCAACACACACGTTCTCTGATTACATCTCAGAAATTCAAAATATTTTTTCTAAATGGCTGTCAGCAGCCAAAGTAAATGGAAGTTATGACAAATTAGTTGATCTTATGTTGAGAGATAAGATTATCGCATCTCTCCCAGCTCCCTTTTCTAAATTTTTGTTGGAATGTCAGTGTGAAAGTGTTCAACAGATTGAAAGTCGTGGCTCTGGTTATTTTGCAGCCAATAAACAATGTTTCGCTAGTGGGTTGACTAGTACAGATTTCGTAGCATCAGCTACATATGGTAAATCAAAGTCAGTGCCCCATAATAAACAGAGACCATACAAGCAAAATACTGAGAAATACTATCAGTGTAAATATTGCCAGTTTTCACACAAGGAAAATGATATGTGTGACAAACACCCTGGGTACCTCACTTACTTGCAGAATTACTTAAGCAAGCAAGATAGGGTGAGAAAGAGCTACAAACGCCTCACAAAATGCTTCCTTTGTAAAGCTTATGGCCATTGGCGCCACTCTTGTAAAGGCAAGCAAATGATTGCAAAGACTAATTCAGCCATGAGTGATAGCTCTTCCTCAGACGAAGAAAGTGTGAAACATCATTTTGTAAATGCAGCACATGCCATTGAGGTGGTTCACCTTAATAGATGTACCATCTGTACTTCTTTTCATGAGGATGGCAGTTTAACATGCAGCCATTCCATACCAGATATCAATAAAGAGACCAATTTAAGAATTAACTCCCAAGGTAAATTGAATATCCACCATGGGTATGTTAATGGTAAAGCTGCTACCGTCTTAAGAGACAGCGGATGTACCCTCATTGGTCTAAAGAGAGACTATATTTTACCATCACAATATAGTGGTAAATATGTCACATGCAGGACATTCTCATGGAACATAGAGAAATATCCACTTGCATGGGCATATATAACTACACCATTCCTTACAGGAAAGGTGAAATGCGCAGCATTAACCAATCCTTGCTGTGATATTATCATTGGAAACCTTCCTGAAGTGAATGACATACCACATGACATCAATACATCATCTGTCAGTTGTAATATTGATACTACCACTTCACCTTCATCACCAATCACCATTCATGATGTATTACCACCTGTAAATGAATGTACAAATACCAACCTGGCTATGCCAGAACATACATGTAATTGTGTGAATGTAACATCAATGTGTGATGAGAATGATCGTTGCGTTATTACAAATGCAGTAAGCAGATCTACTGCCCAAATGCAAGATCGAATCGATCAAACAGAGGCTTTACAACAAATAAGTCCAGTTGTGACATCTCCTGAAACAACCAGGGAGAAGTTTATAACAGCCCAGAAAGCCGATCGATCTTTGCAGAAGTATTTTAAACTTATAGGCCAAAAGCCACGAGTAGCAAAGAATGCTAAATGGTATTTTGCTCTGAAAAACGGAATTCTGACACGGTACTATACCAAAGGTTCTAGCACTACAGAACAAACGGTGCTACCTGCAGAAAACCGCAATCAAGCATTAAAGCTAGCACATGACATACCCTTCGCAGGGCATATAGCTGATGCTAAAACAAGAGCAAGATTACTTACTCAATTCTATTGGCCTAAGTTTCGCAGTGATACCAAACGGTATTGCAGAAGTTGTGACATCTGCCATAAGCTTGTGAAACAGAAGAAACACTCGCAAGCTGAACTGCAATTAACAGAGTCGACAAGCAGACCTTTCAAAAATATCTCTGTCGACAGAATTGATCCTCTTGACCACATAATATCAAGAGGTACTAAATTTCGCCAGAAGCGAGTCCTTCTAAAACCATAACTTCCAAAGACATCAGGGAAGTCTGTTCCCATATTAGAACTAAGTTAGGGAGCCATAATACCAATTTCACTCACTCCTCGTTAGTAATGTACCAATCTATGTTGACTGGAAGTACAACTGTGTCTATACCCATTTCACCATATGAACATGTAACATCATTGCGTGATAGAATTATGAAATCATGTATATTAGCCAAAGAAGCTCTCCAAAAATCAGGAGCTATTTACCGACAATATGCTAACAGAGGAAATAGAACTATTACACTGACGCCAGGACAGGACGTTCTTCTTCTTTTGCCAAGTGATAGACATCTCCTAACTGACTCATGGCAAGGACCGTTCAAAGTGCTACGACAAATTTCGACGGTAGATTACGAGATTGCAGTTAGGGACAAACATAAGATTTTTCATATTAACATGCTCAAACCATATCACCACAGGCAAGACGAACAAGTAGAGACTGCAGCAAGCACCTCCATAGTGGACCAGACGGACGACAACGACACTGACGAGATACCGACACCAGGTCTTGACACGACGACCAACTTACAAGACATTAAGGTAAATCCTAAACTGACTTAGACACAGACTGACAGTTGCAGACAACTGATACAAGACTACCGGACGATCTTTTCTGACAGCCCAGGACAGACAGATTTAGTGCAACACCAAATCATCTTAACATCTGACGTTCCTATTAAGTGTAGACCATAGTCCATCCCGATACACTATAAGATCTCAAATGGCTTTATATCAACTGACGATAACATCATGTCCAGAGTTTTGAAATTGTCGCTTCTGACAACTAAGAAACAGTTGCGAAGTGTGTTAGGTCTATTAAACTATTACAGACAGTTTATTCCTCATTTTGCTGAATTGACCAAATGTTTCACTGATCTACTAACAAATAAACACCCCAATGTGATTGTAAACAGTGAATGTTTAAGGCCAGCATTTACGAAAATTCTTTCTTATTTTTCTAAATCACCTATTTTGAAATTGCCAAATTTGAATATTACTTTTAGATTAAGATGTGATGCGAGCTCCGTAGCCATTGGAGGTGTGCTTCTCCAAGAACACGACCAAATCTTGTACCCAGTATACTACGTCTCTCGAAAACTGAACACCAGCGAACGAAATTACAGTACACCGGAACTCGAGGCTCTTGCCATGGTATTTTCGGTACGTAAACTTTCTAGATTTTTGTTAGGCAAACATTTCATTATTGAAACAGATAATACTCCGCTGACAATTGTTACCAGAGGAACGCCTAGTAACAGCAGGGTGGCAAGATGGTCCCTTCTTCTGCAGGACTATAGCTATGAGGTTAACCACATAAAAGGTTCACAAAACTGTCTTGCAGACCTTTTGTCGAGATGTCCATACAACGAACCTAATACCCAGTCGACACCAGAGCACAGTGCAGAGGGTGTATAAAACTGCAACGTAGATAGTGCTCAGTACTACAGCCAATTGTGACAATGTGTCAGTAACGCTGTGTACACCATTGTGATGGGGAAGATTGTATCTCCCAATGTATATAACTTATGTACATATTGTGATTCTTATTATTATCATGCGAATGAATGCGTGTATAATTGTGAGATATGTGAAAGAATGGAATCAGTATTATGTAAACTAATGTGTTGTATGACTGTGAGATATGAGAAAGAATGTAATTATTATTGTAAATAAATATTATAACAACCAGACACTACAGAGAAGTGTCACGGGACAACACTACAGGATCCAAGAAGTTACCAAGCCACTAAAACGTGAGGTAATCCTAAAGTATATAGACCGAGGTGCCCAAGACGTTTTAACAAGGTACGAAAGATGACTGCGACAGTACAATCCGAGCAGAAGACGGAAGAGACGATCTAACAGCTGATAGTAACAACTACTACTCCGTTTATAGAAGATCCATCCAGAACGGACCAGCTTTGTTTGAATGACATCACAACACATGTAATAGTACAGCTGTATACTTCCGATTTTTTGCATATTAATATTAAAAGTATATAAATGTATGACGTTGTATTAAAATGTGAGTTAAAATATTTCCATGTACGGAATTGTATATGTTGATTTGTATAGGATGTAATCTCAGCATCGTAACTTGATTGCTTCTTTACAAACGTGACTTTTTGTGCACATTTGTCAATAAGGATCAAATTATGACACTAAGAAATGAATTTACAATTGTAATTTATGTCTTCTAAACGACGATAAATTATTGTTCCTCAATTTTCTGTATAATAACCAGGGGACATTATTCTAAATTGTTGGTGATATGTAAATATGCATTGTAACCATTAACATGTATGCTTGATAAATAACATGTCAATGTAACATCGTTTAGATATGGACAGTATATTGCCAAAACTGTTGACCTTCATTAGAAACTCTAAATAGAGGTCTGATGGAGGAGTCATCTCAGAGGGAGATGCTCACGGCTTGACCTGATTATTTTAGTATTTTTGTTCTTGGTTGTGAGGTAGGGGCCAGTTTAGCCGATACCTACCGGACTATCTGGGTCACAGCGAGGTAATGCCCATTAAATAGATTGTACTTGACTGTTGTACGTCATAGTGCAACATAAGTGGTGTATACATATTGTTGACTATTCACCTGTATATATTTATGATAATTGTTAATGTATAATGTTCGACTTTGACATGTTTAAGAACACCTAGAGATATATTATACATGTAAGGAAATCCTTTCATGGAAAAGGGGTGTGGAGAGTGTCAAGGTCTCACATCCGAGGTTGCGACGCGTTGTCTGTACCAACGCCAGACACCATAACAACACGCAACCCTGAGTAATGTTAAACACGGCAGAGAGAACGCGGCGTCGTTACCGACGCCCGGATAGGTAGCCACGCACAGCAATTGAGTTCACCCCGTGAACCGTGCAGGGGACACCAGCTGACGTGAGCGTGTAAGCGTGTAAGACGCCAGAACTGGCAGACGGGCTTAGATCGTTGAACGGACAGGTCGCAAGGGAATGCGAGTTGAGTTTGAATCTGCCTTGAGAGCTAGCCTGTATGACAGTGGGAGACTGGTTCGAACGCTTGTATAGTTTGACTGTAAGTGAGATGTTTATTGCTTGCATGTATTATTATGTATTGTAGTGATATTGTTCATGCTATAATGATTGTTATGGATTGTCAGTGCGCGATGTTTGTGCGATGATAAATGCGGCGCGTCAATAAAACGTGTGAATAATACTTTCGGATATTCACTTCGTGTGATTTGATAGTTTGATATTACTTCACACTTGCCAGAAAACGAGCTACTTGTCTTGTGTTATGCAAGACTCTGACACCGGTAACAATGATCACTTTGCTCAACTTGAAAGTTCATGACCTTGCAATCACCAAGTTTTACACTGAGTTTCAATTTCACCAGTGCTTCACTGGCTAGAATCACCAGACGTTTCAGTGTTGGATCCTCTCGGGATCGGATGACACTCGTCGGACTCTTGGCGGAGGTCCTAACCTAGACCTACCGACATATTCAGCACTCAGCTCCTTCCAACATTGATCTCGCAGAATCAGAAGACCACTCCCAGTATGGCCTCAATCAACTTCTTGATAGGCACTGGAATGAGTGGGCCCATAGAGCTCATGGTGAAGCTCTCGAATCTTCTTCAGTATAGCAATAACAGATCCTGAAACACGGAGAGGTTGGTGTGAGTACTCAACTACAACAAAGACTAACAGCATCTCCACCATGTCCCCTGCCTCTCACTCATTCCTCAGGTATACCACCCTGAGTATGAAATCATCACATCATAGATCTACTTGTACCCATAATGTATAGGCATAATGATGTTAGAGAAAGCAATAGCACACCTGTTCAGTCAAGTAACACTTCTGGACTACAAATAGCCCCTAGCACCAGAGTCGACTGTATGACTCTGTCAGTGTCACAAAATAAAACCGTGTGTTTAACCGGTTGATTATTATAGAGGATTTTCTGATTAAACGGACTATCTGCCAGCGACCACTATTTTACTAACAGTAAAAACAAATCGGATGTCAAAATCCCAGGACAATATTTGTAGTTGCACGTGTACATCTCTAACGGATTGGGAACATTCGGTGGTGATGAAGACAGGTCCCGGCATCGCTTGACAGTTTGTCAACAGTCAGAGACAAACCGGAATTGGCAGCGAGAGACAGGAAACAGTACATCTGTCAAGTCTTGTTTCCGGAACATCGAGAAGATTGACAGCGTGTTGGGAAAAACTCTTTGTTGGAACTGTACAGTAACTCTCTAGATTGTTTTGGATGTCAAAACCAGTGATGACAAATCTAACATTAATGGGGCCAGGGAGGATGGATCCCTGACAGGGGATGATCTGCCACTGTGCCACCTGTGTGGGGGCATAAAGGATAACGTCACGTGGCCAAATTTAGGAGTTGCCATAAAAACCCGAGTTGGGGCCAACTAGGGGGACTTGGAAATGTGGTTCTAGTCGGAGTGCAAAGGCACTGCAGTGCTTAGTGGAAATAATATCTACTGTGTGTTAATTAGTGACTTAATTTTACACGTGCCTATAATGGCAGATGTAGATATGATTGATAGGACTGCAGTAGTGCCATTTAAGGTATAACCTATTCTATATTAGTTCTAATTAATATAGACTGTAGCCTTGTTAAAACTATAGTGTGATGATTAGCACTGTTAGTGGAAACTAGTTAGAGTAGATTAGTGAAGTGTTGATAAGCTTTACTAGTTGAGAATTGAGTAATGAGGGATAATTGGGATCTTCCCGTAGGTGTCCCTGGTGGGCGGGGTTCCGCATTCTGTTTGCTGATGTTTTCTTTGTCATAGCCTGATTCGGCTCTAGGTGGGTAGCTAATCTGCTCTATGACTAAGTCTAGTTAGCTAAAGATCATTAAGCAAGGTGATAGGCTTACACTCAGCCGAAAGGATCAGTGACTAGTACTATCACCAGATGTGTTGTTTCTATCCTAGGTTCCTTACCAGATCCAAGGAAACTCAACAAGTTTTTGGGAAAGAATCCAATCCCATTCGGAAGAACACCAGTTCAACAATCAATAAAGTTGCATACAGAACGTAACTAAAGCTAGAAGGAAGTTGATTCACCAAAGAGAGTGATGATTACTGATGCACCACACATCAGACAGTAGTAACTAACTGAGAACATTACTGATAATAGTTACCTAGTGTGATATAATCTCGTGTAATAGAACACAAGACATGATACGTGAGTATAGATAGACACGAGTGAGGATCCAGTACATTAACAATTAACATTAATCTGTGTACACACTACAAAGGACTTGTGCATTTTTTTTTGAACGATAGGAACGGACATTGTGTAGAGTGCAACCGGTCCATGATTAACTGTTAATACCACCGGTGTCTATTTCGGATGTTCATGAAATGGGATTACCAGAGGTCTACAGAGGCAAATCAGTATCCAGCAGGATGGTTTCGGCGCCGGGTGAGAAGTACATGTTCTGACGTAACGTGCTGTGGTCTATCCTTGCTGGGATCAGCTGACTGGGTTGTTGTCTGAGAGTCCGATTCTACACACTTTATAGAACACGTCACACATTTTCTTCACATACACGTCTCATATACGTTACACTTTTCTTTTAATAAATTAATCTTTATTAATTTTTAGAAGCAAGAGTTGTTGAGTATGTTGCGTTGGGAAGTATGAGAGGGGGCATAGTACGACAGTGAAAGAGTGATAGGATAAGGTGTCCATAGGCTGATGGAGTGTGTTGGACGGAAGCTGGTGGATTCTCCAGAATATTGAGAGGAAAAAAAAATATTATAATGTGGGTGTCGACTCTCTTCACTCCAGGGGCGACACTGTAAAGGAGGACACGACATTATTGGGGGCTCGTAAACGGGATCTTTGGACAGCGGGATCTCTTGTAAACGGAATCTTTGGACAGCGGGATCTCCCGTAAACGAAATCCTTTGACAGCGAGATCTCCTGCAAACAGGAACCTTTGACAGTGGGATCTTCTGGCAACGGGGTCTTTGGACACGGGATCCTTAGTTATAAGAGGGAGATATCATTTTGGAGAATCCAGCTAGAGTGAATGTGGATAGGGGTTAGGACTATTATCTTACCTGTTCACACTTCACACGTCTGCATAGGTCTGTGGTCCTGATTCTACTCTTGTCACTGAGTGGATGTGCTGTGCGTGGTAATATCTAGATTTATAGTACTTGTTCATATAGTAATTTGCAGTTATATTGTACTCGACCTGCTAGCTTACCTCTCTGTATAATGGCCACCCCTAAACTTACCACGTTAGAATTAAGGGCAAAGGGGGAAGACATGGGACTGTCGGGGTCTGCTCTAACGGATTACATACAGGAAGTGGAGAGAGAGTATCGTCAAGCAGAAAGGGAAGATCGAAAGGCCGAGTTGGAATTGAGAAGGATGGAATTGGAAGCTGAGCAATCAGCTAAGAAATTGGAAGCTGAGCAGGCAGCTAGGAAATTTGAAGCTGAACAAGCAGCTAGGAAATTAGAAGCTGAACAAGAAGCACAGAAGAGGGAGCACGAGTACCGGATGCGGGAACTCGAGCTCAAGAGTCAATCTAATGGAGAAACTGAGGGAGCAGTTGGAGGTTCCTCCATCCCAGGATCAACACCAGTAGGTGGACATGGGTACCATGCTATGAAGTTTCCTTTAGCGGTCTACGAGGAGGACCAAAAGAAGATTGACCAATACCTTCAACGCTTCGAGGCTATGTCAGTTGCTATGGGTCTTGAGCGTAACAAATGGAATCTTAAGCTATCCCAGGGTTTACGCGGGACCGGATACGAGGTTTATTCTCGCCTGCCACCAGGACATGAGAACAATTATGACGAGTTAAAGACGGCTCTGCTGAAACGATTCGAGGTTACGCCACATACCTACCGGAAAAAATTTCGAGCAGCGAAACGAGAACCGGGGGAGTTGTTTGCCGCCTACAGTTTGCGTCTAAAATCTTATCTCCATAAGTGGATGGATTTGGCTGGGTTCGCACATGACTATGAGAGTCTGGAAGAGCTCATGGTGGTCGACCAGTTGAAGAAGCAAATGTCTAAACCTCTCAGGACGTTCCTGGGAGAACAAGGAGCGGAACGTATTGACCTCGTGACTAAATTAGCAGAACGGTTCGTCGAGGTACATGGGGAGGCAGGGGAGAACCTTTCCACCAACTCCAAAAGTCAAGAGAAACATGACAAGAAGAAAACCAAAAACTCAGGAACAAAAAAGTGGGAACCTTATGTGCAAAAATCAGAGGATAGTTCAGAGAAGAAGAAGGAGGGAAGCAAGAGCACTTCAAGCTCTACACCTAAACGACCGTGGTCGGAGAAGTGGTGTTCAATTTGTAAGTCACCCTCTCACAATACGAGGGACTGCAAATCGAAGGCTAAGAACCCTCACTTCGCAGCATGTCAAGTGACTTCCAAGGAGGTTGTCACGGAAAATGCCAAGGTCAACAAGGAAGCTCGCCACCAGGAGAGCTCACTCAAGTCTGGCAATAGAAAATCTAGGACAGGGAAATGGTGCAACCAATGCAAGTCAAACACACACAATGCTATTGACTGCAAGGGAATGTCAGGAGACACTCAATTCGTCGTGTGCTCAGGAAAACCTAAGGTGGAGCCCACCGAACAGGTCGAGGCCGAGGAAGAGACTCCAGACCAGGAGTCGTTTTATGAACGATAGGAACGGACATTGTGTAGAGTGCAACCGGTCCATGATTAACTGTTAATACCACCGGTGTCTATTTCGGATGTTCATGAAATGGGATTACCAGAGGTCTACAGAGGCAAATCAGTATCCAGCAGGATGGTTTCGGCGCTGGGTGAGAAGTACATGTTCTGACGTAACGTGCTGTGGTCTATCCTTGCTGGGATCAGCTGACTGGGTTGTTGTCTGAGAGTCCGATTCTACACACTTTATAGAACACGTCACACATTTTCTTCACATACACGTCTCATATACGTTACACTTTTCTTTTAATAAATTAATCTTTATTAATTTTTAGAAGCAAGAGTTGTTGAGTATGTTGCGTTGGGAAGTATGAGAGGGGGCATAGTACGACAGTGAGAGAGTGATAGGATAAGGTGTCCATAGGCTGATGGAGTGTGTTGGACGGAAGCTGGTGGATTCTCCAGAATATTGAGAGGAAAAAAAATATTATAATGTGGGTGTCGACTCTCTTCACTCCAGGGACGACACTGTAAAGGAGGACACGACACAAAGCATCTTTCGCCTGGTGCCAGTCCCATCCTGTTTCACCTTCCATCATCAATCAACATATACACCTACTTCCCTTTCAGTGTAGTGATTACTTTATCGAGAAGGTGTCCAGCCGGACATCTCCTTCCTGACAGACTCATCAATTCACCAATCCCTTAACCCATGGACTGATCAATTACACACATTAATAACTATATGACCATAATAAATTATACTCCTGATAATTCATTACTATAGTATTAACCAAGGAGAACTCATGAATTGTTACACTTAAATAACAAACTCATATCACAGCCATTGTGTCAGTTCTGGGATCCCTGTCCCAGATCCTTAGTTGCCCTTTTATTCACTGACTATCTGCCAGGTCAGCCATACCTGTGCCGGTCGAGCACAGCTTTGGTGGCCATCCACCATTACACTTTCCCACAGCTACTGTGGGTCCCGTGTACCTTGTCCCGTGACGACTTAAGTCACGTCATCCAATGTAGCAAGCCTCCAGACTCTCCACCACCACACTCTGGCTCCACCTTTTTTTTTTGGGGGGGGGGTTTCCCCTCATATACTACTACTTCACGGCAGTACTCCCAGTACTCCATGAACCGAGTCAGGGTTCCAGAAGAGTAGAATATTAGAGGCAGAAACGGTTAGGTTCAACTCCTCGATCTATCTAGACCTAACGGCCTCGAATTACGGAGTGCCGCATCACCCTCGATCGGGTATGTTCAACCATCGGATATGCGCGACGCTTTGGGTCGGACCTGTAACCTAACGGGTTGGGCGTACCGGCCTACCTCCCAGTCAGCTGCCTAGACAAACGTAAGATGGAACACGCACGGTCATTCTAGCGGACGGACATGAAAACCCGCAGTCACAATAGTATCATAAATACTTCCTATCAACTGTTATCCTACCGATGTAACAATATTCTGCTTACGTGGAATCACACTGCTATCTTCACACAGCAAATACACCACGGCCGATCTCACCTTGATTCCTCGAACAATCACCACCACTGATAGAACCACTGAGTTACAATTCTAATGTCACGAAGCACATTACAGTTCTATAATAATAGGATCTACCTTACCGCGTCTAGCATGTCGATGTAATGACTGACAAAATTCCTGCATTGCATGCGTAATTAATAAACCAAACAAGTAACTGCTACACACTTTGTAAAGAACCGGGATCTCCCTAGCACAACGCAGTAATAATATACATATCACTGTCCCTGCACCTCATTTGTAAGCCATCAGTTAACAAATATATTTATCTAAACACAAGGGATTTTCCCCAGTCCTCGAAAGCACATCGTTCGGCCTACTTTATTTACACACTTCTCGCTGTGGAATAAGGCTTGTTCCGTCAGGTAACACATTACGTCGCCGATAGATAAAGGCTAATTCAATATGCAGACAGCCTGCTGTAAATTGTAACGCTACGCGACTACTCATTTCCGACGGCAATTAATTCGTTCGGGGAGATCGGCACGGCATAAAGACAACAGTTAAACAATAGAATAAGTATTCAACTAACCTGTGATTTAACAATCACCAACTTGACTGCAGATGTCCGCTCTGGCCGCGCACATTGACATCACAATTACAGCAGCCCTGTGGCTGTGATCTGTCTACGCTGAGGTCCGGCTGGCGACTGATCACGACAAACTCAGTGCGCCTTCAACTTGTCTACACAGGCCGCGTGAATTCCATGATTCATGGAGAAAACTAGAGTCACGATAAGTTCTTCCAACCCGTGCTGCATGAAGCACTCGTGAACCTAGAGATCTTGACCACGTACGCACTTGGGGGAACATTCTAGATTTCTCTATAAATAACTAGAATAGCGCCGGCCCGCACTACTTTTCTAGGGAAATCCCCTATTAATTGATATTAATTTCAAGGGAGACCAACGCATCGCACTCCCTTCAAAGGGATATTATGCAGAGATCTGCCGATCTGTAGGCGTTTCGTCACACATTCCATAAGATCTTTTAGAACACGATGACAAGTGATAAAATGGACATTGCGGTGGAAGCCTTCGTCAGCACTCAAATAATAAATATATACTGACACAATTACATGAAAAATTGTACATGAATATATATATATATATATAAAGCCGCGTGACACGAAACGGCTCCACGGGATGTTTGGCTGATGCAACGACAAGAAACCCCTCCCCCGCAGCTGGAGGATCATGGGTAATTTGCGTGGTTAAAATTTGAGCGCGGATTTTTGCCCCGGGGTTCAGTTCTGAAACAACCGCCGATACAGGCGGGCGGATGGTCCTGAGAGGAGAGGACCCGAGCTGGTCCCTCATCCCATCCCCATTCATGAAGAATCCTGAATCCCTCCAGCATGACCTGGATGTCTCTGTATTCTCCACCCACAGATGCATATATCTGTGAAGAAGTGAAACCAGCTCGGCTGAACTCACAAAATATGTCCTGCAAGAACCCCAGTGCATGGTTTTGTTTGAGGTATGTTGGCAAATCGAGTCGCTTGCCCTTATTTAACAACGTGAGAGATTTGGGTCATAACTAGCCCAACATTTATTAATTGCCTAAGGTTTAGTAACAGATATTTAGGATAGTTGTTAAAGTTAGGATGTAAATAATAGAATGATATTAAACAGCGGCTAGATTTTAGAATGCAACCTTCCGGGACCAGCAGACAGCTCGATTCTATTAATAGATCGCCTTTTGGTTTCTTACTGCTGGCATTATCCTGCGACTAAATGTGGAATGTAAATAAACCTCGGAGGTGCCTTTGAGCTGTAACTAGAGATCAACAGGGTGTGTAGATAGCCTCTAAATGTGGACATATATGTAGTTTAATAATTGGTATTTATGCTGTTAGTTATTCTGACCATTTATTGATTTGCTATCATTCTATTGACATGTCATGTTATATGTAAAAACTGTGGGTAGGTTCAAACAATGTTGTCTTATTGAGGCCATGTATACAGCATGTGACTGGCTGTCACATGCATCATGATGTTGTTGTTGTTGTGTCACTTGATGTTGGGATGTGATGTCCAGCTGTCCCCATGTATGTTGCTGGTGCAGGGCTTAACTTGGCCAGTGTGAATAATGTGACAGACTGTGTCTGAATGAGTTTATGTGTATATTATTAATTCATAGGCAGTTATTTTATAGTTTTTAAGTTGTTGTTAATATAGTAGTAATATTTAACAGTTGTTAAATGTTTTTGGTAGTTTACTTTTATTGCAGGATCTGATTCCTGTCGTAGAAGGGAACAACCCTGGGTCCTTAATTACCCCCAGTTTTCCTTACCTCTGTCCTTAATTACCCCCCATCTTCCCTTACCTTTATTTTTGTTTATCCCCATTTTCCCTCGCCTTCCATTTTCCCTTATCTCACATTTTCCCCTCCCCTCCCAACTGATCCCATAGTCAAGCTTTCCATACCTTAGTTTGTTACTGTGTGGTTAAAGGTGTAGTTCCTGGTTCAACCTTTCACACTCATGTTTATACTTCTATTATTGAAGTTGTGGTCTTGTTATAGTAATGTGTCTCGGTCGGTTTGGGGACATGACTTTCTCTGGTGGCATTAGGCACAATATTGGATCTGGCTGAGGCACAGGGGTTTGGTAATATCTGGAGCTAAATCCACTGATTTTCCACTGTACTACAGGGATCCATAGTGTTGTGTTGTGTGTCTCGGGATGGGGAGTCCTGTCTCCGCACTGCAAGGCTCATACTCAGATTTAGAGTTGTGTTACTTTCTATTTTCCAAGTAATGGTCTCTCTGTTGTCCAGTCCTGGTCAGCCGGCTGTAGAGGTATCGTAGCAGGATCTTAGGAGTACTCTGTAGGCTCGGCCACAACAGGCAGAGGTCTGGCTATATGCGACAGACTGCCTATATGAATGTCAGTGATGTAGAGTGTTGATTGTCTTGTCCATAAGTAACCACACTTTGTCATCCGCACAGTTATGAATATGTGCTACAGTATTGGACAAAATAAAGACTGATGCGTATTGTTTTTACCTTGTTTATCTAGCCTTTACTGTTGTATTATGTTTAGTCTTTGTTGTTCTAGTAATGTTGGTCATTGTCGGTCCCATTCATTGATGTTGTTACAGTCCAACAGTGTGATCTTTTGTCTGGGTTATACAACAGTATATCCCCCGCTCAAGGAACTCCTGGAAATCTTCTGTCTAATCCTCTATCCCTTTTTTTTTGTTAACTGGAAAGAACATATAAGGTGCTCTTTTTCTCTTTCGTCTTATTATCTTTTTCTTCTCTGGCCCACTAATAGTCAGTGTTGCGCTTCTTTGTCTTTAAGCACCCAAGAATAGGAAACTATGTCCTCCTATCCTTTATATTCCTTTATCCTGTTATATATATATATATATATATATATATATATATATATATATATATATATATATATATATATACGAGAGGCTTCAAATAAAACCTATAAAAGTGTGACGGAAATTACACCAATCAGTCATTGTCTTGTAACCTGTCAATACTGTTGTTAAGGATGTCAGGTGCATTAAGCACGTGACATCACGGTGCAGACGAACACGGTGAAGTCATAATGACATTTTAAAATGAACTCCCCCACTTTTGGCATGCACCAAAGAGGAGCAGATTTATGGTATCAGTTTTAAAAAAATCAGTGTAGGGGTAAAACCTACTGAAATTCATCCGCGAACGAAGAGCCCAGTTAGTCGACAGATCATCCTCGCTGCACATCGAACCATTCAGTCCATAAGTGCTCGGATCCCCTCCTCAGCAAATCCCGCAGCGTGTAGCGGCTAACGACGCCAGTTCTGTGTTGGTTTATCAATCTTCTTTGGCTTCCTGCGTAGTGTTCTTGTTTGGCCACACCTCTTTTAATTTGATGCTCTAGTAGTCTGGCCATTGTTGTAGATTCACAGTCATCACTTGGTTCTCGCAAAAGTCTCACATCACGTAGAGCATTCAGAATGTCAGCCTGGTCCATGGCGCGTCCGCCCTCCACAGTAGCCTCACCTGCGAGCTTGTCAGCCAGCTCATTTCCTTGTACTCCCGCATGCCCTGGCACGAAGATGAAACTAATCTTTGCCAGCCGAGACCGCTTCAGAGGCAGCAACCATTCTCTTCGGATCGACCCCTCCTCTATCCTCTTGATCATGTTCATTGAGTCGCTAAGGAAACAAGCCCTGGTGAATGTCTGTGTCTCGAGCCATGTTATTGCTTTACTTACTGCCATGACTTCCATGGTCAGGCTACTTGTGGTTTCAGTGAAAGCACCAGAGTCCTCCTTCACAATTCTCCCTCCGGCCCGAGCTGTAAAGGCCCATGAGCTTCTCACATGTCGGACGACCGACCCATCTGTGTAGATGACCGCGTCACCGTCTAGCGAATTCTCGAAAATCAACGCTTGTACTTCAGCCTCAACAGCAGCCGGATTTTCTTGTCTGCATTTTCTATCTAGTTGGATGCAAACTGAAAAGGATGTGCAGAAGTCTGTTGGCACTTGCACCCACTCCTCGCCAGGTTCTAAGTCCCGTATGGTGGTGCATGCCTGTCAGTCCAGCAAGTGTACGATTGGAGAAGAAAGTTTTGACCCGCACCAAATCCATACGACGTGGACTTGTGAGTAAATGTGCCATTTCGCAACATAGAAATGCTCGACCCTATACTGGGTTAAGCCATCGAACACCTCCACTTTAAGTGTGTAAAACATCCCCCGTAGTCGTCAGATATAGCCTCAAGTGATTTCCACCTGTTTGGACAACTCAAAGAGTCTAAAATCATTTAAGGTTTTCATGTGAAGCCTTCCCGTATATATAACACATGTTTTCACTCTCTTTGTGGTATTTAGTAACAGAGACTTACGATATAAGATATTTTTCGTGTTCTGAAATGCAGCCTCTCTTCAGGCGTCATTATATTATACATTGAAGTCCTGTTTACATCCTCGGTGATATAGTGGTTAGTTCGCTGGCTTGCCATCATTGTTGTTAGGGTTCAACCCACAGAAGAATCAGGACGATTTTTCATGACCACTATTGCCCTGGGATCCACCCAGCCTCATAAACATCGGTTCCAGGTAATTTTCAGAATTTTGGGGAATTGTTTGGAGAGGAAAGGCAACTAGGACGGGGAATGGTCAAACACCCCCCCCCCCCTCACCTCATATGACGTGGCCTAGAATATGTGAAGCGCAGTCTCTCACACCACGCCTGCAATGTCCAGTACTAGTAGTTATGTCTGTACCGGGTGTTTGTAAAGTCTCACTACACTTTCTATGTAGAACACATTTGAAAAATGAAGTACATGATGTCATCACAAAAGGTACTCCACAGTCCAAAAGTGAAGCAATCTCCAGTGATTGGTTGTTGCCTGTTGGAGTAATTCTTTGCACTGTAAACAGAATTGTATTATCAGCGGAAGAATGAATTTTCTACGATTATGTTTCCCATAATTGCACTGCTGTAATTTCTCGTCTGTGGCATATTTGTAGTGAATGATGTTTCATAATTTCTCGTCTGTGGCATATTTGTAGTGAATGATGTTTCATAATTTCTCTTCTGTGGCATATTTGTAGTGAATGATGTTTCATAATTTCTTATCTGTTGCATATTTGTAGTGAATGATGTTTCATATTTTCTCGTCTGTAGCATATTTGTAGTGAATGATGTTTCATAATTTCTCGTCTGTAGCATATTTGTAGTGAATGATGTTTCATAATTTCTAGTCTGTAGCATATTTGTAGTGAATGATGTTTCATAAGTTCGCTCCTGTAGCATATTTGTAGTGAATGATGTTTCATAATTTTTCGTCTGTGGCATATTTGTAGTGAATGATGTTTCATATTTTCGCGCCTGTAGCATATGTGTAGGGAATGATGTGTCATGATCGCGATATATCGCGTTCGAAGGCAGCTGCTGGGAATGTACGTGGACATCTCAGATCGCTTTTCGTTGATTTTCACAACGGTACGAATGTCTGCCCGCAGAAAGCAATGTTGTTTGTCCATCTAGAATGATGATGACCATTCATTTCATCCATTGGAGTTGAAAGTATGGAGCCGTGGGTTCTAAGATGGCTGATAAGCCCTATTTTGGCCGAAATTTTCATTGACAATGTGGGCAAAGATTGCTTGACGTTCCAGGAGGAGGATCTCCTGCAGTGGTTTTTCTGTCCATCCTTTTATCACAGCTCTTGCAGACCTGTTTGCTTCACAAGTGACTGCACCCTTGTGTAATGATGTACGCCACGAATTTTGGTCTTTGTCGTGATGAATTCCAAAAGCTTTTAGTGAGATCTTCGGAATGTCTTTAAAGCGTTTTCTCTGGCCGCCTTGGGAGCGTTTACCACAACGCAGCTCGCCGTAAAAAAAAATCGTTTAGGGAGCCTATGATCTGGCCCAGCAAATCTGATTCTTTATTAGTAGAGTGTGGATACTGGGCATGGGCGCTCTTACTAGGACTTCAGTGTCTGGGATGTTGTCTTGCTATTTAACCTTCAATAGCTTCCTAAAATAGACTGTGGAAGTGGTTTAATTTCCTAGCGTGTCGCTGATAAACAGTCCAGGTTACACAAGCATATGCAGTGTGAATAATACAACTGCTTTGTAGACTTTCAGCTTTGTTTGCAGGCTTATTCCATTTCTGTTCCACATATTTTTGTACAGTCTGCCAAAGGCCGCTCTAGCCTTGGAGATTCTTGCATTCACTTCATCATCAATTGTGGCAGCTTGTGACACAGTGCTGCCAAGATAGGTGAATTTGTCCACAACACTTAGACTATGACCATTCACTTTGATACTCGGCACGGTGTGCTATATTCCCTGGAGCTGGCAATTGTATGTCGACCGCAGTATATTGAACCCACCTAGCTGGTTAGGTAATGATGGAGCAGACAATGTTTAGGGCACCTTTCTAGCCCCTTCCTCATACTATGGAAGTGAGCAGTGCTTTCCTATAGAGGGCTGCTCAGTCGCTCAAGGGGCTGCCGAATGCCACTGCTGCTCCGGTCGGTAGAAGACGACCTTATGCCCTGAGCCGCCTGTGTGCAGGTCTGCGACTACGGCTGCCAGCGTACCCACATCTGCCGCTACGCCGCTCGCCCATCGCCACAGGGCTTGAAGGTGATATATAAAGTTGGATGAAGAATGACTTGCGCGATGAATTGGATTAAAGTGAGGAAGAATTGCGCAATTCGCCGATCTCACTCTCTCACCGGAGTCCATCTGAGTCCAGTGGCAAGACAAGTAAAGACACTGGAGACGAATACATGTGCAGTGGAAGACCATGACGCTCTACGAGCCTTGCCGTGCTCATTACGCCCCCCCCCCCCAACGCTTTGCAGGTAAACGCCGTCTTGCCCGTTAAATCAACAATGATTTCCTCCTCGCAGTCTGCCGAATCCTGCCTTCACATGTTGGGTAGGCATACCCTAGTTCAACGATTGGTTTGAAACCAAATCGGCTACCCACGCCTGGTTTAGCCAGCCTGTCACAGCCGTTGCCCGGGGTTGGCCGCAGAAAGCAATAGAAATTTACTGAATGCACCATAGCCTGAAACATTACAAATAGCCGATACGTGCTGGGTTAATCGCGACGCCCTGTAAAGGATATACAACTATAGTCTGTCCAGAAATGAATGCCTTCATTCACGATAAATTATTTTGAAAACTGTCTGTTGCATCGTTATGAAATTTTTCCTGCCGTCTTATATTTGACCCCACCCAAGGAATATGTCTTTGATAGGTTCAAAAGCAATTTAAATCATGGAAAGCGGCGACATTTCTTTGATGTTTTGGTGAAAAACTAGTCTGTTTACTTTTGTCTGCCCCAATATAAAATTCCAGATCTCAGTAACCAACTGAGGAAAAATGATGCGATTTAGTTTATAACCTTATCATTATGTCCACCCAACAATAATTGTACAGCAGATTTCAAAGTTTGTTTATATGCGGTATATAATTTACGGGACAGAGATGAAGTGCATGTTATTAAATGTATTACATCTTCACACGGAAACATTAGCGCCGAATAGTTCTTGATGTTATCATTGCTGCTACTGCTGTTATTTTATTATAATTGCTGTTATTATTAACTGGACTATTTTGTTATTATTAATATCACTATTCATGTTACAGCTTATTGTGTATGTTGTTTGTTTTTATTGTTATTACTATTTCCAACCTTGTTGTTATTGCAATTGCTATAATAATCGTTATTGCTGCGGGTGTTATTATTGATGCTGTTTATGCTACTCTATTGTTGTTTCGTTGTTGTTATTATTGTGTCATTATTCTGGTTTATGTTGCTACTGTAGATGTTGCTTGAGCTATTGCTGCTGTTTCTACTGTTGCTACTGCTGCTAGCAAATTTATTGTTGTT
Source organism: Cepaea hortensis (assembly GCA_963921405.1). Classification (NCBI taxonomy): domain Eukaryota; kingdom Metazoa; phylum Mollusca; class Gastropoda; order Stylommatophora; family Helicidae; genus Cepaea; species Cepaea hortensis. The sequence goes on along the minus strand of OY992893.1, from coordinate 13,173,897 downwards.
GATTTTACTCTGTTGCTATTGTTCTGCTAATGCTAATATAGCTAGATATATGTGTTTTATTTCCTATCCCACGCTACCGATGTTGCAATCTATTTTAGAATGAAGAGCGGCTGGCCGTGGCTAAAATGCAAACTTTCCCCTCGGGAGACCCGGGTTCGATTCCTCGGTAAGGTCTGGTTTTTTTCTGTCGGGGGCAAAAAGAAAACCCTAACCTGCACAGTTCACAGCGACAGCACTAGTCAGATGGCCGTATTTCTTCAGGTTCAAGACCCCCCCCCCCCCCCACGCCCCCACTCCCGTCTTACAGCGCTAGGTACTATATATGCGATAAATGACAGTTGTTTGCTGTTGACACATGTGCAATGCTGCTAATGATGTTTTTGTTAATGTTGCGGGAGCATATGCTGCTGTGTTTGATTCTGCTTTGATTGTTGCTGTTTATATACATGTTATTGTTTTTGCTAGTGTCGATGTTGTTACTGTCTCTGTTGACGCATTTCTAGTAAAAATATTCATGTTTTTCATACTAATTTTGTTTTTTTTTTCATATTGTTTGCTAATGCTGTTGTTGTTTTGGGTGCCCATGCTATTATCATTGATGCAAAGATTGCTTTTATTGTTATTCTTTTTATTGATATTGTTAATATTATTGTTGTTGATAATGTTGTTGCTGCTGCTGCTGACTTTTCTACCACAGTACTTGCTGTGTTGATATTAACTGTTGTTGCGGCTACTATTGGTTTGCTGTTGCCATTGTTGATGCTGCTCGTGCTGTTGTTTTTATTGTTGCGACAGCTAACGTTGCTGTTGCTATTGTTATGGTCGTTGTTGCCACTGCTAATGTTTTTGTCGACTCCGTAAGAAAGACGAAATCAACAGTGTGCACACGGGACGGAATCATGTTAGGAGTTGAAAAGGAGGTAATCAAAAACGTTATTTGAATGGAATAAATTCAACAGTAAGCTTTCACAAAAGCACTTAATGTACCGGAGAGCTATGACAAGCACATCAGAAACAGGGCACGAAATAGCAAAGTAAACATTGCAAACCATGTATGTAAAGTGTTCTTTCAAATGTAATTTCGACGCCGTAGCTATAAAAACTATAAACCATGGTCGAGACAGGAACACGGAACTGATCCACGACTTTGGTGATCGAGTGAGATGGCAAAACATGACCGCCCACGCTTATCGGCATGGCACATGCTGGATGGATGTAGCTATAAAACGTATAGTAAGAGATTAAAGACCCAGTTTCATTTCATTGTTAGCTTATTGGAAATATAGCGATAGGCTCGGATTTTCTTAATCAAAAGGCATTTCATGTGTGAAATGGTCAGTAACAGGCTGGCGACCCCATCTTCTGGAAATATCTCTTGGGGTGGAATGAGTTAGAGGTAAAGTGTACCCCTATACCACATCACCCCGCGATTCTCGACTGGCCTAAAGAAATTATGTGTCAGGCGCAATATGCCCAATAGGACTTAATATGTGTGAAAAGGTTCGTTTGTTGGTTTACTGTCTAAAACCATCGTCCCTTTCCATATTCGTTCATCTATCTGCTTATACCTTTCAAATGCATTATGCACCAGCATTAAAAACGATTATGTAAACAATATAACGACGATGACAATACAATGAATGCAGATGGAAAGTTGGAGGACATCAAAAAAGAAATGGAGAGAGAGAAGATTAACATATTAGGAATATCGGAAACGAGATGGAGAGGAGCAGGGATAAGGACAGGAGAGGAATGTAAGATTATTTACTCGGGGGGAGAAGAACAGCAAAGAGGTGTAGCCATTATATTAGATAAGCAAACATCAAATTCTGTCAAAGGATATTGGGCTGTGTCAGACAGAGTTCTATTAGTAAAATTAAACGGAAGACCTTTTAAAATAAATGTAATTCAAGTATATGCCCCAACAAGTGAAAGCAGTGAAGAAAGTATAGAGGAATTTTATAATGACATGGAGTCTGCTTTGAAGAACTGTAAAAAATCAGAAATAAATATCATAATGGGTGATTTCAACGCAAAAATAGGAAAGCAAAGCGATGGATACAGTGTAGGCAACCATGGTTTGGGAGAGAGAAATGAAAGAGGTTACAGACTTGTAGAATGGGCAAAAGAACAAGAATTGGTTGTAGGAAACACCTGGTTTAAACAACATCCTAGAAGATTATGGACATGGAGGAGTCCAGACAGCAGGATTAAAAACCAGATAGATTACATCCTGATAAGCAAAAGGTTTCGAAATGCATTAACAGTTGTAAAAACAGTTCCAAATGCAGACTGTTACAGTGATCACAGATTAATTACTGGCACATTGAGGGTAAAGTTAAAGAAAGTCAAGTATACAGCAGGAAACCCTAAATATGACTTGTGCAAATTGAAAACTGACAAAGAAATACAAGATAATTTTAACATAGAAGTAAAGAACAAATTTGATTTATTGTCTGATCTAGAGATCCTATTTCAAGATGTAGATGATCAATGGGAAATGCTGAAGAATTCAATCAGTTGTGCAGCAGAAAAAACTATTCCAAAAGTAAAGAAAGTTGGCCGTAAGACATGGATGACTGAAGAAATTTTACAACTAATGGAAACAAGAAGACAGAACAAAAATAATCCTGCCAAATATGAAAAAATATGAAGAAATTCACAGAAAAGTCAGAACCTTATGTAAGGAGGCTAAAGAAACATGGCTTGAGAAAAATTGCAGAGAAATTGAAAAACAACACAACAGTAAAAATGCAAAACTAATGCACAAAAGAATTCAGGAGATTACTAATCAAAGAACACGTACATCAGCAGGCTGCCTAAAGACAAAAGATGGAAGAGTCATAATAGAAAAAGATCAGATATTACATGAATGGTCAGATTACGTGAAAAACCTGTATGACGATAGCAGAGACGAACAATATATTGTTCAAAATAACAATGAAGGGCCAGCAATTTTGAAGATGGAGGTTCAGAATGCTCTTAATCATATGAAATCTGGCAAAACCCCCGGTCCAGACAGCGTCACAACAGAAATGATTAATGCTTTAGAAGAATATGGAATAGATAAAGTTACCAGTCTGCTTAATACAATATATGATACTGGAAACATACCTCATGAGTTATGTAATTCTGTATTTATTGCAATCCCAAAGAAATCAGGAGCCTTGGAATGTGATCAACATCGAACAATTAGTATAATGAGTCACATCACGAAGATTTTGCTAAGAATTATCATGCAAAGAGTTAGGAGGAAAATACAACCTGAAATAGGAGAAGAACAATGTGGGTTTGTAGTAGGCAAGGGTACAGTAAATGCTGTGTATATACTGAGAACCGTAATCGAACGTTCTATAGAAGTAAACAAAGATCTACACCTTTGCTTCATTGACTACACAAAGGCTTTTGATAAAGTGAGACATGTCAACATGATAAGGATGCTTGAAGAACTACAAATTGATGGGAAAGACCTTAGACTTGTAAAAAACATATATTGGAAACAACAAGCTGCCATAAGAGTTGATAATGAAGTAAGCCAATATCAGCCTATTAAGAGAGGTGTGAGACAGGGATGTGTAATGTCTCCAGATCTGTTTTCCCTGTACAGTGAAAATATTTTCAGAAATATTGAAAATATGGAAGGAATCAACATTGGGGGACGATGCATCAATAACATTAGATATGCAGATGATACAGTCTTGATTGCAGACAATGAACAGGACCTGCAACATTTAGTAGATGCGGTTGTTACACACAGTGAACAACAAGGGTTAGAATTAAATTGTAAAAAGACACAGATTATGGTCGTCACTAAGAAGAACGAAATACCACAGTGTAATATACAAGTAAATGGGAATATTCTTCAACAAGTGAATAGGTACAATTACCTCGGAACAGTAATAACATCTGATGGGAGATGCCTTGAAGAGATTAGAACAAGAATCGCCATGGCAAAAGTAGCCTTTAGCAAGATGAAAAACATACTGACCAATAAAAAGATGTCAATTGAAACGAGAAAAAGAGTGTTGAGATGCTACATAGAACCTGTACTTTTATATGGATGTGAAGCTTGGACAATGAGCAGCCAGGCTGAAAAACATCTGATGGCTGTAGAAATGTGGTTTCTGAGGAAAATGCAAAGAATACCATGGACAGTCAGAAAGACCAATGAACAAGTCCTTCAAGAAACAAATGAAGATCGTAAACTGATCAGAGACATTAGACGTAGACAGTCACAATTTTTTGGGCATGTTATGAGAAGAAATGATTTGGAGAACTTGGTGACAACTGGTAAGATCGAGGGGAACAGACCAAGGGGAAGACCTAGAAACAAGTATCTGGATGGCTTGGCCTTGTGGCATGGTCGAGACAAAAACACGGAACTGATCCACGACTCTGTTGATCGAGTGAGATGGCAGAACATGACCGCCCACGCTTACCGGCATGGCACATGATGGATGGATGGACAATACGAACACAATGTTAACACATCTGTATAAACATTCTGTCAGCATAGTCATGTGCCCTGTCAGCTGGCGTAGGCATTCATGTCTCTACTCAGATCTCGATCCCTGGTGTTCTGAATCAACTCTGCTGGTGATATTCCCCCTAGCGACCTTCTCATTCCATCTGGCATCATTTCGCTCGGTCTGCCTCTCCCTCAAATGACCTCTCCGGTGACGGATGTCCTCCGTCGCCTCATTTCACACAACAAAAATGACGTTTGTCTCTTTCTTATAGTTCATTATCATGTTCTTATTGTCTCTTTCTTATAGTGGATTATCATGCTCTGATTGTCTCTGTCTTATAGTTGATTATCATGTTCTGATTGTCTCTTTCTTATAGTTGATTATCATGTTCTGTTATTCTCTGTCTTACAGTTGTATATTATGTTCTAGTTTCATTAGCCTCTCCCAGGCAATCGTTGATGGTTATTCTATCAGTCCAAAGTATTCACAACATGTGTCTCGGGAACCAAGTCTCTGTTGCTCGCAGCGCTTCCTAACTGCACGAACTGTATGATAAAAATATGAGCAAATATACGACACTATTAGCTATTAGCGAGGACCGTCATCTTCGACTCCGGAGGGGTATAAAGGTGCTTTGATCTCCTCCTTAAGTCTCCGCCAGAGTATATCGACAGATCACACCAGTTCTGTGTTGGTTCATCAAATGTCTTTGGACAAAATGTTCATATCTGACGACTTCCCGCTTCACTCCCATCTCCCTCATTCTGGACAAAGAAGCAGATTTCCAGGTGTCCTTAAAGTCATCTGTTCATCCAGCATCTCTTATGTGTTAATGATGGCTGGTCCATCCATTGCTCTTCCCACTTCAAAAATAGCTATGTCTGCCAACCAGTCGGCTCGCTCGTTGAATTTCACGCCTGAGTGCAGTAACAAATTAATTTTATACGCAAATTTACGTTTAACAGTTTGCAACTTGCTTTCTGAAAGAGAATTCACCGTGTACATCCGGTGTAGGGATGAAGTCATAAGCCCGACACCAGCGCACTGGAAGTTTAAGAGCTGGAGCTCTCCTATTCTGTCAGACATGTCGACTGCTCCTGAGTGCATACATATAACAATGTACTTGCCGCCAGCCTTATCTTGAGCCTCTCTCAAGTAAATGATATTGAACAGAACAGGCAGCGGCTGCAGCAGGATATAACAATATTGATTGCAAATAAATATGTATATTTAGCATTTAGTCCCTCGAAAAGATAAGACATACTAAACACAGACATAGTGTACACACCTTACAATGAGCTCCATAACGGTGAAAAAGAGTGACATTTATGCAAAATCAGAAACAATCAACAAGTATATAATAATGAAGTAATAAAATAAAGAAATAAGTATTATAGCTCACAGAGGACAACCGACATTTCGATTCTAAGAATCATTTTCAAGGACGGGACAACATAAACAGATGGAAAAAAAAGAAGGGAAAAAAAAAACACCCACAAAATGATAAAATAAACACAACTCCTCTGTTGTCAAGACATCATAAAAATGGGGTTCAATCCGATTTTGAAAGGCACTCTTTTGCTACAAAGGTTAAGTACAGTTCCGCTGCCAAAGTGCCAGATAGGATATGTGTGGCCAAAGATGTGTAAACAGTCCGATATGAGTATATAGAAGGAAGATAGCACAGTTATACAGTGGCATGCACAACAGTATTGATTCCAGCTGGATGGATGCATCCCAGAGAGTTTATTAATTGGCTTTCAATTTTAAGCCTAGTGGAGATGTTAGAGAAGCATGGCTTCAATACCTCTCTCAAGTAGCAGATCCTTTGCAGAACGTCGCACTCATCACGGTGAGCCAAAAAACCTCTATCTCTGGCATGTCTCCAGCCTCATGTACTCTCAAACCCAACGTGTTTGCTATGTCTTGTGTCCATCTCTGACCATCCCCCAGCCCCGCCTCATGCACCCTCATGCCCAACGTGTTTGCAATATACTGTCTCCATCTTCGTGCTGGTCGACCCCTAGCTCTCCATCCAGGAACCAGGCCGTCCATCACTGTCCTCTCCTCAAGCCACTGCGACGTTTAGTGTAGCCAAACTATTCCAGTTTCAGAAACATTGTGCTGTTTATGAATCCGTTGTCTTCGATGATCAGGTCTTCTAACATTTCAACAGTTATCTTCTTCTTGTTCCACGATATTTTTCTAATTGTTCTGTAACATTTCAGCTCAAACGCCCTGTCATAAGTTGTCTTCCATGTTCGGGTCTTCTAACATTTCAACAGTTATCTTCTTCTCGTTCCACGACATTGTAATAACTGTTCTGTAACATTTGAGCTCAAAAGCCCTATCCCAAGTTTTATTCTTTAGTGATTACGAAATGATCCACATTATCGCTTGTATTCATCATCATCATGTGCCATGCCGGTAAACGTGGGCGGTCATGACTCCCCACCTTACACGATAACCAAAGTAAAAATATAAATACAATTGAGTTGAATTGCGGTAAAGTTGAGAAAATGTAAACAATATAAAATGACACAAAGTAGTGCGGCTTTACATAACAGACTTACGACACATACAGGACGTTGCGGTGTTATACACAGCTAGGAATTTGAGGTAAGTATGAACATTTTTTCCAATTTTCATTTTCTCTTCATTGCTTTCCTTGTTTTCATCTTTTTGTTCTTCTCGTCCTGTCGTCACGTTTTGATGTAGTCACAGGAAATCTCCTTGACTATATGTTATGTTTGTGAATGTGTTTGTTTGCTGATGAAGGCTAATCGCCGCAACGTCCTGTATGTGTCGTTATTCTGTTATGTAAAGCTGCACTTTGTGTCATTTTATATTGTTTACACGATGACCAGAGTCGTGGATCAGCTCTGCGTTCTTGTTTCGACCATGCCATGAGGTAACGCCATCCTTCTTTGCCTTCCCCTTGTTGTTTTCCCTTCAATCTTGCCAGTTGTCACCAAATTCTCTAGTTTATTTCTTCTCATATCATGCCTCCAAAAATTGACTGTCTACATATCATTTCTCTAATCAGTTTGCGGTTTTCATTACCTCTTGTAGGACTTGCTCATTATTTGTCCTGTCTGACCATGGTATTCTGTGCATTAACCTCATAAACCACATTTCCACTGTCATTAGTTATTTTTGAGCTTTACTGATCGTCGTCCACGTTTCACATTCATAAAAAAAGTACAGGTTCTATGTAATGCGTCGTATTTGTTGGTTATTAGTATGGAACGGATGCATTAGGCAACGTCATTATGTGTTGCACTTATTAGTCTGTAGTATGCATCTGCGAGATGCCGCTAAATATACCAGGCAATAAATAGTGCAAACTATTGTCTGTGACTTCATTATTTAGCTTTACAAAGGAGAAAAACATTGTTTTGAATACACATATAGCAAATACATGGGCAAATATAACAATTCACTCACTGCCAGTCTTATCGAGAGTATAACAATACATGGAACACTATAACAGTGTACTCACTGTCTGCCTTATCGCGAGTATAACAATAACAATTCACGTGACAATATAACAGTGTACTCACTGCCTGCCTTATCGCCAGTATAACAATAACAATAAACGTGACAACATAACAGTGTATTAACTGTCTGCCTTATCGCGAATATAACAATAGTCGTGACAATATAACAGTATATCGTGAGTATAACAATGCATAGGACAATACACCAATTTACTCACTGCAGCCGTAACGCCAGTATAATAACTCATTCATTCATTCATTCAGTAGCATGTCCTTTGCAGAACCTCGCTGCCATAACAACCTTCCGGAAAACCTAGTATAATAAACACGTGGGATAATATAACAATGTATTCACTGTAGCCTTATCGCGAGTATAACAATACATGGAACACTTTAACAGTGTACTCACTGTCTGCCTTATCACGAGTATAACAATAATAATACACGTGACAATATAACAGTGTACTCACTGCTTGCCTTATCGCGAGTATAACAATACATGGGACAATAAACAAGTGTACTCACTGCCTTATCGCGAGTATAACAATACATGGGACAATATAAAAGTGTACTCACTGAATGCCTTATCGCGAGTATAACAATACATGGGACAATAAACAAGTGTACTCACTGCCTGCCTTATCGTGGGTATAACAATACATGGGACAATATAAAAGTGTACTCACTGCCTGCCTTATCGCGGGTACTGAGTTGGTGCTGCAGCTTGCTCTGTTCCTGCTGCAGTTCCTGAGATAGCGTTGTGAACTTCTTCAGAAGCATCTCCAGCTCCGACGACGAGCTGGATGGAATCCGAGGTATAGAGTACACCGGCTCGTCGTCGCTGAACGCCCCGCCGTAGGTTTCATAATCCGAGGCAAAGCCGCGGGCATCCATCTGCTGTGGATGTGTGAACATCAACTCCGAGTCCGAGTTGTAGCACTCAGGAGATCGACTTCGTAGAAGCCGGCCATATTTTGTTTTAGAATTGAGTAGGGTTCGAAGTCTTTCTTGTCGTTTCCTTTCTTCTTGAGTAACGGCCATTTCACCTCTGTATGCTTGTGGAGGAAGTGAATATGAGGATCCGTGTGGCTGAGTGTGTAAAGGGTATCCTTGATGTTGAGTTGGTGGTTGGTACTGATAATGAGGCGGTTGAGGGAATCTTTGCTGGTGATGTGTATGAGAATATAAAGAGGGAGGTTGATGAAGCGGGTAATGCTGCTGATGCACACCTTCTCTTAAAGCACCCACGTTTATATAAGGAGGTTCAGAAAAGGATGGACTGGATTCCTGCAATGACCAACTCCTGAACCCGTGCAACTGTGATGATACGCTTATCGGGCTTTGCTTCGTTGGTGATTTTGGCAATGCTGCTTTCCTGCCTTTGCTATCAGGCGTTAGGTGATGTTTGTAGTCTACACTCGAGAAGTGATCGTAAATGGGATTTGTAACGCTCATATATCCTGGCTTAGGAATACCCACAACGTCCTGGCTAACATAAGCTCTTTCTTTAGTGGAATCTATACTTCTTGGCAAAGATCCCTCACTTGAATTACTGCTCTCGACACATTCCTCATTCATTAACTTAGCTTCTGCTCGTTGTGGACTGATAAAAATACTCGCATACCTTGAGGTACCTTGTGCTTGCCTTTCCTGGCTGAGCTCTCGCCGAGGGGCATAATCTGCCGACTGAAAAGGATATTGAGAATACGTCTGACCAGGTTCATACAGATCCGGGCATTTCTCCGTCATTTCCAGAGCAGACGCCGAAGAAGACCTGCCCTTTTTTAAAACGACTATAGGCGGCTCTGATGTCTCCACAACTGGCAGAGCCGGGCAAGATTTGTTTTTGCTACTGTTTCTCCTGGTTCGTATCGTAAGTACCAGCTTTTTGGGTATGGACATAAGGATAACCACATCATCCAAAGACATGTTTCCAACTTTGACATTGTTGACAGTAACAATTTCATCACCCACATGCAAAAGTCCGTTAGTCTGAGCCACCGTGCCCATCTGTATACGAGAAATAAACACTCCATCCGAGCGATCGAAGCCGTTTCCCTCCCGAATATAGAAGCCCAGTGTCTGGCCGGGGCGTTTGATGATCTCAACGGTCTCCACCACGAAGCTTTCATCTTCCACCTCCATACTCTTTATTCCCATCTCCAGCCCTGCAGGGCCGATAATGTTACTCCCGCTGCTGGACATACGCACATTTGCATAGACATTACTGCTGCTGTTGTGGTTGCCAATGAGTGGTCCGGTGGTATCGGCTGTGGTTTGCACGCTGTAGCTTTTGGAGATTGACCGAGGCCGGCCTGCTTCGTAGGAAGCAAGTTTGTGTTGGAGATTGGTACGTTCCTGAAAAGCTGATGATGATGGCGGGGTTGTAGATTCATGGCCGCGTCTATGGTGAAGAAGTTGGCGCTGTTTTTCTAAGTTTGCATGGCGCTGGATAGACAGGTGCTGCTGCTGCTGCTGCTGCTGCTGCTGCTGCTGCTGCTGCTGCTGTTGATTCTGATGCTGATAATACGATGATTGCTGCCACTGTGTGTTCTGGTTATAGTAATTACGATAAAGCGGCGCCTGTGGTTGTTGGACACCTGGCGGCGATGGAAACGATTCCGCGAAGTTTTGAGGATGTCGTAGTTTTGAATACTGTTGTTGTAGTTGCTGCGGCGGTTGTTGTTGTTGCTGGTGCTGTATTCGTTGTCGATCTTGCTGCTCAGTCTGAAACTGATACTGGTATTGTTTTGTGAGATTCAGAAATGGTTGCTGAGATGAATCATGATGATACTGTATTCGTTGTTCAGATGCTTGCAGTCGGGGAGGCAAGGACAGTTCGCGTAGAAACTGTTTTGAATCTTTGGACCGTGCTACCGACAGATCAGCTCTCGCCTCATCTGAGTTAGCTCTCCTGAGCTCTTTGCTTTTCCCCACAGCCGGCAGCACACTATCCTCTGGCTGTGGCCCATGTTCAGACTCTGCTACAGTTCCCCCAATCCCAAACTGATCTCGCTCTTTCGAATGGCTCTCAGATGGAGCTTCTTTAAGAGGCTCGTTATGTGGGGGTTGATCTGAAGTGGGTAATATTTCACCAATCTCCTCAGGAGAGGTGTAGGAGTCACCTGATGTTAGAATAAGAGTCTCATCGACTTTCGCTGACCCGGAAGTGTCAGGTTGCAGCAGACGTGTTTCAGATTCCTCAAGGGGCGCGTCGATGTCTGTCTCCTGGTCGTGCGTGTCTAGCAGTCTGTTACTGCTGGCGATATCCTCGCTTTGTTTTCTCTTAGGACGTGGGGTTGGCGGTGCTCGTGTTGAATCTTCAGATTTCCGAGGGCCCTCGTCTCCCTGTTCAAAGAAGAAAATAAATCACAATTAATTCTTTCACCCAGAAAAGGAATACCTGATGACCAAGAGAGAAAATGACAATAAAAGTGAAATCGCAGTTGTATTACGTTTACGGAGGACAACAGGACACAGCTGGTAAATAAATATCGCCAGACTCTTTGGTATATTCCAAAGATTAAAAGTAAGATTGCACTCGAGAGGTTGGTTGGTATTCATGAAGAATAACCAATCACACGTCACAAGTTGACTCGTACACATGAAGAATAACCACAACGCTTGTTATTGTATGATATGGTGAAACATCACCACCCACGCTTATCGGCACGGCACATGATGATGATGAGCTTGGGACAGAAAGAGTCACTGCTGATGAAGCGTACACCTCCGCTGAATGTTATACACATCTGCATATTTCATTACACTCACGGTGGTATGGTTGCCAGTGTCAGTAGCCAATCATCACATGTGACACATGAAGAACAGCCAATCATGTATGATATTTTGATTAACATATATGGGTAGGCAGTCACACATGACAAATTGATTGGTTCACTCTAAGAGTAGCCAATCGCACGCGTCAAATTTAGGAAAAATAGTCAATTATATATTACACATTGATTGGTAGACATAAAGAATAATCAATCACACGTGACTCGTTGATTGTTACACATGAAGTATTCATTCATTCAGTAGCATGTCCTTTGCAGAACCTCGCTCCCATAACAACCTTCCGGAAAACCTCTCGATCATAAGCATGATGTCCAGCGTCTGATACACCCATCTGGAGATACATGAAGTATAGCCAATCAAATATGCCACGTTTATTAGTACACATGCATTGTAGCTAAAAACATAGGGTGGGTGGGTAGCTTGGGACTTTAGAAGATATGAGAGGAATCACCATTGGGGGACGTAACATCACTAACATTAGATATGCGGATGATAAAGTATTAACTGTCATTTACTGCCAATATAGTACCTTTCGGTGTATGGCAGAGGGGTCTTTGAGCCTGAGGAATTAAGGACGCCTGGCTAGTGCTGTCGCCGCGAACTGTGCAGGTTAGGATTTTCTTTTTGCCCCCGACATAAAAAAATCCCACACCTTACCGAGGGATCGAACCCGGGTGTCCTGAAGGAGAGGCCGGCGTTCTAGCCACTTGGCCAGCCGCTGCAGGATGTGTAACATTTAGTAGATGCGGTTGTTGCACACAGTGAACAACTAGGGTTAGAATTACGTTGTAAGAAGGCACAGATTATGGTCGTACATAGGAAGAAGAAAATACCACAATGCCATATGCAAGTAAATGGAAACATTCTTAGAAAAGTGAATCGGTACAATTATCATGGAACGGTGATAAAATATGATGGGAGAAATATCAGAACAAGAATCGCCATGACGAAGGTTTTCTTTTGCAAGATGTACCAATAAAAAGATGTCATTTGCAATGAGAAAAAGAGTGTTGAAGTTCTACATAGAATCTATACTTTTGGACGGGTGTGAAACGTGGATAATAAGCAAACATGCTTTAAAAAAAATCTAATGGCTGTGTGTCAGAGTCCACCGTAGTGCAGTGATGCAGTGACATCGTTACGCCCGCCAGGTGACTTAGTCCCCAGCAGGGATGACGGAACTTCGTTACGCCGCCAGGCGAGTAGTAGTCACCTGCCTGCAAGGTTGCTGGCTGATGAGACGGCCAGCGGTCAGGCAAGGACGCACGCATGTCTCGTGAAGCCACCTCAGGTGGGGAGGCAAGTTGCGAGCTATAGGCAGACAGCTCTGGGACGTCGACTGGACCGGACGCATGATGAGAGAAAGGCGTTGTGTGGTTTCTGTGCCTGAAAGTCGAGTGTCTGAACATCTTGAGAGATAGACTATGAGCTGTATTGTGGATGTAAGTGTATTGAAGTATCAAGTATATATTGTTGTGATCATCGTACTGTATATGATCTGTAAATAAATCCATTGAACGTTGTGTCGTTGAGTCTTGAGTCAAATCACGTTGTACTTGTACTGTCTCACATGTGTTAGGTTAGCGAGCCAAGTTTAAGACCCTGACATGTGTGGACGTGGTGGCATTCGTCCGGCTTTGAAATGAACGTGTTTATGTGATTAACGGTTAAAACTAGAGTTTGTGAACTTAAAATTTTTGTCAAACTTGATTGTACATGTAAATGTGATCGTGGAAGGCTCATTTTGATTTATTACTACATTGTTTAAACATGGAGACTAGTTGTAAACGTACAGTGCATACATATTGTTTGATCTTGTAAACGTGTAAAACATTTGTGATTGTTGAACTTGTCACCGTTTGACCTTGTCGACATTGTGATCTTGTCGCCATTGTGACCTTGTCGCCATCTTGTAAACTTGATGTCTATGTCCTTACTAAATGTCATCTTGATGTAAGTGATGTGTCATCAATGTTGTAGCGTGTTGAGATACATTTAGATTGTCGTTGTAAAGTAAGTTGTGGAAAGCAGAAAGTTTTGGAAAGAAAGTGACTTGTGTTTTGAAAAAAAAAATTGTTGACGGACCAACTTACGACCTACAATTACACTCAACGCCATACAAACCTACTCAATACTTAGTGACAAGCAGGCTCACACCAGCAAATAGACGCTAATTTATTTCCTCCAAAACAAAGCAGGTTTTTCCGTACCATCTGAAACCGTGCGCGTAGAGGTCATTTGGGTTTCGAAGTAGCGACCCTACAGTTCCTAGCCCGATTTCCAACCGTTCTTCACCGCGTCCAGGGCACTTGAGTATATTTTTCTTGTCATTTACTTTAAGGATGCAATTTTAGGCACGTATTGTTAATAGAACACAAATTGTAAATTGTTTATTGTACTAACCACTTATAACTATTTGTGTGGCTGGTATTACATTGACATTTTCCATCATGGCGTCATTAAATGATTTCATCGATATGGGGTTAAAGTTGAAGTTAACAGGTGATGAGTTAACGAAATGGAGTGAGAATAAATACTCTGAACACCTTCGTGAGAAAGCTAATGAACGCGATGAAAGAGCAGCTGAAAGAGCCTTAAAGCAGGCAGAGACTGAAAGGGCTGCCAAGCAAGTAGAGGCAGAAACAGCCTTAAGGCAGGCAGAAGCTGCAGCAAAACAGACCGAATTAGAACTGGCTGCAAAGACAAAGCAAGCCAAATTAGAACTGTCTGCTAAAACAAAGCAAGCCGAATTAGATATTGAACTTAAGAAAGCAGAGATGGAACGAGAAACAGAATTAAAGAAAGCAGAAATAGCAGCTCAGAGTAAGAGAGAAGAACTGGAGTTACAGTTAAAGATGAAACAACTGGATACTGAGACTGCCATTAATAAAGAGTATAAGAAATCTGAGAGACTGGAGAAAGAAAACCAGTACAAGAAATATCAAGGTATTGTACGTAATTATACCTCGGGTGACTGCATCGCAGCCTTTACCCAAAATTTTGAAACTTTAATGGAACATTACCAGGTTCCACTGTCTGAATGGAATATTGTTTATATGAGGAGTTTATCAGGGGAGCCTCTTAAAGTCATTGAGACTATCCCCAAAGACCTCAGAAAAGACTACCATTATCTTAAATCAAAGATTATGGCACATTTTATGTTAGATGAAGCAGGTTACAGAGAACAATTCAGCAAGTTGAGCCCAAAACCGACTCAAACGTTCTCTGATTACCTCTGCTTAGTCCGAGATATATTTACCAAATGGACTTCAGCAGCTAAAATTGACAAAAATTATCAAAGATTAGAAGATCTGATCATTAGAGATAAAGTCATTTCATCCATTCCATCAGCATTTTCAAAATTTTTGCAGGAGATCATCAACCTAGAAAAGAATAACATCATAAGACGATCCCAATCAGACTTCTCATCTCCAATGGTCATTGTACGCAAAAAGGACAATACGATAAGACTCTGTATCGACTATCGAAAGCTCAATAAGATAACTCTTCTAGATCTTGAGCCGATGGCAAACTCTTACGACCTACTGACAGAACTGACAGACGCTAGGTTTTTTACGAAGGTAGACATGACTAAAGGTTACTGGCAAATAGCAGTAGACGAACAGAGCAGACATCTGACAGCATTTGCCACACCTTGGGGACTGTACGAATGGTGCAAACTTCCACTTGGGCTAGTCAATGCCCCAGCCACATTCGTACGTATGACACGACTTCTTCTAGTAGATATACCTAACATAATTTGCTATATTGACGACATCTGTGTTCACACAGAGACGATGACAGAGCACATAAAGACATTAGAACAGACTTTTGAACGCATTAGACAGCACGGACTGACGGTAAAGCCTGCAAAATTAGACATAGCCTACCATGAAATATCCTTCTTGGGATACAAAATATCCAATGGCTTTGTCACGACAGACGATAACATTGTGTCCAAGATACTAAAACTCTCACTTCCGACTACAAAAAAAACAAGTCAGAAGTTTGTTAGGACTGATAAATTATTACCGGCAGTTCATTCCTGATTTTTCCGAACTAACCGAAGTATTTACTAACTTACTAACAAAAGATAAACCGGAGAAAATTGTAAGCAATGAATGCCTAAAATTTGCATTCCGTAAAGTATTCTCTTGTTTTTCTGATAATAGCTTACACAATCCCATCCTGAAATTGCCCAATCTCCATTTACCTTTCAGATTACGTACAGATGCGAGCTCCGTGGCGATTGGGGCAGTCTTGTTGCAAGAGCACAATAACATCCTTCACCCCGTGTACTTCATATCCAGGAAACTGAAACCCAGAGAACGGGCTTGGTCAATACCTCAGTTGGAAGCCCTAGCTTTAGTGGTGGGTATTACAAAATTGTCTAGATTTCTTCTAGGACGCCATTTCATCGTGGAATCTGACAGCAGTCCATTGCGATTTATAAATTCTGGTGTACCTTCAAACCAGATGGTAGCGCGCTGGTCTCTTAAGCTCCAAGATTACAGCTTCGAGGTTCGACATATCCCAGGCAGAACCAACACGATTGCCGATCTGTTGTCCCGTTGTCCGACCGACCCAGTAAGCAATCTCTGAGTGCAGTGTGTAAAATACACTCAGATCAACTCAGCCATCTATCAGTGAATAAAAATTTCCATTCACAAAAGCTGTGTAATGTCTACAATGTGATAGGGGTTACTCCCAAAGTATATAATGTTCTTATTTTATTACTTAATGTAGTGATTGTCGTGTATAATTGTGTAGTGTGTGGTAGAAAGCGAACTTTATTAATTGTATATATTGTGTAACAAGAATAGTGCCACATTCGCTCAAAACTTACCGTAAGCGAACTATCCAATGTGACAGTGGCATCTCCGTGTGGAACATTCCAGAGATATTTTAAATCCGTATGTGAAAGTGTGACCTAAACATTGACAGCTACACCACTGCAGTCAAGCGAAATCCAGAAGGTTTTTACAAAGAAACATCCAACGCATGAACTGTTAGAACATTGTACTTTCCGTAACTACACCAAACCGGAACAAGTGTGTTCTACAAGTTGTAACATCAACTACTTAGTGTTCGTGTGTACTTCCGGATTAGTTAGAAATTTAGAGCAAAATTAGCAGACGACAAATAAAAGTTTAAAAAGCTATGACGATTCTAAAATCTTTAGGAATCAACAAAGTTGAATACACGAATTGTGTGTTTATATATTTATGTAGTGTAATCTTAGAATCATATCTTGATGAATGTATTCATACTACCGACTTTTTCTCGTTAGGATGAAGAAACGTCAAGCGATGACGCTAAGAAATAAAATAATCAGTGTAAAATATTATATGTCATAAATGTTGAAATTATTCCCCTTTCATTTATTTGCTACTACATCGGTACACAAAGGGCCATAATTTGAAATGTATACTGTAATGTGTTGTATAAAAATGGCAATGTGTTTGCCAGATTGTTAACACACCAGGTAGACATCTACTGGGCATGGCAGAGTGTTGCCGACATTGCAGACCAACACAAGAGCTCCTGGCCAAATGAGGTCAGGGTTTGAGCGTTTAATGTGACTTATGTAAAAGCCGCATTTCGGTCTAGCTAGATGGTTTTTGTTTCAGAAACCATATTATTACTTTTTTTTCAAAGGCTGCGAGGTAGATGCGTGAAGCTGTTACTACCGATCTGACTGGGTCAATAATGCAATTGAGGTAATCAGCCATCGAGATGATGAAACCTGACAAGTGTTAAAGGTTGAACACCACATGTCTTTGAATGCAACTTCCATGTCTTATATGTTTCTATGGCAGATGTGTATGTCTATGTATTATGATACCAATGTATATAACAACAGAAGGGTTGACTCTGACAAGGTTAAAATACTAACCCAGTATGTACATATATTATACATGAAAGATTACATCTTTCATGAAGTTGCCGGGGGAGCGTGTCAGAGTCCACCGTAGTGCAGTGATGCAGTGACATCGTTACGCCCGCCAGGTGACTTAGTCCCCAGCAGGGATGACGGAACTTCGTTACGCCGCCAGGCGAGTAGTAGTCACATGCCTGCAAGGTTGCTGGCTGATGAGACGGCCAGCGGTCAGGCAAGGACGCACGCATGTCTCGTGAAGCCACCTCAGGTGGGGAGGCAAGTTGCGAGCTATAGGCAGACATCTCTGGGACGTCGACTGGACCGGACGCATGATGAGAGAAAGGCGTTGTGTGGTTTCTGTGCCTGAAAGTCGAGTGTCTGGACATCTTGAGAGATAGACTATGAGCTGTATTGTGGATGTAAGTGTATTGAAGTATCAAGTATATATTGTTGTGATCATCGTACTGTATATGATCTGTAAATAAATCCATTGAACGTTGTGTCGTTGAGTCTTGAGTTAAATCACGTTGTACTTGTACTGTCTCACATGTGTTAGGTTAGCGAGCCAAGTTTAAGACCCTGACACTGTGGAAATGTGGTTTCTGAGGCATACTATGGACAAACAGAAAAACCAATGACAAAGTCCTACTAGAAACAGATGAAAACCGTAAACAGATTACAGAAAGTAATCGTAGACAGTCGCACTTTTTGGACACGTTATGAGAAGAAATAAATTGGTGAACGTGATGACAATTGGCAAGAATGAGGTGAACAGAACAAGGGGAAGGCAGAAAGGTAAAACCTGGATGGCTTGGCAACGTGGTATGGTAGTGACAAGAACACAGAGCTGATCCACGACTCTGGTGATCGTGTGAGATGGCGAAACACAATCGTCCACGCTTATCGGCACGGCAATTGATGATAATGACCTTGGAACATGAAGAAACACTGCCGGTGAAGCTTACACATCCGCTGAATATCAGACACATCTTCATATATAATTACACCCATGATGGTGTGGTTGCCAGTGCTGTTGCAGCAAGTCTGGTTCCAATATCATCTAATGGCATGACTTGCTTCCTGACATGAAGTGTCGGGGTTGAACCCAAGACCATCATATGTAAACAAGTAAACGACACTTCTACAACCCAGCGGAATACTGGGTATGTGGTGTGATCAATTAAACAGCTCGATTCGTTGATGATTCGATCACTTGACAATAGTGCTGGTAATCAAGCGTGCTTGCTATTGCGCTACATAAATTCCCCAGGACTGTAAGTCTAAAGTTAACAGACAAAGGACCTTGTAGCGTGCCTTATGTGTATTTGGTATATGGTGCTAGTCGCACATTTGTACATATTCTCACATTTGTACATATTCTCACATTGGTAATATGCTCACATGCGCACATATTCTCACATGTGAACACATTCTCACATTTGTACATATTCTCACATGCGCACATATTCTCACATGTGTACATATTCTCACATGCGCACATATTCTCACATGTGCACATATTCTCACATTTGCACATATTCTCACATTTGCACATATTCTCACATGTGTACATATTCTCACATTTGCACATATTCTCACATGTGTACATAGTCTCACATTTGTACATATTCTCACATGTGTACATATTCTCACATGTGTACATATTCTCACATGTGTACATATTCTCACATGTGTACATATTCTCACATGTGTACATATTCTCACATTTGTACATATTCTCACATGTGTACATATTCTCACATGTGTACATATTCTCGCATGCGCACATATTCTCACATGTGTACATATTCTCACATTTGTACATATTCTCACATGTGTACATATTCTCACATGTGTACATATTCTCACATTTGCACATATTCTCACATGTGTACATATTCTAACATGCGCACATATTCTCACATGTGCACATATTCTCACATTTGCACATATTCTCACATGTGTACATATTCTCACATTTGTACATATTCTCACATGCGCACATATTCTCACATGTGTACATATTCTCACATGCGCACATATTCTCGCATGTGTACATATTCTCACATGCGCACATATTCTCACATGTGTACATATTCTCACATGCGCACATATTCTCACATGTGTACATATTCTCACATTTGTACATATTCTCACATGCGCACATATTCTCACATGCGCACATATTCTCACATGTGTACATATTCTCACATGTGTACATATTCTCACATGTGTACATATTCTCACATGTGTACATATTCTCATATGTGTACATATTCTCACATTTGCACATATTCTCACATGTGTACATATTCTCACATGTGTACATATTCTCACATGTGTACATATCCTCACATGTGTACATATTCTCACATGTGTACAAATTCTCACATTTGCACACATTCTCAAATTTCTACACATTATCACATTTGTACGCATGCTCATATTTGTACGCATGCTCACATTTGTACACATTCTCACATTTGTATGCAAGCTCACATTTGTACACATTCTCACATTTGTACACATTCTCACATGTGTGCATATTCTCACATTTGTAAACATTCTCACATTTGTACGCATGCTCACATTTGTACACATTCTCACATTTGTACACATGCTCACATTTGTACATATTTTCACATTTGTACACATTCTCACATGTGTGCATATTCTCACATTTGCACACATTCTCACATTTGTACGCATGCTCACATTTGTACACACGCTCACATTTGTACACATTCTCACATTTGTACACATTTTCACATTTGTACATATTTTCACACGTGTATATATTCTCACATGTGTACATATCCTCACATTTGTACATATTCTCACATCTGTACACATTCTCACATTTGTACATATTCTCACATGTGTACACAATCTCACATGTGTACATCTTCTCACATGTGTACATATTCTCACATGTGTACATATTCTCACATTTGTACAAATTTTCACATGTGTACACATTCTCACATTTGTACACATTCTCACATTTATACATATTATCACATTTGTACATATTATCACATTACGCGCCGGCCGCCTTTCATTCGCAGGCCATTTCCTGACACCCAATTTAGTATGGGTCAGCCTGGGTCAATTTTAACAATAAACCCCCACCTTAATGGACATTCGAAGACATGGTCATCGGGCCAGCAGGAAAGTGTGCTAACCACTGAACCACTTTGCCCGCCGGACGGTAGCGTGGGCAGCAGAAGTTTGTCAAATATTTCTGAAATTTATCTGGGAATGATCCGCTGCATGTTAAAGAGGCTACGGACGCGGTTCGTGATCCCGCATACACGCGTTCGAAAAATATCTGCGCGCGATTTGGCAGCACACCGTGCTGAGTTGGATTTTTACAACATGGTTTGGGTGCCTGTCGCTCAGAAAGCAATGGCAAAATACTGAACGTAAACTTGGGAAGAAATCACAACAGCCAAAGAAGCTGGTTTTGACTGTAACGTACTGTAAAGGATAAGCAACAAACTATAACTTTCTGGGAGTGCAAATCACCACGCAAGGATCTTCTCACCGCACCTGCTCTTGCTGTGACCTAGTAAATGTGACGACCAACAGTGGTATCTCTCAAAAGATTTCCCTTACCCGTATATGTATAACGGGTTATGTTATGGCAGAGGATCGTCTTCATTGCATCGGGTTTATCATATTCGGATTGGTCATATTCCGTACGGCGATCTGCCCAAAGCATCACATAAAGCACGAATTCCGTAGCTCCAGCCACGACCCCCAGGAGTCTCTGAGAAAACTGCATTGGTGAACCGAATGAGGAAGTCGGGAATAGAACCACAACCTTCAGAGCGCAAGGCAGGCGGCTTGTATGGGTGTATGGGTGTATGGGTGTAAGGGTGTAAGGGTGCATGGTGGTATGGTCATGGCTTGTGTGTATAATTACAATTGTAACGTTATGACAACCAAAAGAATAAGGGTACTACATATAGAACTCGAAAGAGAAAAGAGATGCTGCACGGACTGGCAGAAGAGCAGGAAAAACGATGAATGATTTAACTTATCATCATATTCTTCCACTGTTGCCGACAAACATCGCAGAGAAGAACCGTTGACGTTACAACGCCTGGTGAGTGGCACTGGATAGTGTCATTCCGTGCGAGTGTAGAATGTCTTTGATGTCATCAATCCATTTTAATCTTGGGCATCCCTTTGCTCTCGTAGCAGATCTTTGATGTATCACCAGTAATGGTAGTTGATGGTGTTGCATTCTAACGAGATGGCCAAATAATTTGATCTTCTCTCTTTCAATATATGTGGCACAAGGCGTTGATCCCAGTATCTGTCTGATAACATCATTTCTTACTCGATCTCGGATAGTTTAATTGGCAGATCTCCTTAAGCATCTCGCCTCAAAGGTGTTGATTTTGCCAAATATATTTAACTTATCAATAACATAAAAATCATTTCGCTGTAGCGGCCAGCTGTTAATTTACAAAAGGTGTTTGACAATTTAACATAAAGTACGATATTTATTCGAAACAGTTTCCTTACAGAAGTGGCCCAAAGCATGCTGGTTGAATGGATGGCAGGTTGTCATTCCTACAATAAACTTAGTTTAATCCTTAAGTCCGATGCATTGGCCTTTAACAAGTTGAACTGTCTGGACTTGACATCAATAGAAGAATCACAAACACTCTCAGGTATACTGAAGATACAGTGTTACTACCAGAAAGCGAGCAAGAGTTACGGAAAAGTAAAAAGGCATAGGGCAGAATGTGGCTTAGATATTAATATCCCCCCCCCCCTCCCACACACACATACACACACACACACACACACACACACACAAACACACACACACACACCGAAAACTAAGATAATTAACCAATGAACATCAGAGTAAACGGAAAGATACTAGAACAGATAGATGATGGGAAAGGTGAATCAGAAATCGAAAAGAGAATAGGAATGGCCAGAGATGCTTTCAACATTATGAAGTCAGCAGTAACATCTACAGAGATCAACAACGCATTAAAATGAGAAATGTCAAATGCTATGTATATTCAACACTACTATATGGCGCGGAAGCCTGGAAAATGAACAAGCAATTAGAAAGTCGAATAAACACACTAAAGATGTGGATATACAAAAGGACATGTCGTATTTCATAGAAACAAAAGCAATCAAATACAGAGGTTCTAGAAAAACTGAGCATGAAAAGAGAGTTGTTGAAATAAATAGAAAAAAAGAGGGAAGTGAAATATTTCGGCCACGTTAAAAGACACAACCCTCTTTAAAAAACCATACTGGTGGGCAAGGGAAGATAACAGCAAGAGATGGACGAACATCAGCCTGACAGAGTGTACAATCAAGATGAGAGATAGACAGTGTTGGAGATCCATTGCAGTCAACCTTCATTGCGGAGACGGCACCTAATTGACTGCTTGGCCTTCGTGTCGCCAAGACCCCTGAAAGGGTTTCCAACTACCAGGATGGTGTTGGCGTAGAGTTGTATTCTGTTTCCGAGCGGATAACACAGTACCATCTCCACTGAGCTAGGTTGCAACGCCCTGCTTCACCTCTCTGAGGCCCAGAAACTAGGGGTGTGTGCCTGACCAGTACTGGAATCTCGACATCTGATGGACGGATTGCAGGATATAATAAGGTCAAGGTTCAACCCAGCACACGGTAGGTTTTCATGCCCATGGCTGAAGTATTGTTTTGTTTTTTGTTGTTGTTTATTTTTCTTTTGCTTGCTTTGATTTCCCTATTACCAGTGTCCCTCGCCATCAGGCAAACCTACTCTAACTTCTGAGATTTTGAGGTATCTCATTCTAATCCACATTCTAGAGGGAAGACAGTGGCATGTAAGAACGATGCTGGCAGTACACTGACTGACACCTTGCCTTCTTGACAGACGATAGTTTGAAGATGGAATTATACCGCTTCATAGCACAAAGCCTGACTTGAATTTGGAGATCACGTATTGCCCATGCAGCATGATCCATCTCTCACCCTGTATAGTTTACTTCACAGCATGATCCATCTCTCACCCTGTATAGTTTACTTCAGAGGAAAGCTGATACTGATACGCCTGAAACAAAACCAGGCGCAGAAGCTGCCGGATTAGCAAAGCAATACTCTAACTGTCCGCCTGTCGGAGCTTCAATCCTACCAAAGCTTAGGGCCACGTCTGCCCTGCCATGACATTTAGTTTTTAGGTTGCATTTCCTCGCACTAGGGTAAAGCCTGTACTCTCCCAATTGCGCTCCCCCGTCCAAGGCGTTGGCGCAATGTGGGGTGTCGTGTTTGGTGAGTGCCGCCCAACATTCGACGCTAACAGAAAGCAAGTAGTTATGTCTACTCTCATACGGTAGCTCAGTTATATCTGACTGCGACCTGACTTACTGATGGTATCACTTTAGATAAACTCAGATATGTTCAGATCCTACTGAGGTGTGGTAAATGATGTTTGTGTGTTTGTTGTTGCTTCGTGTGATCTAACATAAATATTGTGTCTCATGGATTGCACACGTGAATAATATTGATGTATGTGATAGAAAGGCAGATTATAAACAACTCTGGGATAATCAAAAAGAACGCAATACTGTCATCTCATGAGTAGACAACGCGTCATTGGCATAATCGACAAGAACGACTGACATAATCATCTGAAAAAAGGCAACTCTGAGATCATCAACAAGAACGACTGAGAGTATCATCTCAAGATTAGACAGCTCTGGAATCATCACAATAAACTATTGACAGTTTCATCTCATGTTGAGACAACTCAACATTGGCATCAACATAAAGAATGACTGACACTATCATATCAAGATTAAACAACTCAACATTGGCAGCATCAAAAAAGAACGACTGACTAACATCTCAAGAGTAGATATCTTTGGAATCATCAGCAATAAAAGCTGACAGTATCATCTCAAAAGTAGACAACTTGGGAATTATCAGCAAAAACTACTGACAGTTTCATTTCAAGATTAATCAACTCTGCAGATGTTAGATTTGCCAAGAGTAGACAACTCAACAACATGGGCATTATCGACAAGAACTACATATACTATCATAGCATGTGTAGACCATTCTGCAGATTGTGGATATTCGACAAGGACACTTAGACAAATGTGTGAAAAAATTATCGAATATAGTGACTAGCAGAATATTGTTTGTAGATCAGGAAAAGGCTTTCGATAGAGTAGACAGATTCAGATTATGGACCATCCTTGAAGACTATGGGATAGAAGGGCAACTGCTAGAAAACATCATAGCCATGTACCACTCGAGCCGAAGTGCAGTAAGAACACAAGAAGGTATATCAGATATGTTCACAGTCAATACAGGAGTGAGACAGGGATGTCTGCTCTCTCCTCTGCTATTTAATATCTTCATGGACAGAATTTCCAAAGAAGCAAGTCTCGACAAAATAGATTCAGAAAATTTAGAACTCTTTACTCCAGATGAAACACCTGATCCACAGGAAATAAATGAACGTCTATTTGCAGACGATCAGTGCCTGTTTTATAGCCACGAGGGCAGACTGCAAATCATATTAATAATCTGAGTTCAACATGCAGCAGATACAATATGAGTATAAACACAGCCAAAACAGAAGTAATGCGAGTTAGCAGATCGCCAGGCCCACTAAGTATACAGATAAATAACATAACTCTGAAACAAGTTAAAGAATTCAAATACCTTGGAAGTATGATAACAGAAGATGGCAGATTGGACAGAGAAATTGAAATTCAAAACAATGTTTTCCCGTAGTGAATTTGAATAACGAAGACATAAACAATAGATTGCACGATTTATTGCCTGGCACATTTCGCAAATCACACAACTTACGTGAATTAACTAGATAAATCCTTCAAGTTGAAATATACACATATTCGCACAGTAATGTCACTTATCTACCACGGTAATTTTAAGCTGACTAACATGTCTTTCTGTTTACACAATTCTGGCTTGCGTTGATAGATCATAATTGCTTCTGCAAATTTTAACAAGCGAGTATTTTGTGTTCTAAACAACACGCGAAATTCAGTGTCTCTGTCTACAACATGGCCACTTTCGACAATGTGCCTCCCGATTGAAGACGCCGGGAGCTTCCGGTGTGTCGGCCCCACGAGGCTAGCATCTCCTGTGTGTTGTATCTTGTTGACCCATTGAGGTATATGTTCTGACACCCGTTTGTTAAGCTGTCTCTCTGTTCTACCAATGTAAACGGCCTGGCATCTACACGTGAATTGGTAAATACAATTGTTTGTGGCGTACAGAGGAACAGGCTCTTTGACTGCTGGTGTAGGAATCGGTACGGTTTTATATCTAATGACTGGAGTTGCCGCACAGAATGTTCGGCCTACTGCTGTAGTAAGCCGGTCTTGTAGACGTTGCATTACGTCATCCCCTCGAAAGGTTAGCTGGATGAATACCTTGAGTTTAGGGACTGTAGTTACGTCTGCTTTGGGTTTGGGCTGTTGGCAATGGCGCTTTATAAATCCTGTGGAGTACCCATTCAGGTTTAAGACATTCTTCAGAGTTTCAAATTCCTCTGTCAGTGTGTCCTGGGTGCATATCTTTCTAGCACGGTCAAACAAGGTCCGTACTAAGCCCCGTTTGTACTGGACAGGTGTGAAGCTCTAAAAGTTTAGGTATTGGCCAGTCCATGTTCCTTTGCGATACACCATCAGATGTCAAAAAGCTAGTGCACTTACATATCAACTATCACCATTACTGAAACATCCAAATATACCCATGTCCGCAAAACGACAGATAATAAACAGCATATTCACACCAACCCTATGCTACCAATCTCAAACCTGGACTTTATCCAAATTACACCTTCGCAAAATCAGCACCTGCGAAATGAGATGCCTGAGGAGAGCTGCTAACTTAACAAACCAAGACCGAGTAAGAAATGCTATTATCAGACAGACTGTGAGATCAACACATTGTGCCACATTTATTGAACGACAGAAGATCAAGTGGATTGGCCATGTCGTTAGAATGCAGCACCAGCAACTACTATCATTGGCCTTACATCAAAAATCATCTGCGACGAGACCACGAGGACGTGCAAAAAGAAAATGGATTGACGACATCAAAGACATTGTACAACCACACGGAATGACACTATCCAGTGCCGCCCACCGGGCGCTGGAACGCAAATTATTCCTCCCCACGACGCTTGACGGCAGAAGTGGAAGATGATGATGATGATGATGATGATGATGATGATGATGATGATGATGATGATGATGATGATGATGATGATGATGATGATGATGATGATAAGGACAACAACCTTTATTTTGCCAAGAGTCGTCACCTCTACCGCCGTGATATCAATAACAAGAGTGAGCAGTAATCACATTTCCTTCACATGTCTCCCGCGAAAAATAGCAATCTTTCACCTCACCTCAAAATACATTAACTCCTTGTGATGTAAACCGCTGAAACATAACCATCTTGGTCTAATTATTAATTTAACCCTATGTGTTCCCTACAGTTGTTACTTAACCCTTTCTGTCCCAGACTGTTATTTTTTAACTCTTTTCAGCCAAATATTTATTTATGTAAATTAACAACTACAAGTGAGAAAAAGAGGTTAGCATGACAGCGGGGTATATCACACTGGCGTTTAAAGTTCCGCTGCGCTAACGGCGAGATAGGGAGTTAGACTGGTGCACCGGTCAGTTTGACTTCTAAGTTGATTTCTCGTTCAGAAAGCTAAGACAAACTGCTGATCGTAAAATTGCTTAGAATATAAACCTAGTGTTGATCTCAATGTCTTGCATAGCATATGCAATTTAAAGATAGAAAAAAGAGATTAGAAATGTATGTAATTTATGGGATATCCAGTGAACGTAAGGGGTTCGCTAGATCAGAACAAGGTCAACAGTGTATTGTTTCCTGTTATCTCTGTCAAAATATATGTATGGACATAGAGTGGCACTCCTGAAACACGTTGATTTCATCACAGGGACTCATCGGATGTTATAAATATGAAAGATGTGATTACAAGAAGAAGACGATATAAAATAACGAGAATGAGGAGGAAGACGAGTAGGTGGCGAGTAGTAGTAGTAGTAGTAGTAGTAGTAGTAGTAGTAGTAGTAGTAGTAGTAGTAGTAGTAGTAGTAGTAGTAGTTGTAGTAGTAGTAGTAGTAGTAGTAGTAGTAGTAGTAGTAGTAGTAGTAGTAGTAGTAGTAGTAGTAGTAGTAGTTGTTGTTGTTGTTGTTGTTATTATTATTGTAGCAGCAGCAGTAGTAGTAGGAGAAGAAGAAGGAGGAGTAGCAGCTGTAGAAGCAGTTTTAGTAGTATTAGTAGCAGTGATAGTAGTAGTATTAATAGCAGTAGCGGCAGTAGTGGTAGTTGTAGCAGATGAAGAGGGAGCACAGGTGACATGCTTTAGGGTACTACCTCATCAGCTCTTGGCTACAGGTGTTTAAGTCCCCACCGATCTGGCAATGTTTTGTTAAAGCTTGATCTGGGCGGACAGGACGACCCAGAAATGACCAGGCATATGTCAGGAGAGTCAAGGTGGTCAGCGGGACACTGACCAGAGCCGATTGACTCACTCAGTATGGCATTAACACCATATACCCGATACGGCCCATGACTTGGAAAGGCGCGCTTTTTACAATATTACTACAGACAGTGTCAGTTCAATTCCAAGTATGATCAGACATGGGTAATTTGGTTACAGTTATCACTTGTATGTAGTGAGCTGGCCATCTCTTGTCCTCACGGCTTGTTCCTTATCTAACCCAGAACAAAATAAAACTATTTAAGTAAGTACAGTAAAGGAGTCTCTTGCACGCCATGACCAGTGTTGGGTACATGGTGCTAACTGCATATGTTATAGACCAACCGACGCTCGCTGGCTGATAGGGTCAATATCCAGCCGGTTGACTTCAGTTAAATTAACATGTGTCCCCAAGCAGTTTCCCGCCATGGGTTAGTAATGTGATATGGCCATCACATTTTGTGGTCATAAATGCATGGAGGAATAGATGGCCTGTCTTTCCCTCACTTAGCGAGACGTTGAACGCTGGCGTCGGACACTCGTCCGACCGCGCTTATAACATTATGAGCACAGCATCCAATCTACAACGCCAACTCCTCTGCTCATTGACTGCCTTAATTTCCTAGACAATCTCCGGATACCAGTTTTAGTCTGAGTCGTCTGTGAGCCCAGACCACAGTAAACAATATAATCCTAACTAGGGATTTGAACACATGAGCACCAGACAGAGAGGCAAGCGAGCTAGCCACAGTGTTGGCGCAGCTCCCACTTCACCACTTTGTTTGTAGATATGGGAGTCTGGGCTTGCTTTAGAATAAGTTCTTCTTCTTATGTTGCCATGAAGACTCCTAGCGGAATTGTTACGCAAGTGGGCTTAAAAACAAGAAGATCCACTTAATTGTACCCTGTTTTATCCAACCAGGCTCGGTCTCTTTTTGTAGGGCAGCCTGTTTAAAAGCGTCACGCAAAAACACACCATAGCTCCAGCGACAACCATCTGGAGTCTCTGAGAACACTACACTAGTGAAACGAACGACGTAGCCCGAAATCGAACCCACGACATTAGGAGCGCGAAGCAGAAGGCGTAACGACTTCGCCACGGAAACTGTCTCCTAGTGGAGTATAGTCCCACACTCATACATGCCAAGCCCGCTGCAAGTCACTTCGTCATTGGTTGGATATCGCTCCATTATTGCCTACGGTGCTAGGCAGCCAGTCTCAGACCAACCCTCCTTGTGCCTTTGATGACATGCCCCGGTTGTTTACAGTGTTACGATATTTTACTTTCCCTTCTTCCTCTACTTCTTCTACCTCTATCCCCATTGTGGCAAATAAATCAATAAATTGGGTGCCCTCTCTATAATGAAGAAAGTTGGCTGCAATGGATCTCCAACACTGTCTGTCTCTCGTCTAGACTGTACATTCTGTCAGACTGATGATGTTCGTCCGTCTCTTGATGGTATCGTCCCACTTGTATCGTTGTCTGCCTCTTATTCGCTTGCCCTCAACCAGTATAGTTTTTATAAGAGTATTATGTTTTTTAATGTGGCCGAAATATTTCACTAGCCTTTCTTTGTTATTTCTTTCATAAACTCTTTTCATTCCCAGTTTTTCTTTCTTTCTCTAGAACCTCTGAATTTGACGGTTCTTGTTTCCATGAAATACGACATATTCTTCTGTATGCCCTCAACTAAATCATACCAGACCGTTCTTCAATCTATTTCTTCTCATAACATGTCCAAAAAATTTTGACTGTCTAGGTCTAATTTCTCTAATCAATATACGATTTTCATGTATCTCCTGTAGTACTTGGTCATTGGTTTTTCTGTCTGTCCATGGTATTCTTTACATTTTCCTCAGAAACCACATTTCTGCAGCCATCAGATGGTTTCCTCTTGGTTTACTGGGATTTATTTAGTTCCCTCCATAACTGGGCTCTGCGGCGAAGGGGTAACGTTACGGATGCAACTCGTAATCCCGCATATCGCGTTCGAAACACAGCTGCGAGCGATTTGGAAGCAGACCGCCTTGCGTTGGTTTTCATACGGTGGCATGAGTGCCGGTCGTTCAGAAAGCAATGGCAAACTACCTAACATAAACTTGCCAATAAATCACAAACAGCAAAAAATTGATGTGGTTGACAGTGACGTCCTGTAAAGGATTTGCAACTAACTCTCGATATCTATATTGGTGATTTTGTCATACCATTTTATTCTCTTTAAGTGCATCACAATCATTACCACCTGAGCACCGAAGACGGTGAATCCGAGATTTGTAACAACAAAATCAACTATGAACTGATTATTACAGAGGCATATTTACGATATGTTTACACGCTTTTGTTATTTCGCTTCAGCTGTCCTCTTTGGCCATCTCATATAACTATGTCACACATTTGCACGCTTGGGAAAAACTTCGGCCCACAAATGTATGGGTGACCGAGTATGTATTTTATTGGCGCGTAATCATCCGTACGAAAATATAACTTTATGCCCCTCGTTGCTTTTCATAAATCCCCAGCGTGTTTCGGCATTAGCAGAAGCAATATGTTCTTCTCCTGTTATTTCTGCTGCCTAGTTCCTCGCATGTAAAGCTATATTGCTGCTATTTAAGAGGAGCCGGGCTCCCTGGCCCAGAGGTTAACTTTTTTTTCCCGTAATCCCGTTTAATCTCGCTAGGAACGTAACCTAGGAATCGGTAACTTACGGGGGTATGTGAGCCGGTCGCTCAGAAAGCAATGGCAATCTACTGAGCGTAATCTTGCATAGTACATGAACAGCGGCTGAAAGATGCTGATGTTGACTGCAACGTCCTGTAAAAAAAAAGACTAAGAGGAACACGTGGAACCGATTATGATGCCTTCGTTAAGTAACACTTCCAGGCCTGAAGAGCTGTGTCACCTGAGTATGTAGGGCCGATTGTTCCAAATGTTTGTCAAGAGATAATGCAGAGGTTAAACTGATTCAGTGCCATGGAATTATCAGTCGTCTTAAACGACTTCCCGTAACTGCCATAGGCTTATATATTGCCGAAATCTTGTCAATGAGAAATGTTGTCTCAGTTAAAATATAAATACAGCAATTTCCACTAAACAACCAACTTTAATTTGAAATATAATACAACATATATGCCACCATATTAACAACTTTTAAGTCTGTTAATTGATTCAGTGCCGAGGGATGGTATATCGCTAAAATTCTATAAGTGACCTCCCATTTGAAAAGAAGGACGATATATCTCAATACTAGGGTCATCGTTTTATTTGTTTTGTTTCGTGGCATCTTTCACAATGTCAGTGTTCAGCGAACGGAAATGTACATTAGAGTGTCCACCTTGTTTGGTCCTTGCCTATTGTTGTGTTTGGTACTTAATCACATAAGTACGTATGACACAAGGTAAAGTACGATTTCTAAAAACATGTATCGTTACTCAATGGCTGGGGCATATAGAAAGAATGGAAGATAATAGGGAAACAAAACTCGCTTACACTTACGAAATAAGTGACCGTAGACCCCGAGGTAGACCAAGAAGACGGTGGAGAGATAATATACGTACAGACCTACAAGCACTTGGAATCAACGACTGGCAAGAGAAGGTCAACCAGAGAGACGAATGGAGATGGATTGTATCTGCAGCAAAGAACCTCAATGGCTCGGAACGCTGAAGAAGAAGAAGAAGAAGATGATGAAGAAGAAGAAGAAGAAGAAGAAGAAGAAGAAGAAGAAGAAGAAGAAGAAGAAGAAGAAGAAGAAGAAGAAGAAGAAGAAGAAGAAGAAGAAGAAGAAGAAGAAGAAGAAGAAGAAGAAGAAGTATTAAGAAGAAGAAGAAGAAGAAGAAGAAGAAGAAGAAGAAGAAGAAGAAGAAGAAGAAGAAGAAGAAGAAGAAGAAGAAGAAGAAGAAGAAGAAGAAGAAGAAGAAGAAAAAGAAGAAGAAGAAGAAGAAGAAGAAGAAGAAGAAAATGTATCGTTCCTAAGGCCACATAAGGATGTAAGTCATGGATCATTTCACACTCACTAATGAAGAAAACTGGGAGTTTAAGTTGAAATATGACATAAACATCCATAGAATATCGTCGGCCAAGTAGAAGAAACATTCTATCACACTACAAAATCTGAACATCGAAGACACGTGGTTCATGATCAGTATATACGAGGGTAAGTTAATAAGTAAGTCACAAATGGCTGTAGAAAAATAACTATGATAACAACTTGAAACCAGTTTATTTGTATACATACATTGACCCTTTATTTTTCAACATAATTTCCACTAACATTGATGCATTTATTCCATCGTTTTATCAGTCTTCCCAAACCAGCGGCATAGAACTGTGTGCTCTGTTTTGATTTACGTGCCATCCCACAGAACTGTGTGACTTACTTATTGATTCACCCACATGCGAGCTGAGTGGTCTCGAGATATGATGTCCGCCTCGAGTGCTGGAGTCCCGTGTTCACTCCCCGGTGACGACTGGGATTTTTTTTTCACGTGGACTTCTAGTAACAAAATTCCCCCTGGTCTCTGGGTAGTGAGATCGTACGCCCGTGTGTATTGTTGCGCACGTGTAAAATCCCTTGGCAGTTGGAAATCGAAAAAGAGTAGCCTAACGGCGCTGCCCGGGCAAAATTTCGAGTTTTTCTACGGTCATCTGTGACTTACTTACTGACTCCCCCCTCGTACTTTGAATACTTTGATCATATTGAACGTCACAGTGACTGGAAGAGAACAGAGATGGAAGGAGTCTTTCCTGGGAGAGGAGGAAGGGGCCGACCAGAGGGACACTGGATACAGGACATTTCTGACACTTTAGGCATGAGGGGTCATGAGGTGGGAGACATGGCTTGAGATGGACACAGGAAATGGCCAGAGATCGAGAGGCTGTTCAACAGGCCGTGATGAGAGCGACGGTCTGCAGATGATGTGCCACATTATGATTATGATGAATTTCTATTGAACTGTTTACTTCGGTTTTCATTCACTTTAGATTCCACATAACCCATTTATGATCACTTAGACCATCACGCGCCATGACTTCTTTTTTTTTTTTTGGTGGGGTGGGGTGGGGTGGGGTGGGGGGGGGGGGGTTTCCTTGGCATGGTTTGCTGTGACAGTAGGGAATAGTTAATCTCATGTTTCTTACAGGACGTTGTAGTTAACCGCAGCGCTGAAGGTCAGCACGGCTGAATTGTATAAGAGCCATCGTTCTTAAACATCCGGTGTGTGTAGCCGAGGTAGCGCGTTCAACCTCTACACTGGTCATTTGGACTAATATGTTAACTTCGCGTCCTTGACTTGAGGACGTAAATTACAAGTACCCCGGAAGTCGGGGTGGGTTTGCCTGATAGCGAGGGCCACTGGTAATGGGGAAAGCTAATCCACACGCAAAAATCAGTCCAGTGGTATTAGAAGTAGTAGCAATTATTTGTACTACGCTTGAGTTCAAACCGGGCGAACGCAAAAAAAAAAAAACAACAACAACAACAACAACAACAACAACAACTAGCATTTGATGGCCTTTTGTGCTTTCTAGGCAATTTAGTTCAGTAGTTTGCCATTGCTTTCTCGACGGCCAATGTCTCAGACCATCTAACACAACGCAAAGCGATCTGCTTTCAAATCAGCCGCAACTGATTTCGAAACCTCAAATCGGTGAGACGAGAAATTATGAAAGTCTCTCATTAACTCCCATTCAACAAGCCGGCTTGTGGAGGATAGTAAGGGCAATGTAAATGTACAAATTAGGAAGAACTTGGAAGCAACAGAGATGAGGTTCCTGAAATTAATGTTGTGAATTCCTTGGACTGCCAGAGTAACTAACAGCGATTTGTCATAAAATGCACAACTGTAACACCTCAACGGTGCAGATCCAGTCAGTATGTCCAACTGCTCGTTTCCCATCACACAAGCATGTCCTGGGGAATAAATCCAACAGATGCTCTCAATCTTTGATTTCTGAAAAGAACAAGCACTCCGCATGAAGCATACATGTCATCACTTTTCGAGCATGCTTTCTGAGTCCGTTACAATCACATGTGTTTGCTGTTTGTCCTCCAGCCAGCGAACTGCCGCTGTGACTTCCTCCACCTCCATTCTCAGGCTAGATGTCATGGTATCATATGCCAGGCTCTCCTGCACTAAGCACTGCCCACCAACCTTTGACACAAACCCCCAGGAACTTCTTTTATCTCTTAGCACAGAGCCATCCGCGTTGATGATTACATCACCGGGGTGCGAATTATCATGAATCAATTGCTTACCTCCCATTAAACGATGCCTGCTGGATTATTCTTATACTCCAGATCCAATGTGATCATGATCCTCTGCAGGCCTGGTGTTACCTCGGAAATTCTGACCCACCCCTCGCATCTCCCAATGTTCTCAAACATGCACACTTCTCTGATTGTGACCTCTGCCTCAGCCATCCATGATTTTCCTTTTATCAGCCAGTGACCTTTAACTATGTTCAGGGCTTCATAAAAGGCTATGTTCCGTGAGTGCAGCCACTGAGAAATATGATTTACATTGCAGCATATTGAGTCTGTCCACAGACGTTGCAAAAGCTGGGGATGTATTGCATTCACACTATCTGTGATGTGTGTGTGTGCGTGCGTGCGTGTGTGTGTGTGTGTGTGTGTGTGTGTGTGTGTGCGCGCACCCTGGTATCATCCGCATAGCTTCGTTCTGTATGCACTCTAGTTTCACCAAGAGACATTTTTGACACAGTGAACAGTCCCAACCCATACTCAATTACTGATAGAATCTTATGTTGACATTCTGTGCTCCTTGGTACATGTATATCAATACCATCACACTAGCACAAATAGCACAGATAGCACAAATATCCGCACTACTTGTCCATCTAGAACCATGTGTCCCAAAAACTGGTCTAGACGTAATACGTCGACAGTTCTAACACATAATAACGTGTTCATTCCTTTTCACTTCACATCACAGTTTCTGAGCTTGGATTCTCGGTTTCCTGGCTTTTAACAATCGACATAAGAGATTCCGAGCTTGGATTCTCGGTTTCCTGTCTTCTAACAATCGACATCAGAACATTTCGGTTAAATCCATAGATGCCCCGTCTTTCTTAGCAAATGTCATGAGGTGTAGATGCTGATCATTATATAATAGTAATATACTAGTTGTGAACAGCCCGAAATCCCCCACTCACTCGTCGCTTCTGGCTGAAACCACACCTAAATCCAAACTTAAAGAGTCAGGGATGTTTTCTATCATCCCAGGCCGATGCTTTTGTCTGCAACCTGGAGCCTGCCTACGTAGTACATTGATGTTCCTGTTGATATGTTAAGTACAGCATCTATATCCAAAATGATCAAACCTCTGTCCTTCTAAATTGTTCACTTTATTACTGGGTTCTGCTATAGCTTCTATCCAGCATTGGTTGTAGGCATGTCATCATTTTTCACTTTGTTAATAGATGTTCTTTTCATGCATCCAGTTATTATAAGCATTCCTTGATTGGGCATTCCATGTTGTTCAAGTTTGATATAGCTGCTATTGCCCAGACTGCAAGCCGTATTCAAGTACCGGCTTCACTCGTTCAGTATATAGCTTCTTGAGAACTTTCTCATCTGCTTCCCATGTTGTAACATGTAGTTTTGTAATATTATTATGTGCCTTCTTCTTTTTTCAATCAGTCTCAATTTCTGTCTTGCATGTCAGGCGATGATTTTTGGATTCTCTTAGTGATTCGGCGTCTTTTTATTTTAATTCAAGACTAGCATAGAGTTCTGTGTTTTATTTGACAGGGAGAAGACTGTGCGTATAATTTTCATCTCACTGATCCTCACTAGCGCTATCTTTAACCACTCATCTAACAATGGTGGGCTTGCTGCATCAATAGTTAGCAATATTAATTATTCTGTAGGAGTCCATGTGAAGACCGACTGCCAAGGAGGTGTATACTCTGGTTGGGAAATGTTCTGCAGGTTCACACAGGACACAACAGGCTGAAATAACGATGTTTAATAAACTAAAGGTAGGAGATACTGATGCATGCAACTGTGGAACTGGTACAATGGCAACGTCAACTGAAATCACATCACCATTACCATATGTCATGCCGATAAGCGTGGATGTTCATGTTTCGCCATTTCACTCGATCACCAGAGTCGTGGATCAGCCCTGTGTTCTTTTCTCGACCATACCACGTGGCCAAGACATTCAGGTATTTACTTCTCTGCCTTCCACGAGTTCTTTCCCCCCAATCTTGCCAGTTGTCACCAAGTTCTCCAATTTATTTCTTCTCATAACGTGCCCTAAAATGTTGAATGTCTGTGTCTAATTTCTCTAATCAGTTTACGGTTTTCATTTGTTTCCCGTAGGACTTGGTCATTGGTTTTTCTGTCTGTCCATGGTATTCTTTGCATTTTCCTCAGAAAACACATTTCCACTGCTATTAAATGCTTTTCAGCTTATCTGAATATTGTACACGCTTAAAATCCATATAAAAGTACAGGTTCTATGTATTTATTGTCTTCAACACTCTGTATCTCGTTGTAAATGACATCTGTTTACTGGTCAGTATGTTTTCAGTCTTGCAAAAGGCTACCTTCATCATGGCGAATCTTGTTCTAATCTCTTAAAGGCACCTCCATAAAATGGTGTGACTGTTCCGAGATAGTTTTATCACATAGTTAGTATTATACTGATACTGTACAAGATACTTCTTGGACAGACCGTAGCTAACCGTTGTGTCACGTGACAAAGCAAAGGAGCACATCGTGCCCTCAGTTGTGATGGTAAATTTGTGAAGGGCAAGACGGCGACAAAGTTACAATGGCGGTTATGGCGAAAAAGAAGAAGAAAAGGAATAACAATAACAACAGAAACATCGGTAAAACAATAATAATAACAACGATAACAACAATAAAAATAACAATAACAACAATATCAATAACAGTAATAACAATAAAACAACAACAACAACAATAACAATAAAACAATAACAATAACAATAATACCAATAACAACATTATCAATAGCAATAACAACAATAACAGCAACAGCAATAACAACACTAACAATGACAACAATAACAATAACACCAATAACACTAGCAATAACAACTACAAGAACAATAATAACAGCAGCTATAACAATAACATCTACGACAACAATAGCAACAATAATAACAACAACAATAATAATAACAACGACAATACCAACAATAACAGTAACAAGAATAAAAACAATAATAATAACAACGACGATAACAACAATAACAACAATAACAGTAACAACAATAAAAACAATAACATCAACAATATCAGTGACAACTATAACGATAACAATAATAACATCAACAACAGCAATGGCAACTGTAACGATAACAATAATAACAACGGAGGTCAGCATGGCCGAATGAATAAGAGCGCTCGTTTCTGAACATCCGGTGCTGTGATGACAAGGCAGTGGGTCAATCCCCTACACCGGTCAGTTGGACTAAAATGATGATTTCTCGTCTTTGACTTGGGGACGTAAATTACAGGTACCTCAGAAGTCGGAGTGGATCCGAAAGATGGCGAGGGACACTGGTAACAGGGAAGGCTAATCCACACTCAAACATCAGTCCAGGGATGTAGTAGCGTGTGTGTGGAGTTAAACGCCACAGAACGCACATAGAAAAATAACCACAAAAGCAGCAACAATCACAAACTCAGTTTCAGATAAAGCCAAATATTACCACGATGATGGTGGCAAATCTGTTATTCGAACTCGGAAATGGGAAGAAGAACAAGAACAACAAGAAAACAAAACAACGATATAGACAACGATCGCAAACTTTAATTATAGAGTTGAGGATGCATATTATTGGGTGAAGTCTAAAGAAGAAGAGGAGGAAAGAAGAAGAAGAAGAAGAAGAAGAAGAAGAAGAAGAAGAAGAAGAAGAAGAAGAAGAAGAAGAAGAAGAAGAAAGAAGAAGTAGAAGAAGAAGAGGAATTAATATTAATAATAATAATAATAATCAGAAGAAGAAGAAGAAGAAGAAGAAGAAGAAGAAGAAGAAGAAGAAGAAGAAGAAGAAGAAGAAGAAGAAGAAGAAGAAGAAGAAGAATGCATATTATTGGGTGAAGTCTAAAGACGAAGAGGAGGAAAGAAGAAGAAGAAGAAGAAGAAGAAGAAGAAGAAGAAGAAGAAGAAGAAGAAGAAGAAGAAGAAGAAGAAGAAGAAGAAGAAGAAGAAGAAGAAGATGCATATTATTGGGTGAAGTCTAAAGACGAAGAGGAGGAAAGAAGAAGAAGAAGAAGAAGAAGAAGAAGAAGAAGAAGAAGAAGAAGAAGAAGAAGAAGAAGAAGAAGAAGAAGAAGAAGAAGAATGCATATTATTGGGTGAAGTCTAAAGAAGAAGAGGAGGAAAGAAGAAGAAGAAGAAGAAGAAGAAGAAGAAGAAGAAGAAGAAGAAGAAGAAGAAGAAGAGGAAGAAGAAGAAGAAGAAGAAGAAGACGAAGAAGAGGAATTAATATTAATAATAATAATAATAATAATAATAATAATAATAAGAAGAAGAAGAAGAAGAAGAAGAAGAAGAAGAAGAAGAAGAAGAAGAAGAAGAAGAAGAAGAAGAAGAAGAAATGGAAGAAGAAGAAGAAGAAGAAGAAGAAGAAAAGGAAGAAGGAGGAGGAGGAAGAGGAGGAGGAGACGATGAAGAAGAAGAAGAAGAAGAAGAAGACGAAGAAGAAGAAGAAGAAGAAGAAGAAGAAGAAGAAGAAGAAGAAGAAGAAGAAGAAGAAGAAGAAGAAGAAGAAGAAGAAAAGGAAGGAGGAGGAGGAGGAAAAAGAGGAGGAGCAGGGGCAGGAGGACAAGAAGAAGAGGAGGAAGAAGAAGAAGAAGAAGAAGAAGAAGAAGAAGAAGAAGAAGAAGAAGAAGAAGAAGAAGAAGAAGAAGAAGAAGAAGAAGAAGAAGAAGAAGAAGAAGGAAGAAGGAGGAGGAGGAAGAGGAGGAGGAGACGATGAAGAAGAAGAAGAAGACGAAGAAGAAGAAGAGGAAGAAGAAGAAGAAGACGAAGAAGAAGAAGAAGAAGAAGAAGAAAAGAAGAAGAAGAAGAAGAAGAAGAAGAAGAAGAAGAAGAAGAAGAAGAAGAAGAATTAATAATATTAATTATAAGAAGAAGAAGAAGAAGAAGAAGAAGAAGAAGAAGAAGAAGAAGAAGAAGAAGAAGAAGAAGAAGAAAAAGAAGAAGAAGAAGAAGAAGAAGAAGAAGAAGAAGAAGAAGAAGAAGAAGAAGAAGAAGAAGAAGAAGAAGAAGAAGAAGAAGAAGAAGAAGAAGAAGAAAAAGGAAGGAGGAGGAGGAGGAAGAGGAGGAGGAGGAGCAGGGGCAGGAGGAAAAGAAGAAGAGGAAGAAGAGAAGAAGAAGAAGAAGAAGAAGAAGAAGAAGAAGAAGAAGAAGAAGAAGAAGAAGAAGAAGAAGAAGAAGAAGAAGAAGAAGAAGAAGAAGAAGAAGAAGAAGAAGAAGAAGAAGAAGAAGAAGAAGAAGAAGAAGAAGAAGAAGAAGAAGAAGAAGAAGAAGAAGAAGAAGAAGAAGAAGAAGAAGAAGAAGAAGAAGAAGAAGAAGAAGAAGAAAAGGAAGGAGAAGGAGGAGGAGGAAGAAGAAGAAGAGGAGGAGGACAAGAAGAAGAAGAAGAAGAAGAAGAAGAAGAAGAAGAAGAAGAAGAAGAAGAAGAAGAAGAAGAAGAAGAAGAAGAAGAAGAAGAAGAAGAAGAAGAAGAAGAAGAAGAAGAGGAGGAGGAGGAGGAGGAAGAAGAAGAAGAAGAAGAAGAAGAAGAAGAAGAAGAAGAAGAAGAAGAAGAAGAAGAAGAAGAAGAAGAAGAAGAAGAAGAAGAAGAAGAAGAAGAAGAATTAATAATAATAATTATAAGAAGAAGAAGAAGAAGAAGAAGAAGAAGAAGAAGAAGAAGAAGAAGAAGAAGAAGAAGAAGAAAAGAAAGGAGGAGGAGGAAGAGGAGGAGGAGGAGCAGGGGGAGGATGACAAGAAGAAGAGGAAGAAGAAGAAGAAGAAGAAGAAGAAGAAGAAGAAGAAGAAGAAGAAGAAGAAGAAGAAGAAGAAGAAGAAGAAGAAGAAGAAGAAGAAGAAGAAGAAGAAGAAGAAGAAATAGAGGAGGATGAGCAAATCCTCCCCACTATAAACTAATTAATCATGCCAAACAAAGCATGCGAGTCAACAACCTGAGCCAGCTGGAAAACTACAATTACAACATACTCACGCGCAAGTTGTGGTTACCGCAGCTGCATGCATAATGATGTTGTCGTCTGCTTCAATGGAAGCCCTGTGGCCCGGATCTCACATTTGCATTTATCAATATGTACAAATACAGGATGACAATCACCACCGTTGCTTTACGAAACAAACATTTGATAGCCAAAAACCCTCTACGAAATGTAAACATTAATGTCCTTTAACAGCGGCGCTGTACAAGTCCTTGGTTTAGTGTGAGTAAATGGGTGAGTAACATCGGGTGAGGGTACGATTTAAAGGAGGACGGAGAGAGAGAGAGTGATGGGAAGGAAGATAGCGGAATGTAAAGCCTTATTTTCTACGCTGGTAGGAAAAATAGCTGGCGGAAGCCAGTGTTCACAGCGTTGTGGGATCGATAGTGTTGCTGGGAGAATGATTGAATCTGGCCCGGGTGTATGTATGTACGTGTGTGTGTGGGTATGCTCCCGCGCGGAGAGGCGATGACTCATTCATTGCTCTAAGAGACATCGCGTCCCATGCCGTCCTGACAGATCTTTCCCACCCCGCCCCTTGTCCTACTAGCGTCTGGTGGCAATATTCCGCTGTCGCTCACTCCAAATTTATTTCACACATTCGTTTGTCGCTCATTTCTAGTCGTCTTAGCACATGCTTTTACCACTGCTATACTGATCTATCTATATTTTTCTCTGTCTATTCTCACCCTTTACTACTTTCTTCTATTGCTGATTTATGTTCAGAAAGCCTTGCTGGTTTACGCGTCTTCTAATGTATAAACTGTTATTTATTAGAGATTTTCACCTACTCTTTTGATACACGTACATTACCCGTTAACCTTCGTCTCCATTGTTAACTTAAACTTCTCTTATATTAAATCCTTGTCACTTATTCCCATTTCTTAACTACACACCCCGTATTATTTAACTGACACAATATCGATAATATATATATGTGATCTCCCATTTGGAGAGAAGGACGATACATCGCCACACTAGGGTGGTCATGTCATTCGTTTTGTTTCATTATATCTTCCACATTTTCAATGCGCAGTGAACGGAAATGTACATTATAAAACTTGTTCATCTGATTGTGTACAAGGTTTGGTCCAAATCTACTTTCTTTGGCACTGAATCAGTTAAATATGCGTCTGTCTATAATCACTACTTTATTATCAACTGATGTTATTCTTTAACAATGCGTCGATCACTGATTCCGTCCGCTGCATCACAGACTTCTGTGTTTCTGTAGAATTGCGTCGAACTCACCTTCCCATTGCTTTATCATACACTTCAGTTCTTCTTTAAAACTGCGCCCATATCTTATTACTAATGCCCCCTTGCTGACTCCGTTTCTTCTGATAAAATCCGCCAATCTTTTGTTCTCCTGCTTCATTTTGCAGCTTTGTTTGTTTTCTATAAAAGTTATATGCAACATATACCTTACAGAGCGTTGCAATCAACCTCAGCTTTTTTGTGTGGCTGCTTGTGGTTACTTGGCAATTTTACGTTCAGTAGTTCGCCACTGCTTTCTGGACGACAGGCACACATATCATTGTACAAAAACCAACGCAAGTCAGTCTGCTGCCAAATCTCCCGCAGCTGTGTTCCGAAAGGGGTATGCGGGATTAAGAATTGCGTCCGTAACCTCTTCGTCACAGAACCGGTATTCTTCTTGAATAATGTGACCATCTATTATCCCCTCTCCATTACCTCTGAAGTCGGAGTGGGTTCGCCTGATGGCGAGGGACGCTGTTAATAGGGAAAGCCAATACACACGCAAAATGTAGTCCAGCTCTACTAGAAGTATCGTGTATAAACTACGTTTGAGTTCAAAGTGAGCGAGCGCAAATTTTAAAAAACAAAAATTCCCACATCAATAACTTACTTAGTCCCACAACCCAAAACATACTCATTTCCAATAATCAACCATTTTTTTTCCTTCCGTAATGAATTTTAATGACGAATACACATAGAATAGATTGCACTATTTTGTGCCTGATATATTCTGCTGCATTTCTCCAGGTGCCTTCTGTAGAAATCACACAACATATCTCATCTCATATCATCTCATCTTGTTCCTCTAGTACTTTGTGGTATCGATGTGAAACATAAACAGCGGGAGAGTGCCCGTTTATGGGCTTCATATATTGAGATTCCCATGGACTCTGTTATTCCCTCTGTCCACCCTTTACATGGTCGGCTATGCAATAAAATAAATCCTTCAAGCTGAAATATGCAACACACACATCTGCTTTAGTTTATGTTGTGTGATGTCTGCAGTATGTAACCTCACGAGATGCAGCGAAATTGGTCAGGCAATAAATTGTGCAATCTATTGTGTGTGTCTTCGTTATTCAAGAATACCTTTTCTCACTATTAAATAATGTACTTATCCTTCAAGTTCGTGGTGTGGGGATAGTGAGGCGCGCAGTTTAATATTTCCCCGTCACACTGATTCGTAGGTTCGAAATCAGCTGCGGCAGATTTGGAAGCAGACCGGTTTGTGTTGACTTCCATTATATTAGGCGTCGGCCATTAAGAAAGTAATGGCAAACTGCTGAACTAATATTGCCCAGTAAATCTCAAACAGACAATAAATGATGAGTTTGATTGCAACGTCCTGTATAGACCATTGCCTGTTACTATCCCCCAGCAATTATGTAGTTACTACCATTAATCAATAATGTAATTAATCCGACTAATGAATACTATACTTCTTAGTATACCCTGACTGAAATGAGTACCAGGGAATGGTTTGGAAAGTACAGGGCCGATGTGTTATTAACTGCATCACTTCTCAAGTGACGATTAATCGTTAAAAGTAATTAGACAATGTTGCCAATGTTCATTCAACTTTTGAAAATGTTTCTGGAACTCTCTTTGAAGCCTAGGTTCCATTGGCATAGTGGTGAAGCCTCTCTCAGCTGCATTGAAGCATTGATGGAGCAACTCGCTTATCATCCTTGAATGGCAGCCTTTTAGGAGCTCGAGAGGAAGGAACAAGCAAACTCTAGGATGTGCCAGAATGGCAGCCTTTTAGGTGGGGCTCCGAGAGGAATGAACAAGCAAACTCCAGGATATGCCAGATCGGGAGAATATGGAAGATGTACTAGAAGCACATTGGTTACGTCTACTACCAGTGTGCCAGACACTACTTTCTGTTCAGGAGATAACCAGATGAAGACCACGTTAATAGCAAGATGGGGACGCTGGCCATTGTTGAGAATTTCGTTCATATTTTCACCTGGAGTCCCAACGGCTGGTGTTACTTTCTCCACACTAGGTCTACTGTTGGCCCGTGTGTTACAGGTTCTCACCAAGCAAGCACAGAAGTGTAACACTCTGTCATGATGTCGCAACGGGCGACTAAAGAAGGGCTGTGCTTATGACAAGCTAAATAATAGAAAGCCATCGGCTGCAGCAGAATATAACAATATGTTGTTTATTTAGAACTGTTTGTGTTGTCCCGTCCCCGATGAAGATTTATAGATCTAAACG
Organism: Cepaea hortensis; assembly: GCA_963921405.1. Classification (NCBI taxonomy): domain Eukaryota; kingdom Metazoa; phylum Mollusca; class Gastropoda; order Stylommatophora; family Helicidae; genus Cepaea; species Cepaea hortensis. Next base: position 13,130,008 of record OY992893.1, on the reverse strand, counting down.
TCAATTGTTGTGTCTCAGAATACTTATTTTTTATTTTTTTTATTATTATATTTCTTATTTATTTAATTATTATATTTTATTATTATATTTCGCTGGCTTCTGAGGATGGGGACGGAGCGCTTATGGGAATGCCCCGAATGCTGTGATATCGGTTCCTAAATCAATCATTCATTCAATAAATCAATCAGTAAATCAATCAATCAATCAATCAATTATATTTCTTTTATTGTCTCTTGTTTTTACATCAATAACATCCAAAAGGAAGAGCATTATAGAAATGAATGTAAAGAGGCTACAAAAATAGTCAGACAGCAGAAGCGAGAATATATGAGTAATATAATCAAAGATATGGAAACTAATCACCAGAAAAATGAATCCAGAAAATTTTTTAAAGAACTGAAGTCAATGAAACGAGGGCACCAACAAAACACATATGGTTTAAAAGACAAAAATGGGAATATGATAAATACCAATGAGGAAATGTGCAACACATGGAAAGAATATTTTATTGAATTACTAAATTGTGAAGCTCCAAGTAACATTTTCTCACAAGAAGAGGTTCTAACATGGGAACCACAAATTGAAGAACCTACATTTGAAGAAATCCTATATGTAATCACACGACTTAAAAACAATAAGGCAACTGGGACTGATGGAATTGCTGCTGAATTTATAAAGTCAGGTGGCCATGCATTACATCTAAAGCTATACGAACTAATAATAAAAATCTGGAGGACAGAAGAATTACCCCATGACTGGAAAGAGTCATTATTGATACCTATCTTTAAGAAAGGAGACAAGTTCCAATGTGGAAATTATAGAGGAATATCACTACTGTCCACAAGCTATAAGATACTATCCGCAGTATTACTAAATAGACTAAAACCATATTCAGAAGACATATTAGGTGACTACCAGGCGGGTTTTAGACAAAACAGATCAACAATAGATCAGATATTTATCTTACGACAAATAGCCGAGAAACATTGGGAATATAAAAGAGATCTCCATAACATTTTTGTGGATTTTAAAAAGGCTTATGATAGTGTCCATAGGAATAGTCTATGGAATGCTATGCAGGAATTTGGAATACCAAGGAAGTTAATCAACATGACCAGACTATGCATGGAAGATACTTATAATATAGTAACATATAAAGGCAGGAAATCAGACCCCTTCCAAATAACATCTGGCTTGAAACAGGGTGATGCACTATCGCCGCTACTCTTCAATCTGGCTCTAGAGAAAGTTGTAAGGAAGGTAAAGGAGGAATGTGATATTGGAGGAACATCCAAGCTGCTTGCTTATGCAGATGATATAGATATTATAGGGCAAAGTGAACAAAAGACATTGGAAATATTGACTCACTTAAAGGAAAAAGCCCAACAGATGGGGCTGGTTATCAACCAAGATAAGACAGAATATATGGTAATTTCAAGAGATGGAATGGCTAGAAACTCTGGCCACATACAAATAGATAATATGACCATTAAAAGAACGGAAACATACAAATACCTGGGTACGATCTTCAACTGCTCCAACATCATAAGGGAAGAAATACAAACTAGAATCAACTCTGGAAATAAGATATACTATGCACTACAACATCTACTAAAATCAAAGGCGCTATCTCGTAACACCAAAATCACAATATACAAAACACTGATCAGACCAGTTGTGCTGTATGGCTCTGAAACCTGGAGTACAACGAAAGGAGACGAAGCCTTGTTACAAACCTTTGAGAACAAAATTTTAAGACGCATCTTTGGACCCATTAGGGATACACAAAGTGGAGAGTGGAAAAGAAGAAGTAACAAAGACATTTATGATCTGTTTAAGTCCCCGCTAATCACTGGTATCATGAAGGCTAATAGACTACAATGGCTGGGGCATATAGAAAGAATGGAAGATAATAGGGAAGCAAAACTCGCTTACACTCAGGAAATAAATGACCGTAGACCCCGAGGTAGACCAAGAAGGCGGTGGAGAGATAATACATGTACAGACCTACAAGCACTTGGAATCAACGACTGGCAAGAGAAGGTCCACCAGAGAGAAGAATGGAGACGGATTGTATTTGCAGCAAAGAACCTCAATGGCTCGGAACGCTGAAGAAGAAGAAGATTGTCTCTTGTTTTGGGGATTTTCACTTTGTGATTTATGTTCACTTTTATGGAGACCGTTGTTTAATATGTCTCATCTACCCGGGAAAGTTAACCCGGTCAACAAATGCCTGCAAAAGTCGGATGTGTCGGCCTTAAGGCGCAATTATCACAGCTCTGCTGTAAACAGGCACAACGCAATTACGTCCGGGGAAAGAAAAAACCCACTCCGGATGAACGCAGAAAGAAGAAGAAGAAGAAGAAGAAGAAGAAGAAGAAGAAGAAGAAGAAGAAGAAGAAGAAGAAGAAGAAGAAGAAGAAGAAGAAGAAGAAGAAGGAGAAGGAGAAGGAGAAGAAGAAGAAGAAGTATGTCCCATCTTTTCGCAGGAGCTACACATATCTAACTGTTGGTATTTCATATTATGGCAAGCTACCTAATCACGCAGAAAGATTCAGCCACTCAATCCAGCCAACCACAAACAAGTCACATAAAGACAGAATAATCACTCTGCCAACCACAAACAAGTCACATAAAGACAGAATAATCACCCTGCCAACCACAAACAAGTCACATAAAGACAGAATAATCACTCTGCCAACCACAAACAAGTCACATAAAGACAGAATAATCACTCTGCCAACCACAAACAAGTCACATAAAGACAGAATAATCACCCTGCCAACCAAGAAGGAAGAAAGCTCTTCACGAAGAGATATGATGAGTTGCGGAGTAAGCCACAGGATGTCTTGAGCGCTGATTAAATTTCTGTCACCGAGGAAAATTTCAGAATGTTGAGTTGAGTTGAGTTGAGTTGAGTTAAGAAACAATATCACTGCACTCAGGACATTCCCATACGTGCTCCATCCCCTCGGTCAACAGCCAGCGAAGAGTCATACTACTAATTGTTCTCACCGCCATTTGATTAAAAGTTCTCCTGGTCTTCCCTCTCAGTTTTGAGATTCTTCCAGAATCCCTGCCGATCCCGCGCAATCTCATTCTTTCCACATATGGGTTCTCAATCTGTTCCTCCGCCTTCTCCACCTGGTCCTACAAGCGCACGACCACCTCCCCCTTGTCCATAGGCAAAATAACACCAAGAGGTTCATTCCCTGCAAGCCTAAATTTCAGAATTGGTACATGGAATGTTAAAATTATGTATAAACTGGGAAAGAAATCACATGTGGTACAAGAAACGTAATATTATACGATTAGCATTTTCGGGATTATGCGAGGCAGAGTCGCTTAAAAAAAAAGTCGCTTAAAAGTCGACAGGGTCGACTTCATTGCACCGGGTTTTTGTCCCATATGGCTCGGTCTCTTTCCGTAGCACGCAAAGCGTCGCACAAAGCACGAACTCCGTAGTTTTAGCGACGACCCATAGGAGTCTCCGAAACATTTAACTCGTAAACCGAAGGGCGCGGCCCGGAATCGAACTAACAACCTTCGGAACACGAGCCAAACGGCTTGACCACTTCGCCACAGAGACTCCCATGGCGAGGCAGAGTGCAGTGCAACAGGCACAGATCATCACAGTGATGGAAAATACCACTCACAGTGTAAGCCAAAGTGGCCAAGTGTTATCCAAGTGGCCAAAATGTTATCCAAGAGGCAGAAAAAGTGTTGATAGAGTGGGGGTGCACTCATAGTGAAGTAGTGGCCAAAATGTTATCCAAGCGGCAGAGAAAGTATTGATAGAGTGGAGGGGCACTTATAGTGAAGTAGTGGCCAAAATTTTATCCAAGAGGCAGAGAAAGTATTAATAGAGTGGAGGGGTACTCACAGTAGGTTAGTCGCCAAAATGTTATCCAACAGACGGAGAAAGCTTTTTCCCCTTACGGTGGTCATAATTTTAAAAATTTAGAAGATATGAAAGGAATAAGCATTGGGGAACATAACATCAATAACATTAGATATGCGGATGATGCAGTATTAATTAACAATAGGCCTTAACAGCCATCTTAGAACTCATGACTCAACACTTTCAACCCCCACTGAATGAAGTGAATGGTCATCATCATTCTTGATGGACAAACAACACACTAGGTAATCTCGTGACAACAGAAAAGTTGTTGCCGAAAAAAAAATATAGATAGAGGAAGACCTTAAGAGAAGATGAAATAAAAGAAGGGGGTATGTTAAGATCCTGCGGTGAAAGGACAAGCACAAACATATGATATATCTTACAAAGGACCACAGACCACGTAGAAGGAAATCACACTAGGAACATAAATCAAAATAAAACATTGACCTCCAAGCATACATTATTTGTTGAGAAATTAATGTAGCAGTTTCTTTTTGATTTATTATAATTTCATTTGCATGCACATCTTGTTGTCAGCGGTTTACATTTTACTTTTAAAGTTTGGCAGAGCTAGTGAAAATACGGCCTACTTTGTTCTTTTCCCAACCGCAAAGGATGTGGCATGTGCATAAATATCGGATCCACAACTGTGTTAAACTAATATCGTAGGAGCTAACGTCTTTCTCCGTAATCTCGTATATTCTCGTGAGTAATACAGCTGCGCGAGAATCGGCAGCAGTTCGCGCCGCACTGGACGTTTACGGAATTTACGGGGTATGTGAGCCGGTCGCTCAGAAAGAAATGGCAAACTACTGAGCGTAATCTTGCCCAGTACATCAACAGCAGCTGAAAAATGCAACGTCCTGTAAAGGAAATGCAACATTTAAAAATTTTTTTTATTGTTATTGTTATGCTTCTACACCACAATAATTCACTATCAAAAACATCATCATCCCCATTATCATATATATATATATATAACCCCCCCCCCCCCAAAAAAAAAAAGATAATGCATACAGATAAAACTACTATGGAGAAAGAAATATATGTTAATGAGGAAAGTTTGGAGGTGGTGGAAAATTTTGAATATCTTGGGTCATTGGTTACCAACAATGGTGGCACATTGAAAGAAATTAAACGGCGAATATCAATTGCTCTTTAAAGACTAAAACAACTGAATAAATTATGGAGTGGGACACACAGAACTACAAAACTTAGATTTTTAAGAGCATGCATCTTTCCCATTGCAACATACGCCTGTGAGACATGGACACTTACTAAACAAGCTGAACAGCGCATAAATGCTTTTGAATATGAATGTTATAGACGGGTTCTAAGAATACCTTGGGTAAAGAAAATAACAAATGCATCCATACTTCAAGAGCTGAATATTGAAGAAGGTTGGCTATTAAAGACAATAAAACAAAGAAAATTGAAATATTTTGGTCACCTGAAACGTCATGAAAGTTTGGAGAGAACAATAATGGAGGGGTATATGCCTGGGAAGAGAGGAAGAGGAAGGCCAAAGAGAAGATGGGTGCAGGATGTGGCGGATGATCTCGAGAAGGGCGTATCAGACGCGGGACATCTTTCTGGTGATCGAGCCGATTTCCGGAGGACTCTTATGGCAGCGAGGTTCTGTAATTGCGTGCGTTGAACATGATCATGTCATCATCATCATCATCATCATCATCATCATCATCATTGGCACCATGCCGTCTTGACAGACGATAGTTTGTGCTTCAAAAAGGCATAATAACTATTACCCATGGCGGTAGCGAATTTGACTGATAAGGCCAATTCGAGATTTAAATGTTCGTTAACAGTTGGTGCATGTGAACACGTGGTCACTTCCACCATTATGCACCATCTTACGTCTCACACGCTTGGTGTGTGACTTATCTGCAATAATTTTCTCCTTTGTCTTTATTCCATTTCTGATGCTTGCCCTCCATGCATCACGTTCAGCGGCGTCTTGCTCCCAATGTGCATTATCAATGCCTGTATCAATCATGTCCCGCTTACACACATCTTTGTTCGTAGTAGAGGCCGACCCTGAGATATCTTACCCATCTGTAATTCACCAAAAAAAGATGTCCTTTGGTATTCTACCATCATCCATCCTCCTAAGATGTCCTATCCATCTAAGTCTACGAAGACTGAGCATGGAATAAACCGTCACACAACCTGATCTTTCCAATACTTCAGGATTTGTGATTGTGTCTTGCCACTTAATACCAAGAATTCTTCGCAGACACCGCATATGAAAGCTGTTTAAACGTTTCTCTTGGTGTGAGTAAGTTGTCCAGGTTTCACTGCCATAAAGAAGAGTACTAAGGACACAGGCTTAATAGACAAGGACTTTTGTTTTGGCAGTAAGCTTCCTGTTCTCCCAGACTCATTTTCTTAACCTGTTCATTGTTGTTGCTGCCTTACCAATCCGGATGTTGATTTCCTGATCTAGGGATAATTTGCTATTGACCACTGATTCTAGATATGTAAAATGGTCTAGCATCTCCAGTTCGGCGTCGTCAATAAAGATTGATGGTACCCCATGTGCACCTTGTGACATAATCTGTGTCTTCGTTTTGCTAATTGTTAAACCAAATTCAGAACAAGCATTAGAGAATGCAGATAGTAGACATTGTAATTCTTTCTAAGAGTGGGTAGTAACTGCAGCATTATCTGCAAAAAGCAACTCTCTGATAAGTACCCTACTAATTTTGGTCTTGGCTTTCAATCTGTGAGCATTGTTGTCATATATTTTGAAGGGAGTGGGAGATCACTGTAGTGCATGCCCCATTTCTAACAAAAGAAGTAGAGCCCCATCCTCTTCTATCTTCAATAACCCCAGAATATGAACCTTGAGTTATCTGCAGCCCTCGTCTTATTAAATTATGTCTAGGAGATATAGATTATGGCCCTGGTGAGAATAATGATTACTAACTGGGATTCTGCCCCTTCTCCAAGGATTCTTTAGCTCTGGAGCCCCCTTTTAGTTTATCAAATCTGAGGAAAGTCTGGAGAATTTTCTCAGCCTGATTTAGATGAAGAAAACATGGATGTTGAGCAGTTGATAGATCTAGAGTCTTCTCTCCCCCATTTTAGTAAGTCATTATGAGTTAATTTATTTTTAAACAATCAAACACATAAACAAGTCTCAATAGATCTTGACAACAGATGTACACACAAAAGGTGGGGAATCACAGATAGGTTTGAACTAATAAATTAACAGAAGGTCAATTCATGTTAATCATTTACTGACTGGGCCTGAGCCTTCTGGCCAGTACACACATCTCTATTGTGGTTTACACAAGATATATTAGAAAAGTTGCACATTGGACCATTGTCCCAGACCATCAATCAAGCATCAATATATGAGATGTCAACAAGTGTGAAACATAGTAAACATTTTGATGTTGTACATATTAAGTGTGAAGATGATGAATCACCAATTAACTATCAGTTTCCTGAAATTGGGTGTGGTGTGTACCAAGGAAAAATGTAACCTGGTGACTGAAAGATTTGGTAAGCCAGGGTCCATTGACTGATGGATCCACTTCAGGTATGCCCGTATAGCTCCTCTGAAGGCCTCCCAATACTTTGCTCATGGCAAAGTCATCTTCCCTCTCACTTGTGGTTCATCTCTTTCTCTCGGCTTCCCTCTTTCAGGTCTGATTTAGGTGGTTAGTTTGCTGATGTGTTGGGTGGTTGTTGGTAGCCACCAAGATCACTCAGATCTAGACACCCCGCAATTCCATGTTTGAAAATTTGGTCACACCAGCTTCTCACGTCTATTCATCAGGCTGGTTGCAGAAAAAGTGCGGGCTTACCATATTCTGATGAAATATTAACATATGCAAATTCGGCGTTGGCGCGAAAGTGGTGTCACATGTCTCTCCTAACCAATAGTTTTTTAAGCCTTGGCTGACGAAATCTTTCCAAGAATCCACGTCATCTGTCACTTATGCAGTTCCAGTTTCGATGTTAAGTTTTAAGTCCTAGTCTCCGGTTGCGGTTGTGAAGTCAATTGTTTTTTATGTTGTTTCCTCTTCTTGCGGCATGTTTTGGTAAATGAATAATGGTGGTTAGAGTTATGCCACATGGCCCCACTCCAGATTGTTCTATGGTATGGAACTATGTTTCCAACATTTTCAGTTATCAAATTTGTCCCTTGTTTTCCTCCCCTGTATTCTCTTCTGCATCTGATTTATCTGGTTCATCAGGCACTGGGTGTCGACTCAGGAAGTCCGCTCCCACATTCATTTTCCCAGGAACATACTCAACCTGGAACGAGTAAGGTTGAAGAAGCAGCGACCACCTCATAAGTCGGGCATTCAGAGTCTTAGATGCTGCAAGAAACATGAGTGGTTGATGGTCACATTGCACTGTGAAGTGTTTACCATATAGGTATGCCTGAAATTTCTGTACACTCCATACGAGCGCAAGACATTCTCTCTCGATAGTACTGTAATTTCTCTCTGCTGCATTCAATTTCCTGCTAGCATAAGCTACAGGGAATAGCTCTGATGATACATCTCCCTTTCTCTGCAACAACGTTGCCCCAATTCCTATGTTACTGGCATCGGTGCGCAGCACGAATGGTTGGTCGAGGTCTGGTAGATGAAAAACTGGATGAACAGTTAATGCCTTCTTTAGTGCTGTGAAAGCTCTCTCACAGTCAGCTGACCAAGTGACTTTCTCTGGTTTCCACTTTTTGGTAAGATCCGTTAAAGGTGCTGACAGAGTATTGAAGTCCTTGATGTATTTTTGATAGAATCCACACAAGGATAAAAATGATCTTACATCCTTCTTTGTTTTTGGACGAGATGCTCTCTGGAGTTTGTCCACATTTCCCTCTTGTGGAGTTATCAGTCCATGAGATATCGTATGACCTAGAAAGTCCAATTCTTGGAATCCTATTTGACACTTCTTTGGTCTAGCCGTCAATCCAGTTTCTCTGAGGCGCCTGAACAAAAGATGCAGTGTTTCTACATGCTCTTCAAAGGTGTCAGTGGCGATCAGGATGTCATCCATGAAGTGACTGATGTCTGGATGCTGTAGTGGGTCAAGTAATTTTCTCATCATATATGTAAAGACGCTGGGAGCATTACTTAATCCGAATGGAAGAACGTTGAACTCATAGTGTCCTCCAGGCGTGCTGAAAGCTAACCATGGTTTAACTTCGGGTTTTACAGGAATCTGGGTAATATCCCTTACTGAGATCAATCCTAGTAAAGTACTTAGCTCGGTTGAATGCTGTGAAGAGTTAATTCTGATCAGGCAGAGGTTCTGCTTGGAATTCAGCAATAGCATTGAGCTGTCGATAATCGATGCACAATCTATGTTCTCCGCTTGGCTTTCTCAATAAGACAACGCTAGCACTGTAAGGTGATTCAGATGGTGAGATTATCCCTGCGGTGAGCAGCTGTTGTATTTCTTCCTCTAAAGTCTTTTGCTTTGCATAAGGAACTGGGTAAGTCTTGACTCGCACAGGCACTGTATCATTTAACTTCATGTCAAATTCCTCTAAATCAGTTCTTCCTGGCTTATCAGTAAGTACTTCTGCATATTTTGCCATAAGTTCCCTAATCTGCTTTTGCTGATCCTTTGTTAAGTTGAGATTGATGTCCACATCCTTAAAGGTCTCTTTGGCTTGCAGTTGGCACTCGACTCCCATTGTTGATCCTTCTTCGACTTCAGTAGCCACACTCATGGCCATCAGATGTGCTGGTTCGGTAGTTGAGGGTCTTTCATGATATTTCTTCAAGAGTTTTATGTGAAATACTTTCATCTTGCCTTTGACTGAAATTCTGTAGTTGGTACGTGAGATCATCTCCGTCACTACATAAGGTCCTCTCCATCCTATTTGCAGCTTATTCTGACTGGTTGGAAGCAGCAACATCACCTTCTCTCCTACCTCTAACTCTCTATCATTTGCCTTGCGGTTGAAGTTACGAGCAATTCTTCGTCTGGCTTGACGTAGATTGGCATTCGCTTGTTTCCAACTGTGTTGTAAACGATTTTTCAACTCGGCAACATATGTAGATGCAGTCACGACTGTATCATCTGTAGTATTATCAGTCCATGTTCGAAGTAACGCCTCCAGTGGTCCCTTGATCGGTCGTCCAAACAACAGTGTGGCTGGAGCAAAACCTGTTGAGTGATGGGGTACTTCCCTGTAAGCGAATAAAGCTGCGGGTAAATACAAGTCCCAATCCTCTGTCTTCTCCTGGGCAATTTTGCGCAGGATACTAATCAATGTCCCGTTCCACCTTTCCACAAGTCCATTTGACTGAGGGTGATATGGTGAACTGAAGATATGGCGTGCATGAAAAAGTCTGAAGGTCTCTTCCATGAGCTTACCACGAAACTGTGAACCGTTGTCCGTCAAGATCCTTTGTGGGAATCCTAGACGTGTGAATATTCCTAATAATGCATCAGCGACGTGTTTGGAGTCACAGCTGGGCATAGGAACTGCTTCGGCCCATATGGTTGTGTCCACAAGCGTTAATATGAATCGGTTTCGCCTCTTCGTTGCTGAGAGAGGTCCGATTATGTCTACAGCCACTTTCTCAAATGGAATTCCAGTGATTGGCGATTCACCCAACATTGCCGGTGATGTCCGGTGTTTTGGTGATACTTTCTGACACTGTGGGAATGATTTTACAAACCGTTGTATGTCTGAATTCATCTCTGGCCAAAAGTAATGAGTAGTGATCCGCTGTGTAGTAGCGTTGATACCCATATGCCCACTGAATGGTAAACTATGACCCATCTCTAAGATCTGAGTCCTATATGGAGTTGGTACAACAAGTTGATTAAACTCTTGTCCAGCTCGTCCTGCTTTTCTGCAAAGAAGTGCTGACTTCATGAACAGATCACCTTTACGTAGAGGTAAATGTGATTTTGGCAGTTTTCTGAAGCAGGGTTCCAAGGTGCTGTCGGCTTCTTGTGCCCCCTTCAGTTCCTCCGTTCGAGGGATTGGTGTAGTTGTTTCTGGAGTTTTTGTCGCCTGGGATCGAGTGGTCATGGTCGCCTTCGCCACAGGTTGAACAGGTTCTCCTAGAACGATAAATCTACAGCCAAGGATTACAGGATATATTGGATCGTCCAAGACTGCTGCCTTGATTGTCCCAGTGACATACCGCGAGGCTATGTTCACTTTTGCCACTGGAAGAGACATGTTTGTTGAACTCTTCAGTGGTCCCTGCAATTCCACTATTTCCTCTGTCACCTGTTCGGGGTGAACTAAGGATGATGAAACAACACAGTCATACGATAACCCAGTATCATATAAACAAGTCGTTTTGAATCCATTTAGCAAGATGGATTCCACAACCGGAATACGAGATGATGTGTCTTGATGAGGTGTCTGTTTGGACTTTTCACCAGTGCTCACTTTTTTCTCTTTTCGGTTGGCCAAACAGGCCGCTGTGTGTGGAGGTGGCTTTTTCCTGCAATTCTGAAATGTGTGACCTCTAATTTTGCAATGGGTACAGAATGGTTTGTCCTCCTTCGGCGCTGTTTGGACTGTGTTTTGAGTGTTTTTCTGGGATTTCCCCTTGTTCTTGGTGGCTACAGTGTTTTCACCCTCCTTTGGCTGTGGAGTTTTGTTTTGAGAGGGGGTATTGTTCGAACGTCCCTTTCCTCCCATCTCCTTCTGAGATTTTTCAAATCTCTCTGCCAGGATGATTATTGTTTCTAGGCGGTCAGCCCCGTTTTGGGTTAAGAATGCCTTCATTTCGTTCTGCATTTTCCCTTTGATCTGATCAATGATGATCATTTCACGGAGTCCTTCTAAACTTTTCTCAAATCCTCCCAAGCAAGCCCATCTTTGTATGTATGACTTCAGTCTTTCAACGAGTTGCGCGTAACTCTCACCCGGTTCCTTCCTTGCGGCTTTGAATCGAGCCTTGTAAGAATCCCCGTCCACTTCGAATCGGCTCAAAAGTGCCTTTTTCAGTGTTTCGTATTCTTGTTGTTCCTCACGAGTAAGTCTTGAGAACACTTCATACGCGGTGGATCTTAAGGCCTGCGCCAACTTCGTCGCCTATCTACTTTCTTCAAGCCCACAGCTGACAGCCATTGCCTCGAAGCGTGATAAAAATCCTTCGATGTGGTCAGTCTGTTCATTAAAGGGTTCCAGAGGAAATGACATAGCTCCTGAATTAAGGTGAGAGACGTGAGGAGGTGGTTCTGTCACTGGCGATCCTGATGAGGTTGAGGGTGTAGGACCACTCCTTTTCTCTATTCTCCGGATCTCCACTTCAGTCTCCATTCTCCTCAACTCCAGTTGGTATTGACGCTCTCTCTCCTTATCTTCCATTTCAGCCTGTAGTCGTTTCTCTTTCTCCTCCAATTCTGCTTGAAATCGTTTCTCTTTCTCCTCCAATTCTGCTTGAAGTCGTTTTTCCCTCTCAGCCAATTCAGCCTGAAGCTGTTTTTCTTTGAGAGCCAATTCCGCTTGCAGTCTTTCTCTTTTGTCAAATGCATCTGAAATATAGTTAGCTAGCTCAGGGCCATCTAACCCGCATTCCCTACCTGTTTCTGTTATTTGGGCTCTAAACTTTGCAGTTTCCGCCATGCCTAGAATTTATTGCTTTATTTGCCCTGCCTAAAAAAATATAAATGCAGTTAGTCTGATCCGAGTAAGCTTGTCAGTCCCTGATCTGCAAATATACAACAGAGCATGTGCAATATTAAAAACACCCTATGTTATGTCTGTCTGTCAATGCTGGAAAAGCCAAAGGCAGCAGGCACTGAAGTACCCAGAATTAATTCCTAGTAAAGAAAAGAATCTGAAATTAGACAGAGTTTTCCCAACGGATAAGATTTTCCGGTGGTTGATGAAATGCTGTTAAGTTCAGACTCCACAGTAAAAGAACACCTTCTCTGGAAGAGAAGTAGTGTTTGGGTAGTAGATACACACTATATATTTCTCCTGGAGCACCTTTTTCTGAAGTCTACACCTGCTTGAACATGGTCTCCTTCTTCAGGAGGAATGATCAGTCACCTGCTCTCATTTATCTATAAATGTCATTCATATCATGTGGCTGTCAATCAATACCCCACATGGTATCTGTTAAACGTTCTAGAAAATGACAATGTTCAAAATCTAAAGATAATTGTGTTAATGTATTTTTATGTAATTGTTTAAAGGTTAATATATGGGAACCATCCAGGACGTAGCCACCCAATATGTCATATATTTTGAAGGGAGTGGGAGATCACTGTAGTGCATGCCCCATTTCTAACAAAAGAAGTAGAGCCCCATCCTCTTCTATCTTCAATAACCCCAGAATATGAACCTTGAGTTATCTGCAGGCCTCGTCTTATTAAATTATGTCTAGGAGATATAGATTATGGCCCTGGTGAGAATAATGATTACTAACTGGGATTCTGCCCCTTCTCCAAGGATTCTTTAGCTCTGGAGCCCCCTTTTAGTTTATCAAATCTGAGGAAAGTCTGGAGAATTTTCTCAGCCTGATTTAGATGAAGAAAACTTGGATGTTGAGCAGTTGATAGATCTAGAGTCTTCTCTCCCCCATTTTAGTAAGTCATTATGAGTTAATTTATTTTTAAACATTATGAGTTAATTTATTTTTAAACAATCAAACACATAAACATGTCTCAATAGATCTTGACAACAGATGTACACACAAAAGGTGGGGAATCACAGATAGGTTTGAACTGATAAATTAACAGAAGGTCAATTTATGTTAATCATTTATTGACTGGGCCTGAGCCTTCTGGCCAGTACACACATCTCTATTGTGGTTTACACAAGATATATTAGAAAAGTTGCACATTGGACCATTGTCCCAGACCATCAATCAAGCATCAATATATGAGATGTCAACAAGTGTGAAACATAGTAAACATTTTGATGTTGTACATATTAAGTGTGAAGATGATGAATCACCAATTAACTATCAGTTTCCTGAAATTGGGTGTGGTGTGTACCAAGGAAAAATGTAACCTGGTGACTGAAAGATTTGGTAAGCCAGGGTCCATTGACTGATGGATCCACTTCAGGTATGCCCGTATAGCTCCTCTGAAGGCCTCCCCATACTTTGCTCATGGCCAAGTCATCTTCCCTCTCACTTGTGGTTCATCTCTTTCTCTCGGCTTCCATCTTTCAGGTCTGATTTAGGTGGTTAGTTTGCTGATGTGTTGGGTGGTTGTTGGTAGCCACCAAGATCACTCAGATCTAGATACCCCGCAATTCCATGTTTGAAAATTTGGTCACACCAGCTTCTCACGTCTATTCATCAGGCTGGTTGCAGAAAAAGTGCGGGCTTACCATATTCTGATGAAATATTAACATATGCAAATTCGGCGTTGGCGCGAAAGTGGTGTCACATGTCTCTCCTAACCAATAGTTTTTTAAGCCTTGGCTGACGAAATCTTTCCAACAACCCACGTCATCTGTCACTTATGCAGTTCCAGTTTCGATGTTAAGTTTTAAGTCCTAGTCTCCGGTTGCGGTTGTGAAGTCAATTGTTTTTTATGTTGTTTCCTCTTCTTGCGGCATGTTTTGGTAAATGAATAATGGTGGTTAGCGTTATGCCACAATTGTAGAGGCCGCCATCTGAGCGTGAGTGAATGTATATACCACCATCCTGATAACGAAAGGCATATTTCAGTAGAAATGAAAAGTATATTCCAAAGAGGGTGGGAGCTAGTACACAACCTTGCTTAACTCCACTCTTGATTTCAAACTCTTCAGAAGTTGCACAATCGAACTTGATTATACCCTTCATGCCTGTGTGGAACGATTCCACAATGGACAGAACAGATGGTGGGCAGATAATCTTCTTTAGTGCCTTGAACAGATCTTCACGACTGACCAAATCGAATGCTTTTGTGAGGTCGATGAAGGCAATAAACAGTGGTTGATTCTGTTCACGACATTTTTCTTGCATTTGTCGCAATGAGAATATCATATTAATGATAGACCGGTTCTGTCGAAAGCCACAAAGTGATTCGGGGTAGACTTGATCTCCTAGGACTTGAAGTCTGCGCAGAACAATTCTGGTAAATACTTTTCCAACAATATACAGAAGTGAGATACCCCTATAGTTGTTGCAGTCGCTCCGATCGCCCTTGTTCTTGTACAATGTTATGATGATTGAATCTTTGAATCCTGTGGGACTTGTCCTTCTTGCCAGCATAGCTCTATTAGCGGATCTGTAGAGTGAGTGTGTCGTGCCCACTCCTTATAACCTCTATAGGAATCCCATCCTTACGTAGAGCCTTACCAGATGCAAGCTCATTTATAGCACACTTAACTTCTGTTATGGAGGCAAGTGTGTCCAGGTGGTCAAGAGTTGGTAAGGCCTCTATGGCGTTGAGGGCATCATCCGCTAGTTTGGTCTCACTTGAGTAAAGCTCCAAATAGTGCTCTACCCGTCTGTCCATCTGCTGTTTCTTATCAGTTATGATTTCTCCAGTCAAGGTTTTCAATGGTGCACTTCTTTTGAACATTGGACCACATGCTTTCTTTATTCCTTCATACATGCTTCTGATGTTTCCCTTATCACTTGCTGTTTGAATGGACTCACATAACTTGATCCAATAGTCATTTGCACACTGCCTGGCAGCCTTTTGCACATCCTTCCTAGCTTGCTTTAGCTCACTCAGAGTGTTACGCGTTGGTCTTTCCTTGTTTCTTAAGAGAACTATCTTCTTCTTATCAATCAAGGGCTGCAGAGTCTGGCTGTTTGCCGCAAACCAGTCCCGCTTCTTATGATCCACAGTGCCGTAAACCCCTACGGCAGTTTTATAAAGAGCTTCCTTAAGTTTACCCCACTTTTTATTTACTGTACAATTTTCTGGTATATCAGTGAAAGCATCTTCAAGTTGCTGTTGAAACTGAAAGCACTTTTCAGGATCGTGAGTGTTAAAAATATTAATCCTGGGGCTAGATTTGTGTTTAGCTGTGTAGATTCTCTTTGGTCTCAGTCTAACCCTTGCAACAACCAAAGAATGATCCGTATCACAGTCAGCACTGTGATAACTTCGAGTCAATGATGTATGGTTCAGATGTTGTCTCCGTGTGATGATGAAGTCCAGCTGGTGCCAATGACCGGATCTTTGATGTTTCCATGTGACCTTATGCAGCTCTTTTGTTTTGAAAAAGGAGTTTGTAATACATAGGTCATTTCTGGTGCAATGCTCCAGCAGCCTTTGCCCATTTGCATTCATGCGACCGATGTTGTATTTTCCAAGGCACACTGGCCATGAACTCGAGTCCTTGCCCACACGAGCATTGAAATCACGGAGCATATAAATGTAGTCGGATTTTGGAACTGCCTTGATCACGTAGTCTAACTCCTCATAGAACGAATCCTTCATATCATCAGAGGAATCGAGTGTCGGTGAATATGCAGTAAGAATGGTGGCAACACCACAAGAGGTTGCCAAGCGCAGGGATAATAGTCTTTCAATACATCCTGCTGGAATTTCAATCACTCCCAGTAGCGAATTCTTCACTGCAAAGCCCACACCGTGTTGCCTTTTTTCTGCCTGCCCTCTACCCTTCCAAAAAAAGGTGTAATTGTTTTCCCTGAGTGACCCTTCCTCAGCGAGGCGAGTCTCCTGCAGGCCAGCAATATCAATGTTAAGACGATTGAGTTCGGCATCAATCACAGCCGTTTTTCTCACATCGTCAATATTGGTCAGGTCAGTGGAAAATCCTGGACACATGGTTCTCACGTTCCAGGTAGCAAGCCGTAGTTTGAGGCAGGCTGTGGCAGATCAGCACCAAATTTGCCGTCGGAGCTTCGATCCTAGACCAGCTGCCAACCAAGGCTTAGGGCCTGGTCTGCCCTGCCATGACATCTTGTCTTTAGGTTGCATTTCTTCGCACCAAGGTAAGGCTTGTACCCTCACAATTGCGTTCTTCCGCCCGAAGCCGTTGGCACAATGTGGGGTGTCGGGTTTGGTAAGCGCCGCCCAACATTCGGCGCTAACAGAAAACAGGTAGTACCGTCTACTGTCATAAGGTAGCTCAATCATATCTGACTAAGACCTGATTAAGAGATCCAAAATCTGCCCAAAGAAGCTCAAAGAGCGGTGATCCAGTTTCTTTCATTTGAAGGATGTCGACCAGTGGGCATTCATCGAAGAATGCAGTACGGTAACAAATCTGTGTCGAAGACAACAATGACAGTCTGGGCACGAATGTTTCAAAAAGGTCGTCAGTTCACGACAGATCTTCGACGGCCGGGTCAAGTGCATATTGTTGCAACATTACAAAAAACCATCGCCAAAATTGATGCAGCAGTACAGATAAACCGTTGTCGAAGCATACGTTCGTAAGAAACTGCAATATCGGAAGGTGTGTTTACCACGGATGTTGACCGAGCACCAAACAGAGGAACGCAAGGGATGATGTTTGAACCACTTGCTGCATTACAGAGTGGAGGGTGATGCATTTCTCTTACGCGTAGTGGCAGGCGATGAGTCATGGTGTCACCACCTTGAGCCGAGCAGCAAAAGAGAGAGCATACAATTGAAGCATGCTGGATCACCAAAAGCCAAAAAATTCAAGTTACAGATTTCCGCTGGCAAGGTTATGCTGAGCGCATGTTTTTTTTAACCATGAAGGGCTATTGTCGGCTGACTTTAAAGAACTTGGTGTCAACATCAACTCTACCCACTACTTGCAAACACTAGACAAGCTGCATAAAGCCACCAAGAATAAACGACCCGGCATGCTTTCTCGCGGTGTGCTTTTGTTGAGAAAATGCTCGTCAGCATGTCGCAAAGCTTGTGCAGGAAGCATTTGCAAGGAAGAAGTGGGAAATTCAGCAACATCCAGCCTATTGTCCTGATTTGACACCAAGTGATTTTAATTTGTTCGGACCTCTAAAAAAAAAAGCTCTCAAGGGGCAACGATTTCACACAGATGCAGATGTAATGAATGCTGTAAACACTTGGTTCAATGAGCAACCACAATCCTTTTTTTGCTGACGGCATTTGCCGCCTACCTAAGTAATGGGATGCTTGCCTGAATGCCTACGGCGACTTCTTCTGACCAACCCATTGTCCATAATTCATTCAAAATGAATGCTTTGTCCAAATGTGCTCAGTCCCCCGATGCAGCAGTCATCCCAAAGCATGTCTGCTCACTGTTCCCACGAAGACAAACTAGTTATGATATCTCCTCTATTGATCTCAAAGGCGACATTGACGTGCTTGGCCATCATTTACTCTCATTTCGTGCACTCTGGCTAGCATCGGAGTCTCTCAGTCGAATTCCTACGGCATTAATTATATCAGCCCTGTCCATGCTTCTTCCGTTTGTATTGGTGCATGGCTTGTCAGCTGGTCTGCACGTTCATGACTTTTTACTCTGGTGGACGAGTCATAGCAGAGGTTCACTGAGTAATCTCGTGACAACAGAAAAGTTGTTGTGGAAAAAAGAGAGATAGAGGAAGACCTTAAGTTTTTTTTTTCTTTTTTTTTTCGCATATTCTTTTACAGGACATCGCTGTCAACATCAGCATCTTTCAGCTGATTGTTGATTTCTTGGCAAGATTACGCTCAGTAGTTTGCCATTGCTTTCTGAGCCACCGGCTCACATACCCCGTAAGTTACCGACGCGGAGAGAACCGCTACCAATTCTCGCGCACGTCACTTTACTTACGAGAGTATACGGGATTACGGAGAAAGTCGTGTAATCCCTAGAAAAGTAAGACCAGCTTAAGGAAAGATAATAATACGAAATAAAAGAAGGGATATGTTAAGATCCTGCGGGAAGGGACAAGCACAAACACGTGACATTTATTACAAGGACCTCAGGCCAGGTAAAAGGAAATCATAATGGGAACATAAATTAAAATAAAACATTGACCTCCAAGCACAAACTATTCGTTGAGAAATTAATGTAGTGGTTTCATTTGACTTTTATAATTTCATTGCCGGTTAAATATTTTGCCATTGCCATATAAATTCATAGTCGGCACCGTGGCGAAAACGTTACGCATGCAGGTCGTAATTCCGCATACCGCGTTCGAAACACAGCTGCGTTGGTTTTTAATGAAATGATATGGGTGCCGGTCGTTCAGAAAGCAATGACAAACCACTGAACGTAAACTTTGCCCATGAATCACGATCAGCCAAATACTGCTGGGGTTGACTGCTACGTCCGTAAAGGATATGCCACTAACTTAATTTCATTTGCATGTACATCTTGGTGCCAGCGTTTTACATTTTATTTTTAAATTTTGTCAGAGCTAGTGAAAATACGGCCTACTTTATGCTTTTCTCTACTGCAAAGGATCTGTCTTATGTTCAAAGTGAGTGGCACCTTGCAGTCTTGACAGACCAAAGTATGGGAGTTGGAATGTGGCCAATATTCCATCACAATGTCTGGGCAGAGCTTCAGAGGAACATGTGGCGCCCAAACGACATGACCTCTCTCTCGGCCTAGTCTTGTGTATTCCAGAGGAATGGGTAACCAATACGTCTGGCACAAGGTAGGCTGCAGACGCTGGCGGCACAGCGTAAATCCTCCGAGACCTCACCACCACGAGCCGGTGGCCAGTTATGGCCAGACCCTGACACCCAAGGGACCCGGCTTAGAGGCGTTCAACCAGGTCCCACAGGTGAGGGCCTCGTACGAGCCCGGACCATGAGGGCGCGCACATC
This sequence comes from Cepaea hortensis, assembly GCA_963921405.1. Classification (NCBI taxonomy): domain Eukaryota; kingdom Metazoa; phylum Mollusca; class Gastropoda; order Stylommatophora; family Helicidae; genus Cepaea; species Cepaea hortensis. Next base: position 13,110,444 of record OY992893.1, on the reverse strand, counting down.
TGTCGATCACAAGTGTCCGGACCTGTGTAAAGCGTGCACTATCGTCAGACTCTCCACCTGACTTTAAGCGGACCCCGCGACCAGCGGGAATAGGCCCGCCAGAGCTACCGCAGGAGATATTGCCTGTCTATTTTCAAGCAAATCCCCCATCCTTCCACTGTGCGGATCTCGCGACCGGCGAGAATAGGCCCGCCGGAGATTATGCTCGTCTGCTGCGAACAAATCTCTACCGAGAGACTGAATAAGTAAAGAAACGATAAAAGTAAAGAAACGATAAAAGTAGTGGTATTTCAATTGCGCTTGCGCTCCCACCTATGCTACACCCTTCATGTGTCTTCACAAAGTAACTTCCTGTTATTTCGTGCTTATCCGCGAAGCATAAATATCGGATCCACAACTGTGATAAACTAATACATTTGTTACACCTGTTGTTATTGTTACGCTTCTAACCACTATCATTACTATCAAAACATCATCATCATCATCATCATCATCATCATCATCATCATCATCATCATCATATTATTATTATTATTATTATTATTATTATTATTATTATTATTAGTATTCAACAGCATACCACAGCAAGCAATGATGTACAGACCAGATGGAAACAGAGGAAGAGGCCGATCACGTAAACGTTGGACGGAGGGAATAGCAGAGTCCATGGGAATATCGATATATGAAGCCCATAATGGGGCACTCTCACGATGTTTATACTTCACCTCGACACTGCAAGGTACAAGAGGAACATGATGAGATGAGTTGATATTATTATTATTATTATTATTATTATTATTATATTATTATGTATTATTATTATTTATCATTATTATTTATCATTATTATTATTATTATATTATTATTTATTATTATTATTTTTACAATATCCCGTAACAGGAAGCTATGTGAGCGTGTGAAGTGATAGGACCATCATGATCTTTGAGGCCTCGGTGCAAGAAGGAATATGTCTTTCCCTCCTATAGCAAGCGAAGAGCCCAGGTATCTAACTCTCGTCCATCCACATTCATGTCCTTGTTAGCGCAGCTCCCTAACCACGCCCGCTAGCATTAGTATTGGGAGATAATACATCCAATGGAAGCCGGCGAGGCCGAACGGATCAGAATAATTTAGCTGTTGCACTTCCGGTGCACTGACTGCAACGTGTAGTGATCAGGCCCTACACTGGTCATTTGGTCTTTTCAACGTTTACGTCTCGTTCAGAAATTAATGGCAAACTACTGAAAGTAAAATTACCTACAAATTCAATGTGGTGTTGAACGCAACGTCCTGCAAAGGATACGTAATTTATGTCAATACATTCAATAAGTCGAGATCATCAAAGGACATGTAATTTATGTCAATACATTCCTCCCAGTGATTGATTATGGACTAGGACTGCTCACTGTCTCAAAGAGTCAGCTGGTGAAAGTAGAGCGCATACAGAACGAAGCTATGCGGGTCATTCTGGGATGCATCAGAGACACCCCAGTAGTGTGTTTGCGTTACATTCTTGGTCTGCCGACTGTTGCTGGTAGGCACAAGGTGATGCAGGCGAAGGCATACCTCAGAGTAGCTGCAGACAGAGATCACCCGTTGCATGAGGCGCTGGACGCTGGAGTTAAGGGTCAGAGACTGATAAGAGGGGAATCATGGATGGCTCAGGCGGATGATACGATCAGACAGGTGTGCATCTTGGAGAACATTAGGCGTGGAGAGGAGTGGGTCAGAGTGCCAGCGGAGCAGTCAGACTTATGCAGAGTTATAATCACATTGAGCCGGGAGTGCAGGGAGTGGCCAGCAGGGGCCACGGAAGTAGAAATCCAGCAACTAATTCAGGATAATGCTCGCCGGGTGATGTGATTATATACACAGATGGTTCGGTGTTGAGAGGTAGTAGAAGTGCCTGGGGTTTCTTGGCAAAGGCTAATGGTCGACGTTTGGTGCAGGAGAGCCTGGCATATGATACCACAACATCTAGCTTAAGAATGGAGGTGGAGGCGGTCAGTGCAGCTTTCTGCTGGATGGAGAATACGATACACACACACAACGTGATTGTAACAGACTCAGAAACCATGCTGAGTAGAGTGAAGACAGGCAAGCTTCGTGCAGAGGGCTTGCTACGCTTCGGAAGTCACGGGTGACAAGAATCGTCTGGATCTTTTCTCCGGGGCATGCTGGTGTGCTGGGGAATGAACAGGCGGACAGATTGGCTGGCTCTGCAAAACTTGGTGGAGTATTGATGCATGATAAGGCAGACGTGGTTGCGGCCTTGTGGGAGCACGTGTACACCTCGGAGGAGCAAATGGATCACCATGGTCTGGCAAGAATGCGACAGTGAGGGGTGATGAGGGGATCTGACCGACGATCGACGCTCAGAGGAAAGGCGAGACGGACATATAATCAGATTGTTACTGGTACTATTAGTGCTGGAACTCTTCGCTGGCTGCTGAGAATGGGGACGGAGCGCTTATGGGAATGCCCTGAATGCTGTGATGTCGGTTCCTAAATCAATCAAATAAATCAAATCAAATACACTCAACAAGTCCAGATCATCAAAGGACATATAATTTATGTAAATACATTCAATAAGTCGAGAACAGCGAGCGAATATTCTGTGAACCGCTGCGGTAATGGAAGTGCGGGCGAACATGCCCCATTATCAAACAACCTGGGCGAGTACGCGTGAGTGCATTTCATGCTCAGATGAGCACACGTAACAAACTCAAGCACAACCTGCAGTTGGCGAATAAATTAATAATCCTTTGACCAGACAATCACAATTACATCAAAGTTGTCTCAACGTTGGTTAACCTGCTGGAGTTTTTCTCTTGTAAATTATTTGTTCAAAAACAGTTTATTTTCAGTTCACTTGCTATTATCTTCTACTGTTAGAAGTCTGCATGACCGAATTATAAGAGCGCTCGCTCTTAAAAGTCCAGTGCGCTGATGCTGTGGTAACGAGTTCAACTCCTACACAGGTCTGTTAGGCTAAAATGTTTACTTCTTGTCCTTGAGTTGGGGACGTAAATTACAAGTACCTCTGAAGTTGGTGTAGATTCGCCTGCTGACAAGGGTTAGTGGTAACAGGGAAAGCTAATCCACACGTAAAAATCACTCCAGTAGACTAGAAGTAGCAGCAGATATGTGGACCACGTTTGAATTCACATCGATAGAACGAAATATCACCAACAAGGAAAATATCACTGTTAACTCATAACGCGTGCCTATGTTAAATATCGTTGCTTTTTATTTTGGCGTGAATCCACTATTGGGGCATTACCCCTCAGCCACTCCCACAAAGCCGCCCTAGCTTTTGCTGCCTTCTGCAACTCTGTCCGATTTCTCTCCGTGTCGTGCAGAGTGTATTTTTAATGACTGTGCAATGTTTGAAAATATTGTCGTTCCAAGTTTTGTATTTACCTTTTATGTTGCATAAACTCCACAGAAGGTTAATACAAAACTTGGAACTGCAATATTTTCAAAACCCCACAGTCATTAAATATACACCCTATATATCTCTGTCTTTAATTCTCTTCTCAGTCTATTCTCCCCGTGTTGTATATCTCTGTCTTTAGATCTCTTCTCCGTGTGTTCTCTCCGTGTTGTATATCTCTGTCTTTAATTCTCTTCTCCGTCTATTCTCATTGTGTTGTATATCTCTGTCTTTAATTCTCTTCTCCGTCTATTCTCCCCGTGTTGTATATCTCTGTCTTTAATTCTCTTCTCAGTCTATTCTCCCCGTGTTGTATAACTCTGTCTTTACTTCTCTTCTCCGTCTATTCTCCCCGTGTTGTATATCTCTGTCTTTAATTCTCTTCTCCGTGTGTTCTCCCCGTGTTGGATATCTCTGTCTTTAATTCGCTTCTATGTCTATTCTCCCCGTGTTGTATATCTCTGTCTTTAATTCTCTTCTCCGTGTTTTCTCCCCGTGTTGTATATCTCTGTCTTTAATTCTCTTCTCCGTCTATTCTCCTCGTGTTGTATATCTCTGTCTTTAATTCTCTTCTCCGTGTGTTCTCCCCGTGTTGTATATCTCTGTCTTTAATTCTCTCCCCGTGTTGTATATCTCTGTCTTTAATTCTCTTCTCCGTGTGTTCTCCCCGTGTTGTATATCTCTATCTTTAATTCTCTTCTCCGTGTGTTCTCCCCGTGTTGTATATCTCTGTCTTTAATTCTCTTCTCCGTGTTTTCTAACCGTGTTGTATATCTCTGTCTTTAATTCTCTTCTCCATGTTTTCTCCCAGTGTTGTATATCTCTGTCTTTAATTCTCTTCTCAGTCTAATCTCCAAGTGTTGTATATCTCTGTCTGTAATTCTCCTCTCCGTCTATTCTCCCCGTGTTGTATATCTCTGTCTTTAATTCTCTTCTCCGTGTGTTCTCCCCGTGTTGTATATATATGTCTTTAATTCTCTCCCCGTGTTGTATATCTCTGTCTTTAATTGTCTTCTCCGTGTGTTCTCCCCGTGTTGCATATCTCTGTATTTAATTCTCTTCTCCGTGTGTTCTTCCCGTGTTGTATATCTCTATCTTTAATAATCTTCCCCGTGTGTTCTCCCCGTGTTGTATATCTCTGTCTGTAATTCTCTTCTCCGTGTGTTCTCCCCGTGTTGTATATCTCTGTCTTTACTTCTCTTCTCCGTGTATTCTCCCCGTGTTGTATATCTCTGTCTGTAATTCTCTTCTCCGTCTATTCTCCCCGTGTTGTATATCTATGTCTTTAATTCTCTTCTCCGTGTGTTCTCCCCGTGTTGTATATCTCTGTCTTTAATTCTCTTCTCTGTTTATTCTCCCCGTGTTGTATATCTCTGTCTGTAATTCTCTTCTCCGTGTATTCTCCCCGTGTTGTATATCTCTGTCCTTAATTCTCTTCTCCGTGTGTTCTCCCCGTGTTGTATATCTATGTCTTTAATTCTCTTCTCCGTGTGTTCTTCCCGTGTTGCATATCTCTGTCTTTAATTCTGATCTCCGTCTATTCTTCCCATTTTGTATATCTCTGTCTTTAATTCTCTTATCCGTCTATTCTCCCCGTGTTGGATATCTCTGTCTTTAATTCTCTTATCCGTCTATTCTCCCCGTGTTGCATATCTCTGTCTTTAATTCTCTTATCCGTCTATTCTCCCCGTGTTATATAACTCTGTCTTTAATTCTCTTCTCAGTGTATTCTCCCCGTGTTGTATATCTCTGTCTTTAATTCTCTTCTCCGTCTATTCTCATTGTGTTGTATATCTCTGTCTTTAATTCTCTTCTCCGTATGTTCTCCCCGTGTTGTATATCTCTGTCTTTAATTCTCTTCTCCGTGTATTCTCCCCGTGTTATATATCTCTGTCTTTAATTCTCTTCTCCGTCTATTCTCCCCGTGTTGTATATCTCTGTCTTTAATTCTCTTCTCCGTGTGTTCTCCCCGTGTTGGATATCTCTGTCTTTAATTCTCTTCTATGTCTATTCTCCCCGTGTTGTATATCTCTGTCTTTAATTCTCTTCTCCGTGTTTTCTCCCCGTGTTGTATATCTCTGTCTTTAATTCTCTTCTCCGTGTTTTCTCCCCGTGTTGTATATCTCTGTCTTGAATTCCCTTCTTAGTCTATTCTCTCCGTGTTGTATATCTCTGTCTTTAATTCTCTCCCCGTGTTGTATATCTCTGTCTTTAATTCTCTTCTCCGTCTATTCTCCCCGTGTTGTATATCTCTGTCTTTAATTATCTTCTCCGTCTATTCTCCCCGTGTTGTATATCTCTGTCTTTAATTCTCTTCTCCGTGTGTTCTCCCCGTGTTGTATATCTCTATCTTTAATTCTCTTCTCCGTGTGTTCTCCCCGTGTTGTATATCTCTGTCTTTAATTCTCTTCTCCGTGTTTTCTCCCCGTGTTGTATATCTCTGTCTTTAATTCTCTTCTCCATGTTTTCTCCCCGTGTTGTATATCTCTGTCTTTAATTCTCTTCTCAGTCTAATCTCCAAGTGTTGTATAACTCTGTCTGTAATTCTCCTCTCCGTCTATTCTCCCCGTGTTGTATATCTCTGTCTTTAATTCTCTTCTCCGTGTGTTCTCCCCGTGTTGTATATATCTGTCTTTAATTCTCTCCCCGTGTTGTATATCTCTGTCTTTAATTGTCTTCTCCGTGTGTTCTCCCCGTGTTGCATATCTCTGTATTTAATTCTCTTCTCCGTGTGTTCTTCCCGTGTTGTATATCTCTATCTTTAATAATCTTCCCCGTGTGTTCTCCCCGTGTTGTATATCTCTGTCTGTAATTCTCTTCTCCGTGTGTTCTCCCCGTGTTGTATATCTCTGTCTTTACTTCTCTTCTCCGTGTATTCTCCCCGTGTTGTATATCTCTGTCTGTAATTCTCTTCTCCGTCTATTCTCCCCGTGTTGTATATCTATGTCTTTAATTCTCTTCTCCGTGTGTTCTCCCCGTGTTGTATATCTCTGTCTTTAATTCTCTTCTCTGTTTATTCTCCCCGTGTTGTATATCTCTGTCTGTAATTCTCTTCTCCGTGTATTCTCCCCGTGTTGTATATCTCTGTCCTTAATTCTCTTCTCCGTGTGTTCTCCCCGTGTTGTATATCTATGTCTTTAATTCTCTTCTCCGTGTGTTCTTCCCGTGTTGCATATCTCTGTCTTTAATTCTGATCTCCGTCTATTCTTCCCGTTTTGTATATCTCTGTCTTTAATTCTCTTATCCGTCTATTCTCCCCGTGTTGCATATCTCTGTCTTTAATTCTCTTATCCGTCTATTCTCCCCGTGTTATATAACTCTGTCTTTAATTCTCTTCTCAGTGTATTCTCCCCGTGTTGTATATCTCTGTCTTTAATTCTCTTCTCCGTCTATTCTCATTGTGTTGTATATCTCTGTCTTTAATTCTCTTCTCCGTATGTTCTCCCCGTGTTGTATATCTCTGTCTTTAATTCTCTTCTCCGTGTATTCTCCCCGTGTTATATATCTCTGTCTTTAATTCTCTTCTCCGTCTATTCTCCCCGTGTTGTATATCTCTGTCTTTAATTCTCTTCTCCGTGTGTTCTCCCCGTGTTGGATATCTCTGTCTTTAATTCTCTTCTATGTCTATTCTCCCCGTGTTGTATATCTCTGTCTTTAATTCTCTTCTCCGTATTTTCTCCCCGTGTTGTATATCTCTGTCTTTAATTCTCTTCTCCGTGTTTTCTCCCCGTGTTGTATATCTCTGTCTTGAATTCCCTTCTTAGTCTATTCTCTCCGTGTTGTATATCTCTGTCTTTAATTCTCTCCTCGTGTTGTATATCTCTGTCTTTAATTCTCTTCTCCGTCTATTCTCCCCGTGTTGTATATCTCTGTCTTTAATTATCTTCTCCGTCTATTCTCCCCGTGTTGTATATCTCTGTCTTTAATTCTCTTCTCCGTGTGTTCTCCCCGTGTTGTATATCTCTGTCTTTAATTCTCTTCTCTGTGTGTATTGATCATCCATTATTTCTTTCCTGGCGAAGTGGCAAAGCAGTTACGTACGAATATGCAATCCCGCGTAACGTGTTCAAAACACAACTGCGGGCGATATGGAAGCAGACCGTCGAGCGTTAGTATTCATATAATAGTTTCGGTGTCAATCGCTTAGAAAACAAAGGCAAACTAACCGAACGTAAACTTGACACAAAAATCACAAACAGCCAAGAATGCTGGGATTAAATGTGGCGTCCTGTAAAGGATATGCAACAAACGCTTAACTATCTTGCTGACCCTGTGGACTCCAGACTTTGCAATGTCAAGTTATATTATCCTCAGGTTTTATCAAACTACAGTTGCACATGCTTTGTTCTCTTGTGAGAAAATCAGCTAGGGAGTAAAAGGAATACCAAACAGAACGGCCGTCGATAATTGATGTCTCATCACAAAATATATCTGTTGAAAGATGCAGGAGATTGGTGGTGGGGGAGGGGAGGGCGGAAGGAGGCGGAAAAAAAGGGGGGGGGGGGATGTGTGTTAGTAGGGAATAGTCTTCTGCTCCACGTGTAATCAAATCGTAGTCTCAAAATTACGTAAACAAAAGTTCGTTGCATATACTTTACAGGACGTAGAAGTTAACTCCAGCATTGTTTGACTGTCTGTGGGCAGGTGTTTACTCTCACTAGTTTATCCTAGCTTAATGAACGACCGGCACTCATACCATTGTATGCAAACCAAAGCAAGGCGGTCAGCTTCTTATTCGCCCATAGCTGTGTTTCGAATGTGGTATCCGGGATTAAGAATTTTACTGGTAACCCCTTCGACACAGTGCCGTGTGTAAAAAACAGTATATTAACAAACTTGTAGCGACGACTCAACCTCAACATCGTGTAGCGACACCACAACCTAAACACAGTGTAGCGACACAACAATCTTAACATCGTGAAGCAATAACCCAAACTCAGTATCGTGTATGGATAACCCAATATCAACATGTTGTAACCCAAACCCAACATTGTGTAGCGAGAACCCAATCTCAACATCCTGTGGTGATAACCTGTCTCAAAGTATCGATAACCCAATCTCAAAATCGTGCAGTGATAAACCAATCTCAACATGGTTTAGCGAGAATCCAAACTCAACATCGTATTTTGATAACCCAATCACAACATCGTTTAGCGACAATCCAATAGCAATATCATGTAGCAATAATCCAGTCACAACATCATTTAGCGAAAACCAAATCTCAACATGATTTTGCGATAACCCGCACTCGACATATCGGTCATTCAGAAAGAAATGACAAACTCTCTCTCTCTCTCTCTCTCTCTCTCTCTCTCTCTCTCTCTCTCTCTCTCTCTCTCTCTCTCTCTCTCTCTCTCTCTCTCTATTATATATATATATATATATATATATATATATATATATATATATAGAGAGAGAGAGAGAGAGAGAGAGAGAGAGAGAGAGAGAGAGAAGGAGGGGGGCTGCGTAGTCTCGGGATATGGTGTCCGCCTCGAGTGCTGGAAGTCCCGGCTCAACCCCCGGTGAGGACCGGTATTTTTTCACGTGAACTTCTAGTAATAAAATTTTCCCTGGTCTCTGGGTAGTGAGATCGGACGCCTGTGTGTATTTTTGCGCACGTAAAAAATCCCTTGGCAGTTGGAAATCGAATAGCCTAACGGCGCTGTCCGGGCAAAATTTCGAGTTAAAAATGTACCCAAAGTATTTCAGGATCCTCACCGGTGCTACGGAGTTCGTGCACTGAACTGAGTTTCTCCAAACTCAGGTTTGAGTTAGTAGAAGAACGGAGCACTTATGGATTACACCTGTGTGCCGTGGCGTTGACCTGCTGTGCCTCTTGATAGGACCGAACAGTTGTGAAACTCCCTACTTGGATTCATACACTTGCTGGACTGACAGGCATGCATCACCATACTGGACCTTCATTCGCAGATGATTTCCAATAGGTTTCACCCCTTCACTGCCAACGGACAACGGAACGCTGCTTCTTTGGTGCATGTCAAAAGTAAGGCGGCCATTTTTAATCTGTAATTATGACGTCACAGTGTTCGTCTGCACGGTGATGGCATGTGCTTACCACTCTTGTCAGCCTTAACAACAATATTGACAGATTACAAGACAATAACAATGTTATTGTAATTCTATTAGATCTTTAAGTTTTGATTTGAAACCGCCTCGTAAAATTTCTATTCTTTGGGAATGGCATGCTGAGAAACTATATACACGCTTCAGAGCAGACAGTTCAGATCGGATATCTTTACAAATTCAGATTTGGTGTCTTAAAAATGCAGATTGGATGTCTTCAATCTGTTTGTTGTTTTATTCCACTGAAGACAATTGAAGTAAACTGGTTGTAATGACAAATACACTGAAAGATAAGACTAGTGCATTATTTCGTTAACTGATTTACTCGTGTGCACTGACCATGTAGTAAAGCAACGGTCCCATGTACTCGTGTGCACTAACCATGTAGTCAAGCAACGGTCCCATGTACTAGCGTGCAGTGACCATGTAGTAAAGAAACGGCCCCATTTACTCGTGTGCACTGACCATGTAGTAAAGCAACGGTCCCATTTACTCGTGTGCACTGACCATGTAGTAAAGCAACGGTCCCATTTACTCGTGTGCACTGACCATGTAGTCAAGCAATGGTCCCATGTACTAGCGTGCAGTGACCATGTAGTAAAGAAACGGCCCCATTTACTCGTGTGCACTGACCATGTAGTAAAGCAACGGTCCCAGTTACTTGCATTAAAGCGCATTGGTCATCTGGTGCTAGAACCATATTTTAATAGACCATCCGGGATATGGACAGTGACGTGGTCAGCACTACACCTTTACTTCCCAAGGCTGTCATGGTACCCATTTTAGGGTGGATCGACATGGAGGATCAGGATAATTGTAAAATGTCGAATCTGGCCCGTTGTGGATCCGACCCATGCCAACAGGACCGGTAGACGAGCGTCTAGCGACTACGTTACAGCGGCTCCAGCTCTGATATAGTGCTGTAGGATAATATAGTGTTGTAGGATAATATAGTGTTGTAGGATAATATATCACTGAATGTGAGTTACCATTTGGACCGAAGAGCTTTATATCGCCGTACGAAAGTCATCATGTTATTTGTTTTGTTTAGTTGTAACTTTCGCAATTTTAATGCCCAGTGAAAGGTGATGTGTTAATTGCAACGAGAAAAAGAGTGTTGAAGTGCTACATAGAGCTTATACATTTGTATGGATGTGAAGCGTGGACAATGAGCAGAGAAGCGAAAAACATGTAATGGCTGCTAAATGTGGTTACTGAGGACAATGCAAAGAATATCATGGACAGACAGAAATGACCGAGTCCTACCAGAAATAAAATGAAAACCGTAAACGCATTAGACAAATTAGACGTAGGCAGTCATAATCTTTAAGAAACGTGAGAAGAAATAAATTGGAGAACTTGGTAACAACTGGCAGGATTGAGGGAGAAAAACAAGGGGAAGGCAGAGAAGTAAATATCTGGATGGCTTGGCCACGTGGTATGGTCGAGACAAGAACACAGAGCTGATCCACGACTCTGGTGATCGTGTGAGATAGCGAAACATGACCGCCCTTGCTTATGATAAATGGAAACTTACACTATAATACCTTTTCATATTATTAAGCGCTTGCTTGGCCCGAACCTTCTTGTCTGTGTGGCACTGAGTCAGTGTGGATATAATAAATACAATAATTTCTCCCGAAGCATTGTCCTAGTATGTATCTGTGATGTGATAGGAACATCACATTGTGTAGGCCTGCATGTACGGAGAAATTGATGGACAATGTTACTTAGCAGGCGACGAGCCCAAGCGTCCGACCCACGTCCGACCGTGTTCATGAAATTATCAGCGAAGTTCTCTATCAACTGCTCTAAATGCGCCAATTGTACTGGCGATGTGTACAACACAGAAATTGTCCCGAACTAGTTCCCTATTACGTGTCTACGATGTCATGGCGCCATCACATCTCACGCCCTTTAGAAATTCAACGTACGGGAGATAATCCACGGTTTTATAATCCAAATGCATGATTCGGAATACGTAGCAGTTTTGTCCCTTTGTTATCTTTCCTTCGAATGGAATAACATTGTTTCCCTATTATTTTTGTTTTTTTCTGCCGTACATTAATATGCTTTCCACTCACTGTTGTTGATGCCCCTCTGTTTCCCATATGATAATTTGTTTCTTGTGAAGAAATGGAAATCTAATTTGACAATAAGTGGTTACATATAAATTATGAAAATGAGAAACAGTTTAAAGACAGAAGCCTCAAACATGAGGTTGGAGGACTTATTGCCTGGCATATTTTACTGAATCTCGTCAGGTGCATACTATAGAGCTATACATCGTATTAAGTAAAAACATGAATTATACTCTAGACCAGGGGTGGCCAACATTTTCAGCAGGCGGGCACAATTTCAGAAATAATATTTCCTGCCGGGCTACGCACCTAATTTTTTGTTTGTTAATTAAAGTAAACAAGCAAGCGTGCTACAGATTCGACCGCATCGTCGCGTCCCACTCCGCGGGCCTCAACATGTCTCCCGGCAGGGCCGCATGCGGCCCGCGGGCCTCGTGTTGGCCACCCCTGCTCTAGACGAAATACTTAAAACATAGTCACTGATAATTTTTAAAAGTGGAGTATTTGTTAAAATCACGGTAATCGTAAATTTAAAACGAAGTATTTCTGCCTGCACACAATTTGTTAGAATAGTCTAATTGCTAAAGTCTTTGTGTATTTAAGAACCCGTCTTTCGTTCATTGAATACAATATACGAAACGCCTTTTCTTTGCTAACTTTATAGCCGCAATAAGAAAAAAAGAACAAAAGGCATTTGCTAGAATTTAAGTTACAAGAAACACACCAACAGAGTTTAAAGTTTAAAATATGAGGGTATATATTTTGATTATTATGAAACAGAAGTATCAAATATAGAAGATCTTTGCCAACATTATGGCTTTATTGTATTAATGTGTTCCTTTACTGTAACCGCAGTGATAATGGGTTGAAGCAATATTACGATGATGTGATGATACGATGACGTGATGATACAGTGATACAATGATGCGATGATGTTATGGTATGATGATGTGATGGTACGATGATGTGATGATACGATGATGTGATTATATACCGATACACCTATGTGATGATGTGATGATACGATGATGTGATGATATAGTGATACACGTATGTGATGATGTGATGATACGATGATGTGATGATATAGTGATACACGTATGTGATGATGTGATGATACGATGATGTGATGATAAAGTGATATAATTATGTGATAATGTGATGATACGATGATGGGATTATACGATTATGTGATAATATAGTGATACAAAGATATGATGATGTGATGATATGACGATGTGATAATAGATGATGTGATGATAAAGTGATACAATGATGCTATGATGTGATGATACAATGATGCGATGTTGGGATGATACGAAGATGCGAATATACATTGATGTGATTATATGATTATGTGATGATACAGTGATACAACGATGTAGTGATAGGATGATACGATGATGTGATAATACGATGTTGTGGTGATAAGATGATGTAATGATGTGGTGATACGATGATGTAATGATACAGTGATACAATGATGATATGATGGGATGATTCGATGATGTAATGATACTGTGATACAAAGATGCAATGATGAAACAATACGAAGGTGTGATAATACAGTGATACAAGGATGCAATGATCGGATGAAACAATGATGTGAAGATAGTGATACAATGATGCGATGATGTTATGGTATGATGATGTGATGATACGATGATGTGATGATAAGATGATGTGATGATGTAGTGATACACGTATGTGATGATGTGATTATATGATAATGTGATTATACGATTATGTAATGATACAGTGATACAAAAATAAGATGATGTGATGATGCGATGAGGTAATGATACGATGATGTGATGATAAAGTGACACAATGATGCGATGATGTGATGATATGATGATAGATGATGTGATGATAAATTGACACAATGATGCGATGATGTGATTATACAGTGATACAATGCTGCGATGAAGTGATGATACGGTGATGCACAGATGCGATGATGTGATGACGCGATGAGTCGATGCCGTGATAAAACAGTTATACAAAGATGACAAGCTGTGATGATACGATGATGTGATGATTCAATGATGTGATAATACTGTGATACACTGATGCGATGATATGATGAGTGATGATACGATGATGTGATGAATCCATCATGTGATGATACTGTGATAAACTGATAAGATGTTGTGATAAGGTGATGATACGATGATGCGATTATACGACGATGTAATGATACAGTTAAACACTGATACGATAAGTCGATGATACGATGATATGATGATACGATAGTGGGATGATACAGTGATACACAGATACGATGATGTGATGATACTATGATGTGATAATTAGATGCTGTGACGATACAGTGATACTGATGTAATGATGTGAAGAAGCGATGATGTGATGATACAATGATGTGACGATACAGTGATACTGATGTAATGATGTGAAGAAGCGATGATGTGATGATACAATGATGTGATGATACAGTGATACACTGATAAGATCATGCGATGGGATGATACAATGATGTAATAATACATTGACACTATGATGCGTTAATGTGATGATTATTATGATGTGACGATACAAAGATGCGATGGTGTAATGGTACGGTGATGTGATTCTACTATGAAGTGATGATACGATAATGTGATGATACAATCGAGTGATGATAATATAAGGTGATGATACAGTGATGCAAAAATATGATAATGTGATGATAGGATTATATGATGATACGATGATGTGATGATACGATGATGCCAAGATGCGATAATGTGATGATATGGTGATGTGATGGTTAGATGATGTGATGATTAGATGATGTGATGATATGCTGTTGTGATGATACGATGATGTGATGATACTATGATATTTTGATATGATGATGTGATGATGCAGTGACATAATGATGTAGTAATGTTATGATTATAATTATGTGACAAAACAGTGATGCAAAGATACGATGGTGTGATGATACGATGATGTGATTCTACGAAGATGTGATGATACAATGATACAAAGATTCGATGATGTGATGATACGAAGATTGTATGATACAGTGATGCAAAGATACGATGATGGGATAAGACAATGATGTGATGATATGATGATGTGATGATACCATGATTCGATGATATGATGATGTGATGATACGATGATGTGATGATACAGTGACACAATGAGGCATTATTGTTATGATTTTGATGATGTGACGATACTGCGATGCGAATATGTGAAGATATAATAATACGATGATGTGATTCAACGATGATGTGATGATATGATAAGGTGATGATACGATAAGGTGATGATATAGTGATGCAAAGATATGATGATGTGATGACACATTGATGTAATGATACGATAATGTCATGATAGAGTGTTAGGAATATACGATAAAATGATGATACGGTGATGTGATGATACGATGATGCACAGATCCGATGATGTAATGATACGATGATGTGATGATAGAGTGATGCACAGATACCATGATATGATGATTCGATTATGTGATGGTACGATGATGTGATGATACGGTGATGTAAACATACGATTACGTGATGATACGCTGATGTGATGATACGATGATGTGATGATACGATGACGTGATAATACGACGATGTGATGTTCCGTTGATGTGATGATACGATGATGTGATGATACAATTATATGATGATGTGATGATACGATGATGTGATGAAACGATGATGTAATGGTGCAGTGATACAAAGATGCGATGATGTGATTATACAGTGATGCAAAGATGTGATGATACCAGGATACAATAATGCGGCGATACGACGACATCATTGTAGATTATAGACTGCATGTCAGGGTATAGGGATGGATAATATATCAGGATAGATCGCATGTGAAGAACTCAGAACAGACGTCATGTCACCATAGACCTCATGCTATGTAACGTATATCAGTACAGAGACGTGTCAGTCCTGTTTCCCATATTGGTCACCGGCTCACGAACCTACACTTCTCAAGACAAACCGGTAAGTTCCCTTCTAGTTCGATAACCACGCCGAAGATTTGTGAGCTCCGACTATAACTTAATTTTCTTACTATCTGCACAAGTGAGCTCCACTTTTCACATGGGGCAGTGGGGAAGTTTTCATGTATTATTCACTGGCCCGGGAAAGGAGCATAGTGGCGACGACCCTTTGCTGTGATGTTGGAACCGCGACTAATGACTAATGACTAAGGGAGTCTGCGCTCTGAATGAAAATTAAAAAAAAAAAAACCTGCTGTAAGCTGATGTAAGACTTGTCAATAGTCTGGAAGTGCTGTTGGAAGTTGCAAAGGACTTCTCATCTTTCATGAACAAGATTTTGTGCTGCCGTCTAAACCAGTTGTTAATTTCTCAGTATTTAGACCATAATGACCCAAAGGTTACCAGAACCTATAGTAAGCTCAAATTAAGATACTACAAGGAAGACTGACGACAACCACCACAGACAAGAGCCAAGACTATTGAGAAGCAGAGAGAGGAGAAAGACACCAGAGTCGGAATCACCGACTCACAGACGACCAGATGGGTTGTCAAGCGTGTCCAAGTGGAGCTCGCAGACGAACAGATCCTGAAGCAGCTACAACAGGAGAATCTCCACCTCCGAATCTTGAAGGCGGAGTGGCTTCTGGCATATTCCAAGATTCCCAGAACATTAGCGGTGGTGACAACAGAGGGCAGCGAGATGCCGATCACAGTATGTATGAACAAAAAAAGCTCAACAGCCGGAACGATTCATTACGAGAATAACACAATGCTCAAGTTGCCAGAGGGCCGTCCACAGCAGAACAACATGCTGCAGCAAGACAGAGATCTACCGATACTGCACCGAACACCATGCATTCAAGGAATGTCCTCTGACCAAATAGGACAAGGACTTCCGAAAACCTAACGACAAAAGCTATGGCAAACACGGCGCAATATACCTGGGCTGTCCGTACCTCCAAAGACACAGAGACGTCCTAAAGACCGGCATAACCACAAACACTCCATTCAAAGAAGGACGGCGGAGGTGTGAGACAGCCACAGGCATCTCAAAAACTGAAAAAAACTCTGCTCCAAGGACAGATTGACGAGCTGAAGAACCAAGTCAAGGCGCTGCTGACATCGACACCAACCAGTGACAATGAAGAACTACTGGCAGACATGAAGGAAATCCAGCACAGCGTCTAGCAAGAGATGGAGCGCATGGCACAGATGAAAAAGAAGAATGAAAAAATTCTACTAGCCATCAAGACAGAACGAGAACTGCTAAGAAACGAAAGGGAGCTAACCCAAAACAAGCCAGACGAAACCACGCGAAAGACCTCAGAGAAGCCACAAGAGGACCCAAACCAAAGACCAATCATAAACAGCAAACTAAAGCCAGCAGTCCAACCACGAGGTCCAAGACACGCAAGGGGAAACCGGTATCCCGCCAGACCTCTGAAGAAAGCCTAGAGGACTCCGACACACCCATAATCACCGAGGATGAATACACCCCATGGGAAACAGAGTTTCACAGGAAAACTAATTTCGAAGATGGAAAACATGAAAGAGACCGCAAAAGACGAGAAGAAGCGATCGAAAAGCTTCTACGGGAAATTTACAAACCATGAGACAAGCAGATCAAATAAAGAGTCCTTATAAGGACTGCACCCAGTCAAGCAAGACGTACCAGAAGCCATACTGATAAAAGAAACCACCAAAGGAGACGAACACAAATGAAAACCCGCCGGCCAATCCCCCAGCTGACGTCACAGGCATAAACACTTCAAGATCTAAAAGCCAGCTAACACTGGCGCAGAAAGCGAGTCAAACTTATCCCTCACGATGAACCACCACAACTATAACAACGCCACTGAGGCTAGTTGAACGAGGTGGACAGGTCTTTTTTTTAAAACTCGAATCGAATGAAATCAAATCGAAAGGTTTATCGCCCTCGCATGCAAACTTCCTGTGTGCTGATGGCGGTTAGTGTGAATACTCTATACACCGATTATTTGAACTTAAATGTTGACTTCTAGTTCAGAAAGCAAAGGCAAATTAATGAACAAGTACCAAGAGTGGGGGGGGGGGGGGGGGTCATAGCGTAAGGCGTGAACTAAATAATGGAAGGGAAGAAACATAACAACAAAATGGGAAGGGTATAGGCAGAGCTGTATCTTCCTCTTCCTCTTTCGTTTCTTTTTCTTCTTTCTTCTTCTTCTTCTTCTTCTTCTTCTTCTTCTTCTTCTTCTTCTTCTTCTTCTTCTTCTTCTGCTGCTGCTGCTGCTGCTGCTGCTGCTGCTGCTGCTGCTGCTGCTGCTGCTGCTGCTGCTGCTGCTGCTGCTGCTGCTTCTTCTTCTTCTTCTTCTTCTTCTTCTTCTTCTTCTTCTTCTTCTTCTTCTTCTTCTTCTTCTTCTTCTATTTCTCTTCCTCGATTTCCCCCAGTGAAGTGTTGGGGAAAGATGTAAAGACCTTCTGTGCACTTATTATGATGCTGTTGGTAAGTTGATATTCATTGACAGAGCTGCCTGGCAGAGCTAAAGATTGGAGGCCTTGAAGTGAGTTTGTTCACGGCTTATACCCCCCTGGGAGAGAGAAAAGAAGTAAAGACGAGAAGAAGGAAACATTCGCAGGCACTTGTACATGTAAAGCAAAAAATACAGTAGAGATGAAAGGACACAACAGACAATACCGACATTGAAATCTACAGACACACAAACATTCGAACTCACGATATAGTCTCGTTGAAAGAGCAAGTCTGCTGGGATCAAAAATAGAAGTATAGGTGACAGTTTTAACACATCTCTGTCGTTGGCTACTGGATCTAGACAACTAGGTCGACCAGGGTCAATGAATGCGAGACGGCGGAATCCACATTCGACATCCCCGGGGAAGCTCTGGTTTCGGCACGGTGTCTCCCTACTTTACTCGCGACTCTGGAAATCAAATCCGGCTGCCGTTGTGAATAATGGCGATGCCAGAGGACGTGTCTGGTCTCGGCCAGTTTGGTCCTCGGGCCACGGGGGGCCTGGGAGTCACCTAATATGGTGCAATTTAGCGTGGTAGATGCAGAAGGATTAGGAACTAGAGGAGACAGAGAGAGCGAACGAATTAACTTTATTTTAAAGAGTCACAAATTGGGCACGCAGGCCCGTCTTATATTCGGCCCTTCCCACCACTAATCTTTTGAACATCAGTTATATATTGTGCATGCTATATTCGCATAGAAAAATATATTTTCAAATGAATGCTTTGAACATAAACAATGCATACTATCGTGTTATGAGACAGGTAAGTAGGTAGGCAGACAGGCAGGCAGGCACACTCACAGACACTCTCATTGGCACCTTGCCGTCTTGACAGACGATAGTTTGTGCTTCAAAAAGGCATAATAACTTTTACCTATGGTGGTAGCGCATGTGACTGATAAGGCCAATTTGTGCTGTAAATGTCCGTTCACAGTGGGTGCATGTGAACACGTGGTCATTTCCACCATCATGCACCATCTTACGTCTCACACGCTCGGTGTGTGACTTATCTGCAATAATTTTCTCCTTTGTCTTTATTCCATTTCTGATCTTTGCCCTCCATGCAACGCGTTCAGCGGCGACATGCTCCCACTGTGCATTATCAATGCCTGTATCAATCATGTCCCACTTACACACATCTTTGTATCGTAGTAGAGGCCGACCCTGAGATCTCTTACCCATCTGTTATTCACCAAAAAAGATGTCCTTTGGTATTCTACCATCATCCATCCTCCTAAGATGTCCTATCCATATAAGTCTACGAAGACTGAGCATGGAATAAACCGTCACACAACCTGATCTTTCCAATACTTCAGTATTTGTGATTTTGTCTTACCACTTAATACCAAGAATTCTTCGCAGACACCGCATATGAAAGCTGTTTAAACGTTTCTCTTGGTGTGAGTAAGTTGTCCAGGTTTCACTGCCATAAAGAAGAGTACTAAGGACACAGGCTTGATAGACAAGGACTTTTGTTTTGGCAGTAAGCTTCCTGTTCTCCCAGACTCTTTTTCTTAACCTGTTCATTGTTGTTGCTGCCTTACCAATACGGATGTTGATTTCCTGATCTAGGGATAATTTGCTATTTACCACTGATCCTAGATATGTAAGATGGTCTACCATCTCTAGTTCGGCGTCGTCAATAGAGATTGATGGTACCCCATGTGCACCTTGTGACATAATCTGTGTGTTCTTTTTGCTTATTGTTAAACCAAATTCATAACAAGCATTGGAGAATGCAGATAGTAGACATTGCAATTCTTCCTCAGAGAGGATCGTAACTGCAGCGTCATCTGCAAAAAGCAACTCTCTGATCAGTACCCTCCCAATTTTGGTCTTGGCCGCCACCTGAGCGTGAGTGAATGTATATACCACCATCCTGATCACGAAAGGCATATTTCAGTAGAAGTAAAAAGTATATTCCAAAGAGGGTGGGAGCTAGTACACAACTTGCTTAACTCCACTCTTGATTTCAAACTCTTCAGAAGTTGCACTATCAAACTTGATTATACCCTTCATGCCTGTGTGGAACGAATCCACAATGGACAGAAGAGTTTGTGGGCAGCCAATCTTCTTTAGTGCCTTGAACAGACCCTCACGACTGACCAAATCAAATGCCTTTGTGAGGTCGTTGAAGGCAATAAACAGTGGTTGATTCTGTTCACGGCATTTTTCTTGCATTTGTCGCAATGAGAATATCATATCAATGGTAGACCGGTTCTGTCGAAAGCCACATTGTGATTCTGGGTAGACTTGATCTCCTAGGACTTGAAGTCTGCGCAGAACAATTATGGCAAATACGTTTCCAACAATATACAGAAGTGAGATACCCCTATAGTTGTTGCAGTCGCTCCGATCGCCCTTGTTCTTGTACAGTGTTATGATGCTTGAATCTTTGAAATCCTGTGAGACTTGTCCTTCTCGCCAGCATAGCTCTATTAGCTGGTGGATCTGTAGAGTGAGTGTGTCTTGCCCACTCCTGATAACCTCTATTGGAATCCCATCCTTACCTGGAGCCTTGCCAGATGCAAGTTTATTTATAGCACACTTAACTTCTGTTATGGTGGGAAGTGTGTCCAGGTGGTCAAGAGTTGGTAGAGCCTCTATGGCGTTGAGGCATCATCGGCTAGTTTGGTCTCACTTGAGTAAAGCTCCAAATAGTGCTCTACCCATCTGTCCATCTACTGTTTCTTATCAGTTATGATTTCTCCAGTTAAGGTTTTCAATGGTGCACTTCTTTTGATCACCGGACCACAGGCTTTCTTTATTCCTTCATACATGCTTCTTATGTTTCCCTTATCACTTGCGATTTGAATGGACTTACATAACGTGATCCAATAATCATTTGCACACTGCCTCGCAGCCATTTGCACATCCTTCCTAGCTTGCTTTAGCTCACTCAGAGTGTTACGCGTTGGTCTTTCCTTGTTTCTTAAGAGAGCTATCTTCTTCTTATCAATCAAGGGCTGCAGAGTCTGGCTGTTTGCCGCAAACCAGTCCTGCTTCTTATGATCCACAGTGCCGTAAACCCCTATGGCAGTTTTATAAAGAGTTTCCTTAAGTTGACCCCACTTTTCATTTACTGTACAATTTTCTGGTGTATCAGTGAAAGCGTCTTCAAGTTGCTGTTGAAACTGAAAGCACTTTTCAGGATCGTGAGTGTTAATAATATTAATCCTGGGGCTAGATCTGTGTTTAGTTGTGTAGATTCTCTTTGGTCTTAGTCTAACCCTTGCAACGACTAAAGAGTGATCCGTATCACAGTCAGCACTGTGGTAACTTCGAGTCAATGATATATGATTCAGATGTTGCCTCCGTGTGATGATGAAGTCCAGCTGGTGCCAATGGACGGATCTTGGATGTTTCCATGTGACCTTATGCAGCTCTTTTGTTTTAAAAAAGGAGTTTGTAATACATAGGTCATTTCTGGTGCAATGCTCCAGCAGCCTTTGCCCATTTTCATTCATGCGACCGATGTTGTATTTTCCAAGGCACACTGGCCATGAACTCGAGTCCTTGCCCACACGAGCATTGAAATCACCGAGCATATAAATGTAGTCAGATTTTGGAACTGCCTTGATCACGGAGTCTAACTCCTCATAGAACGAATCCTTCACATCATCAGAGGAATCGAGTGTCGGTGCATATGCAGTAATAATGGTGGCAAAACCACAATAGGTTGCCAAGCGCAGGAATAATAGTCTTTCGGGACGCAGAGGTGTTTCCAAGGCACCAGGGCCGGGTTATATACTCGCCAAGACCTATTGACGCGTCCTCGCCGAGCGTCCTGGGCAACAGGTCCCTTCGGTGTCCAGGCTGAAGTCAATAGGATCGCCGATTCCTCCGAAGTCGGAGAGTGTCTGCCTGTATGGCGAGGAACCACCAGTCTGCACACCAATAAGCCAGACATGGGACAACGGATACTCACGCAAACCTCAGGTCCTGTATGACATCACACTGATGTTGGACAACAGGATGTCTTCATCCGACATACAGGACTTTGCGTTGGAGCTCAAGCCAACGAACACAAGCAAGCAAGCAAGCAATAGTATTTCATTTCCTCCTGCTGAAATTTCAATCATTCCCAGTAGCGAATTCTTCACTGCAAAGCCCAAACAGTGTTGCCTTTTTTCTGCCTGCCCTCTACTTTTAAAAAAAAGGTGTAATTGTTTTCCCTGAGTGACCCTTCCTCAGCGAGGCGAGTCTCCTGCAGGCCAGCAATATCAATGTTACGACGATTGAGTTCGGCATCAATCACAGCCGTTTTTTTCACATCGTCAATATTGTTCAAGTCAGTGGAAAATCCTGGACACATGGTTCTCACGTTCCAGGTAGCAAGCCGTAGCTTGAGGTGTCTATTTTTCTTTTTATTAGTACCTGGTGCATTGGTTTTACAGTCTGCGATTCAGATTTTGTCCTAGCCCCAAGCACCCATTGAAGCAGGCAGGCTTGAGGCGGGCGGTAGCTGATCAGGGACACCTGTAGGTGTCTCCCACCGTCAGAGGCAACGCGTGGCGCCCCATGTCTACGTCAACTTACAGGGACTTATAACCTTATAAATCACAGACACTCACACATGTATAAACACATATATACATACATTCCTGCATACACACATTCATACATACATACATCATTTACACAAACTCGCACAGTTCTACACCCACTCAATAGCATACAAATACAGACACCATCGCTTGCACAAATACCCACTCACAACCAGAAATACACTAACAAACACTTAATTATTACACACAAGAAAGAATGAGTAGGGAGAAAGAGGGGAGAGAGAAAGAGAAAGAGAGAGTGAGAGAGAGAGAGAGAGAGAGAGAGAGAGAGAGAGAGAGAGGGGGGGGAGAGAGTGAACAAACCTTATTTACAAATCGCCACAACTTGGGAGATTTGAACGCAAGTCAGTCTTACATTCGGCCCTCGATTTTCCTCATCATTTAGTGTTTACATATCCATATAGACACAGAGAGATGGCGGGGGTTGGAGGGTGGGGGGATTTGAACGCAAGTCAGTCTTACATTCGGCCCTCGATTGTCCTCATCAATTAGTGTTTACATATCCATATAGACACAGAGAGATGGCGGGGGTTGGTGGGTGGGGGGGGGGGGGAGATTTACAGATAGATAAATAGACAGACGAACAGGCAGACACAGACGGGGGAGGGAGATTTATAGACAGACAAATAGACAAATAGGCAGACAAACAGACACAAGGGGGGGGGGGGGAGGTGAATACAGACAGAGGAGGTCAGCATGAGTGATTAAATATGAGCGCTCGCTCATACACTTCCGGTGCGCTGATGCCGACGTACCGGGTTTAACCCTCTACACCGGACAGTTTGACTAAAATGTTCACTTCTCGCCCTTGACTTGGGAACGTGAATTGCAAGTACCTCAGTATTCCGAGTGGGTTCACCTGATGGCGAGGGACACTCGTAATAGAAAAAGCTAATCCACACGCAAAAATCTGTCCAATGTTACTAGAAATAGTAACACCTGTATGGGTTACGTGTGCGTTCAAAGCGAGAGAATGCAAAAAAAGACAACAGAAAAAAAAACGGACAGACAGCCAGTCAGACAGACAGACAGACAGACAGACAGACAGACAGACAGACAGACAGACAGACAGACAGACGGACGGACGGACGGACGGACGGGCGGACGGACGGACGGACGGGCGGGCGGGCGGGCAGGCAAGTAGGCAGGCAGGCAGGCAGGCAGAGTGAAAGAAAGAATGAACGAACGAACAAACAAACTTTATTTTCAAAGGGTTCAGAATTGGGCTCGCAGGCCCGTCTAACATTCTGCCCTTCTTATCATAGACAGACGTACAGATAGACAACTAGTCCACAATAAGGAAAATTAGAACCAGAAAAATAACTTGTAATATATGTTTGTATGAAAAGGTGATAACATTAGTTGGCACTTCTCTGCCTCTTCTTCCTTTTACTCGAGGTATGGTGTCCGCCTCGAGTGCTGGAGGTCCCGGGTTCAAGCCTCCGTGAGGACCGGGATTGTTTCACGTGGACTTCAAGTAACAAAATTGTCCCTGGTCTCTGGGTAGTGACATCGGACGCCTGTGTGTATGTGAATGTTTATGCCTGCAATGGGAGTATGGACGCCCAGAAGTGGCAGTGCTTAAGTGGCATATTAGGCCACGAGAGGAATGTTATTTTCTGTGGTGACTTCAACGCTAAAGGCAGATCATGGGGAAACACTTCCTCCAATACACAAGGGGAGGAGCTCGAGACTGCACTGGAAACCATCGACCTGGTTTGTATCAACAGTGGCTGTGTCACCAGGACAGCAAGCAGTCCAGGCGATGAGGACAGTGCTATTGATCTGGCGCTAGTTTCACCTTTATTCACTACAGTGTGTAGATGGGGTGTCCTAGGACACCATGGCAGCGACCACCACCCTTGCAGCATATTGGTGGAGAAAGGCAGAACCAGGCAGCACAAGCTAAAGGTAAAGACGTTCCAGTATGACAGTACAGGGCAAGATGTGGTGAGTAAAATAAGACGTGACAAGCGCAGAACGTTTCAGGGCAGGAAAAAAAGCTGGGAGCAGCCACCGTGGTGGAGTTTCGAGGTGGATAAGGCGTGGGTGGATAAGCGTAGTGCTGTAAGGAGATGGCAAAATGCCAAGAAGAACAGAGCTGGTCATCCTAGTCCCTGCTTGCACTTAGAAAGAGAGATGCACACAAAAGTAAGCTATTTCAAAAAACTGGTCACGGTGGTTAAAAGGGAAAAATGGGCAGAGGTGTGTCAAAGGGTAAGCACAGACAAGTCACTGAAATTGTTCTGGCGACTACATAAAAGCATGAGTGGTGTAGTCAAGAATAAGAGCATTTCTGACTTCCAAGGTGCTGACCTCATCTGGCAGAGGACTGACGAAGACAAGGGCAAAGCCCTCTTTGAACGCTACCTTGAGCAGGGCAACCAGACAGACATGGGAGGTCGAAATCTGGCCAAGGAGGTCACCTCAGACAGATGCAAGGCCCAGAACACTCCGGATGAAGACACAGTGACAGTGAAAGAAATCAAGGCTGTGCTTCGACGATCAAAAAACAGTGCTCCAGGTCCTGATGGCATAAGATACGACGACATAAATAGGTGTACCGACAATGAGCTAGAGAAACTAGCAGACATGTACAACAACAGTATAGGGAGTGCTAGCATCAAGGAGGAATGGTTACACAGCTATCTGATTCCCTTGCCGAAGCCTGACAAAGACCACAAAAAAATTCAGGGATATCGAATTATAACCATGCAGAATACAATAGGCAAGCTGCTGGAGAAGGTAATTGCCAGGAAAATATCAAGCCAACTAGAGAGGCAAGGTGTTTTCCCACCTACCCTGGGTGGGTACCGTCCAAAAAGAGAAACCTGGACCAATGCAGCAGTCTTTGCCCAGGATGTCTATGAAGGTTTCCACTCAGGCACTGAAACCGTTGCTGCAGCGATTGATCTTGAAGACGCATACAACAGAGTACCACTGGATTTTTTAATGTTTCAGCTTCTTGAACTAAACGTAAGTCCATTCCTCCTTAGTTGGATCGCTGCAGCCCTCTTCCAGCGGAAAGTAGTTTTTAGATGTGGCAGTTGGACTTCGGAACCAACAACAATATATCCTGGCCTACCACAGGGATCACCATTATCTCCGGTACTGTTCAACGCCTACACAGTGAGAATCACCAGTGAGCAGATCACTGGACCTGGCAGGACATTGTCATATGCCGATGATGTTTTAGTGTATCGTCAGGGTAAGGATAGAGAGGAGGTTGCTGGGGAACTACAAACCGAACTCAATCGCATAAGTACTTGGTGTGATGAAGCTGGGGCAATGGTTAACCCAACAAAGGCAACAGTGACTTGGTTCTCGTTGAATAATCATATTGTC
Organism: Cepaea hortensis; assembly: GCA_963921405.1. Taxonomy (NCBI): domain Eukaryota; kingdom Metazoa; phylum Mollusca; class Gastropoda; order Stylommatophora; family Helicidae; genus Cepaea; species Cepaea hortensis. Next base: position 13,084,441 of record OY992893.1, on the reverse strand, counting down.
AACAATCCAACACCAACTGTAATGCTGTGTTCAGAGACGGTGGAAAGAACGCAGGCAATGAATTACCTGGGGATACGGTTTGATCGAAGCCTTGCTTATAATGTGCACATAGACCAGGTGATAACAAAGGCCAAGCGGGGTTTGGCAGCGATGCGGGTGATGGCGGCAGCAAACTGTGAGCAGCGCCATCTATGTCTTCTGTACGAGGGGCTGGTCATGTCTGTTTTGGAGTATGCAATGGCAATCTTGACTCTCAGCCATAAGCAGATAGAAAGGATGGAAAGGATACAGAATGAAGCTATGCGCATTATTCTTGGATGTACAAGAGATACAGCATGCAGGGCGATGCGCTACCTTCTTGATTTTCCAACCATTGAAGAGAGAATACAAGTTTGCAGGGCACGCGCCTACCTCAGAATTAACGCAAACACACAACATCCACTGCATAGTGAAATTAGGAAGGTGAAGGGCAGCAGGTTAAAAAGAGGACGGTCGTGGATGGGTCAAGCCGAAGACATTCTTCAACAGGTGTGTTCACTTGAGGACTTAGAACCTGGCGAGGAGTGGGTGCAAGTGCCAACAGACTTCTGCACATCCTTTTCAGTTTGCATCCAATTAGATAGAAAATGCAGACAAGAAAATCCGGCTGCTGTTGAGGCTGAAGTACAAGCGTTGATTTTCGAGAATTCGCTAGACGGTGACGCGGTCATCTACACAGATGGGTCGGTCGTCCGACATGTGAGAAGCTCATGGGCCTTTACAGCTCGGGCCGGAGGGAGAATTGTGAAGGAGGACTCTGGTGCTTTCACTGAAACCACAAGTAGCCTGACCATGGAAGTCATGGCAGTAAGTAAAGCAATAACATGGCTCGAGACACAGACATTCACCAGGGCTTGTTTCCTTAGCGACTCAATGAACATGATCAAGAGGATAGAGGAGGGGTCGATCCGAAGAGAATGGTTGCTGCCTCTGAAGCGGTCTCGGCTGGCAAAGATTAGTTTCATCTTCGTGCCAGGGCATGCGGGAGTACAAGGAAATGAGCGGGCTGACAAGCTCGCAGGTGAGGCTACTGTGGAGGGCGGACGCGCCATGGACCAGGCTGACATTCTGAATGCTCTACGTGATGTGAGACTTTTGCGAGAACCAAGTGATGACTGTGAATCTACAACAATGGCCAGACTGCTAGAGCATCAAATTAAAAGAGGTGTGGCCAAACAAGAACACTACGCAGGAAGCCAAAGAAGATTGATAAACCAACACAGAACTGGCGTCGTTAGCCGCTACACGCTGCGGGATTTGCTGAGGAGGGGATCCGAGCACTTATGGACTGAATGGTTCGATGTGCAGCGAGGATGATCTGTCGACTAACTAACTAACTAACTAACGTAAAAAATCCCTTGGCAATCCCTTGCCAGGGCAAATTTTGGAGTTTAAAATCTACCAAAGTATTTAAGGATCCTCGCCGGTGCTACGGAGTTCGTGCACTGAGCTGAGTTTCTCCGGACTCAGGTTTGAGTTAGGAGAACGGAGCACTTATGGGTTACACCCGTGTGCCGTGATGTTGATCCGTCGACTAGACTAAACTAAACTTCACTTCTTCCTTGTATACATCAACAGAACATATGCCACAACAAACTCAGTGGTTTCGTGCACTGTGTTGAAATTTTTCTTGTGTAATATTGTCAGAAGTCGAGGTGCCCCACCGGCTAGATGAAAGTATTTTTCACTGGCGAGCAACCCCAAATAGTCAGAAACTGACTAGGGACAAAAACTATATGGCTGAACTATAGATTAAACCCTGAATATCCAACGTACAGCTCCAAGTGGCTCGTTACAAAATGAAATGAACTGTGCTGAATATTTGCCAAGGAATGGGAAAGAGAAGGTTAGCTAAGATAGATGTTTAAGTCAAAATATATGAGTATAGACGACTATCTCAGTACAGGTTTTTCTCCCTGACTGCTCCCTTCCTTGGTGTCTAAGTGAGCCCCCACCAATGTACACAACAACACGTATGCACAATTGGAATTAAAATATAACGAGAGAACTATGAGTTACAATACTACAACATTTATTTACTAATCATATTACACATGTAAGGTTTTTCCAGACGATGATGGATGCGTATGAGTTTCTGTACTACAGTAATCATGAAGGTGAAATGATTAATATACAATACGTAACTCTGAATCCTGTCTGGATCAGTGAGAGATCAGCAACTCTCCAGTTGAAACCAAAAAAGAAACAGCTTGCCGGTATTCTGACGATCCTGTCAGTCCTGACACTCCTAGTCGTCACTCGTTCTTGAGATCTACAACATAGGTGCTCCTTGTGAGAGCTTGGAAGAAAGTCGAGAATGTGTTATATCTAATTCTACATCAGCGCAATCCTAATTAAACCATATCATAACACAAACATATTCAATGACCAGTCTGGCCAAGTTTATCTTTCAGCTCTACTGCGTTCACCATCCTCCTTCTCCCTAATGTCTTTAGTCTGGGACGGGCTTTTCAATTGTCTCACACGCCTGTAATGATTACATTTCTGCCGCCCATGTCCATGTCGCTAATACAGAAATTCTGTGTCGTACAGCCGCTCCGTCCAAAGTTGGTTTAGCAGCTCACAGGATCGGTAATGGTATTATAATAATGCGGGGTCATCCGGGCTTACAAGCCGTGACCAGGAGCTGTGCCAGGTTCCCATGCATTACCTTGAACGCACGCCCACAATACACTGAGAAAGTTTAGCACCATATACCCTATACCAATTGTGGGTAATGTCTGTACCATTACACCTCTGCTTCCAACACAATCGTTGGCCAATGTGCCAATGTGCAGACAATAGCATAACCTTCATATTGGTAAGTTTGCATATGACAAATCAATATATCAAACATCCAATACACATAAACATATTGATTAAACTAGGCATATTATGATACTTTAACATCATAGCATAATGCACTAGTTAGTTTGTATGTATACGAAATGAGACGTATATACCCAAAAAGAATATGTATATTCATATGAAATTACACATACATACATCCAACATATCCGTAACCATTATATTACTTCAAGATGGACATCTAATGATACTCAACATAATAGCATCAGGCATTATTAATGAGTACTAATATTGTATAGCTACAAAATGAGATATACAACAAGTCTAATTGCAGTGACCACACAGACCAGCCATATTTGCTGATCTGCCCGGTTTAATCACCACTTAGTTACTGCTGTTGTAAGAATTAAATAACTAGTCAGTTGACTATATTCTGTACAACAAAGGCACACACCAAAAGGCAACTAGGATAGTGTACAAAGAAATGACAAGCATCTACCAAGACACCTAAAAGTATATCTAGACAAGATCTCCTTCCATAAGTTTCTACTTCTCAGAAGAGTAACACTTAAAGCACAATGATATTGAACACAGAACTTAGAAATAATAGTGCACACTCAATTAACTTGACAATGATAGTTCTTGAAAATAACCTAGATCAGATATAGACTGAAAGTTCATATGTCTAAAAGACTGTTGCATAGTTACTAAGAAATCCTTCCTAGAAGCCAACATAATAATCATGCATATGACTACAAACATTGAGCTGGCTGCCTACCTGTTCTGAAGTCAGACTTAATCTAAAGGGAACAGGTCTATCGTGGGTTTTTATACCTAGCCTAGCAGTTGACACTTATCTCCCAGGAATTCCATTAATAAATTCTTCTTATCTCCCCCTGACGTTAATTGCAATTATCTCCAAGTCTGTCCAGTCATAAAAATTCTTTCTGCATGCACACTAGCCTTCACACCTGTGGATCTGACCATTATTAGCCCCCTGAGTCTTATCAGTGATTTCACACCTTGCGCCTCTAGTCTCTACCAGATGGGGTCAGCCATCGCGGTTGGGCGATTTCCTAGCTATGCTTATCAGGTGTCATGTCAAGGGAACAATTAGGTTCTCATGGTCAACAGCCAGTTTACAACTCTGTTGGTAAACCAGGTTTGCTTGCGTCATGCCTGGTTGGTTTTAATTACTATTTAGTCCCCTGAGTCTGCCCTCCCGTCTACCTGGATTGATAACCTCTGGGGGTGACCGGTACTGGTGTCAAATTAACTTCCCAAATAGAAAGCTAGTCTTGGTGGTTTGTTTACTTGCAGGTTTTGCAAGCTTACGTCAAGACAGTATAGCCTTGAATATAGAGAAAACAGTTTTGTTCGTCTGTTGATCATCTACATGGCCCATCAAAAGTGAACCGAAAATTGTTCTGGGAAGTAAAGGCTGCAAATTCGTGACAAATATATAGCGGGAGACTGCAGCACTTATCGAGATATATCTGTCACGTGGACAACAATCATCTTCGGGTGATGGACCCTAAGTATAACTTCTCCTTGAGGTTGAACGGGGTAGGGGTAATGGCAAAATCGAATCGAAATGTACAAAAGTGATCTTTAATACAAAAATTAAACAAATAAACTTCTGTTTCTTTTCAAATAAACACAACACATAGCTTGGAAATTAGAGGGTAAGAAAAACATACAGGGAGATACAGGCGGATCTTTCCACCCTAGACTCTCTCAACGAATAAGAAAAAACAATATAATAAAAACGGATAAAATCAAGAATACTCAACATGGGACCTGCGGTTTTTTATCTGGTTTATCGTCTTGTTCTTTGAAGAAGACTTTAATCGGAACATTGGCCTCTATTATGGTTTATTTGTCCTGTCGTTGAGTTTCAAGGCAATATCGTGAATTTATGTGGACTGCAGTATTTACAAAGAGGGCGAAAAGGGGAAAAGGATCGCCTTCATTTCACAGGTTTTATTCAATACGGCTCGGTCTCTTTCTAAAGATTGGCCTGCCAAATTGTCGCATAATGCACGAACTCCGTCGCTTCAGCGATGACCCCAAGGAGTCTGCAAGAAAACTACGCCGAGTCTTCGACTTAGATGCATAGGTTTTAGACTTAGATGGATAGGACACGTTATTAGGATGGATGATGGTAGAATACCAAATGATATCTTTTTTGGTGAATTACAGATGGGTAAAAGATCTCACGATACAAAGATGTGTGTAAGCGGGACATGATTGATACAGGCATTGATAATGCACATTGGTAGCAGGTCGCCGCTAAAGTGTTGCATGGAGAGCAAACATCAGAAATGGAATAAAGACAAAGGCGAAAGTGATTGCAGATAGGTCATACACTGAGCGCGTGAGACGTAAGATTGTGCGTGATGGTGAAAATGACCATAATTTCATGTGCATCCGTTGTGGACGAACATTTACAGCTCGAATTGGTCTGATCAGTCACATTCGCTACCGCCTTGGGTTGTAGTTATTATACCTTTTTGAAGCACAATGTAAGAAACTATCGTCTGTCAAGACGGAAAGGTGCCAATCATTCTGTCACACCATTTGAGCCACTCTATTCTGTTACACCACTTGAGCCACTCTATTCTGTCACACCATTGAGCCACTCTATAATGTCACACCAGTTGAGCAAATCTATTATGTCACACCAGTTGAGCCACTCTATAATGTCATACCAGTTTAGCCACTCTATAATGTCACACCAGTTGAGCCACTCTATAATGTCACACCTCTTGAAGCCACTCTATAATGTCACACCAGTTGAGCCACTCTATAATGTCACACCAGTTGAGCCACTCTATAATGTCACATCTCATGAAGCCACTCTATTCTGTTACATCACTTGAGCCACTCTATAATGTCACACCCCTTGAAGCCACTCTATAATGTCACACCAGTTGAGCCACTCTATAATGTCACACCAGTTGAGCCACTCTATAATGTCACACCAGTTGAGCCACTCTATAATGTCACACCTCTTGAAGCCACTCTATAATGTCACACCAGGTGAGCCACTCTATAATGTCACACCAGTTGAGCAAATCTATAATGTCACACCAGTTGAGCCACTCTATAATGTCACACCAGTTGAGCCACTCTATAATGTCACACCTCTTGAAGCCACTCTATAATGTCAACCTCTTGAAGCCACTCTATAATGTCACACCAGGTGAGCCACTCTATAATGTCACACCAGTTGAGCCACTCTATAATGTCACATCTCTTGAAGCCACTCTATTCTGTTACATCACTTGAGCCACTCTATATTGTCACACCTCTTGAAGCCACTCTATAATGTCACACCTCTTGAAGCCACTCTATAATGTCACACCAGTTGAGCCACTCTATAATGTCACACCTCTTGAAGCCACTCTATAATATCACACCAGTTGAGCCACTCTATAATGTCACACCAGTTGAGCCAATTTATTCTTCGCAGGCAGAAGTGAATGAATGTTTGTAGTTCCGGGGATACGTGATAAATTTTGAGCTAGATACTTGCCTGTCTGTATGTCTACCCAGCTAGCTAGCTAGATAGCTATATACCTAACTACCTAGCCTCCCTGTCTGTCCGTCTATCTATCTATCTATTCCATCCACCCCTCTCTGTCTGTCTGTCTGTCTGTCTGTCTGTCTGTCTGTATATCCATCCATCATGTGCCGTGCCGGTAAGCGTGGGCGGTCATGTTTTGCCATCTCACTCGATCACCAGAGTCGTAGATCAGCTCTGTGTTCCTGCCTCGACCATGAAACGTGGCCAAGCCATCCAGGTATTTACTTCTCGGTCTTCCCCTTGGTCTCTTCCCTTCGATCTTGCCAGTTGTCACAAAGTTCTCCAATTAATTTCTTCTTATAACATGCCCAAAACTTTTTTGACTGTCTACGCCTAATGTCTCTAATCAGTTTACGATCTTTATTTGTTTCTTGAATGACTTCTTCGTTGGTTTTTCTGTCTGTCCATTGTATTCTTTGCATTTTCCTCAGAAGCCACATTTCTACAGCTATCAGCTGTTTTTCGGCTAGACTGCTTATTGTCTATGCTTATTGTCTATCCATACAAAAGTATAGGTTCTGTGTAGCACTTCAACACTCTTTTTATCGTTTCAATTGATACCTTTTGATTGGTCAGTATGTTTTTCATCTTGCAAAAGGCTACCTTCGCAATGGCAATTCTTGTTCTAATCTCTTCAAGGCATCTCCCATCAGATGTTATGACTGTGCCGAGATAACTGTATCGATCCACTTACTTACGAATATGCCCTTTTACTCGTATATCACATTGTATTATTTCCTTCTTCCCATTGACGACCATAATCTGTGTCTTCTTAATATTCAGTTCTAACCCTAGTTGTTCACTGTGTGCAACAACTACGTCTACTAAATGTTGCAGGTCCTGTTCATTGTCTGCAATCAAGACTGTATCATCTGCATATCTAATGTTATTGATGCATCGTCCCCCAATTTTGATTCCTTCCATATCTTCAATATTTCTGAAAATATTTTCACTGTATAGGAAAAACAGATCTGGAGACATTACACATCCCTGTCTCACACCTCTATTTATAGGCTGATATTGACCTACTTCATATCAATTCTTATGGCAGCTTGTTGTTTCCAATATATGGTTTTTACAAGTCTAAGGTCTTTTCCCATCAATTTGTAGATCTTCAAGCATCCTTATCATGTCGACATGTCTCACTTTATCGAAAGCCCTTGTGTATTCAATAAAGCAAAGATATAGATCCTTGTGTGTGTGTATATATATATATATATATATATATATATATATATATATATATATATATATATATATATATATATATATATATATATATATATATATTTCATTGGCACCTTTCCGTCTTGACAGACGATAGTTTGGTACATTGTGCTTCAAAAAGGCTTAATAACTACGATCCATGGCGGTGGCGAGTGTGGCTGGTAAGGCCAATTCTTGCTGCAAACGTTTGCCCACAGTAGGTGCATGTGAAAACATGGTCACTTCCACCATTTTGCACCATCTTACGTCTCTCACGCTCTGTGTGTGCTTTATCTGCAATCATTTTCTCATTTGTCTTTATTCCATTTCTGATAGTTGCCCTCCATGCAGTTCAGCGGCGACGTGCTCCCAATGTGCATTATCAATGCCTGTATCAATCCTGTCCCGCTTACACACATCTTTGTATCGTAGTAGAGGCCGACCCCGAGATCTCCTACCCGTCTGTAATTCACCAAAAAAGATGTCCTTTGGTATTCTACCATCATCCATCCTCCTAACGTGTCCTATCCATCTAAGTCTACGAAGACTGAGCATGGAATAAACCGTCACACAACCTGATCTTTCCAATACTTCAGTATTTGTGATTTTGTCTTGCCACTTAATTCCAAGTATTCTTCGCAGATACCGCATATGAAAGCTGTTTAAACGTTTCTCTTGGCGTGAGTAAGTTGTCCAGGTTTCACTGCCATAAAGAAGAGTACTAAGGACACAGGCTTGGTAGACGAGGACTTTTGTTTTGGCAGTAAGCTTCCTGTTCTCCCAGACTCTTTTTGCTAACATATTCATTGTTGTTGCTGCCTTGCCAATCCTGATGTTGATTTCCTGATCGATGGATAATTTGCTATTTACCTCTGATCCTAGATATGTAAAATGGTCTACTATCTCCAGTTCGGCGTCGTCAATAAAGATTGATGGTACATCATGTGCACCTTGTGACATAATCTGTGTCTTCTTTTTGTTTTTAACAAACCAAATTCAGAACAAGCATTGGAGAATGATGATAGTAGATGTTGTAATTCTTCCTCAGAGTGGGTCGTAATCGCAGCATCATCCGCAAAAAGCAACTCTGTTGCTAATTTTGGTCTTGGCCTTCAATCTCTGAGCATTATAGAGGCCACCATCTGAGCGTGAGTGAATGTATATACCGTCATCCTGATCACGAAAGGCATATTTCAGTAGAAGTGAAAAGTATATCCCAAAGAGGGTGGGGGTTAGTACACAACCTTGCTTAACTCCACTCTTGATTTCAAACTCTTCTGAAGTTGAGCCATCAAACTTGATTATACCCTTCATGCCTGTGTGGAACGATTCCACAATGGACAGAAGAGTTGGTGGGCAGCCAATCTTCTTTAGTGCTTTGAACGACTGACCAAATCGAATGCCTTTGTGAGGTCGATGAAGGCAATAAACAGTGGCTGATTTTGTTCCCGGCATTTTTCTTGCATCTGTCGCTATGAGAATATCATATCAATGGTAGACCGGTTCTGACGGAAGCCGCACTGTGATTCGGGGTAGACTTGATCTCCCAGGACTTGAAGTCTGTGCAGGACAATTCTGGCAAATACTTTCCCAACAATACCCAGAAGTGAGATACCCCTATACATTTTGTTACAGTCGCTCCGATCTCCCTTGTTCTTGTACAGCGTTATGATGATTGAATCTTTGAAATCCTGTGGGACTTGTCCTTCTCGCCAGCATAGCTCTATTAGCTGGTGGATCTGTAGAGCGAGTGTGTCTTGCTCACTCCTGATTACCTCTATTGAAATCCCATCCTTACCTGGAGCCTTGCCAGATGCAAGCTCATTTATAGCACACTTAACTTCTGCTATAGTGAGAAGTGTGTCCATGTGGTCAAGGGTTGGCAGGGCCTCTATGGCGTTGAGGGCATCATCCGCTAGCTTGGTCTCACTTGAGTAAAGCTCTAAATAGTGCTCGACCCATCTATCCATCTGCTGTTTCTTATCAGTGATGCTTTCTCCAGTCAAGGTTTTCTGCGGTGCACTTCTTTTGATCATTGGACCACAGGCTTTCTTTATCCCTTCATACATGCTTCTGATGTTTCCCTTATCACTTGCGATTTGAATGGACTCACATAACTTGATCCAATAGTCATTCGCACACTGCCTGGCAGCCTTTTGTACATCCTTCCTCGCTTGCTTCAGCTCACTCAGAGTGTTACGCGTTGGTCTTTCCTTGTTTCTTAAGAGAGCTATCTTCTTTTTATCAATCAAGGGCTGCAGTATCTGGCTGTTTGCCGCAAACCAGTCCTGCCTCTTATGATCCACAGTGCCGTAAACCCCTACCGCTGTTTTATAAATAGTTTCCTTAAGTTTACTCTAGTTATCATTTACTATACAATTTTCTTAAGTATCATTGAAAGCGTCTTCAAGTTGCTGTTGAAATTCAAAGCACTTTCCAGGATCGTGAGTGTTAGTAATATTAATCCTGGGGCTAGACTTGTGTTTAGCTGTGTAGATTCTCTTTGGTCTCAGTCTAACCCTTGCAACAACCAAAGAATGATCTGTATCACAGCCAGCACTGTGGTAACTTCGAGTTAATGATGTATGGTTCAGATGTTGTCTCCATGTGATAATGAAGTCCAGTTGATGTCAATGGCTGGATCTTGGATGTTTCCATGTGACCTTATGCATCTCTTTTGTTTTAAAAAAGGATTTTGTAATACATAGGTCATTTCTAGTGCAATGCTCCAGCAGCCTTTGCCCATTATCATTCATGCGACCGATGTTGTATTTTCCAAGGCACACTGGCCATGAACTCGAGTCCTTGCCCACACGAGCATTGAAATCACCGAGCATATAAATGTAGTCGGATTTTGGAACTGCCTTGATCGCAGAGTCTAGCTGCTCATAGAACGTATCCTTCACATCATCAGAGGAAGCGAGTGTCGGTGCATATGCAGTGAGAATGGTGGCAAATCCACAAGAGGTTACCAAGCGCAGTGATAATAATCTTTCATTACCTCCAGCTGGGATATCAATCATTCCCAGTAGCGAATTCTTCACTGCAAAGCCCACACCATGTTGCCTTTTTTCTGCCTGCCCTCTTCCCTTCCAAAAAAAGGTGTAATTGTTTTCCCTGAGTGACCCTTCCTCAGCGAGGCGAGTCTCCTGCAGGCCAGCAATATCAATGTTAAGACGATTGAGTTCAGCATCAATCACAGCCGTTTTTCTCACATCGTCAATATTTGTCAAGTCAGTGGAAAATCCTGGACACATGGTTCTCACCTTACAGGTTGCAAGCCGTAGCTTGAGGCTTCTATTCTTTTTATTAGTACCTGGTGCATTGGTTTTACAGCCTGCGATTCATATTTTGTCCTAACCCCAAGCACCCATTGAAGCAGGCAGGCTGTGGCGGATCAGCACCCAATTGGCTGGAGGCTGTCCAGCTTGAGGCGGGTGGTAGCTGATCAGTGACACCTGTAGGTGTCTCCCACCGTCAGAGGCAACGCGTGGCGCCCCGTGTCTACGCCAACTGACAAGGACTTATAACCCGTAACAGTTGCCTCTCGCTTTGATTCCGAGACCGGTTAAGACCAGGGATGGAGTTATTGCCTCTCCATAACACAAAGCCTGGGCTAAAATAAAGAAACCATGTGTTGCCCATGCAGCATGATCCCTCTCTCGGCCTGCCTAGTTCACTCCAGAGGAAAGTTGACACCTATAATCTGGAACAAGACAAGCTGCAGAAGCTGCCGGATCAGCAAAGCAATGCTCTAACTGTCCGCCTGTCGGAGCTTCGATCCTAGACCAGCTGCCAACCAAGGCTTAGGACCTGGTCTGCCCTGCCATGACTTATTTTGTCTTTGGGTTGCATTTCCTCGCACCAGGATAAGGCTAGTACCACCCCAATTGCGCTCTTCCGTCCGAAGCCGTTGGCACAATGAGGGGTGCCGGGTTTGGTAAGCGCCGCCCAACATTCGGCGCTGACAGAAAGCAGGTAGTACCATCTACTGTCATACGGTAGCTCAGTCATATCTGACTAAGACCTGACTCACTATATATATATATATATGTGTGTGTGTGTGTGTGTGTGTCTATATGCGTGTGTGTTTCTGTCTCTGAATCTCTGTCTCACTCTCTCTTACTCTCTCTCACTCTCGCTGTCTCTCTCTCACTGTCACTCGCTTTCTCTCTCTCAGTCTATATTGACTCTCTTTCTCTCGCTGTCTCTCCCTCACTCTCTCTCTCTCTCTCGCTATCCCTATCTTACTCTCACACACACACTCTCTCTCTCATAGTCTCTATCTCTGTCTGTCTGTCTGTCTGTCTGTCTGTCTGCCTCTCTCTCTCTCTCTCTCTCTCTCTCTCTCTCTCCCTCATCGTCCCATGACAACCTCGCAGTATTAGATATCACCAGTCTCAACTCCCCTCATCACCTCGCCTGTAAGACAACCCCACTCCTGGGCCTCACATCCCACACTGGGCAAGCTATTGATCGGGTTACCCATTTTCCTAAGCGATTTGACCTAATTTCAGCTAACAGCCTACGACATGAATAAACCGGCAGCAGACTAATTAGCTTCATCAAACGAGCAAATGCTGGCACGACATGGCCATTTTCAAACCACCATTTTCACATTACGGGACAACGCGGAACCCATATTTCACCAGACATCCACAAATATTGCAGGCGTGTTAATAGTCCTTCGCAACACTTAAACAAACAGGGAGAAGAGTATGGAGTCTTCGTGCCGAGGTGGTGACACTGGATCTCCGCTTTCTGAAAGTGGTGGGTTCGTCTTTGAACTTCAATATCCGTTTCAGCAGAAATAGTTCTTTGAGACTTGAGTGATGAACATTGATGCAGACAACGAACAGGATCTAAAACGTTTAGTAGATGCTTTTAGGAGTTAGAATTAATTTGTAAGAAGATGGCGATTACGATCGTCTCTACGATGAAAGAAATACCACAATGTCAAAACAATGTATTTCCTTAGTGAATTAACGGATAGACGATGTAAACAAAATATTGAACTATTAATTATCTGGCATATTTCGTTACAACTTATCAGATGCCTACTGAAGATTTATATATCGTATGAATTGAAAATAATTAATACGTTTGCTCAAATACTAAGTTAATAGTCTGATATTGTGCGAATGTGCAGAAAGGTTATCCCCAAGGACGTTGAAGACTTAACAGGAAGACCTTGTGTTTGCATAGCAACGGCTGGAATCTCCTAATAAATAATGCTTAGATATATTTGAGCAATCGAAATGTGCCAGGCAAGAAATAGTGCAATATTTTGTTTATGGCGTCAAGGGTTACATATCACAATATAATTTACGAGTAAATAGGAATATTCTTAAACACGTGAATCTGTCCAGTTATCTCAGAACAGTCATAATATCTGATGGCAGGTGCCTTGTTGAGATTAGAACAAGAATCGATGTGGCAAAGGTAGCCTTTTGCAAGATGAGAAACTCACTGACCAATAAAAAGATGTCAATTGCAACGAGAAAAAAAAGTGTTGAAGTGCTACACTGAACCTGTACTTTTGTATGGATGTGAAACGTGCACAATGAGCGGACAAGCCGAGAAACATCTAATTGCAGTGTAAATGTGGTTTTAGAAAAAAATCCACAGAACACCATGAACAGACAGAAAAAAAAAACAACAACAACAACGAGAAAGACCTACACAAACAAATGAAAACAGTAAACTGATTAGAAAAATTTGACGCGGCGAGTCAAGATTTTTGGGCACGTTATGAGAAGAACTGGAGAACTTGGTGACAACTGTCACGATTGAGTGAGAAAAGAACAAGGGGAAGGCAGAGAGATAAATATCTAGATTGCTAGGCCACAAGGCATAATCTAGACAAACACAGAGAGCTGAACCACAACTCTGGTGATCGTGTGAGTTGGCGGAATATGCCCCCCCCCCCGCCTCGCTTATCGGCTTGACACATGATGATGATGATGAGGGATCGTCACTGGAGCTACTTTGTTCTATTTTTAAACTAAATGGCACTGGATGGGTCACTGTCACATTGGTCCCCATTACTTCCCAAAGTCAATTACTAGACGAGACCGAACTGGATGCCCAGGTTAATTAAATTACTAGACTAGACCGAACTGGATGCCCAGGTTAATTAAATTACTAGACTAGACCGAACTGGATGCCCAGGTTAATTAAATTACTAGAATAGACCGAACTGGGTGCCCAGGTTAATTAAATTACTAGACTAGACCGAACTGGGTGCCCAGGTTAATTAAATTACTAGACTAGACCGAACTGGGTGCCCAGGTTAATTAAATTACTAGACTAGACCGAACTGGGTGCCCAGGTTAATTAAATTACTAGACTAGACCGAACTTGGTGCCCAGGTTAATTAAATTACTAGACTAGACCGAACTGGGTGCTCAGGTTAATTAAATTACTAGACTAGACCGAACTGTGTGCCCAGGTTAATTAAATTACTAGACTAGACCGAACTGGGTGCCCAGGTTAATTAAATTACTAGACTAGACCGAACTGGGTGCCCAGGTTAATTAAATTACGAGACTATACCGAACTGGGTGCCCAGGTTAATTAAATTACTAGACTAGACCGGCCTGGGTGCCCAGGTTAATTAAATTACTAGACTAGACCGGACTGGGTGCCCAGGTTAATTAAATTACTAGACTAGACCGAACTGGGTGCCCAGGTTAATTAAATTACTAGACTAGACCGAACTGGGTGCCCAGTTTAATTAAATTACTAGACTAGACCGAACTTGATGCCCAGGTTAATTAAATTACTAGACTAGACAGAACTGGGTGCCCAGGTTAATTAAATCACTAGACTAGACCAAACTGGGTGCCCAGGTTAATTAAATTACTAGACTAGACCGAACTGGGTGCCCAGGTTAATTAAATTATTAGACTAGACGGAACTGGGTGCCCAGGTTAATTAAATTACTAGACTAGACCGAACTGGGTGCCCAGGTTAATTAAATAAAAATGCATGCTTTCAGAGGGATCCGAACACGTACCTACAGTACTCAGTGTGTATACTGTCGTGTGTGTCCTATACCGCTGTGTTTCTTCAATGATTGCAATCAATGCCAGTGTGTCTCATGTTATTTCAATGTCTTTATTGTTTCTCCTGTTCGTATTGATATGAAGTACAGATCCTTAAGAAACGCAGCTGGAAAAAGAAGAACAGGTAGAGAGACACATAGGAAACTAAGAAAAAGTGTATACAACGCCAGTACAGCACAATACAGTTTGCTACCGGTGGGATTACACACTATTGTTAACCAGAGACAGGTCAATACCAGACATAACCAAACACTAGTTAAATATGTCTCTACTGCACACAATCTGCACTACTAGAATTTATAAGAAAACGCCGTTTGAACTACATCAGCCATGTACTCAGAATGGACAAAACAAGACTCCCCTACCAAGCTCTCGACACCGGTAGGGAAAAGAAAACGGGGAAGACTAAGAGAGACCCTGCGTAGAATCAGAGAGGGCTCATTCAACGGCCAAATAAACATCCAAGATCTACAACAGGTGGCAGCGAACAGCCTGGCATGGAGAGCCATGATTTCAGTCCTATGCGCCGCCTTGGGCTCAAGAGGAGAGAGTAACTAAGACTATCTACTGCACCGGCAGTAATCAGACAACAGCAACACTGTCAGGCTCACCAATATCAGACACTTCTTGTGCTGCCAGATCAGGCCATCATTCTTACATGATTTCCCCAAAATGGCTACATTTATCAAAGAAACCCTAATAAACTCACTGCCTGCACGCGGAAATACATGATGCTTTAATTCATATTAATCCACTGGCCTCATATGTCACAGCGGGGCCGTGCCGTGCTATGATACAGAGAGGCGGACGCATCAGGCGGCACCGTAAGGGGGCTTCATAAGGGGGCGGCATTTTTAAAGAAATAAAGACGAAGGCATTTCGAAGACTTGCTTCATACTGCTAAAATCTACCGCACGACCCTGTGTTACAGCAAGGTATCTCTCATGGGTTTCTCACCAATTTCTTGCCCATGTTCAGGCTACATATTAATAGCCACAAAAGACAACTACTGTTCAGCACAGAGCATAATCAGGGCCAGGTACAACACTCATGCAACAATATACATTATTGCTGGATAAAGAAGAACAGATAGAGAGACACATTGGAAACTAAGAAAACGTGTAGGGAAAGCACCGATTACTGACTTAAGTGGTTCGGGCATTTAGCAAGAATGGAACAAGATCAACCAACGGCTACAGCGTTCTACATGGGAACGTCGGGATACAAGGCAACAGGAAGTGATGGCTAGATGGAGGAGCAATCAAATACGACGTTAGCACCAGCAACAAGACAAGCTAAACACATAAAATCACACACATATCCTCTATGAGACGCTGCACTGCAAAATAAGCAAGACAAAAGAAGAAGACACGACAGATACAGCCGTGAACACAATAGTGTCCTCACACAGATATTACAATAATCTACCTCTCATGGTAATATATTGTGTCATCAAAACTCTCACTGACAATTAGAACGTCACATATTGGAAATATCACTTGCTAGATATATACCAACTAGAGAAATATCAATTGCTGGAGAAATATCAATTGCTGGAGAAATATCAGCTGGAGAAATGTCAACTGGAAAAATATCAACTGGAGAAATATCAACTGGAGATATATCAATTGCTGAAGAAATAACAATTGGAGAAATATCAACTGGAGCAATAGAAACTGGAGAAATATCAATTGCTGGAGAAATATCAAGTGGAGAAACATCAATTGCTGGAGAAATATCAACTGAAGAAATATCAATTGCCGGAGATATATCAGTTGAAGAAATATCAACTGGAAAAAGAATATCAATTGCTGGAGATATATCTACTGGAATAATACCAACTGGAGAAATATCAACTGAAGAAATATTAATTGCTGTAGAAATATCAATAGGAGAAATATCAATCGCTGAAGATATATCAACTGGAGAAATATCAAGTGGAGAAATATTCATTGCTGGAGAAATATCCGATGAAGAAATATCAATTGCTTGGGAAATATCAATTGCTGGAGAAATATCAGCCGGAGAAATATCAATTGCTGGAGAAATATCAAATGGAGAAATATCAATTGCTGGAGAAATATCAGTTACTGGAAAAATATCAATTGCTGGAGATATATCAAAAGGAGAAATGTCAGTTGCTGGAGATATGTCAACAGGAGAAATATCAATTGCTGGAGATACATCAACTAGAGAAATATCAATTGCAGGAGATATATCTACTGGAAAAAATATCAACTGGAGAAACATCAACGGGAGAAATAGCCATTGCTGTGGAAATATCAAATGAAGAAATATTAATTGCTTGAGAAATATCAATTGCTGGAGAAATATCAACTGGAGAAATATCAACTGAAGAAATATCAACTGTGGAAATATCAGCTATGGTGGCCTTGAGGCCACTGGATTATCTGGATTATCGAAACATTTTTTCACCAGTTTCTTTTGTTTAAACACAGATCTTCAGGTAATCACGGTAGGTATCTTTTGTTAGTCTCCGCTTAGAGTTAGGACTTAGTCTTACAGACTGATCTACCATATGGCAATAGACTGTACTATCTGCTTTCTGTTAACGCCAATGACTGAGCTATCGTATGACAGTAGACGGTATTACCTGCTTTTTGTTAACGTCGAATGACTGAGCTATAATATGACAGTAGACGGTACTACCTGTTTTCTGTTAACGCCGAATGTTGGGCGGCGCTCACCAAACCTGACACCCCATTTTGTGCCAACGACTTCGGGCGGAGGAGTGCAATTGGGAGGGTGCACGCCCCACCCTGGCGAGAGGAATTGCAACTTAGATTAAATCTCATGACTGGGCAGATTAGGCTGTAGGCCTTGATCGGCAACTCGTCAACTGGACTTACACAAATTCCCTAGGATATGAAAGCTGCTCTTGTCTTTTATCTCTTATTGTCTATTCCTAGCTCTACTCCCTCGTGTGTCTGCATTGGTTCCTAATGATGTGAACGATTATACCTTTTGGAATGAGATTTCATCAAAGGAGACCGAATTATCATTTGCTAGACGTATCCTCACAAAACTATTTTTAAAAAAGTAATAGGCAAATAACATTTATTTTGCCATGAGAAGAGAAGAGAGTCATCGGAAAACATCGTGACAACTGGAAAGATCACTGGCGAAAAGAGCCAGAGGTTGACCAAGAGAGATGAAGCTGGATTACTGAGGCGGTGACATGGAGGAATATCACCAGTGGAGTTTATTCAACGTACTTCGGCTTAGCTCTGTGGAGAAACCCGAACGCTTACTCCAGTCGGCACTGAAAACCATAGTGATGACATTCATTATATTAGTCTGTCCATAGAAAATGGAATATCTAATTGTTTATTAGACATATGATGCTCGACCCACATGTTTTACAGACCAATCGGCTTTCGGTGGGTGAAAAACGTCCCGCAGCAGGAATATATTGTGGGTATGAGAAGTGTTAGGAATAGCAGTTTGCATCGAGTAAATGAATATATACTAGTATGGGTGGAAAGCAGAGTTGATTCTGGGTGAAAGGAGAGGTAATCATGGGTGGAAAGGAGAGTTAATCATGGGTGGAAAGAAGAGTTAATCATGGGTGGAAAGAAGAGTTAATCATAGGTGGAAAGTTGAGTTAATCATGGGTGGAAAGGAGAGTTAATCATAGGTGGAAACAAGAGTTAATCATAGGTAGAAAGAAGAGTTAATCATGGGTGGAACGGAGAATTAATCCTGGGTGGAAGGAGAGTTAATCATTGGTGGAAAGGAGAGGTAATCATGGGCGGAAAGAAGAGTTAATCTTGGGTAGAGAGCAGAGTTAATCTTTGATAGAAATGAGAGTTGTTATTCTTCACGAAACCCCGTGCTGTCGACAGGCTGCGCCAGCCGACAATTCTCTCATTTATCGACATCTGCTAATTTGCGGCCAAAAAGAATATGCGTTTCGTATACTGTTTTCGACGAACAATAAACAATTACTCAAATACACCGAAGCCACCGCAATTAGACATTGTAAACCAGTATTGTGTCGACAGATAGATTTCACAGTGACAGCGATTACTTTGGGGATGACACAACTCACATTGGAACAGTATCACAGTCTATGTGTCTCTCCCCCCCCCCCCCCACCCCCCCCCCCCCCATTCCCACCTTAAAGCCACGATGTTAGCTTTATATGATATCTAACATTGCAAATATGATATATAACGAGATGCAGCTAAATAAGAGAGGCAATATATTGTGCAACCTATTTTTGTGGCGTCTGGGCTTAAAAGATTTTCTAAGAATTCTTTTCTTCTGCAGCATTGCAGGTCTACAGCCTGAACATGAAACGTATTTATTCTTAATTTATGCCAGTGTGCCTGTCTATACAAGATTCCTCCAACATAAAAAGTGAAACAATGCATGAGTTTTTATGCCAAATATACATTTTCAAAATCCGCCCATGTGTGTCATATCATAATAATTCTTACGGCATTACATTGTGTTTTCTCATCATATTTTGGACGTCTTGTCAATATTTGGATTTGTTGTTAGAATGATGTAAATCCAAGAGAAATTGATTATTTTTTGCTTTGCATATTTCTGTAATGTAGCAATAATATAATGATATATATTAAAGTATGTTACAGACACACGATGTTTCCCTGAAAAATTGCAAATGGCCGGGTATTTAAGGACATGTCATAACATACATGGGGATACGGTTTCAAACCCTCGTAAGATAAAAGTTGTCACCTATTACTTGCAAAATGCCTTTGCTGCACACAGCGTGGCGTTTCCAGCGGCAAGTGCCTGTCAACCTGCCCTTTGAAAGCAATGGTAAAGCACTGGTATAACAGTTTTAATTGTTATCAAAAGCGTGAAAGTGAACCGCTTTAACGTTGTGCATGCGTCAGTGACCTACGGCACCCATACCATGAGTAGCACCTGGAACGATTTTCAATGGCACGCTGTGTGAATTTAAATACAGTAAATTATCTCATTAAAAATTTTAACATTTAATTAAACAGAAGCTTATAATTCTTTTTAAGCTATCCTTGTTGTTATATCCCTTTAAACCGAACGATGTTTGACAATGGAATTATGAATCTGATGCAATCTAACTGAGTGATATGTTGCAATAATAGCCGACCTTGACGAAATTCTGTTGTCCATCCTGTCAGTCCCTAACCCCCCCCCCCTCCCCCCCCCCCCACTACCGACTCTGTTGTTCTCTTGACCGTCGCATACTGTACATATGCCAGTACATGTTAGCGCTCTAGACGCATTCAACCACGACAGGATTCAGATAAGTAACCTCTGTAATCTCAAGTAGTGTTCATCGATTAGTTTTGTGTCTGTTTGTGTTGTTTTGTTCTGTGCTGACGAAGGCTTTGGCCGCAACGTCCAGTTTGTTTCTTGTAATCGTGTTTTAGTAAAGCTCATAATCTACTTACCGTATTTTTTTTTTTTTTTTTTGGGTGATTCATTATGCCACTACTGTACTGGCATCAGGACAACAATTGGTGTTGGTATTAAGTAACCGAAGACCGTTCAAATGACTCTCAGATTTTAAAATCACTTTTGTTTGTGATACTCGATAACTTTCTCGACTTCCTCTTCTTCTTAGCCGTCGTTGTCTTCTTCTTCTTCTTCTTCTTCTTCTTCTTCTTCTTCTTCTTCTTCTTCTTCTTCTTCTTCTTCTTCTTCTTCTTCTTCTTCTTCTTCTTCTTCCTCTTCTTCTTCTTCTTTCTAGTCGTCTTCTTCTTCTTTTTTCTTACTTCTTATTCTGTCTCTCTTCCGCTTGATCTTTCCAGCTGCCTCTTTTCTCATCACATTACCAAAGAAAGTTGTCTGTCTCTTTCCTATTGTTGCATAAAATGTTCTAGTTTCATCAGCCTCTTTCAAGCAATCTTTGTTAGTTACTCTGGTAGTCCAAGGAATTCGCAATATTCGTCTCAGTAACTATATCTCTGTTGCTTACCAGTTCTTCCTAATTTATTCATTTACATTCCAGGTTGCACTGCTATACAGCAAAACAGGTACTATATAGCACTTCGGCACCTTCTTTCTTACATTCAATGACGGGGACTTATTGCATAATATACTTTGCATTTTCTTCACTGCAGCTTTTGTTTGCCATATTCTGTTCTTAATGTAAAGAAACAAATTCTCAAAATGTGCACAGCTATTTACTTGCTATAGTTGAATCCAGCTGAATAAAACCATCTTTTGTTTCAATGAGTAATAGCTCATCCACAATTTTCAAACATGACAAGAAAAAAATAAGTGTTATAACAGTGGTTACAGGGTATCTGCAAGAACAATATCAGCTAACGAATCTAGTTTAGTTTAGTTTAGTCGATGGATCAACATCACGGCACAGGGTGCAGCCCATAAGTGCTCCGTTCTCCTCCTAACTCAAACATGAGTCTGGAGAAACTCAGCTCAGTGCACGAACTCCGTAGCACCAGTGAGGATCCTAAAATACTTTGGGTAGATTTTTAACTCGAAATTTTGCCTGGGCAGCGCCGTTAGGCTACTCTTTTTCTTTTTCCAACTGCTAAGGGATTTTTTTTACGTGCGCAACAATACACACGGGCGTCCGATCTCACTACCCAGAGACCAGGGGAAATTTTATTACTAGAAGTCCATGAGAAAAAAATCCCGGTCATCACCGAGGCTTGAACCCGGGACCTCTAGCACTCGAGGCGGACACCATACCTCGAGACCACGCAGCCCCCTAATTAACGAAACATGTGACATTATGTTTTCTACAGGAGGCTATGGACAAACATGACGAACCAGGCCACATGTGTACTCACCTTGGATCTGCCACAGCAAAACATGCCTGACTGGACTGCGGCCCTTGGATGTATCCACCAGTGCATGGATACAGCCCAGCCAATCGTCTCACGTGAATGACACTAGATACATCCAATCAAAACGGATATGCCAGAAACACGGAATAACGGCACCACTCATATGTTCTCCACACTACATGATGTGTAAGAATTATCCTCTTCCTTTAGTTAATTATGGTATATTGGTCACTTCATTTAATAAGTACAGGTGCACCTAATAATTTATTTACATATTTTACTACACAATGAAAGGTGGACAGTGCACCACTGAGATAACGAACAGATTAGGAGAAGCAAAAAATGCATACTTTCAAAGGGAGATCATTTTATACAGCAAGCCCTTGTTACTGGAAGTTAGAAACGTATTTCTTGTATGTTACATAGAACCAGTTCTAAAATACGGCTGCGAATATTAGACGATCAGTGAACAAACGAAAAAATCTCCGGAGATGAGGTTTTATAGAAGAATGCTGAAAGTTCCTCGAACAGCCAAATTGAGTAATCTGAACATTTTGAGGGAGGTTACGTCGCAATGAGAACTTATCAGAAACATAAGAAAGGTGCGGTCTTAATTTTTTCAGCCCCATTATGAGAAGACAAAAATTGGAACATGTGACAACTGGAAAGCTTTGTGGAAAGAGTTGTAGAGGAAGACAGCAAGAGAAAATTCTTGAGTCTTGTGTCATAGCACGGAAGGAAGTCAACACACGAACTGATACAACCATTTGGGAATTGCAACATTTGGAGAAGCATGATCGTTTACGCCAGCCAGCAAGGCTCTTGATAGTGACGATGACCACAGAATGAAGACTACATGGCCTGCAAGATAGTTGCAAGTCAAAGATAATATCTCATGGACTGGCCAAATATCACGTGTTTAATAAACTAAAGATAGGAGACACTGATGCATGCAACATTGGAACTGGTAAATTGACAGCCAAACATTTGTTGCAGGAACGTCTAACATATGCAGAACAAAGACAACAATCTTGGCAATCTTTGGTTTTTGGTTACATTTAGGTGACATTTCTGACGTTAAAGGGAAAGAAGAATAATATCCTAAAAGAAAAAAAAAAGGACAAGAAACTAAGATATTCTTTAACATTTCTAATTATGTACAAGTTGTTCTGTAAGATTTATACTTGTTTACAAGGTATGCTTTCAAATAACAGCTTATTTACACCCAAAGACGTCCGCTCCAGTGTGTCGATGCCCTTCTCCAGCTATTTTAATCCAACGAAGAAAAACTTACACGTCGTTTCTTTTTGCAGAAGCATGTTACCTTTTTCATGGTTTCCTCTTCTGCACTAAGATGTAGTAGTATGTACCTTTCGGCGGTGTCTTTATTTTTGACATACTTCCATATACAAAACGACAGACACATTGGAATTTCGAGCTAAGCAGGTGAAAATTCTGGCGGAGGCATCGAGTCTGGTATCTCCACGACTGAAAGCAAGTATGCTGTCACTTGACCAGGTGGGCGTGTCCCTCTGTAGGACTTATGAGAGTGACATGAGGCAGGAAATGTAGCTATCATCTACGAAGATCGCTTGGGGCACGTGGATGGGAGATTGTGGTACAAGGCACGCGGTGGACGTCAAAAATTGCCCTGAAACGAAACAATTCAAAACATGTTAACACTGAAACCACATACAATATAATTTACTATGTATGGCCTGACATATTTTGCTGCATGTCGGCAGGTACATACTGCAGAGTTATAATCATATGAAGTGAATAATCTTATGTATGAATAGGTGAAGTGATTATCTACACAGATGGGTCGGTGTTGAGAGGCAGGAGAAGTGCCTGGGGGTTGTTAGCAAAAGCTAATGGTCGATGTTTGGTGCAGGAGAGCCTGGCATATGATACCACTACATCTAGCTTAAGAATGGAGGTGGAGGCGGTCATTGCAGCTTTCCGCTGGATGGAGAATACGATACACACACACACACACACATCGTGATTGTAACTGACTCAGAAAGCATGATGAGTAGGGTGAGGACAGGCAAGCTTTGTGCAGAGTGGCTTGGTTCTGAAGTCACGGGTGACAAGCATCGTCTGGATCTTTTCTCCGGGGCATGCTGGTGTGCTGGGGAATGAACAGGCGGACAGATTGGCTGGCTCTGCAAAACTTGGTGGAGTATTGATGCATGATAAGGCAGGCGTGGTTGCGGCCTTGTGGGAGCACGTGTACACCTCGGAGGAGCAAATGGATCACCATGGTCTGGTAAGAATGCAACAGCGAGGGGTGACGAGGGGATCTGGCCGACGATCGACGCTCAGAGGAAAGGTGAGACGGACATATAATCAGATTGCTACTGGTACTATTAGTGTTGGAACTCTTCGCTGGCTGCTATGAATGGGGACGGAGTGCTTATGGGAATGCCCCAAATGCTGTGATGTCGGTTCCTAAATCAATCAATCAATCAATCAATCAGGAATTGTTGGAATATGGAACATGTATTATCCCCACTGTAATTTTAAATTTGCTGGCCATCCTGGCGAATGAATTAAGGACGTTGTTCGTTAACCCGTATGCCCACGTGCGAAACACAGCTGCGCGAGATTAGGCAGCGGATAGTGTCGCGTTGGTTTCTAGCGGAGGTATGTGAGCCGGTCATTCAGAAAGCAATGGCAAACTACTGAACGTAAAACTTGCCAAGACATCAACAGCAGCTGAAAAATGCTGGTGTTGACTGCAATGTCCTGTAACAGATATGCGAAAAAAAAATTCAAATTTAACACCAACTGTTTCTGTTCGCATAAAAACGACTGTAACCGCCAAACTGCTACCACCTCGCTATATTTGAGCAATCGTTTCTGGTTCATCAAATACAGTATATGAAACGCATTTTCTTGTTCACACTATGGCCCTATTTCATGATCTGCTGAGAAATCGACGATGAGGGTGGTTTATAATCTTCCGACTGCACAGGGATTCCTAAAGACTGATTAACTCTCTTTTCCACCCACGCTGGCATATGTTCAGCTACTCGATGTGCTAATTCTCTTTCCATTCTATCTATGTAAATAGCTTGGCTCTCACACTGGAATTGATTTGGTGTACGGAGACAATGTTTGTGGCTTCCTCGTCTAAATTCACTAAGGGAAAACACCGTGTTAAAATATAAAGCAATGTTTTCATGTGGTAAATTTCAACAATTAAAACACAAATGGTAGGTACACGCTTTATTGCCTGGCATAATTCGCCATGGGAGCCGCAGTAACGTGGTGGCTAAACCCTCGCCTGCCTCGCCTGGTGGTCATTGGTCCGATCCGCAACACATTGCACGATTTATTGCCTGGTATATTTCCCTTCATCTCATCAGGTATTAGTTAGTTAGTTAGTCGTAGTTCCAACCTCACAGCAACGGGTCGTCCCCATTATGCTCCGTTCCTGTGCCAGTGAATATCGCACAAAACGCTCCCCACTGCCCAATGTGAAACTATATATATGTATATACTAGCTGACCCGGCCCGGCTTCGCCCAGGCCCTGAAGGGGATCTATCTATCTATCTATCAGTCTGTCTGTCTGCTTGTTTGTCTGTCTGTCTGTCTGTCTGTCTGGCTGACCCGGCCCGGCTTCACCCAGTCCCTGGTGGGGATCATCTCATTTAATTCATATAAGTAGTCATATAAGCTCTCCCGTTCCCGACTATCTGTCTGTCTGTCTGTCTCTCTGTCTGTCTGTCTGTCTGTCTGACCCGGCCCGGCTTCACCCAGTCCCTGGTGGGGAGCATCTCATTTAATTCATATAGTAGTCATATAAGCTCCCGTTCCCGACTATCTGTCTGTCTGTCTGTCTGTCTGTCTGTCTGTCTGTCTGTCTGACCCGGCCCGGCTTCACCCAGTCCCTGGTGGGGAGCATGTCATTTAATTCATATAAGTAGTCAAATCAGCTCCCGTTCCCGACTATCTGTCTGTCTATCTATCTGACCCGGCGTGGTTTCGCCCAGCTCCTGGCGCACAGTAACTTAAAAGAATGTCCTTCCACACACCATCCAT
Source organism: Cepaea hortensis (assembly GCA_963921405.1). Lineage (NCBI taxonomy): Eukaryota > Metazoa > Mollusca > Gastropoda > Stylommatophora > Helicidae > Cepaea > Cepaea hortensis. The sequence goes on along the minus strand of OY992893.1, from coordinate 13,058,887 downwards.
TATTTTTTAATGAAAACTGTTTTTAATCACAGACATCACAGTTGATAACTTCTTTAAGCAGAAAAAGATGGGTTACAATGTTATGCATTATGCATTATTTTTATGAAAACTTTGAAAATGTCTTAAAGATTATATCATTATTTATTATAACTCATATGCCTGAAAATAACTATAGACAAAGAGTTTAACAATAGTGCAAGTAAGTCCAACAATATGACTATAAAGCATATAGAAATGTTATTAAAAGTTATGCCCCTTGAAATAACTTTTCTAGAGTGAAGTCCCCCTGCTATATAGAAATTATATAATGAAAAATTAAAAATTAAATGTTATTAAGTAAATAGCCGATTTTACACTAAGAAACTATTACAGTCGGTTGCACAGGAATGAAAGGAAGACGTGTAGAAAATTTCATCTCAATCGGATGTACCGTTATCGAACGCATCCAATACATAGCCAACTACACACACACATACACACTGTTTTATATATATATATATTGCAGAAATCACACAACATCACACAACATAAACTAAATCACTAAGATAAATCCTTCAAGCTGAAATATACAACACACATATTAGCAGAGTAATTTGAGTTGTATAGATGGGTCGAACACTATTTAGAGCTTTACTCAAGTGAGACCAAGCTAGCGGATGATGCCCTTAATGCCATAGAGGCCCTGCCAACTCTTGACCACCTGGACACACTTCCCACTATAACAGAAGTTAAGTGTTCTATAAATGAGCTTGCATCTGGCAAGGCTCCAGGTAAGGATGGGATTCCAATAGAGGTAATCAGGAGTGGGCAAGACACACTCGCTCTACAGATCCACCAGCTAATAGAGCTATGCTGGCGAGAAGGACAAGTCCCACAGGATTTCAAAGATTCAAACATCATAACGCTGTACAAGAACAAGGGAGATCGGAGCGACTGTAACAACTATAGGGGTATCTCACTTCTGTGTATTGTTGGGAAAGTATTTGCCAGAATTGTCCTGCACAGACTTCAAGTCCTGGGAGATCAAGTCTACCCCGAATCACAGTGCGGCTTCCGTCAGAACCGGTCTACCATTGATATGATATTCTCATTGCGACAGATGCAAGAAAAATGCCGGGAACAAAATCAGCCACTGTTTATTGCCTTCATCGACCTCACAAAGGCATTCGATTTGGTCAGTCGTGAGGGTCTGTTCAAAGCACTAAAGAAGATTGGCTGCCCACCAACTCTTCTGTCCATTGTGGAATCGTTCCACACAGGCATGAAGGGTATAATCAAGTTTGATGGCTCAACTTCAGAAGAGTTTGAAATCAAGAGTGGAGTTAAGCAAGGTTGTGTACTAGCCCCCACCCTCTTTGGGATATACTTTTCACTTCTACTAAAATATGCCTTTCGTGATCAGGATGACGGTATATACATTCACTCACGCTCAAATGGTGGCCTCTATAATGCTCAGAGATTGAAGGCCAAGACCAAAATTAGCAGGGTACTAATCAGAGAGTTGGTTTTTGCGGATGATGCTGCGATTACAACCCACTCTGAGGAAGAATTACAACATCTACTATCTGCATTCTCCAATGCTTGTTCTGAATTTGGTTTAGCAATTAACAAAAAGAAGACACAGATTATGTCACAAGGTGCACATGGTGTACCATCAATCTTTATTGACGACGCCGAACTGGAGATAGTAGACCATTTTACTTATCTAGGATCAGAGGTAAATAGCAAATTATCCCTCGATCAGGAAATCAACATCAGGATAGGCAAGGCAGCAACAACAATGAACATGTTAGCAAAAAGAGTCTGGGAGAACAGGAAAGCTTACTGCCAAAACAAAAGTCCTCGTCTACCAAGCCTGTGTCCTTAGTACTCTTCTTTATGGCAGTGAAACCTGGACAACTTACTCACGCCAAGAGAAACGTTTAAACAGCTTTCATATGCGGTGTCTGCGAAGAATACTTGGTATTAAGTGGCAAGACAAAATCACAAATACTGAAGTATTGGAAAGATCAGGTTGTGTGACGGTGAATTCCATGCTCAGTCTTCGTAGACTTAGATGGATAGGACACGTTAGGAGGATGGATGATGGTAGAATACCAAAGGACATCTTTTTTGGTGAATTACAGACGGGTAGGAGATCCCAGGGTCGGCCTCTACTACGATACAAAGATGTGTGCAAGCGGGACATGATTGATACAGGCATTGATAATGCACATTGGGAGCACATCGCCGCTGAACGTGTTGCATGGAGGGCAACTATCAGAAATGGAATAAAGACAAAGGAGAAAATGATTGCAGATAAAGCACACACAGAGCGTGAGAGACGTAAGATGGTGCAAAATGGTGGAAATGACCATGTTTTCACATGCACCTACTGTGGGCAAACATTTGCAGCAAGAATTGGCCTTGCCAGCCACACTCGCCACCGCCATGGATCGTAGTTATTAAGCCTTTCTGAAGCACAATGTACCAAACTATCGTCTGTCAAGACGGAAAGGTGCCAATGTAATTTGAGTTGTCCACCACGGCAAACTGCGGCGAAATATGTCAGGCAATAAATCGTGCAATCTATTGTAAGTGACATAATGATTAACATTCACTACGCGAAAACATTATTTTCATAATGAACATATTTATAAGTTATGAAATATAAGATAGATTTTAAATTAATAGAGTAAATATTCAGGAAATATTACTTGAGAGCGCGGATAACGCCTGGAGTTGAGTGGCTATCACGCCTGCCTCCGTGTCTGGTAGATATGTGACTGAATCTTCATGCAGGAGAATGTTTCTTTAATTGGAGTGGGCTCTCGGGTCAAAGCAACCTAAAATCGTTACCAGGACATATCATAAGAAGTAAAGATGACCACATAACCTATCGAGTACCGGTTGATCTATAGGACTATGCGGCTACCACCAGATATACAATGCACGCAAGGCGTATAGAAGGGGTCTTTAATGTATTTGCTTATTACAGAGGCTGGCCGTTATTAAGCTGAAATAGGATAGCGAAGAGCGTTTGCAGGTGAATAAAAATTGCAAGAAAAACAAATGTTAAATATTGGCGGAGAGGAGTCATCACGGGCGGTAGCACCTTGCTATAGATTATAGGAACTGGGGTGTGACAGGAATTGATGACTTCAACACCTCTTCGGACTAGCTAACATGATGAAGATGATAGTGATGGTGATGATGATGAGAATGATGATAATTATGAGGTTGATGATCAAAGAATAGGACAATGGTGGGACATGAACAGACGGTTCCACTACCAGTACTAGGAATCACTGACATGATATGCTTTTACATCTGTCCGCGGTTTATTGTAGTGTGAACTGCATGTTCGGAATAATGGTGGCCAGCTTTGTCGCAGAACTGACTGGTTTGCCGTATGCAGAAATGTCTGGCTGTTGGTTTTGCTAGAGCAGTGGTTTTCAACCAGTGGGGAATCCAGGGATTCGTTTGAGGGGGGGGGGGGGGGGGGGGGGGAAGAGAGAGATTCAGATTATTTCAAAATCGCGTTTATATAAGAACTGATTACTTGATATTGTTTTTCCCTCCATACTTAACGGTTAGGTACTTCCGCCCTTCTGAAATTCGTTTTATAACGTAAGTAGACCCGCAAATCACTTTTTTATGTAGACGTCTAGACTTGCTCTAGTATGTGTTATTAAAGTTAGCTTCCATTTTTACGTATACTGTGTAGGGGTGGGGGATTTATAGGGAGGAAATTCGAAAGGGGGGAATGACGCTCTGAACATATATTGAAGGGTGCATGGGCCAAAACAGGCTATGAATCACTGTTCTAGTGACTGCCGCTTCCATCGATGATGAACTGTATTTTTCGTGGAGGACTTTTGTATTGACATTCTGGCGGCGGCATTATGCGGGCTATTGGTTTGTCGGGACTCCTGTTTGTTCCACTTTTCACACGGGGCAGTGAAGGGCATTATGTGTGATATTCACTGGCACAGGAACGGAGCATAATGGGGACGACCCGTTGCTGTGAAGTTGGAACCGTGTCTAACTAACAAACTAACTGGCATGATGGCCAGCAAACATCTCATCACATAAATGCCAGGAAATATGAATGCTAATGTAGACTACAGATTCTGTGAATGTGAAATCTACCCTGCACAAATTGACACAGAAAGAGATCATTATCAATGATGATTATGGTACACAAATTAATTTTTTATATTGAAATTATTAATGTAGATTTAAACTGCACCAGCTTGAACCGGTGATTCCTAAAATGCGTTCATTCTCCTGGTCACTGTTTAAAGGAACAATTTGCTCGTATACAATCAAATTTGCTATTGAGGTCATGGCAGTAACAAAGGCAACAGCATGGCTGGAGACACTAACTTTCACACAGGCATGTTTTCTCCGTGACTTCGTGAGTATGCAAAGGATGCTCGAGATTGGCTGGGCCAGAAGACAATGTCTTTAATCTATGAGGAGGTAAAGACGAACTAATATCAATTTTTGGCCCTTTGAAAATAAAGTTCGTTCGTTCATTTTTGTGCCAGGGCACGCGGGTGTCAGAGGAAACGGATGATCAGATAGACTTGCGGGCATGGCTGCTGTGAGTGACTGGATGAGCAATGGACCACCTCGGGGAGGCAGAACAAGTAAATGACTCAAGGGATTGATGCGATTCTGCAACTGACCATACTGCATGAACATCAAGTCAAGCGGGGTGAAGCTAGACTAGATCGCCATGCGGGTACCCAAGGAAGAATTGTCATCCAATATAGAAGTGGTGTCATCAACCGCTGCATGCTGAGGGAGATACTGAGGGAAATATACTGAGAAAGATACTGAGGAGGGGATCCGAGCACTGTTGGACTAGTGTGAGCACTGAGGAGGGATCAACCTATTTGTTTAACCTGTACGCCGAAAATATAATGAGACATGTAAGAGATAATATAAAAAGGGAGCTATATGATGCCCTAAATATCGGTGGTCATGACATATCAGAGATTCGGTATGCTGATGATATGACATACCAGAGATTCGGGATGCTGATGATACAGTATTGCTATCCACAACACAGACTGGTATAGAAAACCCAATAGCTTCAACCCAATTGAATAGTGAAAATCACAAATTATATCTTAACACAGCAAATTCCTCCGAAGTCGGAGAGTGTCTGCCTGTACGGCGAGGAACCACCAGTCTGCACACCAATAAGCCAGACATGGGACAACGGATACTCACGCAAACCTCAGGTCCTGTATGACATCACACTGATGTTGGACAACAGGATGCCTTCATCCGACATACAGGACTTCGCGTTGGAGCTCAAGCCAACGAACACAAGCAAGCAAGCAAGCAACACAGCAAAAACAAAGATAATGCATACAGATAAAACCACTATGGAGAAATAAATATATGTTAATGAGGAAACATTGGAGGTTGTGGACAATTTTGAATATCTTCTGTCATTGATTACCAACAACGGTGACACAATGAAAGAAATTAAACGACGGCTATCAGTTGCCCTTCAAAGACTAAAACAACTGAATAAATAATGGAATGGGACAGACAGAACTACAAAAATTCGATTTTTAAGAGCATGCATCTTTCCCATTGCAACATACACCTGTGAGACCTGGACACTTAAAAAACAAGCTGAACAGCACATAACTGCCTTTGAATATAAATGTTATAGACGAGTTCTAAGAATATCTTGGGTAAAGAAAAGAACAAATGCATCCATACTTCAAGTGATGAATATTGGAGAAGGTTGGCTATTAAAGACGATAAAACAAAGAAAATTGATATATTTTGGTCACTTGAAACGTCACGAAAGTTTGGAGAGAACAATAATGGAGGGGTATATGCCTGGGAAGAGAGGAAGAGAAAGGCCAAAGAGAAGATGGGTGCAGGATGTGGCGGGTGATCTCCAGATGGGTGTATCGGACGCGGGACATATTGCTTATCATCGAGAGGTTTTCCGGAAGGTTGTTAGGGAGCGAGGTTCTGCAAAGGACATGCTACTGAATGAATGAATGAATGAATGAATGAATGAATGAATGAATGAATGAATGAATGAATGAATGAATGAATGAATGAAGAGGGATCCGAGCATTGTTTGATTAATGTGTGCACTGTTGAACTAATGTGGACACTGTTGGACTAATGTGTGCACTGTTTGATTAATGTGTGCACTGTTTGATTAATGTGTGCACTGTTGAACTAATGTGTGCACTGTTGGACTAATGTGTGCACTGTTGAACTAATGTGTGCATTGTTGAGCTAATGTGGGCACTGTTGAACTAATGTGGGCACTGTTGAACTAATGTGGGCACTGTTTGATTAATGTGTGCATTGTTCTATTAATGTGTGCACTGTTGAACTAATGTGGATACTGTTGGACTAATGTGTGCACTGTTTGATTAATGTGTGCACTGTTTGATTAATGTGTGCACTGTTGAGCTAATGTGGGCACTGTTGAGCTAATGTGGGCACTGTTGAACTAATGTGGGCACTGTTGAACTAATGTGGGCACTGTTTGATTAATGTGTGCATTGTTCTATTAATGTGTGCACTGTTGAACTAATGTGGATACTGTTGGACTAATGTGTGCACTGTTTGATTAATGTGTGCACTGTTTGATTAATGTGTGCCCTGTTAGACTAATGTGAGCCCTGTTAGACTAATGTGTGCCCTGTTAGATTAATGTGTGCACTGAGGATGGTCTGTTAACTGATTCAGTGCCAAATGATAATATATTGCCAGATATAACCTCCCATTTTGCACAGAAGGACGATATACAGCCATACTAGAGTCATCGTGTTATCTGTTTTATTTGGTACTTAAATCATTAATTGCTTATCATGTACATGACGCCGCAGTCAACCCCAGCCTTTTTTTGGGGGATGTCTTTTCAAGTTTACGTTCAGTAGTTTGCCATTGCTTTCTGAACGAACCGGCACCCATGTCATTTTACACAAAAAAACGACGCAAGGCGGTCTGCTGCTAAATCGCCCGCAGATGTGTTTCGAGTGCGGTATGCGGGATTACGAACTGCGTCCGTAATCTCTTCGGCACGGAGCCGAGGCATCTTCCGGAATGTCAATGCTCAGTGAATCTAAATTTGCATTAACATATTTGTTTATTTGATTGTGTACCAGGTTTGGTCCAAACGTACTTTTTGTTTGACAATGAATCAGTTCGCAAAATAACTTTACTGTAGTGGTGTTACATTTTGCTGCACATTATGCCTTTTTTAGATGTGCTCAATTTAATTCTGTTGGAGTTGTGATAACATCATGACATCTGATGGGAGATGCCTTGAAGAGATTAGAACAAGAATTGCCATTGCGAAGGTAGCCTTTTGCAAGATTAGAAACATACTGACCAATAACAAGATATCAATTGTAACGAGAAAAAGAGTGTTGAAGCGCTACATAGAACCTATACTTTTGTATGGATGTGAAGCGTGGACAATAAGCAGTCAAGCTGAAAAACAGCTGATGGCTGTGGAAATGTGGTTTCTGAGGAAACTGCAAAGAATGCCATGGACAGACAGAAAAACCAATGAACAAGTCCTTAAAGAAACAATGAAGATCGTAAAGTGATTAGAGACATTAAACGTAGACAGTAAAAATCTTTTGGGCATGTTATGAGAAGACATGAATTGGAGAATTTGGTGACGACTGGCAAAATTGAAAGGAAGAGACCAAGGGGAAGAACGAGAAGTAAATACCTGGATGGCTTGGCCACGTGGGGTGGTCGAGACAGGAAAACACAGCTGATCCACGACTCTGGTGATCGAGTGACATGGCAGTACATGACCGCCCACGCTTATCGGCAAGGCACATTATGGATGGGTGGAGTTGTGATAACAATGCTTTAACAAAGGTAAAGCAATTCTTAACAGCTCTCATTCACGGTCCGACGAGAAAAAGGTGTCTCGGTATCTTGCAATTTCTCCTGCCTCCTGCACACCTCACACTCAAGGTGTCTGCATTGTCCTGAGCCAATTTCAGTACTGATCGACCCAGCTCTTTCTTCCTGAAACTAAGCGTCCATCGCTGTTTCTTTCCAAGCAGCTGTGACGGTTAATTCGGCCACGACATTTCAGGGTCCGAGACATGAAGCTGTGTATGAGTCTTTGATGTTTAGATCTTGTGGACCGTCGATTGTTTTCTTCTTCTTAGTCTACGGCAGTGGTTCTCAACCGGTGGGGAAGTCCCCCCCCCCAGGGGGGAATTTTAGGGTTTCCGGGGGGGGGGGGGAGGAGGAAATGAAGATCATTTCAAGATTGCGTTAATACAAGAACCGATTACTTGATATTGTTTTTCCCTTCATACTTTACAGTTATGTACGTCTCATCCTTCTAAAATTCATTTTATAAAGTAAGTACACCCACAAATCATGTTTTATGTGGATGTCTAGACTTGTTTTAGTATATGCTATTAAATTTACCTTCCATTTTTACGTATACTGTGTAGTGGTGGGGGGATTTTTAGATAGGAAATATGAAAGGGGGGGATGACGTTCTGAAAATATGGTGAAGGGGAGCACGGGCCAAAAAAGGTTGAGAACCACTGGTCTACGGTATTCTAGAACTGTTTAATCTATAGACCAGGGAAGGGACGCTTGTTTTTTTGCCAAAGGCCATGTGGACATTTATAACATCATTCGTGGGCCACACAAAACAGAAGTTAGTTGCATATCCTTCACAGGACGTAGCAGTCAATCCCAGCCTTGTTTTGGCTGTTCTTGACTTCTTGGCAAGTTTTACGTTCAGTAGTTTGCCATTGCTTTCTGAATGACCGGTACTCATATAATTTTCATTAAAAAACCAACGCAAGGCCGTCTGCTGTCAAGTCGTCTGCAGATGTTTTTCGAACGCGGTATGCGGGATTCCCAAACGGATCCGTAACAACTTCGCCACGGAGCTGGCCACACACAATGATCAACTTAAAAATAAGTCAGCTGTATTTATTAAAATAGATTATTAACTCGCCCTAATGTGATGGCTGGGACTGCTTCTCTTTGGTGAAGCGTGTAATGCTAGATGTTGCTGGTGATGTGGCTACTAGATTTATTGAATTTCGTTTATGAGGCTCCTAGCTTTATTGAATTTAGATTCCGGTCTGCGGTTGCCAAGGCAGGGCCAGACCAAATGATTTCGCGGGCAACATATGACCCGTGGGCCGGAGTTCCCTACCTCTAACATAGACAATATGTGCTTGATTATGGTTGAGTCTTCACCAGTCACCCTAGCACTTAGTACCAATGTCTCTGCTAGAGTACCGCGACAAGCCATGCAAGTCGGATGCCGCCTTGCATAATGCCATCATTTGGCGCGGAACGACATTCTAGAGCAGCGGTAGCCCATGTACAGCCATGAAGGGTATGTGTATTGAAGGACCTCATAAAAATAGGGTTGTTCTCAGCCATGTCTACCCCAGCCTCTGCCTATAATTCTCCTCTGTATATTCACCATTCCTCCTCTTCTTCTGCTTTCTCCTTGCCCTTCTCTTTTTCTTCTTCCTCCCCCCCCCCTTTCATTATCATCATCATCGTCTTTTGTTTTCAGTCTTCGTTTCCATATTCTCATCCTCCTTTTTAATATTTTTTCAATCGTTTCCACCCCTGTCTCCTCCTTCGCTTACCTCTTCCTGTTCTATTCCTCATCTTCATCCACTTGTCCCTCCTACATCGTTTTTACACCCACCTCCTCTTGACCTTCAGCCTCACCCACTTCCGTCTGTCATGATGCTTTATTTACCTTATCCTGTCTTTCTGTCATTCCTTTTGCCTATCTGTCTGATAATCTGCGGACTGTCTGTCTGTTCGTCTTTTTTTTTCTCTGACTGTCTGTCTGTCTATATTTCTTTCTTTCTTTCTTTCTTTCTTTCTTTCTTTCTTTCTTTCTTTCTTTCTTTCTTTCTTTCTTCTCTTTCTTTCTTTCTTTCTTTCTTTCTTTCTTTCTTTCTTTCTTTCTTTCTTTCTTTCTTTCTTTCTCTTTCTTTCTTTCTTTCTTTCTTTCTTTCTTTCTTTCTTTCTTTCTTTCTTTCTTTCTTTCTTTCCTCGTACACACTAACTCTACCTTTCAGTTACCCTCTCCATCATCCCAACCCCTGCTACATCCCATCCTCCCTGTGCTGCTCTCCGTGTGTATCCTACTCCTACAGCGTCTGACATTCTCTATTTGCCAGTGCCACCTCCAGGGAACACCCCACGGCAAACACCTCATAACTCAGCATGCGTCGACAGCCCAATACATCAACAACCAACACACACCCCCACACACACTCACACAACCCACAAACACTCACGCCCACACACACACACACACCATCAGACACCACACTTGCGTGTGTACTGTAAAACAACAGACTAAAAACAGCGCATACAGTTCTACGTTAGGAAAGAGGGAATAAAAAACCATATGCATATGAATGGACGATATGAAAGGGAATATATTAATAGAGGTATAAGTAGGGGGTAGGTAGAGTGGAGTATATGGTGGGGACAGTTGCCAATGAAGGACGTTTTCGTCGAAGCAGCGATTACACATCCTTGCACGCTCCGTGGGTTTAATTCCCTGCGGGGAGAGCATCAATAAAATGCTATATATTATTTGTGACCACTATGGGGGGGGGGGGGGGGGGGTGCAAATTTGCCCTCAGTTGTTCCATCTGCGCTGATCAGTCAGTCTTTCTATCTATCTATCTGTCCGTCAGTCTGTCTGGCTATCTATGAAACTATCCATCCAGCCATCCATATACCAATTTACCTACATACCCAACCACCCACCCGTCCGTCCGTCCACCCATTTGTCTGCCCTTTTTCTGTCTGTCTGTCTGTCTGTCTGTCTGTCTGTCTGTCTGTCCGTCCGTCCGTCCGTCCGTCCACCTATCTAATTACCCAGGCAGCCAGCCAACTAGTCAACAAGCTAGACATTCATTCACCTGACCATACATCTATTCATCCATCGATTTATCTGTCTGTCTGTTCGTATGTGTGTCCGTCCGACCGTCCATTCACCCACCCGCCAGTATGTCTGTCTGTCTGCTCCGTGTCTGGGTGTCAAATTGATGAAAGATGCATAATTTTAAACACACTAATACTGCCTGAACGATAAGTGGCAGACAGGCCCAAGAGTTCGACGACGTGTATGCCCAATTTGTGACCCTTTGAAAGTTCGTTCGATCGTTCGTTAAATCAGATAGGCTGGTTCCTGGTCTGTTTGACTATGTCTATAGACCTCTCTAACTATCTACAAGCTACTTACCTATGTTTTTTGCCTGTATGTGCACGTACTCATCTACATATCTATGTACCGTCTCCTATCTGACTATCCACGCCTACCTACCAACTTACCAACATACCTATCTTTTCGTCTTCCTAACTACCTACCTAACTGCCTACCTACCTACCTGCCTACCTACCTGCCTAACTGACTACATTACTTACCTCCTTACCTAACTAGCTACTTACCTGTAAACAGTTGCCTGCCTACCTATCTACTTACCTAACTACCAACCTACCTTTAAGAAAGTAAACGTACTTGGTAGGTGATGTTACAAATCAGTTTATTCAGCGAATTCACCACAGACAAAGGCATATATTCCTGGGAAAGATTAAGTACACTGGACATAGATAGGCAGTTAGAAGAAAACATTCCTATCCCTTACTGTCATAGACCAATGAGAGTGACTGAAGCTCACACCCGTATAACGGTTGAGAAGGCAGTTTGCCTTGTACGAGATGCACGCTTTTGACCGGGTCCAGGAGAAAATAAAGGTCTCCCCTAGACTAGACACTTAGAGGATGACCGTGGTCGAGAGTGGACCGGGTCAGGCTCGTTGCAGCAATGGTCACATTGTTCACGGCCGCCACTTGTTTAACAATTGTAGATACGTCATTTATTAAGCGTATTGTATTTATAGTGATTTAGTGAAGAGTAATAGTGTGACTTTATGACTATATGAAGTATAGACGTGATAATAGATGATAGAAACTGTTCGGCGTTTTGTGAAGTTTATATAATTAATGCCCCACTCTAAGACTCTGAAAAGGTAGAAGGAAGAATAATAATAATATAATAGTCAGCAATCTTGTACCACGAGCAGTCAGTAATCATACGAGCCACTACAACTGGTGTTAACCCCAGTCATTCGACCGCAAAACATCCGAATTCTCCAGCCAGGTACCAATGTCGAAGGCGTTACTACTGTCAGACTCTATAGAGCCATGGCAACCTAGGACCTGTGAGAAAATCAGATCCTCTGCCATGACACTTACATTATCAACCCTTGACATTGTCAGCTGTAAGAACATCTATGCTATGCTATGTTATGTTATGTTATATTATATTATATTATATTATATTATATTATATTATATTATATTATGTTATGCAATGTCGAACGACGTCACGGCACATCAGGTATTCAATACTTGCTCACTCCTCTGGTGCAGTAGCCATCACAAAGTAGTTCTGCTCACTGTTTCCTTAAGGAGTTGATTATGGTATCTCTTCTTCTTCACTCGAATGCGGCATTGGCGTGCCTGATCAGGCTTCACAGCCGGTTCGTGTAAATCGGGTTAGCCTCGGACTCTCATCAGTATCCGCCACCCGAATCCGTACTGCGTTGATTATATCAGCCTGTCCATGCTTCTTCCAGCGTTTACTGGTGCATTATTTCATTATTTGCCAGCTATTCTGTGCATTCTTACCTTTAACTCCGGCATGTCCTGGTGCGTACACCTAGGTGACTGACATGAAGCGCGACTTTCGAATGCTGTCTATTCATTCGGAGCGGATTGTAACACCCATAAAAAGGGCTTTATGCAAGCCACAACACAAACGAGAGAATGAATGAACGAACTTGATCTCAAAGGGCCATTACCATAAGTTGAATAGATACAATTTAAAACTTCAGATGAGGAAAGGATTGGAAGAGTCCGTGGAGAGATTAACCATGTTCATATGACACAATTAGACAAAGACAGACGTCCAGCCACAACGTCAAGCAATGTCGGAGTTTGTCGGTGGAGAACGAACGAACGAACGAACCAACCAACCAACCAACGAACGAACGAACGAACGAACGAACGAACGAACGAACGAACGAACGAACGAACGAACGAACGAACGAACGAACGAAAATCTTTATTTTCAAAGGGTTAAGAATTGGTCTGACATTCTTCCCTTCTTCTCTATTTCCTCTCATACATTCTTTCATTCAACATCTCTTATGAAGCAATTCTTTGACAACAAAAGAACAATAAGCATTAAAAAGCATGAAAAATAATCAATAATACATGACTTGTTGAGGCAATGTTTAGCATGGGAATCATAAATACCCAAGGTATGTGTAACGTGCTATACATATGGGAATTTTTTTTTTTTTTTTTGGTGGCTAGTTGTCGTTCGAGATAATTTACCATTATTATTGTCTTTGTTGCTGTTTTTTTTTTTTTTAAGGGGCCATGTAATCTGTCCTGAGGTAGAGTTCAAACAGGTTGCGACTGTATGTATAATGATTGGTGGTGTCTTTGATTTCTTGTGGAAGATTGTTCCACAACTGAGTGGCAGAGTATGCTAAGCTTGTTTTATATGTCTATCCTAGGTTTAGGGACATGAAGTATATTTAGTCGTTCGTTTGAGAGAGACACATTTTATGTGGACAGTCTAGATTTTGAGGGCATGTTATGACAAATAAACTTGAAAATATAAGTGACAAATTCCAGACTAAAGGTAGAAATCAATACATACATTAGTCAAATGACATAATCGAGATATGAACATGTACTTGCCCATCCACTTATATATCCACCTACCGACCCATCTATTTACATATCTACCACCCTATTTACCCACCCACCTAAATCTATCTACCCGCACACCTATCTACATACTTATCCATCCAGCTACCTATTCACTTACCTACTAATCCACAAACCTACCCACATATCTACCAACTTATTACCTATCTACCTTATCACCTACCTACCCATCTACCTATCCCTCTAGCCTTTTATTTAAAAAAAAAAGAAGCGGTAGTGGGGGATTAAAGTCGAAAGAATCAACTTCATTGCACCAGATTTTATCCCATATGGCCTGGTCTCCTTCTTCCGGCGGTCTGCCGAAAGCGTCGCATAAAGCACGAACTCCGTAGCTCCAACAACGACCCCCAGGAGTCTCTGAGAAAATTGCACACGTAATCAAATGTCAGAGTCTGGAATCGGACCCACAACCTTCGGAGCAGAAGGTAGACGGTTTAATCACTTGGCCACGTAGACCACCACACCCTCCCACCACACCCTCCCACCACAGCCTCCCACCACAGCCTCCCACCATACCCTCTATTAAAGAGTATGTAGGAGTATATGTTGTGGAGGTCTACCACCAACATGTAACCACTTACAATGATACAAACATAGACGCTGAGCGCATATTTCAGCGCGATTAGGTCCCTAATGGCCAGCCCACTCCAACGTCGTCACTTCTCATTGTTTGAGAGCTCATAATGCATGTCCCTGGATCGAGATAATGTGTTTTAATTGCACAGTTGGGCTAACACCCATCAACATCATTAGTCCAGTTTATCTTTGATTTACTCCAACTGTTGAGTATTGACACGGTCCTTTATATTCCTCGCAGGTGTAACTATTCGCTTGGGGAATACTTGCGGCCGTGGAAATAACATAGGCATATAATAAGCGGTAATAACTGGCATTCATAAATGATAAGGGAGATGAGTAAGTGAAGGCATGGTTGAAAAAGCAGTTTAGAAATTTCCCCACAGCCCTTTGCGATGGACAGACCAAACTTTCCAATCTCGTTCATCGGACAACATTTGTTAAATTATGATTATGATTGACAATAAACGAGGAGTCAAATTCCTCGAAGCTCCCGCCATTTGATGTTTAAGACCAGTGTTGTGCAGACAGAAAGACTTTATAGCGCGTATGATTCAGACAGGGGATAACAAATGCTCCACATTCACACAGTATAATTGATTATGTGTGTTATGTATTTAAGCCAGACAGGATTCACACATGTTCACTTCATATGATATGTAACTCTGTGGTATACACCGGACCAAATGCAATGAATTATGAATTACACAAGACATTGCGCGACATTCTGTGTTTAAATGCACAAAAGAAATTCAGTGCTTTGAATTAGAAAAGCAAAAACAACCTGCTGAAGATCACAGAGATTTTGTTTACCACAGAAATTAAAGGATTCCTAGGATAAATGAGAAATATACATGTTTTGAAAGAGGTTAAGAAATAGAGGCAGCTCGTCACAAACATCAGAAAGAAGAAACATTGTGTGACGAGAAATGCTGGGAATGTTGTAAGAACGGGACAGAGAGATGAAAGAAGACAACGAGAGAAGAGGTCGTTGATCCAGTCGTTTGTCTTGGCTGGCACGCACACACATACAAGCACGCACACACATATACTCGACCACACACACAAATGTATATATATCTCATCTCGTGTCATCTCATCATGTTCCTCTTGTACCTTGCGGTGTCGAGGTGAAGTATAAACAGCGGGAGAGTGCCCGCTTACGGGCTTCATGTATCGATATTCCGATGGACTCTGTTATTCCCTGCGTTCATCGTTTATGTGGTCGGCCTCTTCCTCTGCTTCCCTCTGGTCTGTACATCATTGCTTGTTGTGGTATACTGTTAGTTGGTAACCTACTTGCATGGCCAAACCATTTGACTTGCTACCTTCTAATAAAATTTACTGCAGCTATAACCCCCACTTTAGTCCTGATTTCTTCATTTCTGATCTTATCTACTTGATACATTGATTATTCTTCTCAGGAATCTCATTTCTGTTGTTGTGATTTTTCTTTTCTCTTTTTCTGTAATTGTCCAGGTTTGGCATTGGTAACATAGAGTTGGTAGGAAGATTGTGTTGTAAAGTGCTTTCCTAGTAGTTATTGATACATGTTTGCTCTTTAATATTGGTGCCATTTGTCCAATGAGTTGGTTTGCCTTATTGCATCTATTTTTGATCTCGTTATATTGGTGAAATGATCAAACTATAATGTTACATGGAAAGATAACTCTACCGTGTGATTAACTTGTACGGATATACGAGCTTGTATGCCCCAATAGCTTCCTCATCACTTCCTCGAGCATCTAATCAATTGTACATATAGCCACATCTTGACTGCTTCCTATTTCTCCACCTACTGACACCTTGCCATTTTGGCATATGATAGCTACATTGTGTTTCAAAAAGACATAATAATCTCTCCATAGAACAAAGCCTGGACGATGTGTTACCCATGCAGCATGAACTCTTTCTCTCTTTCTCTCTCTCTCTCTCCTCTCTCTCTCTCTCTCTCTCTCTCTCTCTCTCTCTCTCTCTCTCTCTCTCTTTCCGCCTGCCTAGTTTACTCCAGAGAAAAGGTAACAACAACACATTTGTAACAAGACAACTGCAGAAGCTGCCGGATCAGCAAAGCAATGCTCTTACTGTCCGCTTGTCGGAGCTTCCAACCTAGACCAGTTGCCGACAGAGGCTTAGGGCCCGGTCTGCCTTGGCATGACATTTAGTCTTTAGGTTGCATTTCGTCGCACCAGGGTAAGGCTTGTACCTTCCAAATTGCACTAATCCGGCGGACGCCGTTGGCACAATGTGGGGTGTCGGGTTTGGTAAGCGCTGCTCAACAATCGGCGCTAACAGTAAGCAGGCAGTACCGTCTACTGTTATACGGTAGCTCAGTCATATCATGACTAAAACTTGACAAAGTCTTTCTCCGCCAAAGCAGACAAAAACCACCTCATCCCTGCCTCCTATATCTCCACTGCCTCCTATATTTCCCCTGCCTCCGGCATCTCCCTCTCTGTACATAGATCCACACATTTCCACTGCCTCCTATATCTCCACCTCTGTTCACATAACCACACATCTCCACTGCCTCCTATATCTCCACCTCTGATCACACAACCATATCGCCAGTTACTCCCACATCTCCGCCAGTTCACATAAAACCATTGCTATTATTTATTCAGAAGCCTATTATTTCTTTGTCACCGTCATCCTAGCTTAAGGTGCGGAGCAAAGTGGCCTCCTCGCCATGGTAATCTACCCAAACTCCCCACTATATCTTAACCTTTCCTGAGACGCCCCTGTACTATAAATAAAATGAACAAAATAAATATTGGAAATAAAACAACTTCGGGATGTATCCTCGCTTGCCAGTTAACAAATCAATGAATTCAATAATCAATAGCACTTGTCCAATGAAAGTTACAGAAAAATATGCCCCTTTGAACTACGGGATAGTCGATCGGCGTTTGTCTTTGTAGTGTAGAAGGACATTGTCCTTGCAGCCCGCACGTGCAATGTGGCTGTAGGGATGCCAGAGCCAGGTATTGTGAAGCACCACAGGAAATGGTGAGCCAGGATGGCGCAGTGGCTGGCACGTTTGCATGCCAGGCTCATGGTTATGTCTTTGATTCCCGATCGACGAGATGATTTTTTTTTTTTTTTAACCTGATCTTACTCGCAGATCTAAACAGTCTAAGATGAGTATCACTAAGTATCAATGAATGATAAACGGCCGGTTTTATTAGTGACCACATCATCCGTTACACTCGTCTACCTGATCAGTCACGACACACACACCAGATCTGACATGAATACAGACAACTCACGAAACACACACACCAGATCTGACAAGAATACAGACAACTCACGAAACACACACACCAGATCTGACAAGAATACAAACACACGAAATACACACACCAGATCTGACAAGACACCCTAACAGACAACTTACAACACACATAACAGATCTAACCAGAAACCCCCACAGACATCTCACGGAACACACACAACAGATCTGACAAGAATACAGACAACTCACGAAACACACAACAAATCTGACAAGACACCCCCACAGACAACTCATGACACACACATCAGTTCTGACAAGAAACCCCCTACAGACAACTCACCACCCACACAACAGATCTGACAAGAAGCCACATACAGACAACTTATCTCACACACACAACAGATCTGAGAAGAATACAGACAACTCACGAAAAACACAACAGAATTGACAAGAAACACAAACAGATAACTCACGAAATACACACAACAGATCTGACAACAATACAGACAACTCACGACACACACAACAGATATGGCAAGAAAACCCCTACAGACAAGTCACCACACACACAACAGATCTGACAAGAATACAGACAACTCACGACACACACAACAGTTCTGACAAGAATACAGACAACTCACGACACACACAACAGATCTGACAAGAATACAGACAACTCACGAAACAAACACCAGATCTGACAAGAATACAGACAACTCACGAAACACACACCAGATCTGACAAGAAACACAAACAGATAACTCACGAAATACACACAACAGATCTTACAACAATACAGACAACTCACGACACACACAACAGATCTGGCAAGAAAGCCCCTACAGACAAGTCACCACACACACAACAGATCTGACAAGAAGCCACATACAGACAACTCACCACACACACAACAGATCTGACAAGAAGCCACATACAGACAACTTACCACACACACACAACAGATCTGACAAGAATACAGACAACTCACGACACACAACAGATCTGACAAGAAACCCCCTACAGACAACTCACGAAACACACTACAGATCTGATAAGAATACAGACAACTCACGACACACACAACAGATCTGACAAGACACCCCTTACAGACAACTCACGACACACACACAACCGATCTGACAAGATCAGACAACTCACGACACACGACCAGGCTAGAGAATACACACTGAATCTGTGGGGGCGGCACTCGGTTCCGTTTCTTCGGAATTCCATTAATTCTCTAGAGGACATTGTCAGCAGTGGGGAGGGGCACGGAGGGCGGTCCTTGGTGTGGTGAGCACGTAAAACTAATATTACACTGAAACCACAACTCCATCTAACAGGGAACATCCCAGGTGCCGGCCTGTTTATGAAAGCTGTGGAGTACCCTGATTTTTTTTTATTTTTGGTTAATCATAGAGCGAAGCAAATTGGAAAAATGATGACACGCGGGTGAATCGGATTGTAGTAGTACATGCGAGATTCATTTCAGAGGTAGGTTGTTATTAGAATACAACATTAAGAACATAATGTTACTAGAATACAACATCGGCGACTTATTGTTACTTGAATACAACATAATATTGCTAGAATACATCATGAGGGATATAAATAATACAATGTTACATTAATGAAATATATACATTAACGTAATAGGCAGAATTAGAACGATAAAGAATAAGAAGAGTGAGGAGTAGGAGGAGTAGGAAAAGAAGAATAAGAAAGAGAGAGCGAGGGAGAGAGAGCGAGGGAGAGAGGGGGAGAGAGAGAGCAATGCAGAGAGAGCGAGGGAGAGAGAGCGCGCACGAGGGGAGAGAGAGAGCATGAGAGGGAGAGAGAGAGCGAGGGAGAGTGACAGCGAGGGAGGGAGAGAGAGTGAGGGAGAGAGAGCGAGAGAGATAGAGAGAGTGATGGAGAGAGGGGGAGAGAGCGAGAGGAAAGAGAGAGCAAGAGAGGGAGAGAGAGAGAGCGAGGGAGAAAGACAGCGAGGGAGGGAGAGAGAGAGCAAGGAAGAGAGAGCAAGGGAGAGAGGGCGAGGGGGAGAGAGGGCGAGGGGGGGAGAGGGCGAGGGGAGAGAGGGCGAGGGAGAGAGAGCGGGGAGAGAGAGCGAGGGAGATAGAGCCAGTGATGGAGAGAGAGAGGGGAGAGAGCGAGGGAGAGAGAGAGGGGGAGAGAGCGAGGGAGAGAGCGAGGGAGACAGAGCGAGGGGAGAGAGCGAGGGAGAGAGCGAGGAAGAGAGAGCGAGGGAGATAGAGAGAGAGTGGAGGGAGAGAGAGGGAGAGAGAGCGCGAGGGTGAGAGAGAGAGAGAGAGAACTAAACAAATCCCAGTAAATCAAACAGTGAGGGCAGAACACTGGATAGGACATGGGATAGGACTTAGATTGAGATCACCTTGTAACAATATAACAAGGAAGTCCTTTCTCTTGAACCCGAAGGACACAACACATACCACAGTCATCAACATATGAAGTGCCATCTTGTGCTCGTGTTAACGGTTCTTCGCGGAATTTGATCCCAGATGTTCCATTCAACTCTATTGATGATACTCCTCAAAGCGCCGTCTCAGCCCATCTCGGCTTGCGCTTCCCTCTTCTACCACTGATCTTGCCAGTTGTCACGATGTTTTCCAATGCCTCTCTTTCCACTATATGACCATTGCCTTCTTCTTCTATTTGAAAGTAGTTTTCTACTTCCGTTAACCTATTACATTCACCCGTTGTTAGTTTATCTGGCAGTCCAAGGTCGTGAGGTCGTTAGTTGCGGTTCCAACTTCACGGCAAAGGGTCACCCTATAATACTCAAATCCTGTGCCAGTGAATATCTCAAAAAATTTTTGCGTGTGGATTTGCTTTCCCTATTAACAGTATCCCTCGCAAAATTCAGTCCAGCACTACTGTAAGTAATGTGTATGGACTACGCTTGAGTTCAAAGAGAGCCAGCGCAACAACAACAACAACAACAAAATCATTCGCAATCTAATCGGTGTAGGAAGACACAGATCATGGTCGTCATTAGGAATAACGAAATATCACAATGTAATATACAAGTAAATGAGAATATTCTTCAACAAGTGAACCTGTACAGTTATCTCGGCATAGTCATAACATCTGATTGGAGATGCCTTGAGGAGGTTAGAACAAGAATCGCCATGGCGAAGGTAGCCTTTCGCAAGATGGAAAAACATACTGACCAATAAAAAGATGTCATTTGCAACGAGAAAAAGAGTGTAGGGGTGCTACATAGAACCTGTACTTTTGTTTGGATGTGAAGCGTGAACAATGAGCAGATAACCTAAAAAAAAGAAAAAACATTTGATGGCTGTGAAAATGTGGTTTCTGAGGAAAATACAAAGAATACCATGGACAGACAGAAAAACCAATGACCAAGTACTACAGGAGACAAATAAAAACCGTACATTGATTAGAGAAACTGGACGTAGACAGTCAACATTTTTTGGTCACGTTATGAGAAGAAATAAATTGGAAACTTATGACAATTGGCAAGGTCGAGTGGAAGAAAAATTACCGCCCACGCTTATCGACATGACACATAATGAATCGGTGAGTCTTTATTTAAACCGAAAACTTGGGTATAATAGAATGTATTGATAGATTCAGTTGTGTTAAGTCAAAAAGCCACATCACTGAACCCAGAAATTCCCATCCGTGCTCCATCCTCAATTTCAACAGCCAGCGAAGAGTTACAAAATTAATGGTACCATTTGCAACCTGAAGAATACTTGTCATGGCAGGGCACACCAGGCCCTAAACCTTGGTCGGCTTCTGGTCTGTGATGGAAACTTGACAGGCGGACAGCTACAGTATTGCTTTGCTGATCCGTCAGCTTCTGCAGCTTGCCTTGTTCCAGATGCATTGGTTTTACCTATCCTCTGAGAGTAAACTAGGCAGGGCGTGAGACGAATCATGCTACACGGGCAACTTATGGTCTCTGAGAGTAAACTAGGCAGGGCGTGAGACGAATCATGCTACATGGGCAACTTATGGTCTCTGAGAGTAAACGAGGCAGGGCGTGAGACGAATCATGCTACATGGGCAACATATGGTCTCTGAGAGTAAACGAGGCAGGGCGTGAGACGAATCATGCTACATGGGCAACTTATGGTCTCTGAGAGTAAACGAGGCAGGGCGTGAGACGAATCATGCTACATGGGCAACTTATGGTCTCTGAGAGTAAACGAGGCAGGGCGTGAGACGAATCATGCTACATGGGCAACTTATGGTCTCTGAGAGTAAACTAGGCAGGGCGTGAGACGAATCATGCTACATGGGCAACTTATGGTCTCTGAGAGTAAACTAGGCAGGGCGTGAGACGAATCATGCTACATGGGCAACTTATGGTCTCTGAGAGTAAACGAGGC